>CM033472.1:166508739-167708739 GCA_019447015.1 Hymenochirus boettgeri
GAATAATAGAAACGAATGGCACTTAGTCATTTTTAAAAATTTATTGGAGTTTACAGGTCCTTTAAGTGGCTGTATTATTATAAGAGCAGTAGACTCTGTTACATTTACAAATATCTGTAGTGGTAGAAACTTCTGTAGCCCTATACATGTATCTGCTTGCATATAGATGTCTAGCTCTGTGATAGTTGATTTGGTGACTCCAAAATGACCCTTTATCCTACCTATAGCCATATAGGTGTACTTATCATGGTTGTGCATTGTGTGATGCCATCCTTCACTATTTATTACACCAACTACCTACAGTACACCTCTAGACTAAATTTTCAAATGATGCACCAGGCATAAGATGAACATATATGACCACTGTGATTAAAATTAATTACTAGTTGGATCTAAACTCTATTTCGATTCACATTAATAATTCTTAAATGGGAATTAAAGCACTATTGCTCCTTTATTTTCATATTCCTGCAGTGCAGTAACTACATTGCACCTCATTTTACAAACTGATTCCATCCCAGATGTCCTGCCACAACCCGTGTTTTGTCTCAGTAAATTCTCCTTTTAATTTAAATAGATAATTTCCTAATTTCCATTCAACAAAATTTCGACTGCCACAATCCTTCCTTCCTACCTTTTTTGGCACAGCATGCTTGGAGAGTCTAAAACATTATTCACATGCCTTAATGCAATATCGGTAACTAACTTCTTGTTATGTTAGTGCAACTGATTGGTAGATTTGGAAATGTTCTTGCTAATTATTCATCAGGGATCCATTATGTTGTATTGTAGAGACATGAAGTGTATGGCTTGTAACTCATAAAAAAGTGACAGAAGGGAATTGTTCCCCTGAATACAAAAATAATTTGCATATGCCATAAATTCTGTAATTTTGGACTCCTTGCAGTAACACGTTGTATATTGTGCAATTTGGTTAATTACTATAAGAAAAAAAAAAACAGCAGGCAAGCTGGTATAATAGAAACAGAAAATGACATTTTATATGCATATCACAGCAACTTTACAGGAAAAACCCTTGTACTACCAGAGGACTGCCTTTCTGACCGAGCACAAATTAAACTGAATGAGCTAGGGAAAAAGCAGGTCAACAGTCTATTTCCATTTGCTTTTTGAAAGTCTAGCATTATTTCATTTGGATTCATTTTGCAAATGAAACACCAACATCTACTGTATGGTAATATGTGGCTGGCCATACATAGATCATTTTTAGTGGGAAGATCACATTGATCAAAAATGGAACAAATTGATTTATTCCTTGTCTAATTGACAAACCTGATATCAGGAGTTCATCGATTAAAAGTTTGATTGGGCAAGTTGGATACTTTTTGACCAAGGGGTGAGGGAACAGCAGGTGATTGATGAAGATTGACGGTTGCATACGTTTTACTACAAAGTGTCATTCGTTTGATTCTTTCTCAGATTTCTACGGAGGTCTGAAAAAAATATTAAGTGGCCTATGTGGAACAAAGATCAATATTAGCGTTTTTCATTGTCCGGTTATCTAGCTGTTTTGGGCTAGCTTTATGCTTGTAAACTTTGGTAAAATGGGGTAATCTATCAATGGGGTAAAATTCTTCTTGCAAATTGTGTCTTCCCATTGGTTAGGTCCTGCTTCAGAAGAAGGGCACAGCAACAACACTACAATATCTTTGAAATCAATTGGTGCATGGAGCACACTAACACCAGTTTTACTTCTAAATTGTGTTCGGTCTCACTACAGGACTTACTGTATACCTGAGCTAAATTTAATTTCTTAATCAAATTGTTTGCTACTGGAGTTTGCACCTTAGAGGGAACACTGGCTGACATGTCTTTAAACTTGCACCCTAGATGTTGCGATGTCTTTTTCTCACACATGCCCAATTGTAGGTTAGTTGGGATAGTATCGGAATGCTACTGTACACCTGCATGTCTATTAAAAAGGAATATGCTTGTGAAGGTTCTCATTCATCCAGGTCATGGTATATCTGTTGTATTCAATTAGATCAACTGGACTTGAAATGTAGTTCTTGAAGACGTTTCGCTAGTCATCCGACTGGCTTTCTCAATTCAGAATGACTTGTACAAGAATCTGTGGCAATTATGTACCATTTCAAGTCCAGTTGATCTAATTGAATACAACAGATATTAAAAAGGAACTTATGAACACTTCAGCCTATAATGGATAGTGTATAGAAATCTTTCAGTGGGATCTTGGCTGACTAATATATTTAATTTATGCATGCCAATTATTACTTGGAAAAACATGCTGCAACACATTCTGGGGAATTTTGTGAGAGTTTGGTTTTTACCCCTGCTTTTAAACTAAGCTTCTCTTAATCACTTAATCACTGCTTCTTTAAAAATAGCAATGTCCCAACAACATTTTGCCAGATATTTTAGATGCATGCTGAGCATTGCTGTGGTTTATATTTAAATATGTAATATTAGGACTTCTGGTTCTGGCACCAGTCAATGCACAGAAGTGGGAGCTCCTAAACCATTACCACATATCTTTCTAGAATAAATCTGTCTATCTGGGGAGGCAACAACCTAGACAGACAGATGGACCAATTTGCACAAAGAAAAGGACAGATCTCAAGCCCATAATAAGTCAAAACATAAGGGTCTAGCTCCATGTGCATCCAAGATGACTCCCCCCAAGAGCGGTGGACACAGATTTGGATTATGGCTGATCAGAAGAGGAACTGATTTCCAAACAAAATAATGATATTAATAAATACTGATAGGTCCTAATATCACAAGAACATCTGGCCTTGGATAACTATACACTTTTAATCTTAGCTATAAACTTTTAATCTAAGTAGATCTCAGCAAAAGATGCAGAGCATACAAAAATGTGTGCTCTCCCTTACATTCTAAAAAAAAAAAAAATCAGCTTTACTCACCCAGTCATACTTTCTGTCTTTCAGGCGGAAAAGTGTCATTTTTCCAGATCCCAGAAAAAGCAGAACTCCACTTGAACCTCAAATTGAATGTATTCTCTAATATATGTTGCCATTTGTAATGTATAGTGCTATGTCTTAGTTTCTGATAAGAATGTTGGTTCATGCAAACTGTATTATATAAGTGAATGTAAAGTAAAGAAATGTGAATAGTCTAAACCCTGTAAAAAAAGGGTTAGGTCCTTTGAAAAATCTGAAAGAGCATAGACATTTCACAGCCATTAGGGTACTGATTCGGGTAGGGATGGAAACTTGTTTCACTCAACAGATAGTAAATTTACATTTATTACACAGGTTCATAATTCTTTGTTTCAACGGGATTACTTTGCTGGATTTCCTCCCCCTAGTGCAATCCCATATTAGACATAGTGATCTTAGACCACACTCCATTTAGATTAGGCTTGACATATTCTACAATATGAGATTATAACACATCATCAACTCCCTTATATCTAGCCCAAAATGCAGATTTTTACCTATTCTTAAAGGTGAACGGTAGTCTCCATACAAGTTTAAATGAAAGGTCAGTTTCCTACTTTTAAAATGAGCCATCAACCACCTCTCTACGTGCTCCACAGCCCAAGATATAAAGAAATTACTGACCAGTTAATAGGTGGGAGGATGACACATGACATTCGTAAGGCTGCTCCTCCACCTTGCCGCCGGCGAGCACAGTGCCAGTGAGGCAACTCCACCCATGGATTGGTGGGGCTAAGGCACCCATGAGTGGGCAGGGCCACATGAGTCTGTAAGGGAAGGGGCCAAGTGGGGCCTGCAAATAGAGGGGCCATGGGGTCCATGAGTGGAAGGGACCAGGGGGCTTGCAAGAGGAGGGGGGCTGCAAGGGGAGGAGGAGACACAGAGCAGATTGACTGTCATCCACTGACATGGTTTCAGAGCAGGAAGTGCAGGGGACCTGGTGATGCTGCTGCCATATCACACAAACAATATAAATATCTTCAAAACTATGCAAAATAAACAATGAAAATAAATTGCAAAAAATCTCAGGAGAGCAATTCCTATCAATTTACCTAAAGCCATTTTTGGACCACAGTTCCCCTTTAAAAGATAGTTGGGAGACTTTCAATCATTCAAAAGGTGAAAGATGTCCTACAATTAACTTAAGAGGAAAGCACAGTACTTCAGAGCTACTGTATAAAACAGTGGGTTTTAATTTGAGACAGATATATACTTTATATGGATGAACCCTTGTAAGATTACTTGTAAGATTACTTACTCCTCAATGCCAGTAAGTAATCTTACAAGCAACTAGAACTTTATAAATTCATCAACAAGTCTGGTTAACTGTTGGCTAGGCTAGCTAAAGATCCTTGTTTGGTCATATGGATCACTAGAATACAAAATTTGCTAGGCAGTATGGTTACAAGTATACGGTCCAGCTGAGACTAACTGATGTCATGGGAGCTGAATGGGTTTTACAAGTCTATATAGAGGTGGAGATAGACCAACTTGAAGCTCTGAAAGTACCAGTGACTACAAAAGCACAAAATTATTTAAAATCTTTGGAATGGCAATGGTCCCAGTTGGGTTCACAGGGAAGTTTTATAAAATTTTATGACCAGACATCAATGAAACCATAGCTGATTTATATAATCATATCCTCACCCCAGGGGTACATATACCCTTAAGCCAGGAAGCCTTCATCAGAATTCTCAATAAAAAAACTAAGCCCACTAAAGATTTATAAATCTATTTCATTGACAAACAAGACACAAAAATGTTAACCAAACTCATAGCAAACAGACTTGCAAATATTGTGTCTTCCTTATAAGCACTTAACCGGGGGGGTGTTGTTAAAGGTAGATCTGCAACTCTTGAAGACAGATGAAGAGATGGGTACTGTAAGTTGACTATCAACAGAGAAAAAGCATGCAATAACATAATCTGGAAATTATTGCAATTACAACAGAAATATCAAATGACAACACTTACTTTCTTAGAATATGGGCTTGCAAAGTTATAAATTAATGACGCCTTTAAAGGGCAACTGTGGTCTCAAAACAAGTTAGGGTTAAATGAAATCCTGCAGCATATCCTTTACATTGAGCCAACAATCATATCTCTGGCTGGAGCCTGTGAGAAATTACATTGGTGTGAATGTTCAAACTTCCTGCTTCCAGTAGGTTGAGTAACATCACCTGACCTCTGCCAGCCCTTTTCCCCCGGGGGAGAAGCATGCTTAGTTGAGACTTATTGCTTGGGAAATCAGAAAGTACCTGAAGAAAAAATTGACAGTTGAGAAGGGGAGCCTATAAATGCAGACAGGCTGGTCACATGACTACAAGCTGGTCACATGGCTAAAAACAGCAAGCGTTCAACCAGGAAGTTACATTGCTGAACCTTTCCAGCAATAACTTCTCACAAATTTTATATAGAGATTTTATTTAGGTTTTATTTTGAAGGTGTGATGGAAGGCTTTTTATATAATTATTACTAGTTTGGAAGAATTTGAGACCACAGTTACCCTTTAAACAAACTATCTTTAACATTATACTTTATGGTCCTCTTGACAAACTCTGCAGATGCCAGTGAAATATATATCTCTAGACTCCCTCTCATCATTTTGCTTACGGATAAGAGGGGTACTGTATAATGCAGCACTGCTTTCTTCTAGTAAAATTGATAATATTGGTTGTAAAAACGGTTATACCTGTTTCTGCCTTTTACTCTTGCTTTCACGTGTTTATCATTAATATGAACGGGATATGGTTGAAGGGAGAGGGGGACTTATTTCCTACCATGGAAATATGTCAAATAAGTCAAAATCTAGATCATGGGGGATCAGTGGGGGTGATTTATTTGGATTTTGTAAAAGCATTTGAAATTGTACCTTATAAAATGTTATTTAGAAGGAATAGTGATCTTAACCTTATTATTTATAAGTAGACTGTGAACTGGATATAGGATAGATTATTTAAAGTGAGAAAAGCATCATTCCGTCATGGTATAGAGCCCATCTAAGGCCTTAGTATATTGTGCCTTCAGTCCACAGAACGGTTTCCAATGAATTAGGAAAATGATCAAAGTTGAGTTTGCTTTTCCAAGAAAAATGGTATTTGTGAGAGGATATGGGAAAAGGTGGTGTACCGTGTTAGCCAGTCAAAATGTTTATAGGGTAAACCTTTTGAAATAAAAAATAACAAAAGTGGTATAAAGGTGATACCTTTATTGGCTAACTAAGATAAACATAATGTTCTGAAAGCTTGCTATGATTATCTTAGTTAGCCAATAAAGGTATCACCTTTATAGCACTTTTGTTATTTTTTATTTCAAAAGGGTTACCCTGTAAACATTGAGAGGATATGATAATCCTTTAAAAATATGTTTGAGGGCACTTTTTTCTCTTAGAGTTGAACAAAAGATTAGAGGCCACCCCTATAAACTTGGGGAAAAAAAGCAATTACATGTTAAGCAACATGAAAAGTTATTTCGTATGAGGAAAGTGAGGTCTGTCTGAAAATGGTTCTGCCCTTATTCAGAGTACTGGGACATATAAACTAGGTGAGTGGAGGTAGCTGTACATATTGTTGGGTTGGTGATGCTGGGCTTTGCATGGAGGGGCTGAATATCATGAATTGCGATTGAGCATGTTCACCCCTCCATTCACCGTACATGTGATCAAGTTTCGTAGACTGGAGGTTCTTGGAGTGCTTAAGTCAAGTATACATTTGAGTGTAAATTATTTTCAACCAAAATAACTTTGAAACTTTATGTTTTGGGTTTTTTTACTAGAATTTTTCTATGCATATTACAAATATTACCATTGTAATTGTGACTCACATTGTGTGTAATTGTTTTTATCTAGGTTTTTACTTAAAAGTGATATTAAAAAAATGCACAATTGCTGATTTGCTGGGAAAAATCATTCAAAAAGAATGCAATGGACACTACCAAAAGTTGCAAAAAAGTTTAACAATTGTTCATCCGTTCATGAGGAAAAGTAGAAACAACCACAAAAAAAAGCAATGTTCCGCATAAAACTTTAGCTCAAGGTTATAGACTACATCTTCTTTTTGGACATGTTTCCTGTAGTATTACTGTCATATGTGTCCTGTAGGGCAAGCAACTATAAGCAGATACGGCTATCCTATATCTACATGTTTTCTGCAAAAAGAAAGACTTTAAACCTTTGTTCAAGAATTTCTTATAAAACTATCTAATTTTCTGTACCATCATCAATAATTGTTGGTAGCACAATTTCTTTTACATACTTTTAGATGCAGAATCACACACGTTTTAATTTGCTGAAATGCCAATTTATTTGAATATCTTTGCAACCATCTGAAAATTCTGCATTGTTTTAGCCAAGAGCAGTAACAGAATTTTGTTTCTGCTTTAACATATAGTGACTCTTTTTTTATTACTTCTCTTGAAATAAGACATTTTTAACATATGTGATACAAAAAAACCCATATCAGATGGATTTGTAGCTTTATACCAGCTTGTTATTTTATTTCAAGAAAAAAAAAGGTTATTTTATAATTTTGTTTTACATCATAAAACCAGTTTCACTAAAAAAGGAAAATATAATTTCAGTTTAAATATTGTTTGGCAAGCTTTAAAATATGGAAGAATCCAGTGGTTTATCATTAGAGATGGCTGAACTTCATAACAATCGTTCCGTTTTTAAACTTTTGAACTTCAGTAAAAGTTCGAAAGTTCGAATTCGGACCCATTAAAGTCAATGGGAGAGTGAGTTCAAAAAGTCCGGATGATTTACAGCTAAACTAACAATGGTAACTTACTGTAAATGGCTGTGGCACCTGGAAAATGGTCTGGGGAACATGTCACTATCACCAAAACTTGTTAAAACACTTCTTAAAGGACATGTCCACCCTTCTAAAAACATTTTTATATAATATTCCCCCTGTCCCCCCAGCCCCAACCGCTATATTTTTATTATCAGAAAGTGCCCCAAACATTACTTACCTTCCCTCTTTCCTCTGCCACGCTGATAGGCCCTCTGCTTGCGAGAAAATGCAGCAGCCAATCACAGACACGGCTGCCGGGAGTTCAGTGCGGCGGAGGAAAGAGGGAAGGTAAGTAATGTTTGGGGCACTTTCTGACAATAAAAATATAGTGGTTGGGGCTGGGCTGACAGGGGGAATATTATATAAAAAGATTGTTAACACTAGGGGGAGGGAATCCTAATCGGTGGGGGAGGGAGAGGGAGGGCTCTTCTGCTCATGGCAAAATTCTCCCGGGGGAGAGACAGAAGGCAGAGTCCTATATGGACTCTGCAGTACTCCTGGTGGGCGTTTTTTTTTACTTTAGGGGGGGATAGTAGAAGAACCAGATGGAGCTGGGATGTAAGGTAAGGATTAAACTACACTACACAATGGGGCCAGTAGTGGGGGGATTATAGTTTTGGGGGTGGACATGCCCTTGAAACACGAGCGGGCAATTGTCGGAGGTTACGGACAATTCAAGGGTTAACAAACGATACTTTGAAGGGTTAGCAAAAATAAAACCATACATTTGAGTGTTACCAAAACCGATCCATACATTGGAGGGTTACGAAAATCGAAGGCTACATTCGAGGGTTAGCGAACGGTACATGCGGTTCAACCCAGAATCTAAACATGTACTACACCAAATGAAAGTGGCTATTGACACTTCTATTTTTTTCAACTGGCCCAATGGAGGGAAATTATTGGACGCTTGTCCTTACACAATCCAATGATCGTACGATATTGGGATATCCTGATATTGTACGACCAGGATCTTAGCGTCTATGGCCACCTTATAATGCACAGGTTGGTAACACAAGTCAGATGGTCAGTACATATGTACAATCAATTTTCTTGATGTATTTGTACTTTAGTTTTGCTGGGTAGTAGATAGAGACCATACAAAAGATTTAGCTGTCAAATATAAAAATGTTTTGAATAATAAAAAATGAAATAAACCTATTTTAAAAATTAAATAAGAAAATAGTGTATGGTCTAATAACTGCAGTGACTTATATTCCTTAACAAGTGAAGGGAAGATATTACAGAGAGTTTCACACTCCATTGAAATAAAGAGACCCTGAATGAAGTTTTGTCAGAACAATAAAAAGGCAAGAACTTGAAGGCTGAAGCCAGAGGAAAGAAATGGTAGAGGTTATAAGAAAGTACTTCTTTATATAAAGAGATATGGCTGCATGAAATAGCCTGAAGCACAGCCTTAAGGTATCACTTATCTGTTGAAGCTGTAAACATTAAAGGATTGTTAGTAAAGGTTTATACTGTAGTCTTTTTAATAAAACTGACTTAGCTATTAAAAACACAATTTTTTAAAATATATATAACTAGCAAAAGTGTGCCCGTTGGTGCACAGTGGGTTTTTTATGTGTTAATTTTATATAGTTTAATTTGCTGGAGTGTTAGTTACATATATTTATTAAAATATATTAATATATAATAAGTGTAAGCTACCCGCCACTTACAAGGCCCTCCAGTGTTCTCCCCAGAATTTTTTTCCTGTCGGGTGGCATGAAAAAGTAGCCGGGTGGCATGAAAAAGTAGCCGGGTGGGGTAGGAAATTTGGTGGTAAGGGAAAATGTGCACTGCATCATGCTCATTATATAGGTCAGGGATGTCTAACTTTTGTCCCACTAGATGTTTGAAAACTATAACTCCCAGCATTCCATGGTTGTAGAATGCAGGGAGTTGTAGTTCGTCAACATCTGCAGGTAACCTATGTAACATAGCAGCACAAGCACATGTGACACCCTTTTGTGGCCTTGGAGATCTTGGAAAAGCTAGTTAACGTGCTAAAATATTCTTGCAGGTGTAAAAAAGGGGTCTGGACTGAGCAGTTTTGTTTCTTTTGATTGGCCATTAACTCGCACATGCTCAGTAAGTCTCTCCCACAATGCAATACAGCTGGATATCATCTACACTTACTGGTAAAGCAAACTTTCTTTTGATTGGCCATTAACTCTCACATGCTCAGTAAGTCTCTCCCACAATGCAATACAGTTGGATATCATCTACACTTACTGGGAAAGCAAACTTTCTTTTGATTGGCCATTAACTCGCACATGCTCAGTAAGTCTCTCCCACAATGCAATACAGCTCTTGTAAAAAACATAAAACACCAATATTATTGCACACCCCTTTGCCTACACATATAAAAATTGCATGATAAAAACAAGTATTATAAATATTGTACATACTGTGGATCTAAGCAACCATCATTTATACATCTACCAATCTCTGAATAAATCTGAAATCTAGTGCAACTTAATACGCATACCGCTGGGTCCCAAGCACTTCCGTGTTCGGCAGTTCCAGCCAGCACCACGAGACCGGCAATACATGTCATGGAGTACACAACGTGACGCCGTTGGCAAGGCACCGCATATAAAATTTACATTTATCCTCAATAAAATATAGTTTTATGGTTGTAAACACAAAAAAGACATACCCCCTCAACCAGACCCAGGTACACACACCTACTGATTTACTTATCCATTACTGTGGCAGCCATACTTAAAGGGTAACTAAAGTCAAAAAAACTAATTTTGACAAATCATCAAAAAAGTTTGTTTTTTTAACTCCCAACCGGACACAGGTACACAACCTACTGATCTACTTATCCATTACTGTGGCAGCCATACTTAAAGGGTAACTAAAGTCAAAAAAATATTTTGACCAATCATCAAAAAGATACAGAGAGATTCAATAAAAGCTCTTATAATTGAAAATGGTGCTAATTTTGCCCTAACCAATCAGATGTTAGCTTTCTGATTGATTGGATCAAAAGTAGCACCACTTTGGGCTGGGAACACACAAAAGTTTTTATACAAGGATTGTGGAAGCACTCCAATTAGGCTAATTTACAACAACATTTAGCGGAAGTGCTACTGATCTGGTCAAACATTAATACAAACATAGAAAAGATAATCAATGCACATTCCTAGGCCCCATACAATATCATATTATCTGCACACTGGCATACTTTATAAACAAAGGGGTTTTAGTATACATTACTGTGATCACATGAATGATAAGCCTTCCAACCACGTCAAGGTAACCCGTGTTGGGGGTGCTATTACCACACGGAGGCTTGACCAAGCCTCCCAATAAATACATACAATACAAGGATTGTAGTGAAGTGAAAAGAAGTGAGAGAGCCTGTTATATGGATTCACAGTGTAAGAATGAGAAATGCAAAGTTTGTTAATCGTAATTGACGTAAAAGACATTTAAAAAGGTTAGAAGTTAGGACCTTCCAGACTGGGGTTATCTTGACGTGGTTGAAAGGATTTTCATTCATGTGATCACAGTAATGTATACTAAAACCCCTTTGTAAGGGGTATAAAGTATGCCAGTGTGCATAGATAGATAGATAGAGATAGATAGATAGATAGATAGATAGATAGATAGATAGATAGATAGATAGAGAGATATAGATAGATATAGATACAGTAAGATAATATAACAACGCACTCATGGGACTTTTTTTCAGAAAGTTTTTTTTTGTATAGGCAACGTTTTGGACCTTTCCTAGGTACCTTTATCAAGCCAACTCAAGTTGGCTTGATAAAGGAACCTAGGAAAGGTCCAAAACATTGCCTATACACATGTTCTAAAGAGAAAAAAGTCCCATTAGTGCGCTGTTATATTATCTAAGGCTAGGCCACACTAACGCATTTTTAGCGCATGCATTTTTGGTTAACATAGAAATTGCGGGAAAATTTTGCGCAAAAATCCCCGCGATTTCCAATCTGCATGCGTTTGCACGTGCGTTTTGTATGCAACTTTTTTTACGTAAACACATGCATTTTTATATTATTAAATTACAAAAATGCATGCGCAAACACGGAGCAACGCATAACAACGCACAGACTTCACACACACAATCACATGCAATATTCTGTGAACAATTAACCCCTACATTACCACATAAGAATTTGAGAACAATAACCCCTACTGTAAATCAGTATTCTCCTTCAATACAACTGTCAGCAGCACATATGTAAGAGGCTGAACACACACTGTAAAACCATTTTTTTTTAAACTGAGGCTATAAACCTAATCTCACCTAGCTTTGCCTTTAATGCCAGAACAGAGAAAGGCAAGGTACAAGAGGAGTAATCGCAATCAGAGACAGAGCCAAGGATCGGTACCAGTGAATCATTCATATAGGTGAGATACAGAAGGATATAGTAAAAGTGTAGTCAGAAGGCAGGCATGGGTCAGGACAGATGGCAAACAATCATAATTAGGAGAAAGACAGGAAGCAAGAACTAGAATATCAACACAAAATCACACAATGAGCATGGAGAAAACCACAGGCTATATCAGGCAATGAAACCAGGGGTAACAGGAACTTTAAAAAAAGGACAGGAACCAATAAAAAAAAAAAAAACTTCCTGACTCCAAGTGGTCGATCAGTAATACATCTTTTAATGATCGTCAAAGTTTTGTGTTGTCTGCAAACACAGAGACCTTGCTGACAATACCCACTTCCAAATTATTAATAAACAAATTAAATATATGTGACCCAACACAGAACCCTGTGGCACACCAGAAATTTTGTGCACATTGGCAAAGTACTATTAATAACTACTCTCTGCGTCCGATCCTTCGGACCGTTTTCTATCCAACTGTTAGGTAGGGTTAAAAAGGAGGGTGAAATGGTTGGACTAGATAGTTGTATGTCTTTATTCAACCTCAATTACCTCAAATGTGCCACGCAAGCCCAACAGACTTTACCATATACATAAGTCGCCTATGTGGGACTGTATCAAAAGCGTTTTAGGTCTTCATCCTGGGAATTACTAAGGGAAGGAAGAAAAGGAGAGAGTATAATTGTCCTTGGGTTACATTTACTTCCCAAGGGTATAAATTTAGATGGGAAATGGTTTAAAAGATTTTTACAAACAGTCCTGTTCAGTATCTTTACCTAAATCATCCCAGTTTGTGTGTTTTCTTTCCTGAAATGCCATGTCTTTGTTAACCCACTGCCCTTTTCCTGAAACAAACTAATTGACAATATTTCATGGTCCCTATACCCAAAGCGTCCAGTTACTTTTATACCTATAATATGCTCTGCGTCGTTAGATATTACCAGATCCAACAGAGCGCCTTTTCTAGTAGAAACTTGTAAGAGAAAATGTTCATACAGCATATTTAGGAACCCAGTCCCTTTGCTGTTTTGGCACTATTTGTTTAAGTATTTCATCTAAATCTCAGGAAAATAACATTTTTACCTTGCTTCATCTGACAAATAGAAATGAAAAGGTTTTAATAAATGAATCGTATTAAGTCTGTGTCATAGATGGCAGTAAGAAGACATGTTTTAAAGGACAACTTCTTCCTCATAATATCATCTTTTAGAAAGAATGGCCTCTTTAAAATATGTTGATATATCATAGTTTGTCCTCTGAATTCATTACTGTATGCCTGCTATGCTTTTGGAAGCCTCATGGAAACTGAGCAATTTAGTGACCTGTACTGAGCCTGAGCATGCTCAAAGGAGGCAGCTAGGGGATTAGCATTTAGTCATTGGTGGGAGGTCAACTTTCAAATCCATAACTGACAAATGCTAACTAGAAGAGCCATTAAGCAGAAACAAGGGAAACAGGACATTCAGTATTTCAGGTTAGACTTTTTACATTTATACGCGTCCGATAGTATAACAACAAATAGTGCTAAAATTTTTCTAAAGTGCTAAAAAGTGCTAAAATGTGTAAATATAAATATAAAATAAGTCTAAAAGATTTTATACTATAAATATGAGAAAGTACTAAAAAACTGCTTAAATATATAGCCAGAGGTCGAACATAGTGACCTAAATATAATAATAAATACACTAAAAATACGCTATAATGCTATCACGGGTCCCTCTCTAATTCTACAGTGAGGAAAAGCTCCCTAAGGGGTAGCTACTCATGTTACGAGACTGCTAGCCAGAGGTATATACAGTCAATCCAATGGGATATCTGCCAATCGTGACTACTACTGTCCTAATCTCTAATCTGACAGTGACTGACTATGACTATGTAGGCTACAAGGGAATGTAATGCTAAATCGTATAACCCCTCGGCTATATAAAGATTAATAATAACAAGGACGAGTATGGAATAAAAATAATCACTACTATATAAAACATGAGAGGGACCACTGTTCGTTGAGACCCTTCGGGCCATGTTGGTAATCGTCATATCCATCGGAGCTTCTCATTGCAATAGTGCTCTGTTGCGATCGCAACCTTCAGTTCCGTTCATGGTCTATAATCATCCATCTAGTGTCGCCAAAGGGTGTCCTCTTTCTCTAAAGTGTTTATTGTTGTTTGCTTTCCTTATGGCCATTCGATGATTTGCCAATCTTTCTCTGATTGTTGTTGTTGTCTTGCCTATATAGTATTTGCTACATGGGCATGAATGAAATAGATAACATGTGTGCTCGTGCATGAGTATCTACCATTAATAGGGATCTCTTGCCAGATTGGGGATGTGAAAGTCTTTTCCGCTGATCATAGATCTACATGCCAAACAATCGGAGCATTTGTAGCACCCATTCTTTTTGTTGGTGAGCCACGTTGTTTTTGAATTCTCTTTATGGTCCATTCGAATGTCAGTTTTTGACTAAAAGTCTCTTAAGTTCCTTCCTCTCTTAAACAAAAATCGTGGGTGATGTCGGTAAATGGTAAAGAAGGGTCCTTCTGAACTATTTCCCATGGTTTCTTACAATTTCCTTGACTCTCGTGGATTGCGATGAGTGTTGTACTAAGTACGGAATGTTGTTGTTTTGTTTAGACGTTTTAGGTCTATTTTGATCTAAATTTAGTGCTCGCTGGAGCTGTTTGGTAACAATTTTCTTGTGGTATCCTCTTTGTAGGAATTTAACTGTCATGTCTTCCAATTGAGTTTTCATCAACTTAGGCTCAGTGTTGTTCCGTATCACTCTAAGCATTTGGGAAAATATAATCCCTTCCTTCTGTGCCGCCGGGTGTAAACTGCTGTCCTGTAATATAGAATTTTATCAGTGGGTTTATTATACAATGAGCTTCCGAATTGTTTAATTCCTTAAGATTTGTAAGTCAAGATATTCGATAGACTTAGGGTGCTTTTCATGGTGAGTTTAATAGGGCTATCTAAATGCGTTGATATTGGATAAGAATAAATCACATTCCTCTTGAGTACCCTTCCACACTACAACAGGTCATCTATAAACCGTTTGTAGAACATGATCTGTTTGCCCAAAAGTGGGATACAGGTGCCTTAATTCGAATTTTTCCATGTATATGTTGGCAAAAGATGGCCCTATATTAGAACCCATAGCCGTCTGTATTTTGTTGATAAAAGCTATTGCCAAATCAATTATTACTCAGAATATATAACATGAGATCCATAAGATATTCGATAGGAGGAAGTGGTGGCCATGCTTCGCAATGCTTGTCGGCAAGCTTCCACTCCCTCCTCTTGTGGAATGACTGTATATAAATTTTGAACATCGAACGTCACCAGAATGGTACCTTCCAATGTATGATCAAAATTTTTTAACATTTGTAAGAGGTGCTGACTGTCTCGTATATACGATAACATTCCAGATACGATAGTTGGAGAAATGAATCCAATACTGGGCTATGGGTTTAAATAGTGAACCTCTGGATGCCACTATGGGTCTTCCTGGGGGATGCGTGAGGGATTTATGGATTTTAGGGACACTATATATTATAGGTGTCCTGGGAAATTCGTTAGCTACCGCCCCGCACATGGGATTCACACTGGGACAGCAACCAGGAGACAGCTAGGGGCGGACACTATATTACCAGCACGGAGGAGTGTCGGTTTAGGGGGGAGGGTCACTTTAGCACTTTTAGTCTCGTTTGTTTTCTGTCATCACATCCTGAAGAGCCAAGATGGCGGCCGAAACGCGTTATGTTAGCGTTGTAATTTATAATTTTATCTGTTACATTCAAGACCCAGGAGTGCTTCCATATTCGTCTATTTCCTATTCGCATACTTTGGCAAGCACCCGGGCATCGCCCAGCATTAGGGCGGAGGTTGCCACCTCTACCTTCACATATTGACTATATTATTATATATATAATATATATATATAATATATATATATATATATATATATAATATAATATATATATATATTATAAAGTTTTTTTTTAAGTACCAGCCTTCAAATAACAAATATTACATGTACGGGTAGTTAGCCTTGCAACAAATCCAGATGCAGTATATGTAAAGTGATGGTCCAGAGAAAGACCTTTAGCAGTCAAAGGACCTAACTAACTTACAATATATTATATTATATAATATATGTAAATATGTGAAGGTAGAGGTGGCACTCCCTGCCTAATGCTATGCGATGCCCGGGTGCTTGCCAAAGTATGCGAATAGGAAATAGACGAATATGGAAGCACTCCTGGGTCTTGAATGTAACAGATAAAATTTATTAAATTACAACGCTAACATAACGCGTTTCGGCCGCCATCTTGGCCGTCTTCAGGATGTGATGACACAGAAAACAAACGAGACTAAAAGTGCTAAAGTGACCCTCCCCCCTAAACCGACACTCCCTCCGTGCTGGTAATATAGTGTCCGCCCCTAGCTGTCTCCTGGTTGCTGTCCCAGTGCTGAATCCCATGTGCGGGGCCGGTAGCTAACAGAATTTCCCAGGACACCTATAATATATAGTGTCCCTAAAATCCATAAATCCCTCACGCATCCCCCAGGAAGACCCATAGTGGCATCCAGAGGTTCACTATTTAAACCCATAGCCCAGTATTTGGATTCATTTCTCCAAACTATCGTATCTGGA
Source organism: Hymenochirus boettgeri (assembly GCA_019447015.1). Taxonomy (NCBI): domain Eukaryota; kingdom Metazoa; phylum Chordata; class Amphibia; order Anura; family Pipidae; genus Hymenochirus; species Hymenochirus boettgeri. The sequence continues at coordinate 166,525,502 of CM033472.1, forward strand.
ATGTTATCGTATATACGAGACAGTCAGCACCTCTTACAAATGTTAAAAAATTTTGATCATACATTGGAAGGTACCATTCTGGTGACGTTCGATGTTCAAAATTTATATACAGTCATTCCACAAGAGGAGGGAGTGGAAGCTTGCCGACAAGCATTGCTGAAGCATGGCCACCACTTCCCTCCTATCGAATATCTTATGGATCTCATGTTATATATTCTGAGTAATAATTAGATTTGGCAATAGCTTTTATCAACAAAATACAGGAACGGCTATGGGTTCTAATATAGGGCCATCTTTTGCCAACATATACATGGAAAAAATTCGAATTAAGGCACATGTATCCACTTTTGGGCAAACAGATCATGTTCTACAAACGGTTTATAGATGACCTGTTTGTAGTGTGGAAGGGTACTCAAGAGGAATGTGATTTATTCTTATCCAATATCAACGCATTAGATAGCCCTATTAAACTCACCATGAAAAGCCACCCTAAGTCTATCGAATATCTTGACTTACAAATCTTTAAGGAATTAAACAAATTCGGAAGCTCATTGTATAATAAACCCACTGATAAAAATTCTATATTACAGGACAGCAGTTTACACCCGGCGGCACAGAAGGAAGGGATTATATTTTCCCAAATGCTTAGAGTGATACGGAACAACACTGAGCCTAAGTTGATGAAAACTCAATTGGAAGACATGACAGTTAAATTCCTACAAAGAGGATACCACAAGAAAATTGTTACCAAACAGCTCCAGCGAGCACTAAATTTAGATCAAAATAGACCTAAAACGTCTAAACAAAACAACAACATTCCGTACTTAGTACAACACTCATCGCAATCCACGAGAGTCAAGGAAATTGTAAGAAACCATTGGGAAATAGTTCAGAAGGACCCTTCTTTACCATTTACCGACATCACCCCACGATTTTTGTTTAAGAGAGGAAGGAACTTAAGAGACTTTTTAGTCAAAACTGACATTCGAATGGACCATAAAGAGAATTCAAAAACAACGTGGCTCACCAACAAAAAGAATGGGTGCTACAAATGCTCCGATTGTTTGGCATGTAGATCTATGATCAGCGGAAAAGACTTTCCACATCCCCAATCTGGCAAGAGAATCCCTATTAATGGTAGATACTCATGCACGAGCACACATGTTATCTATTTCATTCAATGCCCATGTAGCAAATACTATATAGGCAAGACAACAACAACAATCAGAGAAAGATTGGCAAATCATCGAATGGCCATAAGGAAAGCAACAAACAATAAAACCTTTAGAGAAAGAGGACACCCTTTGGCGACACTTAGATGGATGATTATAGACCATGAACCGGAAACTGAAGGTTGCGATCGCAACAGAGCACTATTGCAATGAGAAGCTCGATGGATATGACGATTACCAACACTGGCCCCGAAGGGTCTCAACGAACAGTGGTCCCTCTCATGTTTTATATAGTAGTTGATTATTTATTATTCCATACTCGTCCTTGTTATTTATTAATCTTTATATAGCCGAGGGGTTATACGATTTAGCATTACATTCCCCTTGTAGCCTACATAGTCATAGTCAGTCACTGTCAGATTAGAGATTAGGACAGTAGTAGTCACGATTGGCCAGATATCCCATTGGATTGACTGTATATACCTCTGGCTAGCAGTCTCGTAACATGAGTAGCTACCCCTTTAGGGAGCTTTTCCCTCACTGTAGATATTAGAGAGGGACCCGTGATAGCATTATATAGCGTATTTTTAGTGTATTTATTATTATATTTTAGGTCACTATGTTCGACCTCTGGCTATATATTTAAGCAGTTTTTTAGTACTTTCTCAATATTTATAGTATAAAATCTTTTAGACTTATTTTATATTTATATTTACACATTTTAGCACTTAAGAAATTTTTTTAGCACCATTTGTTATTATACTATCTTATCCCATTTTTAAGTGCAAACAAAGCCATGGACAATTACTGGCTCTTAAGTCTGTTCACATAAGGTTAGCTACCGGCCCCACACATGGGATTCAGCACTGGGACAGCAACCAGGAGACAGCTAGGGTCGGACACTATGTTACCAGCACGGAGGGAGTGTCGATTTAGGGGGGAGGGTCACTTTAGCACTTTTAGTCTCGTTTGTTTTCTGTCATCACATCCTGAAGACGGCCAAGATGGCGGCCGAAACGGGTTGATGTTAGCGTTCTAATTTAATAAATTTGATCTGTTACATTCAAGACCCAGGAGTGCTTCCATATATATATATATATATATTGCATGTTAATAACTGCATAACTAACCAAATATTTAAGAATAATTATTGTCCCCATTCTGGCAAAATAAGATGGTCCCTCCCTCCATATGGTCAATCCCAGCTGTGAATGCTGACATTACAATCATTGATTGAATGCTGTTTCACCTGCTGCCTCCTCTGCACATACACAAGCAAATAAAAAAATCCCAGCTGTGAATGCTGACATTACAACCATTGATTGAATGCTGTTTCACCTGCTGCCTCCTCTGCACATACACAAGCATATAAAAAAAAACCCTCTTTGAGCAGAGGGAGGAGGCAAATTCATTTGTCAGAAAGGAATAGAATTTATCATTATATATCTGGTTACAAATGCATGTAATAAACTGGGGAAAAGCAGTTGGGGTTGTGGGCAGATAACTGTCAAGCCACCAGTTTTTTGTTTTAAGGGTGGATTCTGGGATCTTAAAATTTTTAGTAAACATAGCAGCCCTCTCAGGGCACTGAGAGGATAGGGGCACAATTAAAGTTTTTCTTTTTAAAGACAGGGATCCTTATCATCCAGAGAGCAATCTTAGAACTTGCCAGTCTAGTTCCATGTAGCCTTGCTGTGTGCATAAAGAATATTCATTTTGGCTGAGTTCAACTTTTTTCTGATACTTGTATTTACACCACGAGCACACAACATTGAAAGGATATGCTTAATTCCAATACACAGTGCTCTGTACTCTCAGAATTAATACAATGTGTCAGAAAAAGTCAATTAGACATAGCCAAATACAAGATAAAGATATATACAGGAAGGGTTGGGAGAGTTTGTGTTGGGAAGAATTGCTTAGGGCACCAAAATGGCCAGAACTGGCGCTTAGGCCTACTATACTTGGATTTTAAAAATGTTTTGTTCATTGGTACGTGTTCTCTTTGTCATTTACCAGATTTTCTGCAATCTATTCACTTTTATTAGGAATTATTATTAGGGGTTTTGTTCACTAAATTTTGCCTTTTATATTTTACTAATAAATATTTGCAGAATTTTGAGATATTGCTAGTAAAATGAAACCAAAGGATTTTGTTCATCTCTACTAGGCTATAGTCTGGGACTCAGTGCTGTTGTCCAAAGGTGGATTAAGATTAAACAGGGCCCTAGAAAGGGCTGTGATTTAAGGGTAGTGATGGCCCAGTTCGTGGACCCGAACCCGGATCCGTGGTGGATTTACCTTGTTCGTGAACGGCGGATATTGCGGATTTTCCCGTTTTCCGCCTTCCAAACTTTTCCTAACCTCGTTTTTGAAAATTTTTCGAAATTGCAAGGATTTCTCGTATATTCGAAAATACGGGAAAATATGAGAAATCCTCGTAAATTCAAAATTTTGCAGATTTTTAAAATTTTTGGACGGAGCAACCCACATTTTCGGGTCCGTATTTTCGAAGAATCCTCGTATTTTCAAAGAATCCCCGTATTTTCGAAGAATCCTCGTATTTTCGAAGAACGGATTTTGCCGAACTTTCATTTTAATAGGTTTTAATGGGTCCGCTTGCGGATTTTCGAATTGTCAAATTTAGTAAAAAATTTGCAGATCCTCGAGCGGACCGGATTTTGCAAAGTTCAGACATCTCTATTTAAGGGCTATCTTCTTTGCTTTATGTCTTTAACGTGGTCCCCCTGAAGCTTCCTGTGCTGTAGGCAGGAGTCTAGGATGCTTTGTTGATAATCTGGCTCTGCTGTGTGTCCCCCCCCCCTATTTTATATCTTTTTACCAGCCAAATAAAATTAATTCAATACAAATGGCATCATCTGGCTGGTCTTAATTATTTGCTTGAACCCAAAGACACAAAAGTAGTGGAGAAAACATGGGCACACCACAAAATTAAGCTTATTATCACAAAATTGAGAGCCAAAGATGGTTAATTACAATGTGGCCCATGCTGGGCACACCGCACTAGCAGCACCCCATGCGCTGTCCAGGCTGCAGGTGTGGCCATGCTCCTTACACAATCAGTGTAATCAGACATGCCCACATCATGCCCCTTGCCATCTTCGTCCACAAACAAAATTGGGTTTCAGTTTGGGCATCACTGGTATATTAAAGGTATATAAAATGTCCACCCCCAAAACTATAATCCCCCCAACTACTGGCCCCACCATGTAGTGTAGTTTAATCCTTACCTCACATCCCAGCTCCATAGGGTTCTCCGGTAGTGCCCCCCCAAAGTCCCAAAAACTGCCCACCAGGAGGCTAGCAGGTCCATATAGGACACTGCCTGCTTCCTGGCCTCCCGGAGATTTTGGCCATGCGTACTGCAGCTCTTCTCCCCCCTCCCTCTCCCTCCCTCTCCACCTCTCTCGATTCCCTCCCCCTAGCGTAAATGCTTTATATAGAATATTCCCAAGGGCTCCCACCCAACCGCTAGATTTATATATTTAGAAATCTCCCCAAACTTTACTTACCTCTCCTCTTTCCTCCGGCGAAGTGAGCTGCCGGCAGCCGCGTCCGTGATTGGTGCCGCTCAGCCAATCACAAGCGGCTGCCGGTCCCGCCCCTCTGCTTGCATTTTCTAGCAAGCAGGGGCCGGGAGCGCGGGAGGAAAGAGGGAGGGGAAGTAGAGTTTGGGGGGCTTTTTAAAAAAATAAATTATGCGGTTGGGGCTGGGAGCCCATGGGGAATACCATATAAAAAAAAAAAAATTCGGGTGGACATGCTCTTTAAGTGCAAAAGAGTCAATTAGAGTCAAAAACACATCCGTGCTATAATCCTACCCAATCATTGGTATATCGGTAAATTAAGGCATATAATGCATAGGTACAAACCTAAACACGAATACACTTGTTAAGCCTGTGCTCATGCCACACATGTTAACAGTTCCCCCATTATAACAGGACATTTTTGTACTGGACATTATTGTAACAGGCAGCATTGTAAACAAATACAGTGTGGCAGATCCAACTTGCATGAGTTCAATAACATATACCATGTCTGGGAGCATGGCGTAGGAGCAGTTAAAAGATACAGTTAGATGTGTATCGTCCATGTAGGCTGAGCTGGATGTGGAGAGGGCACTTGTGCTGATGTTCACAGATAGAACATATACTCTATATTTTCAACTATGAATCCATATCTCTTAACAAAGTTGTTAATGATTTATAAACAAAATGTAGTGGGTTGGTCAGGATTCCTACCAATTGCAGTTTAGTAATATCCTTTCTAATTCCGTATAAAGCAAGAAAAATTATGAATGCTGGCTTTGGTTGATGTACAGATGGAAAAGGCATAGATGGATCGGTGAGAAATATGTTTAGCTGCAAGTGTATCATGCTCTTTTTAAGCTTGCCTCATCTCAATTTTGAAAATTTGAAGTTTTGACTTACCAAAGAATGTTCAAGGCAAATTAACTTTGCTATTTTGCTATTGTGGATACAATATACAATTTGTTACTTCAGACAAATGTCAGTACATTAAAAATGACAGCTGCTGCATTAAACCCTTTGGGAGTGTGTAAGAGCAAAGTCCACCTGCTACATTTAATCCCACCTATACACTAAGCTACTGTTATAGCCAAACTCAATAGGGAAGATTTACCCATAGCAGATATTGATTCGATATCGCATGTGAGCTTCCCAGCGAATGGCAAAATGGCGTTGCCTATTGCAGACTTTTAACACCAGTTGGTGCAATAAATTTTCAGTTAAAAGTTAAAGTCGTGCTAATCGTTATTGAATCGGTAAACACGACTTTAACTCCAGAAAGCTGTGCAGCGCCTCCTGGTAAATCTGGTTGAATGGGTCATTTTTAGTTAAATGCTACATATCTGCATTTTTAATTGTTTTAGCTTTCAGGGATTATTTTTAAGAATATAATGTAATGATTTATTCATTGGGCTACAGTATATTTAATATGTTTTTTATTTTTATTGACATTTTGTCATCTTAGTGTTTGCTTGTGAATTCTGTATTGGGCTCCTAAGGATGTATTTTCTATCCTGTTTTTGGAAACATTATTATAAAAGACACCGGACCCTTAGTACTTTGTGTGATTCAAAGGTAGGTGGACTGGGGCAACCAATCAGCTTGTGGGATGAATGGCAGAAAAACTGGGAACTTCGGCCACTTATCCAGGTGTAATATCAACTGGACTTGTTGCAGTTAAAGTATACAAGAGCTAGTAATTAATGTACTGGATCATACTGAGGGTAACCAATAACACTGTACTTACAGAACTGGACTGTAGGTAACTGTGCAAGAGCTAGTTTATCAAGCAGTTTAATGGTCTGTAGTAAAGTAAATATTTATAGCCAGTATAAATAAATTTAAAGGAGAACTAACCTTAATTTTTCTAATCCCCTAAGTGTTTTTCCCCTGAACACCTATGCATTTTAAGATTCTTCTCTAGTAAGTTGCATTTAGTACATGTAAGAAATAGATTCTGTAACTAAGAAGGCTTCCATGTTGTTACCAGTACAACTCACAGCCCATGTAGTCTTCAAAGAGCCACGCACCCTGATCCCAGTATTTACTGTCTATATAAATGTCTCCATACCAATATGGAAGTCCCTGATAAGACTTTAAAAGCTGATTGTTACCCTGTAGTTTATTTACCAGCCAGCATGAATTGCATACAGCCTTTCTGGGGCAATGCAGCTGATTTTACAAACTTTTTTAAAATACATTTTGTTCCTAGCAAAAGAAAAAAAGCTTCTAAATATACCCGAGCACCTTGCATATGCTGTGGTGGCTACCCTGTTAAAACAGTTGTTAAAAAAAGCACACAGCTAACAAGGTCACAGCTTCAAATCCTCAAATTATGTCAGCAGCCTTTGTTACAAGCAGTGTCCAAATAATTAACAAGTTTAACTGATTAGTTACAGTGCAGTTTCCCTTTTTTGTCATTGTCTGAATTGTAACCCAGCAGAGAGAGGGGCTTATCCTTACTGCTTTCTGTACTGAAGCTTCCCAATTGACTGCACTATTATTTGCAAAAGACACTTTAACAATTTCACACACAACAAATACTCTTTGGGGAGTTCTCCTAAGAGAATAATGTTTTTTTTTTGTGTGATTCACATATCTAAATAAACATTTCATCACAACACATACATATATATAAAGCACAATTAAACTGGAAAACACACCGAACAAAGAAGAAAACCATAATTAGGCTTTTACATGCTAATTGCAAAATTGACAGAATAGCAACATGTTGGTTGGAATTGACAAAAGACTCCAAAAATGCTCAGAAAGTTCTCTGATCCATGGCCCAGGTTAGTGGAAATAATGTTACAAGTGGGAATTTAATTAACCCTAATTAGATAAGAAATAGGCTATGGAAAGAACCTTATTAACATGGTAATTCCATGTGTGAGAAACAAGTAAAGGCAGATTTTATTTTTCTCCTGCAGCAAAAGCCATTGCAATAGATTGCAATTTATAAGCTGTCTTCTGCTTCATTTGAAATTTTGCCTGTCAAAAGTTTGCATTAAACCTTTTCAAATTTCTGTGTTTTACACAAAACATTTTTCTTTTCAGTCATCCCAGCCAATCACCACTGGAACTAGTTACTAAAGTTTTGTGACCTACATCCAGCTGACCTGGGTACAGTTATTTGCATATTTACCTTCACTTGAATTCTCTGTACAGCTGGAAGTGAACGATCGTATGGTAATTACCTTCAGCACTATAGTTCCAAATCACATTTGCTGCTCATTTGTAGCTTCTGAGATGGTTTAGTAAAGTAAAATAATGCAAAGAAAATGCAGACCATGAAATTACTTTTGTAATTTTGTAATTTATCAAAAGTAGTTTTTAGTTAGTATGTCTTAAAGTAGCCAAAATTGTAATAATATAACTTCCATTAGAGGTGGGCAATATTTTTCTGATCATGTGCCATTAATGGCACTGCAAGGGGGGAGGCAGGTCCTAAATTAACCCAATATTACATTGGGTAGCATTGATTTTACACTCATGTACCCAAAAGCTGGGGAAATTGCCTCACTCTCCCATGATTTCCATTATAGAAAAAAAGTAAGCCCTGGATGAAGGAATTAGAGGGAGGGGCTACATGATTTTGGCAAGACTGGACAAGAGGCAATAGGAAAGGAACAAAGGATTATGGGAAAAGAAAGGGAGTGGCCACAGACAGATGGAGGGGAGCCATATTACACCACAAAAAGGAGGAGAGACAAAAAAAAACATGCAGCGCAAACTAGAGCAGTAATACCTTACGGTTGGAAGCAGAAAAGAGAGGAGATTCCTGGGTGAGTGACTTCATCAACAGCCCACCAGCAGTCCCCAGCACATCAACAGCAGACCGGAGCAGTGAAAGGAGAGTGCGATGGAACAGGCCGCCATGTTGTCTCAGCCCATCAACACCAAAAAAAGCATGGCGCGGAATGAGAAGCAGCAGCCCAGATAGAACAGCAGGTGGCTTAGTACCCACAGGCACTACCATTTCACATCAAAATGCATGGAGGAGGCGGGGAGCAACTACAAGGCACAGTGAGGGAACTAGCAGAAGCCAAACTATAGCTACAGACCGGGAAGGTGCGGCCGTGAGGGTCAGGATACCAGAAGTAAGGGGGGAGAACAGAAGTCAGGGTTCAACAAGACAGGAAGGTTGGGTGGAAACAGCGAGCACTTCGGAGGCTGAGTGCTCAGGGCCCCCCACAGTGAGGCATAAGGCCAATGCACAGCCAGGATCAGAATGGGCTTCAGCCCTACAAACAGCTCAGGATAACATGCAGGGTGATGTGATGCTTTGCCGGCAGCAATCCAGCAACAGAACAAGCCCCCAAACAGGAGTGCATGCGTTTGGGTAAAATTGGAAATTCAAGTGCAGATAGGAGCGGGGGAGAGGGGCCCCTAGGGTTACAACAGCAGAGAATTTAGACAGGGATAATAAGATGCTTTATCCATTACAGAGCAACACACTGAATATATCAGCAAGGAGTCTTGACTGTCAGGATCCAATTTATAATACACCTGGAGGCAATCAGAGGGTTTGCAACAATAACGATGTCAGGAGAGCAGCAAACACCAGTGGACTTATAGATCTACAAACACACGAAGGAGAAGAAAAACGAACAATGGCGGTGCAGAAGGGGATCAGGAAACAACGACGACTACACAGCGGGCCTTGGGCCTTCAGGTACAGCATCTACATCACAAAATATGCCACATGAATTGATTAATTTTAATGAGACAAACATACTTAGAAGGGGGTACCAGACACAGGAGTCAATTGAAGGGGAAGGTTTAGGTGATCTTATGATCTTAGGTTTGCGGGCACTACTGGGTCGGTTAGAAAATAACCAAGTTGTAGGTCAGAGGCCAAAAACCGCTGGCGATGTCACAAATAGTAACATGCATAGAGGCATGTTACCAAACAGCAGGCTCAGGCAAAACTTAACTGTACTGGAACAGAATAAAGGGCCAAGTGATTCAGTGAGCCAAAGTTCAGAATTCCCAGAAGTGACAAAAATTTCAAATCACGCTAAAGGGAATACTTAACTTTGCTTTGAAGGTCCATTGGGAGTGCACCTTAGGCAGGAGATAAGGGAAGAATATGGGGAAAAGAGTATATCAACATATTTTCACTACTACCATTAGACTAAAATTAGGTTCAACTTTGACAAATGGCATAGATTTAAGGAGCTAATAAAAGGGGAGGATGAGGAAAAATTTAGAGTAAGGCTGATCCCTGAAAATTCTTGGTCTGGATGCATATTATGAACGACAAAAGCTTGCAAAATAGGCATAACATACAAACAGCTGGGGGTCACAAATTTCAGAGCTTTCAGTCCTTTCCAGGGAGCTTGGCAGGAAGAAACACAGACAGATGGGGGAGCGGACAAAGAAAAGGAGTATGTTGGCAATTTAATAAAGAAGGCTGTAAGTGGGGCAACTCATGCAGATTTTGCCACGTTTGCTCACTATGTTCAGGCCAGCACTCTCTGTCACAATGTTTTAAGCAAGACAAGCATGTTTTAAAATAGACCAAGGGAGGGCAATACAAAAGGGGCAACACCGCTGGAAGTTAAAAGGATGAAAACATGGCTAGATAAATACCCAGATAAAGATACTGCCCAGGCCTGCAACACGGCTTTAAAATGTAGGAATTTAAAATCAGTCAGGAATCAACCTGAAATAGACAAAAAATAGAAAAGGAATTAAGGCTTGGGAGAATGGCTGGTCCATTTAAGGACCCACCATTTACTAACCTTGTGGTTTCCCTGTTAGGAATCATACCAAAAAAAAGAACCTAGCAGCTTTAGACCCATTCAACATCTGTCTTATCCAGAGGGGCAATCGGTAAACGCCAAAGTCGATAAGTCACTGACCACAGTGAATTACACTTCATTTGATTCAGCACTTGCCATGATTCGACAGGCAGGAGCAGGCGCCCTTCCAGGGCGCATTACGTCTCCTTCCAGTACACCCTCAGTCCATGCATCTATTGGAATGTAAATAAGATGGACAGTATTATGCTGATCGTTCACTGCCAATGGGATGCTCTATTTCTTGCACACTGTTTAAAAAATTTTGTACATTCATAGAACGGGTAGTCAATCAGCAATCAGGACTCATTTCTATTGCACACTATTTGGACGGTTACGATTAAAGATTGCTATTAAAAACATTTCGACAAATGGCAGCGGAATTCGGTGTCCCATTGGCACCAGAAAAAAACATAGAACCCGCAACAAGACTTTCATTTTTAGGTATTGAATAGATTCAATCAGTCAAATGTGTCGATTACCAAAAGACAAAATCAATGATTTGTTAACAGAAATTGGGGCATTAAATAAGGCTAAGAAAGCAAAGCTGAGGCAGATACAATCACAACTGGGAAAGCTAAATTTTGCTTGTAAAATTATTCCCATGGGAAGGGTATTCACAAGACGACTATCAATGGCGAATAATGCCTGTAAGTTCCCTGCACACGCACGGAACTAACAAACATTACTGTTTGAGGCTCAAGCAGGAGAGTGCACGGAACTCACAGGCATTACTGTTTGAGGCTCAAGCAGGAGAGTGCACGGAACTCACAGGCATTGCTGTTTGAGGCTCAAGCAGGAGAAAGCAGAGGAAATTTCAGAGGGGCGGAGCTTAACATTCAGCAAACCAATAACAAGATGTCAGCAACTTTCAAGGTACAAAGGTAGGCTCTGGAGGGGCATAGGTAAAAAAAAATATGGCAACAGTATTTTTAAAGCTGCAGCTTCCAAATGAACATAACTTGATTTTACAGTGGACTTATCCTTTAAGTAGTGTTTAGTTGACAATAAAAGAAAAGGGATAAGTTACCCTTGAGGAATGGAAGCCATGAGAGAAAAGGGCGAAGGACAGACATAGGAGATGACGAGGCAGACTGGCGGGGATCCTACGCCGACAATTGTCTTGATATTTGTTCATTTGTTACATCTAGCTTATATTGTTTTAAACTTGTTATGGTGACAAGAAAGGTTGTTATTTGGTTTGATTGGCCTATCAAAAGATAGGTTTATTACTGGATTGTATGGAAACAATATTAAAGGAAAAGTTAAAATATAAAATATGTAATTAATAAAGCTGTGGCAAAATTATTTCCAATGCTCAAAACAAAGTATCGGTGTGAGTTTTTCTGGGAGGGGATAGAAGTTGAAAAGGGTAAGTGGGGGCAGAGTAAGCGAGTCATAGAGAATTCCAAAATCAAGTAAACACTAGACAAAGGATTAAAGGTAGGGGCTACATGATTTTGGCCGGATGGGACAAGAGACAATAGGGTAAGAACAAAGGATTATGGGACAAAGAAAGGGAGTGGCCACAGACAGAGATGGAGGGGAGCCATATTACACCACAAAGAGGCCCAACTTGTTCAATTTTGTACAATTACAGGAGGAAGCGTGCAAGTCAATATTGCAACAAGGTATGCACAGGAGACAAGGAAAACAGGACCGTCGCATCCATTGTCACATCTGAGATGGGCGGGTCATCTGCTATCAAAATTTAGTTGGCAGAAGAGATGAAAACATCTAGGCCTGGTCTAACCCGCGAGGAGGAGTGGCCAGGGATGGTAATGTTATACAAAACTGTAATTTGAGTTAAGTATTGTTTTAAACTTGTTATGGCAACAAAAAAGGTTATTTAGTTTGATTGGCCTATTAAAGGATAGGTTTATTACTGGATTGTATGTAAACAATATTAAAGGAAAAGTTAAAATATAAAACATGTAATTAATAAAGCTGTGGCCAAATTATTTCCAAAGCTCAAAACAAAGTGTGTGTGTGAGTTTTTCTGGGAGGGGACGGAAGTTAAAAAGGGTGGCAGAGTAAGCGAGTCATAGAAAATGCAAAAATCATGGAGTTCTCTACCACTTTGTAGAAAGTCTTTTTACCTGCTACAGTATATAATTAAAAAGGTTGATGAATAAATATGTACATTACATTTTCTTCAACAAATCAACTCCATGATTTTTAATGTAATGTAATTTTGTTGCATGCTTTAAAGAGCATGTCCACCCCCAAAACTATACTTTAACCCACTACTTGCCCCGCTGTGTAGTCTTGAAAAATCTTTACCTTACATCCCTGCTCCAAATGGCTGACCTGCAATGTCTGCAAATTCCCAAAAAGTGAAGAACAGGAGCCTGGCTGTGTTCGAAAAGGTTTCTGCCTCTTACCACTCCTCCTGGAGAATTCTGTCATGTGCAATGAAGCCCTCTTCCCCTCCCTTTCTCCCTCCCTCTGGATCCCATTTTTCTCTCCCTTCCCCTAACTCAAAACCTCTTTTCTGTAGTGCAGTGCTCCCTATCGCACCCACAAACACTATCAGGAGGGTTATTCAATAAAAGTTCTTATTGTGTAAATTGGTGCTAAATTTGCCCTAGCCAATCAGAACTTATTTAACATTTGAAAGCTAACATCTGATTGGTTGGGGCAAAATTAGCACTATTTTAAAAGATAAGAACTTTTATTGAATAACCCTGAATGTATATTTGAAAAAAAAATGCTGGCAGCCACGTCTGTGATTGGCTGCCTCTTAACCAATCACAGACGGGGCTGCAGGTCTGGGCCCCTGCTTGCAGTTCCAGCAAGCAGAGGGCCAAAATTACAGCGCAGAAGGAAGGTAAAGTAAGGGAAAGTAAGTAATGTTAGTAATGTTAGGATATTTTTTTTAAACAAATAAATATAGCGGTTGAGGGTGGGATAGGGACTGCTACAACATACAGTATAAAAAAAGTAATCAAAGGGTGGACATGCCCTTTAAATTTAGTATATTAGAACATTATCAGCACCACAAATAATCTTAAAGTCAAATTAACCCATTAACAAACAAGTATAACTAAGATTGGAATTCTGTTATTCTGTCATATTTGTGGCTGTTTGACACTGGTCAATAGCTAGTATTAAAAACACATGTGAATACCACATTGAATTTACCTTAAGCTACAAGTGTGATATTAAATCCATGCACCCATTTTGCTTGAGGCTCTCAATTCCACCATGTATGTTATGATGTCCCATGCACTCCTTTTGTTTTTGAACTTGGTGGTGCTGTTTCCCTTAAACTGCTAACCACTTGCAGTTAATACTTATGCACCTGAGGAAGGGGGAGGACCCCCAAAAATGTTGTGCATGCCAGCAAGTCACAATAAAGAATAATCACTTTTAAGAGTGTGTCTCTCTACTATTTAAAAATATCTACCATATATGTACATTTTGCAAACTGGAAACAATGTCCAGGAATAAAATACATTATGCAATGCACACAGCTCTGCATTGTTTATTTCTTTTGTGTTTTTGTTCTTTACACAATTCCTACAGGCCTATTCATTTAATATTTAAAGAAGAATTATACTCAAGCAGTAACAGACTTTATGGCTCCTCCCCTCCTTAATTAACATATGCTCACCAATATTAGAGAATAAAGGATTGCCAGTGGAAATAACTGTGGGAGGACGCAGAAAATTGTCAGTTACTATTTCGCATCACCCTAAAAACTTAAAGCGATGCAATTTTATTGAAAAACCTGTAAAAACACGAGACAATGCTGCAAAGCCATTGTCTTCACTATTTCTATGTGATTGATTTTGTAGTAATTATGACATGGCCACTATGCCATATCGTACCTTGGTTACCTCATTGTAGTTGTTTTGCGCCTATAGATACAAGTCTAGTCTCCAACAGAAAAAACCCTTTAACTACCAACAAAATAAATAGGAAGTGGACATTACTGTACATGTATTCTCTGATATCTAATCTTTTATTTACATTATTTGACAAGCAAGGATTTACCATAAAAATAGCAAATACAAATATCTCTCAAAATGTACAATTAAAAGGGATGCACAAAATGCATTTATTTGCAGCACATGTTATGGAGCGAGAAGCCAACGCTAACTGTATTATACATACCGTAAGGTTGACACAGGTTAGTACATTGCTAAGTTATCCATTAGGTCTCCATTGCCTCATTAAAGTATTCACTGAGAAAAACCAGCACTCATTAGGGAAGCCTTTTTTGTAGACTAATGATTCCTCCTCATGATACAAGTGAATGTCAAAGGGCCTTAAGGGACACTGGTAGACTGCTTTAGTATATCTGTTGTATTCAATTAGATCAACTGGACTTGAACTTTAGTTCTTGAAGTCTAGTTTCAAGAACTATACTTCAAGTCCAGTTGATCTAATTGAATACAACAGATATACCATGACCTGGATGAATGAGAACCTTCACAAGCATACTGCTTTAGTAATTACTCAAGAACTTTCCTTCAAACCTTAAAAACAATTCTCTTACAGATTTGTCATACATATTCTTAAAAAAAATTTTCAATAGCATTTTAGTTTTTTCGGTAGACATTTTCAGTTTTCCAATCGAAATTTTACATTTTTTGATAGACATTTTCTGATTTTTTTAGTTTGGAATGGTATTTTCGAGTTTTCGAGAGAAAGAAAATTTCGAAAAATCTGTTTGATTGGCAGATTTTCAAAACCAGTATTTTTATAATGTAAATAAAGGTTCATTTTGAAACCGAGACTCATCACTATGTACGACATGATTTTTTTTTTGACCTTGATAAAAATAGAAAATATGTAATATGCAATAAAATCAATATTTAAACACCTCAAGTTATAAAGTATTAGGTTAAAATAAAGGCCCTGTGATAAATATAAAATAGTTTTATATTGTACCACAATGCCCTTGCTATATTCGAGGGATATCGATGAAATGTTGCATTCGAGGGATATTGCAAAATGCCGCATTCGAGGGTTATTAAATTTTTTATAATTATCGAAAATATGTACGCGGGTTCAGAAAACCCGAATAACAACCTTCCCGAAAGTTCTAAAGAGTTTGAGTTCATTATTAAAGTTCGGGTCGAACTATATTTTGAGAGTAAATATACAAAATATCTTTTATCTATATCTCCTCCTGTATTGGTTGATCTAATTTTTTTGGTCCCGGGAAGAAGAATTGTGTTTTTCTAGTAAGTGTCTTATCGAGGTTTCTCTTTTTTACGATGCAATTTAAACAGATGAATGTTTGCTTAGTCGGTAGTTCATTTTTCTGTGTTGTTTTTATCATATACAAGGACTTTATATAGACGCCACAGTGTAGTAGTGATGTGCACCCAGCCTACACAATAGATGGAGAATCAATAAAAGTTCTTATTCTTAAAAATGGTGCTAATTTTGCCCTAACCAATCAGATTTTAGCTTTCAAATATTAAATGGTGAAGTTATGGAACTGTCTTCCAGTGGACATTGTGATGGCAGTTTAAAAAAATGAGTTTCTGCAAACAAGGAATGTTGAAAGTTATTGGTATTGATATACAAAGTAGAGATGATCCAGGGATATTTCCAATTGCCACTTGGAGTCTGCCTTCCTCTGGAACAACAGTTGGGCAGGAAATGAGGGTATTGCTAGATGGGTTGGACTAGATGGACATATGTATTTATTCAACCTCAAACACTATACTATACTATACTAAATAAGATCTGATTGGTTGGGGCAAAATTAGCACCATTTTTAATGATAAAAACTTTTATTGAATCTCCCTAATAGTTTAATGGTATTCTTTAAATATGTATTGCCCTGCTACTGTAGACATGCTGATGAGGAGCAAGGAGAAAAGTCATAGTTTTTCCTACACTCAAATTAAAACCTAGTTCAGGGCAGAAGTGGAAAACCGTAATATTAACATTTATCATACATACTCAGTGCCACTACTACTAAAATCTAAAAATGTATTTGATCTGTGAATTTACTAAAATTAAGCTTTTGTGTACATTCTATATTATTAAATTGGTTAGAGCAATTTTAATTACCGGAAAAGAGCCCAGCGTCTCCCCTTAAATGATGCTGATACAGTTGTTGTTATAACATCTGCTCCATGTCATATATCTGAAACTTTAGGGGGGGAAATCGGCTGTTATAGATATTATCCAAAAGTCTATACCAAAAACGCATTAAAATCAATACTGTTGTTTTTGATGAATTAGGTATGGATTTGCAACAGTAATTATAGGTTCCCCTTCCTCTTCTCAGCTACATTACCAGAAGAAAAGGTGAACACATTATATAAAGGTGAATAAAGCAAAGGCCCAGACCACACAATACAAAAAATAACGGACATTCTCAATTCTCAAATGACCAATTACAATGTGTGGGATTGACTATTAAATTACTTCTGTTCTTTGTTTTTACACAAGACAAATTCACTAAACGTTTACAAACAAACATTTCTGTGTCAGGTTATACAATATAACATTTAGAATTTATGGTTGACATAAATTGCATAGAGGGTGGCATACTGATTAAAAAATAGTATTGGAGTTTAAATAAAGACATACTGTACATCTAGCTAGTCCAGCCTTTTCAAGGTACCCATAACCACTGCTTCCCAGTTGATTTAAAGGTAGATCCTTTCTTATGTAGCCACCCAAACCTGAGTCACAAAGGACCTCTACAAAAAAGTCCCCCCCCCCCCAAAAAAAAAAAAACAGGCACCAGGCACCACTTATATGGTCAAACATATAGAGAATGTTTAATCAAATCCATATAAATCTCAATATACTCAAACCGAATGATGTACTGTGTAAATCACTTAAAACAGAGATCACATATCTAAAATGCGGTCTGGCATCCTGAATCAATTAATACAAGGTCAGTAGATGAGGCATAAGGAGGACATAGATGGTCTATTGGACACATGGAGGCCACTCAATACCCTGAAGTCCCAGCACTTTATGCGCACAGGTGAAACACGTATTGGTTGTTTTTGCATTGGTGGGACTCAGTAGAGGGGCTATGAAGGAGGTGATCGACCGGGAGTTGCCTTGTGATTTGGAATACTTTGGTTTACACAAGACTGTGCAATTCGCCCACCCACTGATGGACCAGGTGAAGAGGGTGGCTGTCTAGCAGAGACACAAGGTTTGACCTGGCTTCTCACATAAGTCCCAGGTGGTAAGTTGGAGACTGTTTATTGGTGCGGAGTGTACTTCTAGATGGATGGTTGTAGGGCACAATTGGTGTAAAAAGCTCATCACGTGGAACATTGGCTACTGGGAAATATTTTAGTGTGTCCTAGAGACCATCTTTGTCCTAATTATGCCTCATCTACTGACCTTATTAATTGGGGAACCCCGATCGCATTTTAGATTTGCACTGCACATCATTTACTTTCGGTATATTGGGATTTATATGGATGTGGTCCTTTGTGACTGGTTTGTGTGCCTACATATATATTTCTTCCCCCTCAGACACCATTGGATTTACAGTGTTCCACATGGTCTTTTTTAAGAGGTTGTGCTCTTCCAAATCTGTCTTTGTATAGATCCTTCCTAATGCGTAACTAGTGCAATAGGTTATATGGAGTCAACTTTATTGTATCATCTTTTATTTCACTGTGGCAGTGTTTTCAACTATGTAGTCATTGATGTCATTTAATCAAAACCACTGCAAAATTGCAATATGTTACAAATATGACACGCATGAACATTCAGATTCCAACAAAAGGGGGTAGTAATGAGACACTGTAGAAAGAGCATATACACTGTAGAAAGAGCATATAATGGAATCCAGAAATTGCAACACGATACTGTAGCCTAGGATTAAGAGCGTGAGGAGCGCTCAAAACGAGTCAGATGGGGTAATGTTTTTAATCAGTGAAGAAGGCATTTTAATGGGAACTACAACCATGAGTTTTTTTGAAGGAGTGCAGGCTTCACCTTTATTCTCATTGTTTCATAGATCCTTCCTGACTTAATATGGCATTAAGAATATTTCCTGGGCTTACACTAACTTGTATTAATACCAGTAACTTCCAATATTCTGTATTTTTAGAAGTTAATCCAGCCATCTCGGACATTTTCTTTTAAAAGTACAATCATAAATAGGGAAAGAAAACATTTTTCTGACATTTAAATCCATTTAGAGAAAGGATTGGTGATTGATTGAAGTAGCAAGTAAACTGTTGATTTACTCCCCATAGATTCTGTTATTTGTTTACCAGGTGGGTAAATATACTGGAGGCTGTAATAAACAAAAAATATCAGGTTCTATCTAAATATTCCAAAGCAGGTTCTCTGTGGTAGGTAGTGTAGTAAGGAATCAGGGTATAACTAAGATAATGAGAGGGGGAGACATGCATGCTGATCAATATGCGTAAATATATGAAATAATCATCTAAAATGTATGGTTACAAATGCGAGAAGCCTAACTGAAACAATTGGAGAATTAGAACGATCATCTTTAAAAGAAAAGTATGATGTCATTGGTGTAGCAAAACATGGCCTAACCATTCAGGTGATTGGGCAGTAGCTTTAGAAGTGTAGTTCTTGTTTAGACATGATAGAGTACATAAGAAAGGGGGTATTTATTTATAATAAACTAGTATTGAAGCCAAATTCAAAAGATGAAATAGCTAGGGGTATAAACGATAACTCAATATTAGTGGATCTATGTACAGAAAGCAAGAAGATGCGCAAAAAGTAGGGTTGTCCAGTTGTTAGTTTGTTCGAAGGGGTAATCCTATTTTATTAGTGCAGAAACACACACACAAGATTTCGGCTGTTAGGCCTTTATCAAGGTTACCCCTTGGAACAAACGAACGACTGGACAACCCTACTTTTTTCATTTGAAATATTGTATATTTGGCAGAGAGGTGGCTGAAAGGGAGTGAGCACCTAGTAGGTACCCTACATGTAACTATTATGGTAAGTCAATTGTGTTTGTCTTTTACAAGCCACCAAATGCTGAAGAGGAAGGAATTCACCTCTATACGCAGTCGGCAAATGCTGAAAGTCATGGGGGATTTTAACACTGATTTTAGTAGGGGAACTGCCAACATATCAAAGGGTATAAAGTTCCTTAATTTAATATTAGCATTTTATGTGACAGATTGTGGAGGTTCCTACTAGAAAAGATTTTTAATTGGATCTGGTAATATCTAATAATCCTTAGCTGAGCTCATATAGATGAAAGTAAAGGGGAGCTTAGAGAATAGTGATCATAATGTATTGTCATTTAATATATGTTACTAATATGTTTAAACATATTAAAGTGGTAATTGGATTAACAAAGTCATTTAACTTTAGGAGAGCAAATTTTATGCTATTAAATATCCCTCAAAGTCTGGGTTGATATATTCTTAGGTAAACATACTGAACAGAAATGGTCTGCTTTTATAGGGTATTAAACTATTACAGGGAGATTCAATAAAAGGTCTTATAGTTAAAAATGGTGCTAATTTTGCCCCAACCAATCAGAGCTTATTTAACATTTGAAAGCTAACATCTGATTGGTTGGGGAAAAATTAGCACCATTTTTAATAATAATAACTTTTATTGAATCTCCCTGTTAGACTTTTAATTTTATACTTTTAGGGGACAAATGTAAAATATTGGGTCCGGACCAGAGTAGCTTAATGCATATGGAAAAAGGTAATGTAAAAAAAGAAAAGGGCATTTAGAATCTTTAAAGGATAAGTGCACTGTAAAATCAAGTTTTGTTCATTTGGAAGCGGTAGCTTTAAAAAATAGTTGACATATATATATATATATATATAATATAATATATATATATATTTTACCTATGCCCCTCCAGAGCCTACCTTTTCCTGCTTGAGCCTCAAACAGGAATGCCTGTGAGTTCCGTGCACGTGCGTGTGCACGGAACTCACAGGCATTACTGTTTGAGGCTCAAGCAGGAGAAAGCAGAGGAAATCTCAGAGGGGCGGAGCTTAACATTCAGCAAACCAGTAACAAGATGTCAGCAAATTTCAAGGCTCAAAGCTAGGCTCTGGGGGGGCATAGGTAAAAAAAAAAATATGGCAACGGTATTTTTAAAGCTGCAGCTTCCAAATAAACATAACTTGATTTTACAGTGCACTTATCCATTAAATCAGAGGCAACAGAACAATCCTACCTGTGTTATTAAATCTGTAGCTAACTAAAATAGTAAATAATGAAGTACGGTTAGCTGAACAAAGCAAGACTATATAAATAGTAAATAGATGAGGACAGAGAATGTAGGGCCATTAAATAATTGGACTAAGGGAGCAATGCTTTATCAGCTGCTAACTGGCCAAATTTATGTAAATCCCATGTTATCTTTTTGGAGTCCGTGTTACTGTATAAAGGCCATGTATATAGTTACCGTATATACTTGAGTATAAGCCGATTCGAGTAACTTTGAAAATACAGTTTACAATTGAAATAAAAGGTGGCAGAAGTATTATCCTTATCAGCAAACAGATCTCTATAGCGTATTGGTTAACATATCTACATATCTGGCTTTTGTGGGTAAAATTGCAAGCAGTCAATCAGCTGCATGGCCATGTACACTGGTTGGGGCTTGCTCTGATTTGTAGAAACTGACAGCAGCCCTCATGAGTGTTTCTATCTGCTTATGTAGTATCCTACATTTAGACTGTTACAATTGTTGTGTAAAAACTGTCTGAAAATGTATGCATGGAGAGACACATAACCGATTACAAGATGTTGGTATTTTCAGGTTTAGTACTTATTCCAAGACTGGCAGTGAATACCTTTAGTATATAAGGTTTCCATAAATAAATTAGATTTATCTCCATTATGAAAAACATCTACATTTTGTCAGGACAAAAGAAAAAAAAAGAGAAATAAAAAGAGCAGAGGCAGAAATGACATAAGAATCATGAAAACCCATTACAAACTTATTTATAAATCCTAGGGACACCAGCTCTATAACTTTGACATCCTAAATCAAATTCCAAAGATCAACATTCCATGTGATCAAAATTTCTTTTGGTTCTGCTTATAAAAATCCGGCATATAGGGCATTTATATGTGCTGTTGAAAAATACCAAGGCATAGACTTTATAAAACAGTAAATGCTTTATTGCACACTATACTTCGCCTCTCTCCTCTCTTCATTTTTACAAGACTTGTTGATATCCATTATTTTCTCACAGATGTATTTGTTGACTTTGGATAGCCTTTGTGCGATTTCATTTTCATCCACTGTCTCTCTTGCAATTCTGTCATACATACATTCTAAAGAAGGAAAAGAAATAGGTCATGAAGTCGTATTACATTGATCTTTTATGGTCTAAGTCCTGTTGTTAAAAAAATGGCTATTTTTTCTAATACATTTCACATTTATTTCCCTTTTTAAACTTGCACAAACGCATTGTTAATCTAGCATTAAAGGCATGTGCACATGCTAATCTGCAAGAAGTTTGTTCTCCCCTTGCTTAGGTGGGTTTCCTCCGGGTACTCTGGTTTCCCCACAATCATAAAGACATACTGTTAAATTGTATGTGTAAATAAAGTGATTAGATTGTAAGCTGTTTGGGGCAGGGCCTGAAGTGAATTTATTAAATAATTGTAAATTGCTGCGGAATATGTAGCACCATATAAGAAAACATACATCTCACCAGTAATATTTTTAATATGTCCAACACACCAAAAAGATTGCTTTTCTAAATCTGAATGCCTACTGGTCATTACTAATCACAATAATTAATATTCTAGAATGACCTTCTTTAGGCTTGTTTTGCTGCATTTGCAAATGTTGAAATAAATTACAGCTAATATAATAGATCAGGGTTTCTTAAGCGGCGGGCTGGGGTAAAATGTTTCTAGTGGAATATCTGATATATTCAGTTAGATCAACTGAAGTTTAGTTCTTAAAGACATTTTGCTAGTCATCTGACTGGCTTTCTCAATTCAGAATAACTTGTACAAGAATCTGTTGGCAATATAGGTAGCCTGGAAAGTCCCAATCAGCATTGTTGTGTTGTGTTGTACTAAAAATAATTTTATGGTAATATTTTAATTCATCAATAAAATGTAACTTTGCACTACAGTGATTAAAAGCAAACTTGACTACAGCATGCAACCTGCCAAATATGGACTGTAAACGGATTGGCTAGGGACTACTAGTAGGTGTAACCTGCTGTAACATGTTCCTACAGTAGCTTAGGACTGAGCATGTTCAAATAACACAATGGTCAGTGACCATACTGTCTGACACTAGAATGCTGGGAACAAAAACACAAACCCTATGTTAATAAGGTAAACTCCTAAATCAATATGAGAGGTAAGACACAGATAACTGCTTTTATAGCAAGGTGCTCTGCCTTCTGATTCAGTATTGTTCTGAAGCTTTAGTTGTCCTTTAATATATTTAGTCTAGAAGTAATTTTACATGTATGCTTATTTTTTTTCAGCCAATGTAGTTAGGTTATAAAGACAATAAAAACCTTTAAAATGTTATAGAATTTAAAAAATAATTTTCTGTTCTTTATTATTGCTGTCACTAGTTACAATGAAAAGTTCTATGGGACAATGCATGTGCAAGAGACAAATGAGAGCCAAATGTTAACTTGTGTTACATAGGTGAAACATTGAGGAATTAACTATAGTTGGCTAGAAAACAATTTATTTCCTCCCAGCACCTATAAAACTTATTATGCCGTGTGCTTAAAGGGCATGTCCACCCCAAAATGTGCCACAGTGCTGGCCTCAGTGATAAAAAATGCTTTCCTTTCTCCTCAGCTCCTTATGGTTGTCCTGCAGTGCTTGCTGAAAGTCACAAAAAGTGAAGAGTAGGAGCTGTCTGTGTCATCCGGAGCCTGCTACTTCCTTATCCTCACTAATGACTTTGGCGAACGCAGGGGAGCTCTACCCCCCCTTTCTCCCTCCCACTCTCCGGATCCCTCCTGCTGCATGGTTCTTTAGAAAAAATAAACTTTTCTGTAATGTAGGGGACCTCCCAACCCAAAATGCCATGGTTTTATTTTTAAAAAAGGACATAAATAGACTTACCCGACCTTGTTCCCTCAGGTCTTTCAATAGTCGCCAATCTTGTCTGTGATTGGCTGACTCTCAGCCAATCAAAGACGTAGCTGCCAGTCCGGCCCCTATTGCTACTTCTGGGAACTGAAAAACAGTAGAGGCAGAGGCTGAGGGTATGAAGGTGGATTGGTCTTTTTTTTTGGTGTTTTTTTTTAGAGTTTGGGGTTGGAGGGGGGTCCCCTACACTACAGAAAAAAAATATTTTGGAGGTGGACATACCCTTAAAAGGATCTAAAACTTTACTGATATTAAAATGTAGCACAGGCTATTTAAACCAGAAGGTACAAGCCCACGTTTTAAAATAGCATTGCCCACCAAAATCAAAAAAATAAAATCCCACTCCCAGAGCTTCACCCACAAATTTGTAGTTTTATTATTTATTTCTTTGATGTTATTAAAAATCAACCGGTAATATTTCTACCTCTAACTACACTAAGCTTGTGAGGTGACAGCGGTGGTTTAGGAACAGCATCCTTCTTCTTTTTGGTGGCCACCCCAGTAACACTCCGGTTTTTTAAGACATCTGTTCCCCAGATCATTACAGCCAGATTCTTTGTATATTTTGAGTCTCCCTGTGTTGCTTGCAGTTGGTGCCATTTCTCTTCATTCACCCATACACCACTTCCGAGATGGACCTAAGTGTAAGAGGAAAAGACAGGGAGAAAGGAGAGGGAATTTGAGGATCCTGCAGAATAATATTTCTAATATAACACACATTTAATTGATGGACAAGATGCAAGACAATTCAAGATGGAAAAATCTAGTTAAAGGGCATGTCCACCCCCCAAACTAAAATTTAACCATCTACTGCCCCCACTGTGTAGTTAAAAAAAAATCCTTACTTTACATCGCTGCTCCTTATGGTTCTCCTGCAATGGCTGCCCAAAGTCCAGGAACCTAAAGAGTAGGTGCTGTCTTCCTGTGAAAGGTTGCCGCCTCCTCCTTGTCCTCTGAAAGGACAGTGGCATGTGTAGAGGATCCCCCCCTCCCCATCCTCCAAATCTCTCTATGGCTGCACTTCTACCTTCCTTAAAAAAACGTTTAATATCTTGTAGGCCACCACTGCCCTGTAACTGTGGAGATACATTTCTGAAAAAAAGAATCCGAGACATACTTTCAGCCCTTTGCTCCCGCGGCTGTCTTCAAAGCTGGCAGCCATGTCTATGATTGGCTGCCTTTCAGCCAATCATAGATGCGGCTGCCGGTCTGGCCCCTGTTTGCAAGTTCTGGCAAACGGGGAGCCGAGGAAGACAGCCGAGGTAGTGAAAGGCTGTAATATGTCTCTGAAAATTTTTTTAAGAAATGTAACTCGGCAGTTGGAAGTGGTCAGGGGTTGCCTACAAGATAATAAAAGTTTTTATTTAGGTAGACATACTCTTTAACATAAACCATCCCATTATATCTGCATATAGCTAGCAGCCTTTATGAAAATCAATGAAATAATGTGATAATACTTGGTACTGCAAGAACACCTCCTATGGCTGGAAGAAAAGATGCTTATTTACAACAATGGAGAAGTTATCTGCTGTTCTGTAAGTTTACAAAAGCAAAAAACATTAGAAATTCTGATTATTTCTGTGCAATGCTGACAATTTCAAAGGTGTAAAACAAGGCTGCCCCTCTTCCCTCCTGACAGCAATCAATCTTGCCTTTGATACAGTTCAACTCATTTTTGCCTCCCTTTTTCCACTCTGCCCATCCAATCATGGCCAATAACACAATTGCAACCTGCTGCTGTTCTTTATTTTGTGTGTTGTTTAAAGGGCAACAATACTGCTTATATGGACTTTGACCCTTTGAGTGCATGTCAGTTTTGATATTTGTCTACCTTTCTTTGCCAGAAGTATTTTTAAGATTTTGAAGTATGTGTGGTATGAAAACAGAAAGCAGGGGTTATTATGAATGGGTTTTTTTCGGCACGAAGTGTACTTTAACAAGATAACAGACTTTTACAACTTTCTTGGAGATTCGATTCAATTATTGGGAAGAAATTTAGCATCATTTGCAAAATTTTTCATTTTTTGCCATTTTTATTTGGAAAAATAAAAATTATTTTTAAGGTAATACGCAAAAGTCACATTGGTTGTAGGGGCCTAAGCACACCAGGTTTATTAGAAGTTTAGGGTCCTCTACCTTGGGACCATATATAATACAAATGTCCAAAAAGGTTATAGGAAGATGCACACTTCATATATATGCTGAATGCGTTTATTTGTAAATCACACACAACGTTTCGGGGAACACTATAACACGAATAAGAGTATTCAGCATATTCATATAGTGTACATCTCCCTATAACTTTTTGAACACACAAAAAATCTCATGGTTTCTAAAAGTTCTGATCCTCCAAAGTACCAGACATGTATAGGTACCCCAAACATTCTGTCCAGGAGACATCCCCCCTACCCACTCCCCAGACTTAAACAGCATTTTCTATGATTTTTACAGCTTTTTAGAAGTAGCACATTTTTGCAGATTTTTATAGAAGAAGTGTTTTTTTACAGGTTTCTAGAAGTAGTGTGATTTTTGATCAAAATGCAAATACCTGGACACAGCTGTTCATCAAAGTTTTTCCTCATATTTTCCTGTTTTCCTTCAAATACAAAATCAGTAATAAAGTCAAAGGTAAATTTCACAAAAAAACGGTGTTGGAAAGATAAAAACCAACACAAATATGAAAGCCTAATCCCTCCTCAATAAAACGGTATACTACATGCGTGTTTGCAAAATATATAATCAAAGGCATAACCCTACATTTAAAACACCCTAGATTGTTTTGTTTAACACCATGCACTTTAATTGATTGATCACTAGATCGCCCATAAGGAATTGTACAATCATCAGCACTGTGCACTTTCATATACTTACCTTTGGCTGCTTCCCATGATTTTATTGTTGATTACTTAAATCAACTGGGTATATAATGAGTTTGTATGTTTTTAGGACCAATTACACCCAAAAAAAATCTGCATTTTGAACTGCTTTTAATTTTTAAAACTAAATACACTCTATCTCAAAAAAGCTTGATTCAAAGTTAAAAAAGAATACCTACACTGCCATGACAAGTAAAAAAACACACCAAAATACTGATCTCCCAAATGTCCAGAATCAAACAGTATGCTACATGCGTCAGAGCACACCGAGCCACCAACTAGCCCTGAAGGGAACCACAACAAATTCAGTCTTCTCTGCATTTTAAACTGCTCTCAGTTTTTTTTAAACATAACACCCCCAATCTCTAAAATACTGCCCACAAACTATATATTTTTGCAACCTTAAAACTTTCAGCTACCAATTGGTGCCATTCTTTCCTACATATAAGCAGAATTTTTTTTGCAGACCTTCAGAGAATATAATGATTTTAGCAGACTTTTTTTTTAAAAGAAAAACACTATTTAAAGTTAGAAAATGATTGCCCAAACTACTACATGGCCAGGAAACAGCCATACTGACCTTACAGTTTTACTGTAAATCAAGTATGCAATATTTTCAGGGTAAACACCCATTTACCTTGGAAACAACCCAACAAATATATATTTTTGGAACCTACACACATTCACTTACATTGCAGTGCAATTATTTCATACATACACATAGAATTTTGCACACAGTTCTTTGTATAGTGCAGAATTTTGGGGAAAAAACTTCAAAGATTCAAACTTTGGAACTCATGGTAGAAATAGAAAAGCACAGGTAGAATATCTTTAACATATCCTAAATTAGTATGCCACGTGCATGGGTGTACACTGAAACATGGCCACAAATTAGCCAGAATGGAACCAATGTATAAGTGCAATTACACCAATTTAAACAGCTTCCATAGTAACGTAGCAACTGAGGTTGAAGACAAATTTCCATCTACCTTTATACCCTCCTCTTTTTTTTTTTATCATTCAGTTTTTAGTGAAGTTTTAAAACAAATTATATATGTCATAACTGTATAGGATATTTGGTTGACATAAGTTGTATAAGTAATATTAATACAGTACAGAATAGTATACATCAAAATCATATAATACACTAAATTAAGTAAATAAAATGACATATACCGTAATACTTCAGTATATAAATTGAAATGAAGTAAAGAAAATAGTAAGCTAGTGATATAATACTGTATATCAAAGGTCCATTTTTATTTTAAGTTTTCCCTTGAGTACTCTTTCAATCTTTGTAGAAAATCAAGTCATAACAAACCCTGTTTGATCTGTTATCTGTAAAAAAGAATACCTACACTGCCATGACAAGTAAAAAAACACACCAAAATACTGATTTCCCAAATGTCCAGAATCAAACAGTATGCTACATGCGTCAGAGCACACCGAGCCACCAACTAGCCCTGAAGGGAACCACAACAAATTCAGTCTTCTCTGCATTTTAAACTGCTCTCAGTTTTTTTTAAACATAACACCCCCAATCTCTAAAATACTGCCCACAAACTATATATTTTTGGAACCTTAAAACTTTCAGCTACCAATTGGTGCCATTCTTTCCTACATATAAGCAGAATTTTTTTTGCAGACCTTCAGAGAATATAATGATTTTAGCAGACTTTTTTTTTAAAAGAAAAACACTATTTAAAGTTAGAAAATGATTGCCCAAACTACTACATGGCCAGGAAACAGCCATACTGACCTTACAGTTTTACTGTAAATCAAGTATGCAATATTTTGTAGAAAATCAAGTCATAACAAACCCTGTTTGATCTGTTATCTGTAAAAAAGATCAAAAAACCCTGTTTGATCTGTTATCTGTATACCAATATTCCCACTGTTTATAGAATTTATGAAATTTAAGTTGGGTTATTGCATTTGTTTTTCATATTGCATGTTTATGTTTAATCTCTTTAACAGTAGGGTAAGGTTAGGCATTTTGGTGTGTAAGCCAGTTTCTTGTTATATATTGTAGGGTGATAATTATAATATGGAACATAATATTTTTTTGATTAAGTGGATATAGTTTAAGTCTATAAAAAGAAACACTATTTCTGTTGTAAGTTTAATTTGTTTTTGGAATAATGATGTTAAAAAAGTTTGGATTTTATACCATATTTTCCTGATTTTTCTACAGGACCAAAAGATATGGGTTAAAGAGCCTTGTGATCTTCCACATCTCCAGCACAACGGTAAGTATTTGGGATTCAATTTAGCCATGAGTATCGGGGTTCTGATAATTTTTTTGCGGTTTCCCAATGTTGAGAGCATTTCGATAGTTGAAATGGCAAGATTGCTGCTTCTGACCACTGATTTTCTGAAAATGTTTTCCCTAGTTCTTCTTCCCATTTTAATTATGGCTTGAGTTTAGTTATTGGTTCTTTACTGTTTATCATAGAGTAATTCCCTTGGGTGGGATTTTAGGAGTTACAAATTGTAGTTCTGTAGATTCATTTGATGTTTTCATTTTGTTTTAGAGGATGACAGGAAAGATATTGCTTGAATATGTTTGTAAAAATCTTTTTTGTTGACATGGTATTGTCTCTGTAATGTTCGAAATGGTACGACATCTCCTTGCTTGTATAGTTGTTCTATTGTAGTTAGTTGGTTTTGTTCCCATTGGATATAAATGTCTGGAATTAGTATTTCTAGGCTGAATAGAAATAAAATTATATAGTGGGGCTAGGATAGTTTTGTTTTTGTGTATATTTCTCCAGATATTAACCCTTTGTCTGCCACAGATCGTGAATATACGATCTGTGCAGACAAGTACCACACTGCCACAGATCGTATATTCACGATCCGCAGCACTTCCGGGTCCGGGAGCGGAATGACAGAAGTGACAGCGGGGAAACCACTTCCCCGCTCTTGCAAACCCCCTAGGCAACGAGCAATGTCGGATTACTTACCTCTCCCCGGTCCACGATCGCCGAGGAGCCAATGGGAAGGCACTGACATCAGAAGTCACATGGGCAGTGACTTGCTGATGATCAGTGTAAAGGAACCGCCCCCTGCTGGATTTTTCTCACAACTTACCTGGTGGATTACGTTGCTGGAGCCCTCCTGCTGTGATCTGCTGTGTTTCCTGCTGGGATTTACCTTGCTGCCTGCTTTAGATCGTCTGTCTACTGGACTGGTACAGTATATACACATACTACACACATATATTTAGTTTATAAACTTTATAAACTTTTTTTTTGTATTACACACATCTACACACTTTAGTACACACTAACACACTTACAAACACATATTTACACTCTAACACACACATACACATACACACACAAATACACACAAAATCAAAATTTTTTTATTTTGTATTTTTCATTCAATTTGATTTTGACAGTTTTTCTGGATTTTTTTTGCTGTTTCTTTTATTTTGGTGTTTATTTATATTATTTCTATAATTGTATTTGTTTTTGTGTGTATATTTTGTGTTTTACCCCTTATATCCCTATATACCCCTCTACCCCTCCCCCACCCCCAGACCCTCTTACTGATAACTGTTGTGGTATTGAATTTACTGTTAACATCTTTATTACCCATCAAGACTAGTGGGTCTGTCATTTTGACCCCCAGTCTTGCTGTGCGGTAAAGTTATTTAGCCATTTTTGTTTTTGTGTTGTAATTTTCTGCAATCTCAGTTTTATATACTTTTTTCAGTTACCCTTGATTTCTTTATTACACAACAAGGCTAGTGGATCTGTGATTTTGACCCCCAGTCCTGCTGTGTAGTGAAGTACTTTTGTGCATTTTTTGCTTTTCTGTGCTAAATATATTCAGTGTCTTTATTATATTTTTTTTTTGCTTCAGTTACCCTTGATTTCTGTTTTATAAAGTTATCTAAAATATATAAAAGTTATTTTCTGTATTTTGGAATTGTACGGTGTTAAATTTTGTATACTGTTCATTAGGTTTAGTTTTTTATAGTATTTCAGTTTTCTGGTGCTTTCTAGAAAGTGTTGAAAGTTGGAAAGTTGAAACATTGTTACTTAGTTTGCTTGAGGTCAACCTCAGGTCTTTTTTGCTGAAGGGGTTAACTTCAGGTCTTTTTGCTGAAGGGGTTAACTGCAGGTCTTTTGTTTGAAAAAAAAATTGGTACAGTGACTTGATACAATGGCTAGGAAGAGGAGCTTTTCTGTAGAGGAGGCTGCTAGATTCTGTATGCTGACCAGCTCAGAGGAAAGTGATTTTTCTGATGCTGATGCTGACCCTGAGTATTTACCCAGTGGATCAGAATCATCAGATTCTGACGAGCATGGCAGTAGTGACACTGTCACAGCCTTAGAGAGTAGTGGTTCTGCTGATGATGAGGCTGGTCCTAGCATTGTTGGTCCTATGGAGGTAGATGATGGGAGTGTTGCTGGTGCTGCAGTTGGAGGAGAGCCTGCGTGGAGGCCTCCCGCTAATTTTACCCCCCAAATTCCTGATTTTTTTAGCAGTCCCTGGCGTGAAGGTGGACACCAGTAATTTTGAAGTGCTAGACTTCTTTCAGCTGTTTCTGACGGACGCAATCCTACAGGATGTGGTCCACTATACTAATCTATTTGCCGAGCAGTATATTGCCACACACCAATTAGGTGTATATTCACATGCTCGTGCATGGTATCCCACCACAATAGTAGAAATGAAAAAAAATTTTGCCCTCACTCTTTCAATGGGTCTCGTAAAGAACAATACATTGGAAGGCTATTGGGATACCACCACTGTAATTTCCCTCCCCCTTTTTTCAGCTGTAATGCCTAGAAACCGCTACCAAATCTTATTGCGGTTTATGCATTTTAATGATAACACCACAGCTGTTCCCCCCGGTGCACCCGGTCATGACAGGCTTCATAAATTGAGGCCCTTTATTGATAGCCTGTCTAAACGCTTTGCAGAGGTTTACATCCCTTCCCAGAATATCTGTATTGATGAGTCCCTTATGCTCTACAAAGGGCGCCTAATGTTCCGTCAATACATGCCAAGTAAGCGTTCTCGCTATGGCATCAAATTATATAAGCTCTGCGAAAGTAGTACTGGGTACACTAGCAAGTTTATGATATATGAGGGCAAGGACTCACAGTTAGACCCCCCTGGTTGTCCACTGGATTTAACGGTCAGTGGCAAGATAGTCTGGGAGCTCATTTCTCCATTGCTGGGCCAAGGTTACCACTTATATGTGGATAACTTTTATACAAGTATTCCCTTGTTTAGATATCTTTATTCTTTTGACACCCCAGCCTGTGGCACCATAAATCCTATTCGAAAAGGGTTGCCCAAGGCTTTACTGGATAAGACACTAAAGCATGGAGAGAATTTTGCTCTAAGAAGCGATGAGCTCCTGGCTATCAAGTTTTGTGATACTAAGCTTGTATTCATGCTGACCACCATCCACGATGAGTCGGTAAGAGTAGGGCACAGAAGTGGTGGTAGGCCCCCCAAAATTAGACCACTCTGTAGCAAAGAATACAACAAGTATATGGGTGGCGTTGACAAAACTGATCAGATCCAACACTACTACAACGCCACCAGAAAAACAAAGGCCTGGTACAATAAATTAGCCATTTATCGTTTGCAAACGGCCCTACATAATTCGTATATTGTTTACAAGACAGTGGTACCAGAGCCTGTACTGTCCAATTATAAGTTCCAGCTGCAGCTTATTCCAGCTATGTTGTTTGGTAGTGTAGAGGAGGTCCCGGAGATGCCTAGTAATGATAATGTAGCTAGATTAGTAGGAAAGCATTTTTTAGAACCCATTCCACCCACGCCTAATAAGCAGCATCCCCAGAGAGCCTGCAAGGTTGGCCGTAAAAATGGGACTAGGCGAGATACAAGGTATTTTTGCTAAGTGCCCTAGCAAGCCTGCTTTATGTCTGAAGCCCTGTTTTGAGCGCTACCATACTTTGGTGCACTTTGAAAGTTAGATAGGATAGGAGGCTCTCTGGATCTGTGGGTGTCCTAGGCCCTTATTTGGCATGCTCCGGGGTTCATTTGCCTTTTTCTGAAATAGCTTTGTGGTTGGGACAGGTAAGGTCTCCTTCTAGTTAAAATAGTTATTTACTGTAAAGGGGGCATAAGGTACAATGTGTTTTATTGTTCAGTAATATTGTACTAACCGCTAGTTTATTTTTCCCAAGGATTTTTGAGGTTCCTGTAAAATACACCAGTAACAGGGTGATGCGTTATGGTGTATTTACAGTAAATGTATGAATGGTTCTATGTATTGCATTTAACAACTGCTTTTATCTTTCAAGATGTGCCGAAAAAAAACTGGAGACGTAACAACTAAACTCCAAACTGAAAGCACCTAGTCTTGTGCTGGGGCAGAGCTTGTAGGTTCAAGGGCGCTTGTGGCAAATGATGAAATAGAAATGAATTTTATTATTCATCTTTCGATCTGATGCTACAAAACTTTTTCACAGCAAAAGCTCAATAGACTAGTCTTGTGCTGGGGCAGAGCTTGTAGGTTCAAGGGCGCTTGTGGCAAATGATGAAATAGAAAGTGAATTTTATTATTCATCTTTCGATCTGATGCTACAAAACTTTTTCACAGCAAAAGCTCAATAGCCTTCACTAAAGCTATCAGTATTTTCTCAGTAATGCAAATAGGCAACAACACAGAGGCAAAGATATCCAGCAAGGTAGGAAGATTTGAAACATATTTTCCAGGTTTTCCAGGCACCGGATCAAGTGCGGGTTCTGTCTGCTAAAAGTTCGAAATACTACTTTGAAATGCGGCTACAAGATTGCATGTATGAACAAAGAAATGGCACTGTTGTATAGCTAAAGGTATGTAGATTCCAAAAATATATAGTTTGTGTGGGGTATTTCTGAGTTGGAGGGGGTTTACCGTGAAAATTCTGGAACATTGCTGTAATTAAGCCACTGTGCCTTGTCTTAATTTGTGACTAGTCGCTTCCACGTCCGTGTGTGTAACCACACATATGGCATACCGTTTGATTCAGGACATTTAGGAGATTGGTATTTGGTAAGTTTTTTTTAATAACATGGGTTTTGGTGTGATTTTGTAACTTTGAAATGTATTTTTTCTCTATTTTTCCAAAAATTGTGTAGAAATGCCAAATTCTACGAAGACTGCCGCGCAACACCATTGATGGTATAATGAACGAACTACAAGCGTTACGTAGCTGAAGGTATGTAGATTCTGAGAATATATAGTTTTGCGGGGGTATTTCCAAGTTAGAGGGGTGTTTAGTTTGAAAAATCTGGGAAAATGCTGTTATTGGCTCACTGC
This sequence comes from Hymenochirus boettgeri, assembly GCA_019447015.1. Lineage (NCBI taxonomy): Eukaryota > Metazoa > Chordata > Amphibia > Anura > Pipidae > Hymenochirus > Hymenochirus boettgeri. Next base: position 166,559,252 of record CM033472.1, read on the forward strand.
GCATTGTTTTACTTTTTGACTAGTCGCTTCCTCCTCCACGTCCGTGTGTGTAACCACACATATGGCATACCGTTTGATTCAGGACTTTAGGAGATTGGTATTTGGAAGGTTTTTTTACATTACATGGGGTTTTGGTGTGATTTTGTAACTTTGAAATGTATCTTTCTCTTATTTTTCCAGAAAATTGTGTAGAAATGCCAAATTCTACGAAGAACTGCGCCCACACCATTGATGGTATGAATGAACGAACTACAGCGTTACGTAGCTGAAGGTATGTAGATCTGAGAATATATAGTTGTTTTGCGGGGGTATTTCCAATTTAGAGGGGTGTTCAGTTTGAAAAATCTGGGAAAATGCTTTATTGGCTCACTGCGCATTATTTTACTTTTTTGACTAGTCCTTCCACGTCCGTGTGTAACCACACATATGGCATACCGTTTGATTCAGGACATTTAGGAAATTGATATTTGGTAAGTTTTTTTTACATTACATGGGTTTTGGTGTGATTTTTGTAACTTTTGAAGTTGTTTTTTGTTCATTTTTTCAGAAAAGTGCGAACTTCTACGAAGAACTGCGCCACACCATTGATGGTATGAATGAACAAACTACAGTGCTACATAGCTGAAGGTGTGTAGATTTCAGGAATATATAGTTTGTGGGGGTATTTCTGAGTTTCAGGGTGTTTTGTGGAAAAAAATGCATACTGTTCAAATTTGGAGTTGGCTAAATATTTTCGCTGTTTCTGAGCCATCATGCATTGTCTCACTTTGTGGCTTTTCGCTTCCACGTCCGCGTGTGTAACCACACATATGGCATACCGTTTGATTCAGGACATTTGGAGATTGATATTTAGTAACTTTTTTTTACATTCCATGAGGTTTTGGCATGATTTTATACCTTTTGAAGTTGTTTTTTGTTCATTTTTTTCAGAAAAGTGCGAACTTCTACAAGAACTGCGCCCACACCATTGATGGTATGAATGAACAAACTACAGTGCTACATAGCTGAAGGTGTGTAGATTTCAGGAATACATAGTTTGTGGGGGGTATTTCTGAGTTATCAGGGTGTTTTGTGAAAAAAATGCATACTGTTCAAATTTGGAGTTGGCTAAATATTTTCGCTGTTTCTGAGCCATCATGCATTGTCTCACTTTGTGGCTTTTCGCTTCCACGTCCGTGTGTGTAACCACACATATGGCATACCGTTTGATTCAGGACATTTGGGAGATTGATATTTAGTAACTTTTTTTTACATTCCATGAGGTTTTGGCATGATTTTTACCTTTTGAAGTTTTTTTTGTTTCTTTTTTCATAAAGTGCGAACTTCTACGAAGAACTGCGCCCACACCATTGATTGGATGAATGAACAAACTACAGTGCTACATAGCTGAAGGTGTGTAGATTTCAGGAATATAGTTTGTGGGGGGTATTTCTGAGTTATCAGGGTGTTTTGTGGAAAAAAATGCATACTGTTCAAATTTGGAGTTGGCTAATATTTTGCTGTTTCTGAGCCATCATGCATTGTCTCACTTTGTGGCTTTTCGCTTCCCCGTCCGCGTGTGTAACCACACATATGGCATACCGTTTGATTCAGGACATTTGGGAGATTGATATTTAGTAACTTTTTTTTTACATTCCATGAGGTTTTGGCATGATTTTTACCTTTTGAAGTTGTTTTTTGTTCATTTTTTTCAGAAAAGTGCGAACTTCTACGAAGAACTGCGCCCACACCATTGATGGTATGAATGAACAAACTACAGTGCTACATAGCTGAAGGTGTGTAGATTTCAGGAATATATAGTTTGTGGGGGGTATTTCTGAGTTATCAGGTGTTTTTTGTGGAAAAAAATGCATACTGTTCAAATTTGGGATTGGCTAAATATTTTCGCTGTTTCTGGCCATCATGCATTGTCTCACTTTGTGGCTTTTCGCTTCCACGTCCGCGTGTGTACCACACATATGGCATACTGTTTGATTCAGGACATTTGGGAGATTGATATTTAGTAACTTTTTTTTACATTCCATGAGGTTTTGGCATGATTTTTACCTTTTGAAGTTATTTTTTGTTCATTTTTTCAGAAAAGTGCGAACTTCTACGAAGACTGCGCCCACACCATTGATGGTATGAATGAACAAACTACAGTCTACATAGCTGAAGGTGTGTAGATTTCAGGAATATATAGTTTGTGGGGGATATTTCTGAGTTATCAGGGTGTTTTTTGTGGAATAAATGCATACTGTTCAAATTTGGAGTTGGCTAAATATTTTCGCTGTTTCTGAGCCATCATGCATTGTCTCACTTTGTGGCTTTTCGCTTCCACGTCCGTGTGTGTAACCACACATATGGCATATAACCGTTGATTCAGGACATTTGGGAGATTGATATTTAGTAACTTTTTTTTACATTCCTTGAGGTTTTGGCATGATTTTTACCTTTTTGAATGTTGTTTGATGTTAATTTTTTTTGAAAATCTGGTAAAAGTGCAAACTTCTACGAAGAACTGCGCCCACACCATTGATGATATGAATGAACGAACTACAGCGTTACATAGCTGAAGGTGTGTAGATTTCAGGAATATATAGTTTGTGGGGGGTATTTCTGAGTTGGGGGGGTGTTTTGTGGAAAAACTGCAGACTGTTCAAATACAAAACTGGCAAATTTTTTTTTGCTGCTACTGACATTTGGCACTGGTCACGCTCTGGGTTAGTTGGTAGCCATGTCTCTGGGTACACCCATGAATGTGGCATACCGTTTTATTCGGGAGGGGTTAGGCTTTCATATTTGAGATGTGTTTGAACTTTCCTCCACAGTTTTTAGCTGAAATTCGCATTTGATTTTGTCTCTGATTTTACAGTTGAGGAAAAAAAGGAAAATGTGAGAAAATAACTTACAATTGGAAGAAGAGCTGCGCCCGGGTATCTGCATTTTGATCGAAACTTACCTCACTCGGAAAATCCTGCGGGTGTGTAGTTTCTAAAAATATCTCACTTGTGGGGATATTTTAGTTAATTTGGAAGATATTCTATGTTAACTGTCAGTAGTAGTTATACATTTTAATTTGGTGTAATATTCTTTATCTATACCTTTTTTTTCCGCCAAAGGTTCCATTGCTAAGGCAAAGATTAATGGGGATAGAGGACATCCTTGCCTGGTTCCGTTTGAAATGTTAAAAGGGTTTGATAGCATGTTGGATATAAATACTATTGCTGAGGGGTTAGTATATAGAGCCATTATTGCTTTTTAAAATTTATTTTAAATGCCAAATTTGTCTAGTACGAGGGTCAGGTAGTTCCAGTTAAGGCGATGTTTTTTGGTTAGACCAGTCTATCAAATCTATAATTCTCCTTGTGTTTTTATGAAGCCAACTTGGTCTTGATGAATAAGTTGTGGAAGTATATTTTTAAGTCTTTCAGCTAATATTTTGGAATATATTTTCAGGTCATTGTTTAGTAAGGAAATTGGCCTAAAATTTCCCACTAATGATAAGTCTTTTCCTTGTTTCGGAATTGGAATTATTATTGCTTTCAGCATTTCTTGAGGGAATGATTGTTCTTCTATGGCTTGGTTAAACATTTTTTGTATATAGGGATTTAAAGGGTATCTCCACTGATGTAAAAACTTTTTTTTTTAAATTTCTATCTGATAGTACACCTTCCCCCAACCCTCCCCCTACCTTTATTTTCTCCAAAATCTCCTCTGTTTCTTTGGAGCAGCCAGGGGAAGTTCTGTTCGTTTCTGCTACTGTGCTGGGCAAGCTGTCAGTCAATGTGCATCATCACATGCATATTCATGATTTCTGCCACACCCACTTGACCCCAGTGTTGCCTGATGTAAACAAAGCCTTTCTACCTGTCTCTGCATGATCTATTCACAGCTGATAGTGCAAGGAGAGACATAGGAAAGATAGAAGCTTGTGCCACACTGATGTAAGAAGGCTGGGGGGACTGGTGTGTTTTTCAATTGTATAAATATATATTTAAAAATGTAAAAGTTAATAGGTTTATAAAAACCATATTGGTGGGAATGGGTGGAAGGTAGATGATTTATTTCAGAGGGGATACAGAAGGTATATTTTACAGGGGATGCTGGGAGTTTCACAAGCTGTATTGCAGTGCTTGCTGGGAGTGAGACAGAAGGTGTATTTTACAGGGGATTCTGGGAGTTTCACAAGCTGTATTGCAGTGCTGCTGGGAGTGATGACAGAAGGTGTGATTTTACAGGGGATTCTGGGAGTTTCACAAGCTGTATTGCAGTGCTAGCTGGGAGTGAGACAGAAGGTGTATTTTACAGGGGATGCTGGGAGTTTCACCAGTTTCACATTGGAGTTTGTATAAAGACATACATCCATCTAGTCCAACCTTTATATCCTACCCATAATGTCTGTATAACAGTTACATAGTAACATAGTATTGGAGGTTGTATAAAGATATACGTCCATCTAGTTCAACCTTTATACCCTACCCATAATGTCCGTATAACAGTTACATGGTAACGTAGTATTGGAGGTTGTATAAAGACATACGTCCATCTAGTCCAACCTTTATACCCTACCCATAATGTCTGTATAACAGTTACATAGTAACATAGTATTGGAGGTTGTATAAAGACATATGTCCATCAAGTCCAACCTTTATATCCCTACCCATGATGTCTGTATAACAGTTACATAGTAACATAGTATTGGAGGGTGTATAAAGACATATGTCCATCTAGTCCAACTTTTATACTCTACCCATAATGTCTGTATAACAGTTACATAGCAACATAGTATTGGAGGTTGTATAAAGACATACGTCCATCTAGTCCAACCTTTATACCCTACCCATAATGTCTGTATAACAGTTACATAGTAACATAGTATCGGAGGTTGTATAAAGACATACATCCATCTAATCCAACCTTTATATCCTACCCATAATGCCTGTATAACAGTTACATAGTAACATAGTATTGGAGTTTGTATAAAGACATATGTCCATCTAGTCCAACCCTTATATCTCAACCCATGATATCTGTATAACAGTTAAATAGTACCATAGTATTAGAGGTTGAATAAAAACAAACGTCCATCTAGTCCAAACTTTTTACCCTACATGAAATGCTCATCTAACATTTAGTAAGTAAAATTGTATAAAGGATACATTTTGCTAATCACAAATAATTTCATAACAACACACACTAAACCAATTAAAAATCACAATGAATAAAAAAAAATCAGTTTCTGAAGGACTATTATTAAATATCATTACTGTAGCATTTTTAAATACAACAATAATCATTGTATTATTTATCAATACAAAGCTTCAGTAATTGCGATCATGATGTGTAATATGCAGTTATATCTATAATTAGTGCAATCAGTACATACAGTCAAGCAATTTATTTAATAAAAAACATGATTTTTATGTTAATATAAATAATAGAACATTGGTAAACAAAACTAACCTGTGCCAAACAAAGGACAGAATGAAAACTAATCAGTGGGTGTAGTCTAATTCACTAGATAATAAAAACCAAAGACGTTTCTGATAAATATAGATCATCATCATATACGGTGTATTAATAATTTTAATTAATTAAAGTAAACACACAGTTACATTGCTAATGACTCGTTTGCATGGGGCAAAATTCTCCTGGGACAATAATAAGCCTTTATGCTTGTGAAGGTTCTCATTCATCCAGGTCATGGTATATCTGTTGTATTCAATTAGATCAACTGGAAGGGGAATGTAGTTCTTGAAGACGTTCGTAGTCATCCGACTGGCTTTCTCAATTCAGAATGACTTGTACAAGAATCTGTGGCAATTATGTACCCTGGAAACACCTTAACACCTTACTCTGGGCGTTCCTATAACACCTCTTAGCCACTATCTAATCACACCCTTAACACCTGGCTGTGATATGCTAATTGGGATTTTCCAGGGTACATAATTGCCACAGATTCTTGTACAAGTCATTCTGAATTGAGAAAGCCAGTCGGATGACTAGCGAAACGTCTTCAAGAACTACATTTCAAGTCCAGTTGATCTAATTGAATACAACAGATAAATAAGCCTTTATCAAAGACCTACTAAGATCTCCAGGGCCCTTTATATGTCCCCCTGGGTTTACAAAGCCCATGGAATATCTAAAGCCCTCCCACGTCTCACACATTCTGTTCACCCAAAGGCATTTTTAGGGGACAAAACAATGAGCCGTAGGCTACTATTAGGTACATCATTTCCTCATGGTATTTAATGTACTTTGACTATTCCAGTCTAAATATACACACTGGAGCTACTGTCACATATATTCTCTTATTATTTATAGATGATTAAATTACTATGTGCATCTTTGTATTCACAGCAGGGAACACTTCTGTACAGTTTGTATTATTACTATAGCCGACATAGGTGACAAATTAAAAGGAATAGGGAAACCCTGTTATTTTCATGCCATTGTATTCTATGCAAGCAGAGACAGCCAATCAAAACGTATTTCATTGTCATTTACACCCGGGTTGTTCAATTGGTATTTAGTTACGGGCAGGTTAACTTGCCCATGGGTACATCACTTACATTCCCATGCCAACCAAATGACACACACAGCAATGAATTCGGGACGTACAACTTACAATTCGGGACGTACCAGTGTGATGGTAGCCATGGGAACATGATGCGTGTTCCCATTGGCTGAGGGAGTAAAGAGAAATGTCAGTTTCTTCCGACTACGGAAGAGACTTAGCGCGCAATTGTGCACGCGCATCGGGAGGTGCCAGAGCGGGCGTGCACGAAATTAAGCCCGATTGGAAGCTTCTTTATGTTGCAGGCATCTGAAGCTTGATAGCATCAGATGCATAACACAGAGGAGGCTGAAACTGTGGGTAGGTGTGTAACTTAATAGACACTACAATTGCAAGCAAAGTTAATTTTAGCAGTGGAGATACCCTTTAAACTTTGTATGAATGTTTTATAACATTCATTGGTAAAACCATCTTCTCCTGGAGATTTATTAAGTTTTAATGATTTGACTGCTTTGGTTATTTCTTCTTGAGAGATTGGTTTATCTGGGTATTCGTTTTGATCTGCTGTAGTTGAGGGTAGGTTTGTGGATTTAAGGAATGTTTCTATCATTTCCGTCTTGGGTTGTTTTACTTCTTTAACGTCAGCTAGGTTATATAGGTTGGAGTAATAAAGACTAAATTGATTGGCGATATCATGTGGGTTGATGATTTTGTTGTTGTTTTCCATTATGAATGGGATTTTGGTTTTAGCTGTTCTATGTTTTAGTCTATTGGCTAAATTTCTGTTGGCTCTCCCTCCTTGGGCATAAAACGAGGCTCTCATCTTTCTGAGCATTCTTTCATAGTCATATAAGTTTATAGAATGACATTTTTCTCGTTTCTTTAAATTCCTTCTTTGTTTGCTTTGAAGGATTTTGTTTATTTTTCTTTTCTAATATACCTATTTTTTGTGCCAGTGCGAGTTTCTTTTGTTTTCTAGTTTTGTTTAGTTGAGCTGCTTGTTGGATGCATATGCCTCTTATTACTGCCTTGTGGGCATTCCAAATGGTAAAAGAGTCGACTTCTGGGGCGTCATTTAGTTGAAAGTATTCATTTATTGCTATCTGAATTTTGTTTTTAGAATTTTCAGTAGATAGTAAAGTTGGGTTTAATCTCCAGGGTTTTTGATGGTTATAGTTAAAGTCTTCTTCCAAAAGATGTATTATTGGTGCATGGTCTGACCATGTAATGGGGTGAATTTTCGTATCTGGCAATTTCTGTAGTGTCCATTTATCTAAAAGGAAGTAATCCAATCTGGAGTACATGTTATAAGATTAGGAAAAGGATGTATAATCCCTGTCTGTTGGGTGTGTTGTTCTCCAAGGGTCAAACAAGTCTTCTGAGTTTAGTACATTTGAAAAGGAATTATTATCATTATTATTATCTTTGTATTAGGGTTTGTAGCATCTAGTTCTGGGTTTAATAACTGGTTGAAATCACCACAAATTATGTTTTTTTTAATGGTATTTTTTGACTTTTAATATAATTTTCTTTATAAATTTGATCTGTTTTTGATTTGGTGCATAGAGGTTGGCTAGGACTAAGTTATAGTTGTTTAAAGAGCAGAATAGGATTATGTATCTGCCATGAGGATCAATCTTGGCTTCATGAAGTTTAAAAGCAATTTAATTGCTTATGGCAATGGTAACACCTCTTTTTTTCTTATCTAGTGATGAGTGCAAGATATAGTTGAATAATTTATGTTTAAAAAGATGGTTTGATGATTTCTTTAGGTGTGTTTCTTGTATACAAGCTATATCTATTTTGTTAGTTAATAACTCTTTCCACAAAAGGTATCGTCTCTGAGGTGAGTTTAGTCCTCTAACATTGTATGATTGTATTTTAATCACCATAGAGGGTTCTTTTGTTTTTGTAATGAAGTTGTTTAGATATTATAATTGAAAGTTGATGTTGTAACATTGAGTTTATATATGCCACGACTATTTGATGACTGTTTGAAAGAGCTCATAGGGAAGTGTATGACTAATTTCAATTTGACCTTAGTAAAAAGTAAATTTGGAAGTAAAAAATTAAATATAAACATAAAAATACAGTTCAAACAAGTAATTAAGAAAAAATAACCTCTAGAGGTTAGTATAGATTTCCTAGTCATCAGATGATAGCTAGTATTTTTAGAGGGCTATACGACACCTGGAATTGTTGACTATAAAACAGGTCTTGTTTTGTTAAATTCTACTAAATTCTATCATTTTATAACATAACCAAGATAATTAATGTACAGCTGAATAAACATTTGGATTTAGCAAATAAACTTAGTTGACTTAAAAGCATATATCTAGCAATATAAGGTATTACGGTTATTGTAGTAATCATCATAACCTTGTGTCCTATATATCAAAATTTCCTTATGTTTATATTTTGCTTACTCATTTTCTATAAAGGTAATAATGAGTTTTAAATGATATTTATTCTCTTATTTCGTAGAAGGGAGCTTAAGTAGTGCATGGTTCAACCCAGGACCTTAGAGACCATTGTGGCCCTTACAAGGGCCCTTTGGGGCTAAAGGGGTCCCGCAGCTCAAACCGAGACCCCCCTGGTACTTAGAAGTACCCTTGCAGCACTGACAAGTGCCTTTGTTGGGGTTCCTGTAGTTTGAAACCAGGGCCCCCATTGAGTTTTAGAAGAACCCTTGGGGATGTCTCCACGGATGTTGCCGACAATGGGCGATGTCATTGCCGCCGACAGTTGCCAGCGTCTTGATCCAAAGTCTTCTTTCTTCACACAGCCAATAAAACCGCCAGCATTGGCAACATCAGTGGCACTCATATGACCACCCATTAACCAAACATATTTGAATAATAAAATACAAATATGATTAGCTAATGTGTGATCATATGATTGCAAGAATTTGGATTTGGTCCTTTATAAAGAGGTGCAAAACCCACGGAGCTCAGTCATCAGCACCAGCGTTGTCACTGGAGGCCGCAGTGACATCACCCGTTGTTGCTGACAAAAGCGGAGTTGGCTGAAAAGAAACAAGACTTCAGATTAAGACGCCGGCAACGCCAGTGATGTTCATGTTGCCAGCATTCCTGGAAAATCCGCGAGATCCGGGTTCGGATCCGCAAACCAACAACTTCCATTTCCAAGATGTCACTTTTGAATATGGGATTCTAAAACTGCACTGCATATTCCAAATCTGGCCTTGCTAGTGCCCTGTAAAGAGAGAGAATAATATTTTTCTCATTTGAATCTATATCCCTTTACATACAAGACATACAGCTAAGTTTGTTATCTACTAGAACCCTCAAATATTTTTTCCAATAGAGAAAGCTTTCAGGATTTTAAACTAAACACACCTTTTTGGAAATAAGATGTCATGTTTTTAATAGATTTTTTAAATTTTTTTAATGGAAAGCATGTTTCAAAGCAAGAAAATCATACTTAAACTCCCATGACAAGTAAAATAAACAACTAAATTTCCCAATTCTCCAAGCGGTATGCTACATGCATGAGTAGAATGTTGTTGTTTTCTCATATTACTGAAATGAAATAGAATGAAAAGCATAATCCAAAGTTAGAAAATCATACCAAAACCACCAACCCCCCCCCCCCCCCCCCCACTAAATGCATGGGTGTACACAAAGGCTTATTTGTTAAATGTTTCTATGAAATAAACCAATGCACAACTGCCATCACACGTTAATTTCCACCAGCTTTCAGTATTTCTAACTAAACACTCCTCAATCTTGAAAATACCCCAAATAAAAGTGTCAAAAATCAAATGGGTGTACACCTGATGAAGGGGTTGTTACCCCGAAACGTTGTTTGATTTGCTGATGTTTGGCTACTAATAAACTATTCACCGTTTGGAGTGCAAGTCTACCTGTGATATTTTTTGGTCACCATCTAGCCCTGAAGAAACAAATGTGTAAGTGCAATTATATTAAAGCTTTCGATTTCGCTAATTAAACACCCTTCAATCTCAAAAATATAATATATATTGGAATATACACACCTTCAGCTACAAAGTAGTGCATTCCTTTCACAAATATGAGCATAATTCCAGATGCAGTGCATTTTCTGAAAAAAATAAAGAATGAAAAGCATGAATCATAGTTAGAAAATCATACCTAAAACCCTTTGACAAGCGAAAAATTCCCACTAAATATCAATCTCCTAAATTTATTGAATCAAAAGGCATGCTACATGCATGGGTGTAAACCAAGTCATGGCCACCAACTAGCCTTGAAATTAACAAATGCGTAGGTTACAAATTAATTTTCAACAGCTTTCAGTATTTCAAACTTAACACCCCTCAATCTCGAAAAATACTGCACACAAAAATATATTTTTGCAATGTACACAGCGCTAGCTACCAAATAGTGCCATTTTTCCATACCTATGTGCAGAATTCCAGATGCCGTGCTTCATAGAACATTGTGCTTTTAGCAGAATTTCTGGAAAAATTAACAAAAAACATGACATGATTCAAAGTTACAAAATCTTGCTAAAAATCCAAAATTGCAAGGTAAAAACTCATTAAATATCAATATTCCAAATGTCCCAAATCAAATGGCATGCTACCTGTGTGGGTGTACACTGAAAGGTGACCACCAACTAGTCCTGAAGGAACAAATGCATAAGTGCAATTACATTAAACAAATTCAGTCAGCTTTGTTGACATCTTTTGTTTTTTTCAAACTTAACACCCCTCAATCTTAAAACTACCCCCCACAAACGGAATATACATACCTTCAGATACCAAATGGTGCAATCCTTTAACAAATACGAGCATAATTCTAGAAGCTTGGCTTGGTTTTATGTGATTTTCTGAAAAAAATAATGAAAAGCATGAATCAAAGTTAAATAAAAATCATACCTAAACCCCTTTGGCAAGTGAAAAATCCTCACTAAATATCAATCTCATATTACCCTGTATGTAATGTATGACTATGTAATTGTAAAGTGCTATATAAATCCATAATAATAATAATATTAATAATCTCCTAAATTTAATGAATCAAATGGTATGCTACATGCATGGGTGTACACCAAGACATGGTCAACAACTATCCCTGAAATTAATTACACATTAATTTTCAAAAGCTTTCAGTAAGCACCCCTAAATCCTGATAAATACCACACACAAAAATATATTTTTGCAATATACACACCGCTAGCTATAAAATGGTGCCATTTTTTTCATACCTATGCTCAGAATTCCTGAGGCAGTCCTGCTTTTAGCGGATTCTCTGGGAAAATTAACAAAAAACACAATTCACAATAAGGAAATCTTGTACCAACCCACATGACAAGGTAAAATCCCACTAAATTTCAATATTTCAAGTGTCCCAAATCAAACGGTATGCTACATGCTTGGGTGTACACAGAGATACTGCAACCAATTAGCACTGAAGGAACAAATGCAAGAGCAATTACAAGAAACAAATTCAGTCAGCTTTGCATTTTAAACAGTTTTCATTTTTTCAAAATAAACACCCTTCAATCTCAAAAATACCCACCACAAACTATGGGGCCGATGCCTTAAAGGCAATTTTTACCTGAAATGTTTACAAAATCAGGTTAGCTTGGGGTTTAAACTATATTTGCGCTGATCGTGCCATTTCCAAGAATTTTTGGAAATAGCGTGGCGTAGCCAATGTAGTAATGGCTATGTTAAGATTAGCACAAGAATCTTGCACTAATCTTAATGCCATTACCACTGTGGCCTATGGACCCAATGCTTTAAAAAAAAAAGTTGTCTTACCTGACCGGAATCCTGTGATGCAGTAAGACTTTAAATTATCGCTGGATCTCGATCAGGTAAGACGCAACTTTTTATTACAGCATCGCCCTGTATATATTTTTGGAATGTACACAATTTCAGCTACCAAATAGTGCAATTCTTTCAGAAATACAAGCAGAATTCTAGATGCAGTCCTTCATAGAATATCATGCTTTTACCAGATTTTCTGAAAAAATTCATGAAAAGCATATTTCAAAGTTAAAAAAATCATACTGAAAATCCTTTGACAAGTAAAAACCCCATTAAATATAAATCTCCTAAATGTATGCTACATGCAAGGGTGCACGACATGGCCACCAAATAGCCCTGAAATGAACCAATGCATAAGTGCAATTACACATTCATATCCAACAGCTTTTCGGATTTCAAAAGAAACGCAGTTTCAATCTTGAAAATACTCCAAACAAAAATATATTTTTTGAATGTACACACCATCAGCTACCAAATGGTGTGTTTTCATACATATGTGCAGAATTCCCGACGCTCTCCTTAAATTTTTGAGTAAACCTGCTGAAAGCAAATGTTCTATGTATGAAAAACATGATTCAAAGTTAGAAAATCTTGCACATGACTTAAAAACCCACTAAATATTAACATTCCAAGGGTCCTGAATCATGCATAGGTGTACACAGAGCTATGGCCAGCAAACAAACTCAAAACAGAGTCAATGCATACATTTGTTCACACACTTCAGACTAAAACAACTTTGCCTTTGAAATGGCTTGACAAACTATTTTGGGAACACAGACACTTTTACCTAATTAGCGCTACAGTCCTTGGATTAGTGCATAGAATTTCTTACGCAGGTAAATTAATCATAACCATCAAAAATAAATGTATTAATTAGAAAAAAAGTCCTATTTACAGCACTGGAAGTAAAAATTGGCAGATTATAGTGTCGTTTAGGTAAGTAATCTTGTTGGTGGGGACAAAACCTCATGAAAATGCTCTATATCACCAGAGTAGTTTTATACCCCATATGTATAAGTTTACCTTTAACTGTAGCTTCTAGGGATGCTTCTTCATTAAACAGTACTACGAAGCTTTACATTTACCAAAAAAACAGTGACTGATTTATTGCTTCCCAAACAACCTGTAATGTAATATCAGTGCGCCATACAGTTTTTGATAGCAAATGCTCCAGAGCAAAAAAAATCATTGTCATTTGTCACAAACACAACCCAACCCCCCACACACACACTTTTAGATATTGGTTTCCAGGTTTTTCAGGGATGAAATCTGGTAATAAAATGTAACTAGCACCTTTTTTTTTTTTAGTGCTATATGGTGGAAACTAAGTGTCATTGATAGATGCACATGTTTTTGCATACTTACAGACCACAAAAATTTGATTTAGTCTCTTTTGTATTGGAACCTGCACAAAATTTGTTGGATGTGTAATTGAGGCTTAGTTTCCCTTGAATTAGTAGGCTACTAATTTGCATTCACTTTGACCATTTCCTAAGGACTTAACACAGCTTGGCAAAATTGGAATATGGATATAAATGCCCGTTTTCCATGTTCAAATCCCATCAGAAAAATCACTTCCTGGAAAAGTGATATTTTTGTTAGCAAAGATTAATACTTAGGTGATCAGAACTGATCACCAAGGGGCATATATATAAATAATAACTGTCAGGAAAGTGTGCTGCGACTTGGCATAAATGGGTTAACTATTATTATTAGTTATTTCAAAGGACCAATAAAAATGCCATTCCACCCTGGAAACAGTCCCTAGTGTTTATATTAGGGTTAGTGAAGCACAGAATCAGATCTTCTCTTCTAGACAATGTGGGGCCGAACCGTGTATCTGGAATTCATAACAGCCAAAGGTCTGGTAAGTACAAAGGGGTCACCTTAAGGACAAACATACATGTAAAATAAATATATTATTGTATGAGAATATGTGAGACGGAAACCAATATTATATTTGTAAATGGTAAGGTAGGCCCATTAAAAAGATACCCAACAGGTAGGAGGCTTTATTTCATTGCCAGGGGGAGCTATTAATATCTTGGGAAATATGTATTTGTACACAGGCCATGTTTGGTATTGTAGGAATTGATAATTACTACAGGAGAGGAATATGTGGTCTATATCCCAGTGCAATGTACATATCTGAAGTTATATAGAATCTGCCTAACTGAGGGGGAATGAAGGGTTGTGACAAGTCGTAAATCTGGACACTCCCAACTCATGCATAGCCCAGGAGGGGGCTGTTACAACAAGGGGCTTAAAAAGTCACTGTAATCCCTTTAACTTTGTTCATACTGCAGGGACATGCTAAATGGGTATGGATCATTTGTTTCCTCCCCCCCGAGACACAGAAGTTCTATTGAGAAGTTAGGGTCTGTGAATATTTTTATCCTTTATATTTTATACAACTGTTGTACCTATATCGTATGTCATTTTATTGTAACACCATTTTTTAAAATTTTTGTATTATATGCACTGACCACCGTTTGGAATATTAAATCTAAAATTTAATACGTTTTGTCTTTGATGCTCTAAAAGAAACCTATACGTTTATATGTGTTTGGATGGACTTTTAAGTGTATGGAATGCTTTGCTAAAGTAAATGCTAATTGTGAAGGACTAATTAACTGCTAATTAACCAGTTAGTTGCTGGGGTGAATGATGTAGTGTTAATCATTTAGCTGCCAGGACAGGGGTGTGCATAGTCAGTGTGAGGCAAGAGGGATTGTGGGCATTGCCAAAGTCTTAAGAATTTGGCATGATGGCAGCGATTATAGATTGGTTGGTCAGATCACGTGCCCAGCGAACTGGCGTTCGTGACAATCACTATCATCTGCATTTTACTATCGCCGCACATCGCCATGAATTGATCAGTGGCAGTCGGAAATTTCCCTGGATCAACTCTACTTTACAGTATGTATCAATACCAGTAACTTGCAACATTCCTTGTTTACAGAAACTCATTTTTTTTAAAACTGCCCATTGAACCTGCCATCACAACATCCACTGGAAGACAGTTCCATAGCTTTACCATTCTTACAGTGAAAAAACGTTTTTGAACTTGAAGCCTAAACCTTTTTTCTTCAAGTTTTAAGTGATGTCCTCCTTTGACATGCTCTCTTGGTGAACAAAGCCCCAGTTAGTTTATTGTATGGCCCGTTAATGTATTTATACACGGTAATCATATCCCCAAGCAAGCGCCTTTTCTCTAGCGTACATAATTATAACTTATCCAGTCTCTCTTCATATTCAAGCTCCCCCTATCCCCTTATTAATTTAGTTTCCCTTCTCAGAACCCTTTCAATTTCAACATATTTCCGACATATTTCGCTGTATACTTACAGGGTTAAGTATATGTTAGGGTTAATTACAGTATTGCGGCAAAAATATAAAATGCCCGCCAGCGTGAATAAATATGTACTAATATGCAAAAAAGTCACATTTGTTGCCAAAACAGCTGCACTGCAGGTCCCATCATAGCTTACCACCTGGTTAAAGCCATAATATGTTTCTGTTTTCTTTTAAACATATGCATACCCTCCAACATTCCCCTTTGAATTGGTACACTATTGAGAAATGCACTGAACAGAGCTGAGCTAAAATCAGGTTCAATTCATTATCCTCCCCCCTGCAGCTCCGCACTATGTTGTTTCCATACGTGTAGCTATTAAAAGAGGAATGTATGAGGGTATGCATATGAGGTTGTTGTAATTAACATTAATTATTGGTTCATATGGTCATTTTCAAAGGTCTCTAGATTTGAATGAATACAATTTAAATCTAGACACCTTTGAAATTGACTTACTGGTAACCAGTCATCTATTCAAATAAGTAACATTCTACAATATAAATATTTCCTCTTTAAAGGAGAACTAAACTTCAGTTTTTCAGATCCTAATGTGAAAGTTTTTCTCCCCAGAACACCTACACGTTGAAAGATTCTTCTCTAGTTATTTGCATTTAGTAGATATGAGTAATAGATTCTGTAACAAAGGAGGCTTCCATCTTGTTGCCAGTACAACTCATAGCCCATGTTGGCTTCAAAGAGCCACGCCCCCTGACCCCAGCATTCACTGTCTCTATGTGCAGAGTTTCTAGCATCTCTTTCTAGTGAAAGATAAAGCCTCTAAATGTACCTGGAATCACAGCTGATTTGCTGGTGGCGCACCATGTGCTGTGTGTTTAGAAACAATCAGACCAAGAAGTCGCAAGTTCAAATCCCCTAGCTTACTTATGAAACAATATAACATGGTCTACTGCCTGAGTTTAGTGCTTTTTTTGTTTGTTTGTTTCCATGTTTCTAGAAAAATATGAAGTTTCTACATATGTACAATCTTTATATATAGCAGCTCTGTTATTTATTTACCAACCAGTGTGAATTGCTGACAGTCTTCCAGTAGCAATACAAAACAGTGTACTGATTTTACTGACATTTACTTCTATTGAGTTCACCTGTGGCGTGCTCTGCTAAAGTGCTGGGTTAGGAAAAAATCAGACTATTGGGACACAGGTTCAATTCCCCATGTTCCCTTTTTTTGTTTTTATTATGTGTCTAGCAAAAGATAAAGACTCTACATGTACTGGTCCATTACTTATTAGCCCTTGTGGCCTAGTGGTAGAACGCTTTCTTTTTAGAAAGACACAGAATAGAAAGTTGCTGGTTCGATTCCCCATACTTTTATTTTTTGCTGAAATGTTAAATGTTCTGTTTCTTTCATCCATGCTAGCAAAGACATACACTGCAAAGATTACTTTTCTTTTTTGTATGTAAAGCATAGGAATTTATCATTGTTAGGGACAGGAGCATTTCTAATGTGTTTACACAAAAACTGCTTTGGTATCTGTGTTCTGTGTCAGAGGGAGGGAACTCTGAGCTGTAACATGATTGGCTGTCAGCTTCCAGGAAGCAAGACTGCAGTTTCCTGTGAAGTGTCCGGCGGACACTTAGATGGGTGTTCCCAGATAAGGTGAATTATGGGAGCTGACCCTTACTACACACAGGTTATTTTCATAAATCACCCAGCATCCACAGCAAAGGGAGACATGAGACACAGCTTGTTGTTCGTTTGTGAATGTGCTCTCTCTATTGGGACAATGTTGTCTTGGGACTTTAGTTCTCCTTTAAGAGTGTTTTTCTTAAAAAAAAAAATCTTTACACTTGCATTGAAACTAATGCAGTCTACAGCGTGCATTAAAAAGTAAGAAATGTGGGTAAAGGATTGAAAATGCTCCATGATACCTAATAAACTAAGAACCATGGAAAACTCAAAACTACAGAGTCTACAGCTGAAAAATAGGGGAGGGGGGGAAGAGGGGAACTCCACTGTTCATGCCAGAAACCTCTTGGAAGAACAGTTAGAAGCAGAAATGGATTACACCAGGAAAAGGCTTCTACACTTTCCTGGACTGTATTTTGGCCATGCAGGAGAACCCTATGCAGCAAAAGAGAAAGGAAGGGGTCAATTAACACTACACGATGTGCCCATCATTGGGGCAAATGTCAGTTGGGTGGTTGGACATGCCCTTTAATTATTGCGTTGAAATTAAATATGTTTTGATTTAGCCAGCAGATGATCTTTATATATTACCTTTCCATTTTCTAGAATATACTTGTCCACCATAGGAGTTGGTGTAGGGTAGAAAGAAGATGTGTTTGCCTCTTCAGTGCTTGCCTTCTGTATATCAGGCTCAGGCTCGCAGTATTCTGATTTCTCACTTTCCACCTCAATAATGGGACCTGAAAGAAAAAAGCTTTGGGGTCACTCAAACAGTAGATACAAAAATATCTAATTTCTTGCCGTATAATAGCTTTAACTAATTAAAGCTGTGCACCTCTTGCCTTTCTTAAAGGGCATGTTCACCCCTCCCACAAAAATACTGAATACCTGTCTTCAGGAATGCCGGGGAGGTAACAGTATTGTGAGGTCCAGTTTTTCAGGGGTGAGAGAAGTAAGTATGTAATTTTGTGGCAGGGTAAGACCTGCATATTTTCCTCTGACCATCAGCATTTTCCTGCCTCTAACCAAATCAAATAAACCATAAAATCCATTGGACTTAACATTCCAGGATGAACTTAAAACAGCACTCTTAAAAGCGACACATCCTTGTACAAAATTTCAATATTAAGTTGTTCCTATCTGTAATGCTATTTTATAGGGTTCTGATTACAGTGTACCATCTTATTTATATACCAATACATCAATATACCAATAGAATATGCATTCTGTCTCACATATTAAAGGGCATGTCCACCCCCCAAACTCAAATTTAACCCCATACTGGCCCCACTCTGTAGTGTACAAAAATCCTTAATCCAGCTCCTTATGGTTGCCATGCTGTGCCCCTCCAAAGTCCAGGAAAGTGCAGTGTAGAACGTCTGTAAATCATCCTGCGCCTGTCTCAGCCTCAACCTCAACAAGGTCTGAGGCATGCGCAGGAGAGTCCTCCCCCCCTCCCTCTCCCTCCCGTTTTCTTCTCCCTCTCCCTAGTGTAAAATCCCCTGTATATATTATAGATATTGGTCCCCCAGCCCCAACCACCGTAATAGAATTCTCAGAAAGTGCCTCGATAGTTACTTACCTTCCCTCTATCCTCTGGAGTTCTGAGCAGCCTCTCAGCCAATCAGGGACGCGGCTGCCGGTCCAGCCCCCTGCTTGCATTTCTGTGCAAGCAGAGGGCCGGGCAGTGCGGCGGAGGAAAGAGGGGAGGTAAGTAACTATCGGGGCACTTTCTAAGAATTCTATTACGGCGGTTGGGGCTGGGGGACCAATATCTATAATATATAAAAAGTTGAAAAAAGGTCTGGACATGCCCTTTAAGGGGAATATAAGCGTCTTCAATAACAGGGAAATGTTTTCTATCCATAAAAAAACAGTGATGTAGCAGATGTACCCTTTTATGTAGTCATTAAATTAATTATTTGCTTTAAAAAAAAAATCTCGAAATCTGCTATGTATAGGTAAGTGTAAATAGGATTGGACATAGTGGTCATTCTCAAATTTGAAAAAAAGTTATTTTTTAAACAGATATTAGATAGATCATTGGTGAACAAAAACCTGCCTGTGATCATAACCATGGTCAAGCATATACTGTTCATTGCTTCAATCCCATGTTTATGGGTTATAAAAATATAGAGTGACTATGTACAGAGATAGGTTGTTTTATCTTACACATTGTAGATAGTATAGAAATTTAGGGTCATTTACCGAGGAGCACTGCGGGTGCACAGCGCTCCTTTCAGCCCTTAACGTTGCTCTAACCGATTTACGATAGTTAGCGCGACTTTAAGTCTTGCTTTGTTGCGACTGTGCAGCTCTCAGGAAGAACAATTAGGAAGATAACCCAGAAAGTATCCACCAGCTTAAGCAGGAATCCAACTTGGAAGAGGGCACATAATATTTTGTAATGACTACATTTACCTGCTGTGAGAGGGGTTGAAATGATCCCCATTATGGGCAAAATTATAGCACAAATGCAGGAGAACCCAAAAATAAAATAAAATGTAATATGATGTCTATTTAATTAACACATTCATCTCATAAATGATATATACTAAAAACAACAGAACCTATTACATGCTATAAAAATAGCAAATTTGTAGCAGTGCATACTTTGCTTTTCTCACGTTGTTAATACACTGTAAAGTAAAGAAATATTTAATTGCTACCCTAAGGCTGTTTGCCACATGTTGTTATCTATGGTGTCACAACAGAGAACCCTATGCTTTAGATGTAGCCCAGGGCTGAAGACCATTTATAGATGGTAGTTGAAAAGCAGAAGGTAATAAAAGATAAATCCTTGACGAGGCAAAAAAAAGTTTCTGTTTTGTGAGCACAGCAAAAGGTATTAATCAGAGCAGAGCACTAAAGCCTCTGAACTTATTAGTTTGTCAGTGCTACAGTAATGTTTCCTACCTAACATTAAAAGCTTTATCTAGCCTCGACAATAACAATAACATACGTACAAAACATAAAATATATATCATAGTAAATATAAATAAATTTGGCATTTGGGGCAAATAAAATATATCTCATAGTAAATATAAATAAATTTGGCATTTTGGGGCAAATTGGGATACCAAAAAATTAGCAGGAATGTTTAAATGAAAATTGTGATAATTTTTTTTTCTACCATGATAACCTTTAAAGGAAAACTAAAGTGTAAATTTTAGTATTTTAGTAAGAAGTACAGGAAGGTACTCCTTCATGAGGCCCCTTGCTGGCTCAACAGCCTATGCAGCATAATTTGCTATGTGCCAGATTATGCTGATTGGCTGTGACATGGAAAATGATTCTATGATTACAATCATTGCCGCCGACTGTCTCAGTCACATGACAGGCTGTCTGTCAAGCTCAAGGAGGTTAGATTTTCAGAATGATACCAGAATCGTGCTTTAGTTCTGCTTTAAAGCGCTAAAATTGTTAAAAACAACATCACATTATTTTGAAATAAGCCCCCTTTGCCTTTTCTAAAAAAATGAAATTGATTTTTAGGTCACATAAAGAGTAATGTATATTTAAAGGATAATTGTATTGCCTCAATGCATTTTTTTAAAATTGCTTTAAAAAGAGTATGCAGCCCTCCCCATACATTTTTTCCTACTTCCGGCCATGCTGTGAAGGGGGTGTAACAATTCTGTCTGCCACTAACTGTCACTCAAAGCTAGCATGTGAGAAAAAACTCCCCCACCCATCCTTGATGAGCTTGATTATGTAGGCTGTATCCTAGCAATAGGACATTTCAAGTTTGCTTGACTGGCAAAGGAAGAGGAGAGAGGTTGCAACAGACATTTCCACCAGCCAATGACAAGTTTTATGTTAACCACGGCCCTGGGCCAGCTAGGCTAAGTGGGCTTTAAGCACTTATCTTTGCTGTGTGATATCTAAGGGAGGGCAACATGGTTGTAAATGTGAGTAAGAAAATGTCAATGCTTAATAAATGGGATTATGGGTGAATAAGTGTAATATTTTAAACTAAATTCTTTATAAGTTTGTGATACAAGCAAATATACACTTTTACAAAAATGAAATAATTGTAAAACTTAAAAAAAATAGTTTTAAACAAGCAAGGCTTGAAAACAGGCTTGCTTTAAGTGTCTTTCGTGTGAAGGATAGGCAATTTTGTTGGGGTGATCTAATGTGCATTGACAAATAGACACACAATATGTCTGCCATACCTGTTTCACAGGTACAATGCAATAACTATTAAACAAATTAAGCAAATAAAGCAAAATTGCAGAGTGAGGAGTCACATAAACCCAAAAAGGAAAAAACAAAAAGTACACACTGCAGCATGGAAAATCCAATCCACTCAGCTTCCAGTTCAAGCAAAAGAAATGGAAGGAAACACACACCTTCAAATGAACATCCAACTACATGCACTTATAGTAAATCAGCACTTAAAAATGATCAGAAACCTTTCAGCAGAATCTACTCTTCATTTATCAGCAGGACTAAATGTATTTAATGGGCACAATTAGTACTTGTTGCAATGTGATTTTAACTATAACAATATACTGTATTTACAAAATGAAAAACAATTTCTACTATTCCACTGATATCTATTACTTTTTAAAATGAAAAATCGTGGCCATAATAATTAATTGCAAAGGGACATACTGTATCCTAGTAATATGTGTAAAATGTGTGCAATACAATGATATGCGTGTAATAATTTAATTTTTCTTACTGAACTTCCTCTTTAAATACATCAACATGCAAAGCACTGTATGATTGAATAAACCATGGCTCTAAATTGGCATGTAAACCAATGTTTGAAAAGGGTTCTTTTTGTGTGGACCTAATAGATGAACTGAATGTTTAAAGTCTAAAAAATTCAAAGGCAAAAAAAGCATTACCTACCCTACTTTATTCTGATACCATTCAGAATATTTGGGGTCATTATCCTGCTACAGAATAAATTTGGGCCCAATCACACTTCTTTCTAAGGGTATGATGGATAAGGACCTTGCATTTCCCAGCAATGTGGAAACCTTTAATACTGACCAAATCCCCAACTCTATTTGCTGGAATGCAGCCCTAAACTTGCAAGGAACACCCTCAATGATACAGCTTTGCCTGCAAACATTCATTATTGTACCACTTTCCAGCCCTTAGGTAAATAAATTGTTTTCCCAGGTAAACAAAAGTTTTCCGCAGCACTTGACCATGTTTGAATCATCCAGCAGCAAATGAGGTAATAATTATTATGAGGAACACTTCAAGTGTGGTAGTAGCAATAGTAAGTCATAGAAAATATTTTTCACTTTTCCCCTTTTCAATGGACGGGTAAGGGCTGGCAGCAAACACCTCTTCAGGGTAAGCGGACAAACTCGCTTATCTTTTTTGATTTGTTTACTGGACTCTTCCACGATTTTGCTTATATAACTGATACCCAGTCACACAGTATGAGCATTTCTGGCTATTTGGTTGTAAAAGTACTGTATTGTCAGACATTTATTTTAAATTGGACGAAGTATTGGTCAGTTTAGTGCATATTTGCCTAAATAGCGTTCAGTGACTAATAGTGATTTACATGCATCTATAATTATTTTATTTGCAAACTAGCATGTAAATCTTAGTTAGATTAAACTTAAGACATTTAGGGGCTGATACAATAAATAGGTGCAAATATTTTCCTGTGCAGTAACCAATCAGCTGTTAGCATTTAACTGGGTTCCAACAGTTAGATACAATTTAAATGGTAGGAATGTTAAAGGTTTGATATAAACTCTATAAACTGCAAAGCTATTATAATTCAATGTGGTTAGGTCCTTTCTACAGAACACAGATCCCAGAAAGCCCAGCTACTGTATAAAACACAAGTGAACAACAAGTTTACTGCAATTTTTTGCCACTAAAGACGGTTTTATTTTGTTTAAGTTTGACAGCTGTGTATGCTGGGATATCTTTGAGCTGTGTAATTATTGTAATAGTTAAAGAGTGGAAACTTGTGGACCAGTGATTATGTGTCAATTATGTTTTGGCAGCCTCATTAAGAAAAAAAGTCTTAAATTAGTCGTCGTTCCCCCCCCCATTTGTATACTATAGAACAGCCAAGACCTGATATCAGAGTATAGTAGGAACAGTGGTATAAATGATAAAATTACACTTTGATTAACTGAGGATATGGCTCAGAAACAATTAAATAATGTTAATATTACTTATCTATTTTGTTTACTGGCCTCTCCCCCAGTTTTGCTTATATATATTTGTACTATTGGGGACTTATATACGGACACTGTTGTACTGCACCAGAGAAGGGAGATATCTGGACTATTGTGTATTTTTTTTCTATATATTTAATTTAATTTACTTTTGCACTATTTATATATATACATATCTATGGCTTTACAAGGTTTTATAGATTTCTTCTGAGCTCTGATTTTTATGATATAACTACTATTAAATTTTATTAAATTGATTCTCTTAGTAGCTGGGCCTTGTCTCTTTGTTTTTTATTGAAATAGTCTTTAACAGTCAAGGTTGATAATGCTGGTGTTCTTTTAACATTCTGACAACTACCGATCACACAACTTTTGACACCTATACATTGTAAGATTCTTCTCTAGTAAGTTGCAGTTAGTACATGTAATACTGTAACTAAGAAGGCTCCCATGTTGTTGGCAGTACAGCCCACAGCCCATTAAGTCATCAAAGAGCTACGCCCCCAATATTCACGGTTTCTATGTACAGATTGTTTTCTATAGAGATGTCTACACACCAATATGGAAGTTCCTAATAAGGTTTATTTACCAGTCAGCATAAGTTGCTAGAAAATAAACTGCCAGGATATTAAAGAAACAAGAAAAAGGACTGACTAAAACAGAGTTTACAGCACTTACAGTACTTAAGAGTGAACTTAAAAAATTGGAGGACATTATTAGTAATAAGAAAGTAAAGTTAGCTAGAAACATTAAAGATTTTGAACTAGGGACTGCCTACTTATAGAGACAACGAGACAATGGGAGGATGAGGAAGAATAAAAGGCCTCTTTATAATAAAAAAAGAATCTTTAGAAATCGTACCAATAATTCTAAAAGCAACAGCAACTCTTTTTTAGGAGGAACTTCCTCTTCAGACCAAGAGTCAGGAGAGGAGGAGGCAGGTCCAAGAGAAAACAGAAGAGTGAGGCAGGGACAGCTACGCTAGGACTTACAAATAATAAATCTTTCACCACGTGTCCTTATTGAATCTCAAAGGCAAGTACTTTCTAAGGGGTTATCTTTTTGCCCTACACAGCATGCAGTTAAGTTCACTCTAATGAAAGAACTTTTTTTTTTTGTAGAAGAATTTCACTTAAAGCACATTATCAAAGTACAGAACAGACTGATATAACTACTCAATCTGAATCCACATCCATCCACAGATACACCAATATTTAAACCAAAATCTGCATTTACCCCCCCCCCCCCCCCCCCTTTGTCTGATGTCCCAGAACTCGAGACATTTCATCGCTGTGTGATGAAAGAGATTGCAAAAATGAATTTGGGTTGATTGATGCCCCTGGTAACCTTTCCTCCCTTGAGAAAAAGGCATTACAAGAATTAGCCAATGTGGAAATAAAGAGATCAGACAAAGGGGCTAATATTGTTCTGTGGCCTACCAACCTCTATGTAGAAGAGGCCTTGAGGCAGTTACAGGTTACTGCTAATTATCAGAAATTACCCTCTAACCCTACAGAGGTATTCCAAAGCAAACTGAAAAGGCTGATTAACTTGGAACTTCAAAATCACATCATAAGTAAGAAGGAAGCTGACTTTTTATGGGTAGAGTTCCCTAGGACGCCTACATTCTACATGTTACCTAAAGTCCACAAACGTCTGGATAAACCCCCAGGTAGGCCAATGATTTCTGGACTAGGCAGTATTTTTGAACCATCATGTACTATGATTGATGCCTTCCTGCAGCCACTTGTCCTAAGCCTAAGTTCGTACCTTAGAGACACATCTGACTTCATTTCTAAAATTCAAACTTGGAAGTCAATGATGATTGCTATCACATGACTTGTAATGTAGAATCCTTATACACCAATATAAGTCATGATAAAGGTCTTGAATCTATAAAGTATTTTTTTGGAACAGACAGTATAGTGTCTGTTCCAGCTAAGGTGGATTATGGGAGCTGAACCCTAGTGACCACATTTTAATTTCATAAATCACCCAACAGCCACAGCAAAGGGAGAGGTGAGACAAATAGTACCCTACATTTAAGACCTGTTTTTAAATGTTTTTATTGTCTCTCTGTCCCTAATGTGACTACCAATAAAGGACTTTTATTACATATCAGTTAAGGAGTGCAGATAGTAATTTGATATTTCATTAATTCTATCTTTGCACTCACCCACATTCAGAGTCAGTGCCCTTTACTTTTATACAGGGTATCAAACTGTTTTTAATGTGTTTTCAGGAACTGGGATTCTCTGCTTAGGCAGTGGTGGTGAACCTGGTAAGGCACCAGTTTTAGAAACACAAAATCCAAAAGGTCACAAGTTCAAATCCCCAGACTTACTTTGGTTTTATTTAGATTATGTTTCTTTTATAGTGTACCACATAGCATCTCTGTTAGGGTAGGGGTAAGAGCTCTGCCTTTAGCAAGACAGAGTACATGCACAAGTTGCAAGTTCAAATCCCCAGTCTTACTTTTATATTTATTATTTTTACTGAAATGTTACAATGTAAAGGGTAATTTTCTTTTTTGTATAAAAGGATTATATCATTGTTAGCAGGAGCATTGAATGTGTTTGAATGTGACAGGAGCATTGAATGTGTTTGAAAACCAAAAACTAAAATCCCTGTTCTGTGTCAGGAAGTGGGAGGATCTCTGTGCTGTTATGTGATTGTGCATGTACAGCAACATTTAGCTGTGGTTTTCCCCAGCTAAGGTGGATTATGGGAGCTGAACCCTAGTGAACACATTTTAATTTCATAAATCACCCAACAGCCACAGCAAAGGGAGAGGTGAGACACAGCTTGTTGACTGTTTATGAATATTCTATTGGGACAATGCTGTCTGGAGACTTTCTCCTTTAAAATCTATACCTTGTATAGTCAGGATAACATTTTTAAATAACATATTTATTGTTGAAAAAAATATTATTTGTTTCAACAACAATAGCAACAGGTTCTTACTTAAAAAACAACTCATGATGAGTAGGGGGACTAGAGGGGCATTTTTCTGGTATATCCATTTTGGGGGCACATTCCCCAAAAGAATGCATCTATGAATTAAATATATAATTTACTTGATACATAATTCTTACTAAAATAGATTGAAGCCAGAGCAGACTTTAACAGACGTTTTTTCCTTTAATTTGAGTGATGGCGCACCAAGATACTTATGACCCAATTCTCTGTGCTGTATGATTGGTTAAGCTCATGTTAATAAATTCAATATTGACTTTAAACCCTTGCTTGCTTTGACTGTACCGCAGAAGATAGCCAACGCAAACTATTCAATAGTGAATCTTTCAAAATGTAAGCCCCCCCCTTTTCAATTTGACTTATAAAAATTTCCATTAAGCTTAACCCTTCCTTGACCAATAGAAAATATTCACAAAGTTTTTTTGCCCGTGTACACATGTATTAGTAAACCGTACTGCAGTTATTACATGTTACCTCCTCATATACATGCATATCCATATGCACACCTATACTCACCTATTCAAACATGTAACTTAATCCCTAGATATTCTTAGCTGTCCAAACAGGTTTTTGCCTTACTTAAGTCCATGCTTCCTTTTATACAGGAAACATTTAATTAGCTTTGGCAGACACTACTTACTATTCTTGTTTTATCTGCAATAACCCCCAATTTTTTTCTTAACTGTACCAGCTACCAGCAAAATTTCATTTAGAATATAGCTATAATTCAAACTGTTTTTGCTCAAATGCATAACTTTGCATTTATCAATATAAATTGCAATTAATCATTTTGCTGCCCAGTCCCCAGGTTAATTAATGTCATTCTGCAAAGTCAGGCCATCCTGCACTGAGCTTATTTCTCAACATATTTTGCATAATCAGCAAAAAAAAGTGACAGTACTTTCAATACTTATCTTAAGATCGGTAATGAATAAATTTAAAGGTGATGGACCTAGGACAGACACCTGAGGGACATCTGTAACTACACTGGTCCAAATAGAGAATGTTCTATGTATAACTCTTTGTAATCTATCCTACAGATAGTTCTTAATCAAAGAATAAAAGTATGAAGAATATGGTTCTTTGGTTTAATTAGCAACCTTTTGTGAGCAACAACAAAAAATGTTTTTGCAAAACCCTTCCAGATACCTGCTTTTAATGTTATAATGTGAATGGATTCATGCCTTGATATTTCATCCTAACTTTCCTACCACAGATTTTTATTATTATTATTTACATTTTATTTACGACAGCCATTGTCAGGCATGGGAGCAAAAGATAACATCTGTATAATGT
The DNA here is from genome assembly GCA_019447015.1 of Hymenochirus boettgeri. Lineage (NCBI taxonomy): Eukaryota > Metazoa > Chordata > Amphibia > Anura > Pipidae > Hymenochirus > Hymenochirus boettgeri. The sequence goes on from CM033472.1 coordinate 166,586,975, forward strand.
TAGAAAGTTTTATATAGTATGCTTTACAAGGTTCAGTACTGTATCATGCCTGAGAAAGTGCTGCAAAAGCTTGCATTTGCAATCATTTTAGTTAGCCAATAAAAGGTTTTATTTTATATCCAAGTTGTCTTCACTTTCATCAATGGCTAACACCCTGCAATACTCTACAACTACTACAGATGTCAAATTGCTAGGTCTATAGTTGCCTCGTTAATAACTGAATGCTAAAAATTACCAATTACTTTTATAAAATAATTGAAGTAAGCCATTTGTCAACTTCTACCTACAAAACCAAATTAAAAACATCTGGTCAGTCTGCAAAGCACAGGGTTAATTTACTTTAGAAGCCTGAGGTGAAATTTTCAGAACTTACCACTTCCCAGCCTTAAAAGTAACACATCTTGAAGCCGCCTATTTAGTACACGAAGCTCCTTTACTTCTGTTACTAGAGTTCCATAGTCTTTCAGTTTTTTTGCTTGTTGCACTAGTTGCTTCCGAGTTCTTTCTAATTCATGCTGAATGTGTCTCATTTCCTCTTGCTGTTGCTGGTAACTCCTTAGCAATTCCTCATACAAAACCCTGGGAACCACAGCCTCCTCTATTCTTCCCATGTGCCCAATAGGTTGTAAAGTTTCTTGAAAAACCTTATGATAATGTGCATTGTGCCTTGATCCTACATAGTTCTGTTTTTCCAACCGTGCAACAACAGCTTCTATGCTCTTGTGTGGTCCATCAATTTGCTTTCTTGCATCTGCTATCTAAAAAAAATGCATATTATCAAAGATTGATGCAAGTAATTTTAATAGTTATCTTTTCAAACTTCCCGTAAACCATGGCAAACAGTTATGCAATAAATTCAGCCCCATGTCTTAGATCTTGCTGTGCAAGCTGGGGGTACAGCAATCTAAAGAACAGAAGATCTTTTAACGGTGGACCTTTAAATAGTGTGCCACAGGGTTCTGTGTTGGGGCCACTTCTAATTAATCTGTTTAATTATTTGGAAGTAGGCATTGTCAGCAAGGTATTTGTCGAACAGTAAAGGCTACATGTTATGTGCAGTTGTTGGAGGCAGATCTAGATAGATTGTCACATTGGGCTGCTAAGTGACAGATGAGATTCAGTGTTGATAAATGTAAGGTGATGCATTTTGGGCTTAAAAATCCTTCTGCTGATTATAATATAAATGTCTCTGTGTTAAGTTAACTGTTCCTTTAATGTATTGGTTGAAGACCGGGAGGTTAAGGAGCTATGCCTTACCTCCTGTTCTTTAATCAATTTACTAGGAGTGACGGATGAAGAAAGAAGATCTTTACCTTACACACGATCCACCGCAGCAGCAGTGACAGGTCCTGACAGCTTCCTGGTAACTATAGCGCGAATACACGATGATTTGCGCTATAGTTACTCCTAACAGGATGCTGCTGCTGCGGAGAATCGCGTGTAAGGTAAGTTTCTTCTTTCTTCGTCCGTCGCTCCTGGTGAAATGATTGAAGAATGGGAAGTAAGGCATAGCTCCTTAACCCCCCAGTCTTCAATCAGTTCACTAAAGGAATAGTATACTTTTTGAGTAAACTATTCCTTTAATTTCTGTTGGAAAAGAATCTAGCAGTTTTGGTGGATAACAAATTTAAATGTAGCAAGGAGTGCCAGGGGGCAACAGCTAGAGCCAGAAAGATATTTTCTTGGAAATGGTAAGAGTTTAGAGAAGGGCAACTAAATTAATAAGACAGATTGAATTAGTTACAATTTTGCACACTAGAGAAAAGGTCCTTGCATGGGGATATGTTCACTGTGTATAAATACATTAACGGGCCCTACGATTAACTATGGGGTGCGGACACCCCATAAGACTGATAGAAAAGAAATTTAGTCTTCAACTTCAGAAAGGGTAAAAAAAAAAAAGCTGGATGAGTTTCTAAAAATAAAGAATGTTGCATGTTACTGGTATTGATACATAGAGTAGGAATTGATCCAAGCGACATTTCCAATTGCCACATGTAGTCATGAAGAATCCCCCCCTTCCTACTGTTCTTTTCTTCTTTTTTAGGTATTGCAGTGTAGGTTGGACTAGATGGGTTGGTGTCTTTATTCAACCTCAAATACTGTATTTACCTTTTCGAAAACTGAAAAGAACTTATGATTAAATATTTAGTTACAAATGCATGTAATAAACTGGTAAGAATAGCAGTTGGGTTTGTGGGCAGATAACTGACCAGATTTTTGTTTTAAGAGGGAACATTTCCTCCAAAGGGTGAACATTTCCTTCACAACAGAAAGGACAACTATTACATTTGTGATCCACAGTGACTGCGGCTATACAAGGGTAGACTGGATGGACGTATGTCTTTATTCAACCAGTATTATTATTATTGATTTTTATAGCGCCAACATCTTCCGTAGCGCTTTACAGTTACATAGTCATACATTACATACAGGGAAATACATATATAACCTCTATAACTATGTTACAAGAGTCAGAGTGACCTATTGTGATGCAATCCATTTTAAAAACATTTTTGATGCATTTCTGTCCAGATTGCATGCTTTTAATTTATTTGAAAAAGATACAAGCACAAAAAAGCTCACAATAACAATGCAAAACCCCATGTTTTTCTGTGCGACCTCAGACTACATTTCCCATGATGCAAAAATGCAGAAAATGGGGGATACATTTATAGCTGTTACATCCCATTAACTTCCAAGACACTTTACAAGGATAAAATAGTCCCCCTTCAATATATTGTACTGTGTGTGAATCTAAAAAACAGCTACAAGCCTATTACAGCTCATTTTGTGATTGCAAGTGTTAAAGTGTATGTATTCTAGTTTTTCTTTTATGCTTCATATAACAAGTACATGAACAAACTAAAATGTACATACCTTGAGGTGTCTTAGTTCAGAGTATTCTTCTTCATCATACTCTTTAATTTCCCAAGATTCCTCTGAGGGGTTCAGAGATAGTTTGGGTATTTTGATTTTTTTCTGCATTACACTGCTTTCCAAATCAGTTTTGTTCTCTAAAAAAAATAAAAATTAACATGTCAAAATTAGGTTTCTTCTAGTGACCAGATTTTTGAGATTTAAAAGAGAAATAAAGCCTATAAGGTATATAAACCCCAAAATAAAACTCTGTTCCTACCTTCCCTATTAATATATGTGGCCAGCTTTGTTAAGTCCCAGCTTGGAATTACACTAGAATACAGATTCTGTTCTGACCTGGCTTTTTTTCCATTAGACAAATGTGGCGCACATGCATCTAAAGTGAGAAGACAACATGATCAACCAATAATCAGACAATCATGTGCCAGCAAAGTCCAGAAGGCTGACAGCAGTTCCTACCTTCCCTACAATTATAGAAACTATTTTGAAGTTGTTGTTTTTTAAACTCGTTTTATTAAGTCAATTAATATTCAACTGTTACATTTGATATGCAATAAAATACTTTAAACAATTGTTGTTGTGTCATGAATACAATTATACATTTCTTTGTATTTTAACTTAACAGTAATAATAACCAGTGGGAGGGGGGTTGAGATAAAGGATCTCGGAGGAGTCAGTTCGGAGTGTAGTCGGTTTCATAGACTACTAGGGGTAAGTATCGTTAGTGAGTCAGAGTAAATTTATGTGGTTAGCGGATTTCCAATAAATTCTAACCAGGGTTCCCAAATTTTTCCTTGTATCCTCTGTGAATGTATATAATTTTTATAAATGGGATGGCTTGCATGATCATGTCCTTCCAGGTTCATAGTTTAGGGGATTTATCAGACATCCACTCTAAAACAATTGTACGCCTTGCGTAAAAAAATAGCTCTTTTAGTAAAGTTAGGTGTAGACGCGACCACATTTCTAAATCTGGTACACCAAATAAGCACAGTTTAGGCTCTGGCAGAACTTGAGTGGACAGCATCGGGGATATTGTGTCAGTTATTCTATTCCAGAATCTTGTTATAACTGGACAGTCCCAGATCATAGGCCAAAAGTCTGCATCGTTAGCATGACATTTTGGGTAATCAGCTGAGTTGGCTATTGATATACGAGACATTCGGTGTGGGGTTAAGTAAGTCTGATGCATTATGTTTAGCCGAATAAGTTTGTTATTAGCTGCCTGTGAGGCTTTCATATGTGATTCTGCAAAATCTTTCCAGTGCTCTGTAGTGAGAGCTGGAATATATCTTGTCCATTTGTTTAGGATATTTTGGTACTACGCAGAACTTGTATGTCTATTGAGGTGTGCGTATATCCCGGATACTGTCCGATTTTCCCCCTTTTGTTTAAACAATTGAATAATAGGGTGTTCATATATTTGGATCGATAAAGTCTGGAAGGAAAGGGTTAGGTACCTTATACTTTCTTTGCATCTCTGCAAAAGATGTAAAGGTTCCCTGTTTTATTATTTGTGAGACCTTAATGATCCCCAGATGTTTCCATAATTCAGCTGCCTCCAGTGCAGCTAATTCAGGGAATCTCATATTATGCCACAACGGCGCATCACCAGATACTCCTGTTAGGTTCAGGGTTTTCCTTAAGTTTTCCCATATTTTATAGATTTGTATATGTAGGGGGGTACCTCCTCCGAGGATGGAATATGTAGGTGATTCCAGGAATGCCAAAGGAGTGCTCGGGAGGTATTTAAACAGCATACATTCAGTGTCATAAAATGAAGGAGGTGGTGTGTCCTGTGGGTCGGGCGGTGGTAAGATGATCCAGCTTTGGAAATATTTTAGCTGCCCTGCTAAATAATATAGAAAAAAGTTCGGTAGTGCCAGACCTGCCATTGCTTTCGGACATTGTAGTATATTGGTTCTGATTCTTATTCTACCAGGAGACCATAAAAACGTGGTTAGGATTGACTGAAGTGTTTTTAAAAAGGATGTGGGTATCAGTACCATACTATGTTGCAAAGCAAATAATATTTTGGGAAGTAGTATAATTTTTATCAAGTTGATTTTCCCTATCAAGTTAATGGGGAATTGTTTCCATATTTGGCTAGCTCCAGCATATTTAAAATATTATATTGAAGAAATAGAGTAGTAGATTTTGTAATTCGGATTCCCAGGTATTTGAAGTCTGGTTTAATGGGAAGATTTTTTATGAATGTGGAATTTCTAATGGGGTATCTAATGGGAAGATGCATGATTTCCCCCAGTTAATATATGGACCAGAGTATGAGCTGAAGTTGGTTATAGTATTATAGACATTTTATAATGACTCATGTGGGTCTGCTAGATAAATTATTAAGTCATCAGCATAGAGGCTCAGCAGGGAGCAGTGTTCTCCTAGCATAAAGCCTTTAATATTTGGATTAGATCTAATTTGTATTGCTAGGGGCTCTATAGCCAGAGCAAATAGGTAGGGGGATATGGGGCAACCTTGCCTGGTTCCTCTGTTAAGATTAAAGTAAGGAGAGTATACGTTGTTTATTTTGATTGCGGCCTTGGTTTGTGCATATAGGAGTTTTATCCACTCGATAAATATCGGACCAAAACCAAAATGGTGGAGGCGTTCCCACAGATATGGCCATTCGACTGAATTGAATGCCTTTTGGTCATCCAGTGAGAGCATGAGTCTACTGCCTGTGTTATCGTGATCTATTTGGCATTGTATCAGGGTTTTTCTAATATTTATCGATGTGAATTTATTAGGCATAAAACCAGTCTGATCGGGATGGATTAATTTTGTAATAACTTTTTGCAGTCTTGTGGCCAGTACCTTTGTCAAGATTTTATAGTCTAGATTTAATAAGGAAATGGGTCTGTATGAGCTACATTCACTTGGGTCTTTGACAGGTTTTAAGATTAGTGAAATATGAGCTTCATACATCGTTGGGGGTAGTCTCTTAGTTTGTGTGGCCTGATTTAGTATTTCCAATAATTGTGGTAGGATTTGCTCGGGGTATTTCTTATAAATTTCCGATGGTAAGCCATCCGGGCCAGGTGATATGTTGGGTTTCTTGGCATTTAGGGCTTCTGTGAGTTCTTCAATTGTAATAGGTGATTCTAGAGAGGAGACTTCTAAGAGTGAAAGTTTGGGGAACTGTATGACTGAGAGATATTGTGTCAGTTGTTGTTTGGTGACTGTTAGTTGTGAGGTGTATTGTTTATTGTAGTATGTTGTAAAGACTTGTAATAGGTCTGTTGGGTTTTGGATAATGCCTCGGGAGGGATCATTAATTTCTAAGATAGTATTGTAATCAGGTGGTTCATGTGCCAATCTATTTTATTGGAGAATGATCAGATACACCCCTTAAAAGATGACTAATCTTTTTAATATTCGAAAACATTCTCTTATTTATAAACATATAGTCGATTCTGGATAACGAGTTGTGAGTGAAACTACTTTGAAGTTTAAATTTTGGGGTATAGATAACTTTAAAAACAACTTGGGCTACTAAATGTGTATTGCTTTATTTCCTCAAACAGTATGTAGTTTTCCACAGAAGTACCCATCTTTGTTGGGGAAAAAAAGCTTTGCACATTCTCCGTAGATCTATATTTCACTTGGTTCTTTTTTGTTTAGTCTCTGCCCATACCAAAAGAGGAGTGGGTACTTTGTTAGTAAACACCTCCTGACGGGTAATTTCCCAGCAAAATAGCTGATATCTCTGAAATGCCTAAAAAATGTGGTAAGAATATTTTCTACTGAACTTTATAAAATGATGGGGATTTTTGTTTTTTTTAGGTTTAGTTCTTTTTAAAGAAGTATTAATTATAGAAGTAAATTAAATACTTACAGCATCTCATTGTACAAGGAGGAGGCGAACCAGAAAGCAGCCATAAGCCATTGGCTGTGACATTACATTATTATTATTATTATTGGGGCTCTGGGGCATGGACAAACTGTATAAAATAGCAATTTGTATCCTAAACAATAGTAAAAACTGAAATCTGTGAGGTCAGTAAATCATTTTTTAAGGGCATGTCCACCATTAAAACAAACAACTAGCCATATGTCCGTTACCTGCCTCAAACCCCAGCTGATATATTCAGCACATTATTATATGCAATACTAACCAGATATTTAATGATAATTATTGCCTCCATTCTGGCAGAGTAACCAGGCTCCTCCCTCCATGCAGTCAAGCAAGGCTGTAACTGCTGACATCACAACCAATGATTGACTGCTGTTTCCCCTGCTGTCTCCTCTGCACATGTTCAAGTTAATAAAAAGCTCTGTGAGCCAAGGGGGGAGACAGATACCTTTTCCATAATGGAAAAAAAATGTAGGATTACATATCTGGTTACAACTCAATTTTTTGGGTTTTAAGTGTGGGGGATACCCTTTAAGACCACAGTGTGTTGAATTAGAAAAAAAAAAACATGCAAAATAAAAAGGTCTTATTTACCTACTTATATCTTATACAGCCTATCAAAACATAGTCAAACAAAATTTGTGTCTTGCTTCACACATCAAAAATGGATCTTAGAGCATGTTCACCCATCAAATGAAAATTATACATGGGTAACTCAGCCCCCCCCCCCCCACACACACACACACCAGAACTACAATGGTTAGGGCTGAAAAACAAAGGGCTAATCGGATATGCAGCAAAATTATGCTATCCACAAAATGTTGGCTCTCAAAAGTTTCCACCTCCTCTTTAAGCATTTAGTCATTGGCTGTGATGTCATAATGTAAGTTACATGACTGACAACTGCAAACTGGAAGAACCAGGAAGAGGTAACTGTACATCAGGCAGCATTTCAGGTTAGACTTACATCTGTCAACTTTCTAGTTATCGCAGGTTTAGGATTTGGGTGGTGTAATTTACCTACCGTATATGCTCAAATTAAAACTGATTGACTCGAGTATAAGCCGGTACCAATTATGACCACTACTGCCTTCTGATTCAGTATTGTTTTTAGGCTTTAGTTGCCCTTTAATTTGACAGCGAAATTCCCATACATTAGCAGAAGAACTTATTGGCGCCAATATAATAAGACAAATCCACTAACCCCCAAATCCTTGGCACTCCAAAAGTTTGGAAATTGCAACTTCCTGCATGCTTTGGTTGCTGGGAGTTGTAGTTTCTAAACATGTGGAGTGGAAAGGTTAAACAAACTTCTTAGTGACAAGGTTCAACAAATTGCCCACCTCTAAACCCCCCATAGAAGAGGCACTTTGTCTTACTTGCTCCACTGACAGGAGAGCCAGTCCTTCCTTGCTCCTCCATTATATTATGTGCAGTGAGGGCTGAGAGGAGTAATAACTTACGTTCCGACATTCCCGTTCGGCTTATACTCGAGTATATATGGTATATACAATTTTTTATTTAAAGGGTATGTCCACCCTAAAAATAAATTTTTGATATATGAGTGCCCCTGTCCCCCCAGCCCAAACCGCAATATTTATTCTTTTAGAAAGTGCCCCAAACTTTACTTACCTCCCCTCTTTCCTCCGCCGCGCTGCCGGCCCTCTGCTTGCGAGAAAATACAAGCAGAAGGGCAGGACCAGCAGTCGCGTCTGTGATTGGCTGAGCGGCAGCCAATCATGGACGCGGCTGCCGGGAGTTCATTTCGGCAGGGGAAAGAGGGAAGGTAAGTAAAGTTTGGGGAGCTTTCTAAAAGAATAAATATAGCAGTTGGGGCTGGGGGGACTGGGGCAATCATATAACTAAAGGGTTTTAAGCTAGGGGGAGGGAATCCTGAGAGGGACGCATGCCAAACTTCTCCCGGAGGCCAGGTAGGAGGCAGAGTGCTATATGGACTCTGCTATCCTCCTGGTGGGCAGTTTTGGGGACTTTGGGGGGGGACTACAGGAGAACCTTATGGAGCTGGGATGTGAGGTAAGGATTAAACTACACTACACGATGGGGCCAGTAGTTGGGGGGAATTATAGTTTTGGGGGTGGACATGCCCTTTAAAGGGAAAACTTAGCCTTTAAACACAAATTAGTACTAAATAATTGTTTTTTAATAAGATGTTGTTCTTACAACATGACAGAAGAATGGCAGAAGTCTCCAATCATGTACTATACCTCATGTGCAATAACAAAGGAAAACTAAAGCATCCTGTCACAATAACACTCCTTGGTTTCCACACTCCTGGGACCCTAAACTTTATTAAGCTATCTAATGAGAGGTAATGGTTGAATAAACACACATTTTTACTGAGAGCCCTCAAACTGCTGAATAATGGTGTCCACACACTAGGCAGATGCTACATAAATTTGTGGTTCCATCTGGGAGGCAATTCTTACGCTGCAACGTTATTAATGACCGTCAAAAAATTATCATGGTGGCCAGTTTTAATAATGACGTGGGTAAGAAGAAAAGTGTACGGCCAGCATAATACAATAATTAGATTTTTAGGTAAAGATACACCTCTGTAAAGTCAGTAAAACCTTTACCACAATAAACCCTGTAGTTACATGTCTTTACTGGCCATACACTTTGCAATGCCTTACCTGGCATTCCTGCAATGTCCTGTCAACCACCTGGACCGATTATTTTGTAACCAATGTTATTCTTTAATGTCTCAAATTAACAGTCTGGGACAGAAACATTTGACGTTCATATTGACTAAATAGTTAAATTAATCAAAAACTGTGCTAATTTTGTTATAAACTATCCCTGTAGTGGATTTCTATTGGAGGAACTGTAAGATTATAGCCTTATAATGTTACAGTTCCAGGAGGAGAAGGAAACCAGAAGCCACAAAGGGGTAGGTTATAATAAATAATGCACCCTGAACCTTGGAATTCCGTGCCCTGTATAAAAGGTACTCAGCCTGTGGCCTCATACTTTTATATGGTCATGGAACTCCTCAGTGACTCCCTATAATTTACAGTTGGGGTGCATTATCCACTATAATATTATAACTGTCACTCTGTGACATAGCTGTGTGACTATTACAAGGATATGATTCACTGTTGCTTTCCATTATAAAACTGTATACTTGAATTCAGGGGCATAACTACCAGGTGTGTCCAGTGATTCCTAGTTATGCCAGGACATTAGAATAAGGATTGGCTCCTCCTCCCTAGAATACACGTGACTTGTAACCACTGACCAAGCTATTCAGCATCGTTATCTTATAGGATAGAGCAGCAACCCCGCCCACTTAGCAACAAACCCCTCCCCCTTAACTCTGATTGTCTACTTATCTCTCCCTTGTTTGTTAGGTTGACACTGGGAAGTGCGGACTGGACTACTCCAACTTACCATAAAGTTAAACCCTCAAACATCTCACAGTATTAGATCAAAGCCAGACAGACACCCTGTTCTACCCAATGTTACTATGGGACCCTTGACTATATAAAACCTGTCCTGTTCCATAGTATCTACTTCCTACCATAGAGCTACCGATCCCTCCCGGCAGTACCTGACCTGTTCCACTGTAAAACCAGTTTACCATCCATGGAATTCCGATTCCTCCCCTGGTATCGTGTCTGGCGACAACATCCCTGTCTGGTCCTATTGTGTCTGGTTCCTAGTGTAATGTACATGTCCTAGTGTAATGTACACCTGCCTCCCCATGTAAAGCATCTTTACCCGCTAATGCCAGGATCTGTGCCCGCTGCGGTGCTCCGTGGCCGGCTCCCGCCCCCTCCAAGCACCGGTAAACCGCATACACTTTCCGGTTATCGAAATCCTCTGTGGAACGGGGTTTGAAGCTCAGGACCCGGGTGATTGGAAGCGAGTAGCACACGTTATCTTCTAAAAAGCGGACGAACGCGAACATGATCTGCCCGCTCCAGGGCCCGGGGATTCGGCGATCGGCAGGACGCGGCTGCCCTGGCAACGGAGGATCCAGCGACGGGCAGGCAAAAGTAATGGATCCCTGAGTAGGACGTCGGGTAATCTGTTCCTGGTCGCAAACCGTGCTTTGTGATGTGGCCACGGATGGTGATGATGGGTGTGTGACAGTGCCCGATATCGCCCTGTTATTCTGTAATGAAGATGGAAGGCAGTGGTGTGCCTGATGGCAGATTATTGTGCAGCTGGGGGGAAATGGCAATTTTATTTTAAATGTGAAAACCCCAATTCTGCTCCCAATTAATAGCAACTGTAGGTCCCTGGAGCACATGCAGGATTATTGTAATGCACTGCTTTGTATTATGTGCTACAGTATGTTTGTTACACTACAATACACATCTGTACTATTATAATGCACATCTGTACTATAATAATACACATTTCTTGAACTATTATTTCACATCTGTACTATTATAATGCACCTCTGTACTACTATAATGCACATCTGTATTATTATTATAATACACATCTCTTGAATTATCATTGCACATCTGTACTATTATAATGCTCATTTGTATTATAATGCACATCTGTACTATTATAATACACTTCTGTACTTTTATAATACACATCTGTACTATTACAATGCACATCTCCTGAACTATCATTGCACATCTGTACTATTATAATGCACATCCAAGGAAAGAGACATTACATGTTGTTATACTGATGTAGTAATAAACACCTATTGCTAATAAGACTGGTGTGCACAGCATTCTCTTTCCTTGTATGTGAGTTTGCCGCTACGCTGTGGCACCCAGCACTGAATACTGTGAATGCTACATTGGGAGTGTGCAGGATCCTTTTCTACTTTGATTATAATGCACATCTGTACTATTATAATGCACATCTGTATTATTATAATGAAAATCTTTACTATTATAATACACATCTGTACTGTTATAATGCACATCTGTACTATTGTAATGCACATCTGTACTGTTATAATGCACATCTGTACTATTGTAATGCACATCTGTACTATTGTAATGCACATCTCCAGTACTATTATATTGCACATCTCCAGTACTATTATATTGCACATCTCCAGTACTATTATATTGCACATCTGTACCATTATATTGCCACTTGTACCATTATTGCACATCTGTACCAATATATTGCACTTCTGTACTATTATAATGCACATTTGTACTATTATAATGCACTCCTATAATTTTATAATACACATCTGTACTATTGTAATGCACATCTGTACTGTTATAATGCACATCTGTACTATTGTAATGCACATCTGTACTATTGTAATGCACATCTGTACTATTGTAATGCACATCTGTACTATTGTAATGCACATCTGTACTATTGTAATGCACATCTGTACTATTATAATGCAAATCTACTATTATAATGCAAATCTACTATTATAATGCAAATCTGTACTATTATAATGCACATCTGTACTATTGTAATGCATATCTCCTGTGCTATCATTGCACATCTGTACTATTGTAAATGCACATCTCCTGTACTATTATATTGCACATCTCCTGTACTATTATATTGCACATCTGTACTATTATAATGCACATCTCTACTATTATACTACTGTATTGTAATGCACATCTTCTGTACTCTCCTTGCACATCTGTACTATTGTAATGCACATCTCCAGTACTATTGTATTGCACATCTCCAGTACTATTATATTGCACATCTGTACCATTATATTGCACATCTGTACCATTATATTGCACATCTGTACCAATATATTGCACTTCTGTACTATTATAATGCACATTTGTACTATTATAATGCACTCCTATAATTTTATAATACACATCTGTACTATTATAATGCACACCTGTAATATTATAATTACATTCAATACAAAGATTGTGGAAGCACTCCAATTAGGCTAATTTACAACTACATTTAGCGGAAGTGCTACTGATCTGGTCAAACATTTATACAAACATAGAAAAGATAATCAATGCACATTCCTAGGCCCCATACAATATTGTATGGGACCTAGGAATGTGCATTGATTATCTTTTCTATGTTTGTAATATAATTCGCACCTGTATTATTATGCACATCTGTACTGTTAAATTGTACATCTGTAATGTTATAATTCACATCTGTACTGTTATAATGCACATTTGTACTTTCATATTGTACATCTCCTGTACTATGACAATGCACATCTCCTGTACTTTTATATGCACATCTGTACTGTTATAATGCACATCTCTCCCACATCTGCCCTGGCTGATCTTTTATATGTTTATAGTGCCAGCTTTCTGAGTTACTACCCATTGTTTGTTATTAAGATTACTATATTATAATATGTGACTGTTTTGTGTACATATTTTTGTTTCCATAAACAAGTTTCTACTTATTTATATTTCTACACACTTCCATGGTTGTTTTTTACCTTTAATTTTACTTTTTAAATGTAAAATCTATATATACTTGTCTGCAATAGAAAAAGGGCAGTGAGCTTTCATTCATGTCGCTCGTCCTCAGCTGACCCCGCTCGTTCTCATCTGTGTCCATCACACCTCCCTTTCAAACTTAGGATCATAAATGACTGTTAGAGATTGAAGAAAAGTCACATCAATAAATTGGAAGAGTGGTCCGACCATGCCTATTTCTCCCTAGACCTCCACAATATACTACAACATTCACCCACATATATTTGGCAACTCAATGAAAACTCATTAACAGATCAGGAGACACTCACCAACATTAAACAAGCTACACAACAATACTTTACAGAAAATATCACCAAATATATAAATTTCCCTACAGTCTTGGCTGCTCATAAAGCAGTAATACGTGGCATACTGATTTAAATAGCCGCTAAAAAACCTCTCACAGATGACAACAAATCCAATCAACCATGTCTCAAATTAAAGAATTAAAAAATCAACATATCACCTCCCATAATAATCAAACACGTTAACCACTCTCAGACTACAGCTCACACAACTCCTCAACAACAAGGCGGACAAAGCCCTCAGATTAACTAAACAAAAATTCTATGCAACAGCAAACGAACCAGACTCCATGTTAGCCAAAATAGTCAACGAATATATATACCGCCTGTACTGTCACCTACATTTATTTATATATGAAATCCACACAATGTGTTGTAGTTCAAACGGTACTTGTAAGTTTTTTTTTACCTGTTCTGACAACAGGTGGTAGTCAGGACCAATGAGGAAGGACGTCCAGGAAAGGGACTAGATGCAGGGCAGGAACAGGCTCGGACAAGGAGCAGAGCAAAGTACAAAGTCCAGCACAAAGCAGGAACTAGAAGGAATCACAGGAACAGGCACAAAGGGAAGGAAGGAAGGAACCATGGACTGGAAACCAACGAGAAAACCCAGAACAGCAATAGGCAGGCAATGCTATAATCGGGCACCAGGAGAAGGTAGCCTGCTAATGTAAATCTTCACACCGCCGGCACCCTCTGGTGACATCATGCCCCTTTCGCATCATTGCAAGTGCGCTGGCATCCCTTCGTGACATCATGCGCAATGACGTTGACGCCTTGGGCACTGCCATGTTGGAGGATCCATAACGGGACAGGTGAGTACCTCTGACAGTACTTTCCGATTGGCTATACCAATATTGCAGCCCTTTTTGTATCTACTTGGGCTGCCCATAAAGTAAACAACAAAATCACTAGTGGAAATTAAAAACAGAATATCTTAATATTAACTTTAAACTTAATAAATTGTTTTTAATTCCCTGATTGATGTTATGTCACATTCTTATTATAACCTATATCCACAATTACCACCTTTCCATAATAACTATTTCCTTAAATCTTTTAATTCCCTTGGTGCTAATTTCTCCTATGAAGTTAAATTGGAATAGTCTATGCAGCTGTAATTGTGAAAATTCATTTTCAACTAGCTATGTAAATAATTTAACAGAGAGACAAGCAGAAGGCTTGAGGAAAGAATGTAGATCTGGTTTTCAGGCCCAATAAATCATTTGTCGCCACTTCTGCAAAGCTTTTGTTTTTATCTGAAATAAAATACCTAAAGTTACCTCATAAAAAAAAGTTACATTGTTCAATCTTGTTGTATCTATATAAATATTAAAACCAGTCTTCTAGCAAATAAACGAAAGCCTAAATTATAAATGAGCTTAAATATTATATTGTAAATTCTTAAATAAAAATTATAGTAACTGTGTCTTTATTAAATTATTAGTAATATGGAGAATTATTTTGATTTCCTGATGTCACTGCATCATGTTTTCCCCTCCCATGGGTCACAGGTTTTAAATATACACATGCACAGTGAATTCTCTAGACTGGACACTTACCAGTTAAGGAATTTCAAAGGAGATTATAACTGACCAAGGGATCTTGTATTTGTAAAATGTCACAAAGTTGTGCAATCTTTGTGCACACCTCTATCTACCATCCCCAAACAAATGGCTTTGTTTAGCAGTTTAACAAAACTCTTAAAGTGGGTGTTGAAGCAAGTGTTTGCTGTAGATCGGAAGTTCAACTTGGAAAGTTAATTGCTGTAACTCTTGTTTTATGTAAAGGGAAGTATCCCAGACTTCAGTGTTTTCTCCCTTTGAATTAGTTTATATGAGACATCCAATGGATATTCTAGACATTGCCAAGGAGAAGCATTAACAGGAAACTACTTCAATTTATCGTCTGCCTTTGGACTACTGTCTTCTCATGCAAATTCTGCATTCTAGCTACTTCATGGTTGTCTTATCTTTCTAACATATCTTTCTCTATCTCCTGTGCTAATAAGACTTCATCTCCTGTTCCGCATTGTGTGGGGGTAACCCGGGCTCTATTTTAGCACTGTTACTGTCCTCGCTCTACACTATCAGGGAGATATAATCAGTTAATTTGGCTTTATTTATCACCTATACTGTGATGACACCCAAATCTACTTGTCCACCCCGGCACTAACCCCTGAAGTCTAATATCAAATCTCTAAATAATCTTCTATTACCTCCTGGTGGGCGCACTTAGTTTTGGAATTAGTCTGTTTTCCCTGAACCCTTCTCTATTTCTATTGATAAATTGGTCATTAACCCTGTTGAAACTGCTTGCTGTCTTGGAGTAATTTCCTCTCTTTCCTTCTGTCAGATTATGTCGCCAGGCCTTTTTGTTTTCTCCTCGGCAATATTGCCAAGATTCGCCCTTTCCTCTCTCAATCCACTTCTAAAATGCTTGTGCATGCCCTTTTACTCTACCATCTTGACAACTGTAACATTCTTCTACTTGGTCTCCCAGTCTATGGTAATCCAATGGTAAGATAGGCTCTGCAAGGAGGTGTGTCTTTCTATTGGCTTCATCGTAAACTGTCACTGACTGTGGCAGAGAGGAGGATTGGACCAGAGCACCGAGGAAGACTTTGAGTAAGTATTCCAGCAGTTAGCAAAAGTACCCAGAGGTGAGGATGATTTAGCTCCTCATTCTGGTTACTAGCAGCTATAGATTAGAGAATGGGTGAGTATAATTGTCCTTTAAGGAAGGGTTCTAAGATTCAAGCTGCAACTGACTGAGTCTACTGTATGTAGATGGAGAACGTGTTTGTTTTATATGTCCTGTGTCTTTTAGGAGACACATGTATAGTGAGGGAAATCACTGTTGTTAAAAAGAACTCAGACGAAGAGGTGTTTATTGCAATTTCTTTTTTTTTTTTGCTTTTTTCATCTGTATTGCTAATAAGCAAAAAATTAATGAGAATAAAACACAAGCTTAAAATTCCTACACTGAGGATTCTAGGTATATTTTTGTGTCTGTGAACCTTATAAATGCTTCTGACAAGTTTTGCCATTCTACTAATCAACTAAATGCAAAACATTATGACCTTTAAATATATCATATACTATGAAACTGTTCTCAAGACACAACTTCCTGTTAACCCTGTTCCCTGCATATATCGTACCATTTTAAAGGGCATGTCCACCCCCAAAACTATAATCCCCCCAACTACTGGCCCCACCATGTAGTGTAGTTTAATCCTTACCTCACATCCCAGCTCCATAGGGTTCTCCTGTAAACCCCCCCCCCAAAGTCTCAAAACTAACCACCAGGAGGATAGCAGGTCTCTGCCTGCTATCTAGCCTCCGGTAGATATTTGCCATGCGCACTGCAGCCCTTCTCCCCCCTCCCTCCCCCTCCCTCCCTCTCCCTCCCGTTCTACTATCCCTCCCCCTAGCATTAATCCCCCTTAATATTATGCTCCCCCATGTCCCCAACCGCATGTTTTTTTTTTTCAAAAAGCTCCCCAAACACTTACCTCTCCGCTTTCCTCCGCTGCACTGAATGACCGGCAGCCGCGTCCGTGATTGTCTGCCGCTCAGCCAATCACAGACGCGACTGCCGGTCCCGCCCCTCTGCTTGCATTCTCGCAAGCAGAGGGCCGGCAGTGCGGCGAAGGATCGAGGGGAGGTAAGTAAGAGTTTGGGGAGCTTTATGAAAAAACGATACATGCGGTTGGGGATGGGGGAGCATAATATTAAAAAACTATTTCAGGGGTGGACATGCCCTTTAAAACATCTCTTATTAATAAAACCTTAGTGTACAGCATATATATATAAAATATCATATCCTATGACACTATTCTCAAGAGACAACTCTATCCTGCATATTTTGTAACATTGAAAAACATTGGAAAACATTGTGCTTATTTCTTATGTATAGTTATGGTGTTCTTTTTTAATTACTTATATTTATTTTTTTTTCTTAGGTATAATTTCTAAAAAAAAAAAAATTAAAAATTGCTAATATTAAAAACCAAATAGGTTTACTACAACATTTATATTCTATATTTAATAACTACATCTTAAAACATAATGTTGTCTCCTGAACATGTATTCTTAATTTAGTTCTTAAAGCTATTTAAAAAAGAAAGAGTAAATTTTCTGGGCACACTGTATTTAAATCAAAGAATTTTTATTTTCAACGTTTCGACGTCACATAGCACATCTTCATCAGGACAAACCCAATGAAGGTTTTTCCTGATGAAGACGTCCTGTGGTGTTAAAAGGGAACTGCGTGGCCTGGAGGCACCTGTGAACAAAGGCAGTTATATTGGATGAGTGCAGCTGACCATCTACACAGTAAGCTATTTACAAAAAACATCTGAACTAGCATTGTTCATTCGCACCCTTCAGACTAACCATATCCAGGGTCTTTATCCAGTATGATTACCACTGCAACAGGAGTAGTGAGATGTTTCCCCCTGGTGAGGTTGTGGGTTATGGTCCAAAAATGATGCAAGCAGCAAAAGATAAAAATTTCACATGTACCAGCATTCCACAGATCGGTTAGGAATATGAAGATTTGCTTTTAGCAAGACAAGAGACATGAGGTTGCAGGGTCAATTCCCCAGACTTCTTTTAATTTTTACTAAAATGTTAAAATTCTGTTTCATGCATATATGATATAAAATAAACTGCAAATATTACTTTTCTTTTTTTTGTATGAAAAGCAAAGGAATTATCATTGTTAGGGAAAGGATAATTTAAATATATTTACACAAAAACAGCATTAGAATCCTGTTCTGTGTCAGCAGTCTGTCTGCTCTGTGCTGTTTTATGACTGTCAGTTTTTTTAGAGGCAAGGCTGCAATTTCCCTGTTTTAATCTGTTGAGCAGAGCCTGTGCCTGTACTGTGTAGATTTATCTGGGTATCACCCAGCTATGGTGGATAATGGGAGTTGGTCTCTAGTACCCACAGATTAATTTCAGGGAGAGATGAGACACAGCTTGTTTTAGGTTTGTGAATTTGCTCTTTCTATTGGGACAATGTTGTCTGGGGACTTTAGTTCTCTTTTAAGCCAACGTTCTCTAATGCCTTAGTAGTTATTCAGGATATTTTCTAAAATGATAAATATAATCTCTCCCTAAGTGTCCCTTTTCTGCAAAATGTCTGACTAGGGGTAAATTTGTTAATTTATGTGTCACAGAAGAGTTATGCTGTGAATTCAAATTTACTACGTAACAAGATTCTCTGGTAAACTTCCCTTTTATCTTAAAGGAGGACTAACCCCAAAAGATCAAAGTTTAAGTTAGAAAGTACTTGCCTCAACATCCTTCTCAGCATGGAAGTTTCCACTCAGGGGCCTTTTCTTTACCTCTATGAGCTTATTTTAGGTTCTGTTTGTTCCCCAAATCTGAAGCTGACATTTTCCCTTCCCTGCCAGTACTTTTGCCTTGATTATATTTTCAGCCCCTGTGTGATTTCCACTCCCACCTCTTAACCCCTATGATGTAGGAATATATTGAATCATCAATATTCAAATTGGTGGTGCAGCTGATAAACACTTTCCTAGTAGCAGTGTTGTAGTGTGATGTATATAGGTCTTGGGTACCTAGTGTGTCCGAATCTGAAATAATGTCTGTCTCACCTACGGCTTTCACTCCACCAAATCCGATATATAAACAATAAATTGCAGGTGAAACATACAAAGACACGGGTCTGTAGCTGTTAATATTGCAAGTTTATTGCAAAACGTGCGTGCTACATGTTTACAGAACTACTCAAGCACTTGAAGGACAAGTGGGTCAACACTATTCACAGTTACAGACCTGCGTCTTTGTATGTTTTACCTGCAATGTATTGTTTAAGTGTTGGAGGGCCATATTTTAAAAATTTGCGATACCGCTGGTTTTCGTTACTTAAGACTGTGGCAGTAGTATACCATAACATGCGGTAATAATCTACCGTAATGATATTCTACGGGCTGTCATAGATTTACGTTGACTCGTACATTTACAAGATTTATGATAGTGATCATAAATTGATGATCGCCATAACAATTGCTAAAGAAGGCGATACCACACCTTTATAAATATGGCCCGTAGTGTGAAGGTCTCTAGCTCTTCCTGTCAGCTGTAGCAATAGAAGTGGAAAGTGTAGCTTCTTAAAGGGGAATGTTGAAGGGTAGGAAGAGTGTGTTTTTGATTCAGCTGTCTGTATTAAAACAACAAGCTAAGAAATGCATTACACGGAAATGCATTGCACAGAGCTGTGCTAAGATAATGGTCATTATATTACCCTCCACCTGCAGCACTGCACCATGCTCTATAAGTGTATGTATTAAAGTACATATTACATAATGTACATATTAATAGGAATTATTGGAGGGAATGCCAATTAAAGGGGCACTGTTAGAGGGAACGCAAACATGTTCTATAAAATTAATGCAGCAGGAAGGCTGCCTGTGGGAAGTTTAGCATAAAGAAAATATCTTCCAACTAGGGTTCCCACCTTTGCCTTTAAGACCCAAACACATATACAGGCCTATGTATTAAAAGTTCTTATCGTTAAAAATGGTGCAAATTTTTCCACAACCAATCAGATTTTAGCATAAGAACTTTTATGACATAGGCCTGATAATATGTACTCAACGAAAGGTTGTTAGTATTTTTTTTAGAAGCCTGATGCAGGCTGATACAGTTTGTATTTAATGCAATGGTACTTAGCACTGCAACATGTATATTTAATATGTGTTTGGGCCTTAAAGGCAAAGGTGCCTTTGCCTTTACACTACTCCAAAACTACTTCTAGGCTCCAACATTCCCCTTTAAAATGCATTGCACAGAGCTGTGTAAGACCATGTTCACATCAATATGTTGCACCTGCAGCTCTGAGCTGTTTTGTTTTTGTACCTTGTAAAGTGGTCAGTTCAATTCTACTGGGGTTGCCACCTTTCACTTGAAGTTTCCGTGTGCTATTGGAGTGCATGCGATTACCGTTTTTTTTGTCTGTATTGCATGCTCTCTGCTAGGGTCCAATTGTGGGAGCGCAAAGCCCATGCATGGAAGCGAGCACAATCGCGCATTATTGCTACCATGCGTCCTCCCTGGCACTTAAGTGGGGCCACAGCCTCAGTTCCATTGCATTTAATACATGCTGTATGGCTAAACAGAAATTAATGCAGCTTGCATTACACTTCTATGGGCTAGGTCACACAAGCGCATTTTCCAGGCAATTGCAATTTTCCAATTGTATTGAAATCGCAGCAACGCACCAAAATCTTGCGATTTCTGGTGTGTTGCGATTCATGCATGTGTCAGCAATTTGGTAACGCATGCATTTTTTTTGTGCAATCGCATGCATTTTCATAATGACAATGGACAAATTGTGAGCACAAAAGTATGCAATTCAGGTGTGTTGCAGCGTGGCCGTGGCCTAAATGTACATTTCAACACTACACACACTAATATAAATGGTAGAGTGCAGAAATAAACACATACAAAGACACAGTCTTGCAAAAATGCTCACAAATATAAAGGGTTAACAAGTTGCTTCCTAAATACATAAAAAAGGGTTAACACCTTCCCCCACTCTGAGCAGGAAAATCTGCTAATAATATTCACTGCTATCTCTGATGATTGGCTGGGAGACACTGGCAGGTGGGGACTCTGAGTGGAATTGTTACATGCATCTTAGCATAAGGGGAGTGGGAAACAAACACAAGGTACCTAGTTAGCATGTGCAGAAGGAATTTTGGTACCTGGACAACCAGGAAGAGGCAACACTAGAAGCCAGCCGTGACATCGTAGATTGCCAGTACTCAGAAATGTTCTATAAATGATTTCTACAGTAAGAAGTTGAATTCAGAGGTGAGAGACAAATGTTTTTACAAAGTGACAGTTATAGAGTCTGTGGAGCTGCCTTTGTATTTTGGGCTTAGTTTATTTGGTTTTGTATTTTAATTATCTTGCCAATACCAGGATGAATACAATTTTTAACCCTTATTTACCATATGGCAATATGTACATACCTATGTCTGCTTCCAATGAATCCTGATGTTTTTCTATAGATTTTACTTTCAAGGAAGTAAGCATTTGAAATTCATGAAATTATTTAACATTAACATGGTCACATATTGCTTGATAAATAGTGAGTAGGGGAGAAAGATATATAAAATATAAGTCCATAAATGAGGCTGCAAATATAAACAATGGATGTGCATATACAGTAATATCTGATTGGGGCGAAATTAGTCTATTTACAAGCAGCTGCGCACATCCTTTTGCGCAAGTATTTAACGCCAGCTGATTGCGTGAGGGTGAGAACTACCCAGAGCCATGCAGCCTCTGGTAAATCTCTTCCAGGAGATTTTCCCAGAATGCTTGCGGCTGTGGGTGAATCTCCCAGTATGTGTTTGATCTTCAGAATATTATTGAGATTTTTTTTAATTGACCTTTTAGCCAAATAAACCAATGAAGTCTGGCAATCTACATAAAATAATAAATTTTACATAGACTTTAAAGTTACACACAATTTTATTTTGAGACTCGTGCATTGTCAAAATGAAAGTACAGTAGGTCCAAATAAAAAAGGTTTTAGTGAAGCACTTAAAAATGTTTGTCTGCCTTGGTTACTTATTAGTTTGATTTTCAGATTAGCTCATGGTGCCACCCACAGTCATCTCTAATTCATGACTCTTCCATGTTTGTACCTTTTCTACAAATCCCAGACTAACAATGTTTTCTCCTCTACACTCCTTTTCACTAGAAAAAGCCTCTTAAGATATTTAAAGGTTACCCCCCCCTCCTTAAAATTATATTTGATGTGTTGGTAGAGTCGCAATCTGAACTAAATCCTTCCTTTCGGAGACCCTTTTTGATTTATGAGCATTCATGACACATACATGTTCTCAAATTATCGCAAAGGATATTTTCAACATTCTTATTTATATCTGTAATTTTTTTAGAGCAGGGAACTAATTAACAGGCTTTCAAGTAATGTACCTAAATGAACACAGAAAAAAAATAGGAATTTTTAGCCCAGCAGATGACAGATCTTAAAAAGAGATGGCCGAAAATCACTAGTTTTGTTCCGTGTTCAGATGCTCGGATCTCGGGAAAATCCTGAAGATCCAAAAATCCAAAACCTGAACGAATTTTCGCTAATTTTCGGATTTACGGAGCTATTTTTGATAATTTTCCGAAAAATAGCCTTGAACATTCGAAAATTCGCGAAAATCTGATCGGAAACCATTTTCGAGTTTCCGATCATATTTCGAGGATTTTTGAACGTTTGATGCTATTTTCGAAAATTATTTAAAATAGCTCCCTACATCTTAAGTCACGAAATCCAGATGATCTGTCTGGATTCGGACGGATCGTTCGGATTTCGGAACGGAGGAGTTTCGTGTTGTATCTGGGTTCGTGTCAGACTTGGATCCCATGTCTAATCACAAAGGATAAAACAGAAACAGAATCAGCAACTCTCCATTAATTTTTCCAGTTCCAATTTAAGTAGCCCATGCAATATAGGGCTTAGATTCCCTAGTATATGCAGTTCTTTAAACATGTCAATCATGAATACAGTTTGCTCATGAGAAAGAAAAATAAAAATATCATAATAGTAAAATGAATTGTGCTTTGCTCACCAATAGTAAAAGGAAGCAAATAAAATTTAAAAAAAACTAAGATCAATAGATAAATGCAGAAAAGTTTATATGAAAGAGTTGATCAAATGTAATATTGATTTCTTGCCCATGGCATTTTTGCCCTGATTTGTCCCTTAAGTAAACACATTTTAAGAATGTATACTTTATTGCTTGGAGGCATATTGAATTTTTAGAGATTTATATTTTTAATTGATGCAGAAACTTCACATTGCTACAAACCTACAATGAATTTTAAGAATTATTGGTCTGAATTGGAGTATTGGAAAAATAAATCTATTTTAAAGATAAGTTGTGTATTAGTTGAAAACATGTTTATGATTATTATGATTTTCAAATAAAGGTTTTGTAAGCTATATAAAGAGCCATACAGTACACATTGTTCTACCTCTCAGAATTAAAGTAGAAGACTGTGTTACCCAGCCTTTTCTTTAATGTCATATGTTAAACGAGAACAAATCTAAAATGTAAAACTCTGAATATAACTCAGCAATCTAGCTCCTTCAAATTGGAATCATATTCTTTTAAAAATGTATAGTATCTATAATACCGAGCCATAAAACCTCATCTAGCCCCATTAAGAGCTCAAATCTCTTGCTGTAATCTGGCCTGCACCTGGAAGAGTGCATATAATTTGCATATAAAAGAGGTACTGCAAACAGAGGGCAGGGTCACATCAGCTCTCCAGACCTCGCTAGTATTGTAAAAATAGACAAAAGATTAACATGATACAAGGTGTTGGATATGTGTCCTTTTTGAAAGTTGTATATTTAGTCATTAGTTATTTTCTTAACTTTTTGAAGAAAAAAAAAAGAGGGGAGACTAATGTACATTCCAGGGCTCCATACATTTAAAAAAATAGGAATTCTAATTACATATTTATAATCGTAAACATAAAAATTCAAATCAAGTTAGGAAAAAAGACACCCAATTATGGAAAGAACACTGACTAATGTAAATCATTTTTAATTCTACAATGTGCCACCTGACAAACGTCAGAAATAATACTGTATTATAACTAGAGATGGCCGGTTCGCGGACCCGAACCCGGATCCGCCGCGGATTTCTCCCGTTCGCGAACGGCGGATTATTCCGGACTTCCGAACTTCCGAACTGCGGATTTTTTTTTTTTACGAAAATTTTCGAAAATACGAGTATCTCCGTAATTACGAGGATCTACGGTACTTACGGGATCCGGAAAAACCGAAGATCCTCGTAATTACGAGGATTCACGTAATTACGAGTATTCTCGTAATTACGAGAATACTCGTAAAAACGAGTAATTCGTGTAAATTTTCAAGACGGAGCATGCCACATGATCCAAATTAGCCAATGGCAGCTATCATAGTTACAGAAAGCCTCGTTTTTTTACGGAAATCTTCGTTTTTACGGGAATCCTCGTATTTTCGAAAAATACCGTTTTTTTTAAAGTCACGCTAGCGGACTGTACTTTTTAGGTATTGTTGGCATTTATACGTGCTTCTAA
Organism: Hymenochirus boettgeri; assembly: GCA_019447015.1. NCBI lineage: Eukaryota > Metazoa > Chordata > Amphibia > Anura > Pipidae > Hymenochirus > Hymenochirus boettgeri. The sequence continues at coordinate 166,611,600 of CM033472.1, forward strand.
GGCCATTACCCAGGTCCCTGAGTGGTTAAGTGTACGTTACCAAGGCTATTTAGACCACTTTTAATTCGGATTTTGCCGAACTTTCATTTTAATACGTTTTAACGGGTCTGCTCGCGGATTTTCGAATTTTCGGATTTTTTCGAAAATCCGCGGATCCTTGCGCGGACCTGATTTTTCGAAGTTCGGACATCTCTAATTATAACCTACATCTTTTTTTAAAGGATAAGTGCACTGTAAAATCAAGTTATGTTAATTTGGAAGCTGCAGCTTTAAAAATACCATTGCCATATTGTTTTTTTACCTATGCCCCTCCAGAGCCTAGCTTTGTTCCTTGGAAGTTGCTGACATCTTGTTACTGGTTTTCTGAATGTTAAGCTCAGCCCCTCTGAGATTTCCTCTGCTTTCTCCTGCTTGAGCCTCAAACAGTAATGCTTGTGAGTTCCGTGCACACGCACGTGCACGGAACTCACAGGCATTACTGTTTGAGGCTTAAGCAGGAGAGTGCACAGAACTCACAGGCATTACTGTGAGGTAGGCTCTGGAGGGGCATAGGTAAAAAAAAATATGGCAACGGTATTTTTAAAGCTGCAGCTTCCAAATGAACATAACTTGATTTTACAGTGCACTTATCCTTTAACAACATTTGTGTCCTGTTTTGTATTCATTGTTTTGGTCTGGTAAATATGTCTGTAATTTTACAAGTGTACCCTTCTTTCTGGACCTGCCAGACTTGTTCAAAAATATTACAATATTTATTTTCTATTTCTTTTTCTAAAACATCTCTATGCTTTCAGCAACAGACCCCTAAACCTAGTTAACTTACAGATATTACATTTGCACTTGTACATGCCCTTCTAGAAGAGTGTGACAAAATGTTGTTATTCTTGTATGAGTATAACTATTTATCCTTGCTATAGTTATATGGGGGACTAGTGAGAATGTGCTCCCAGCCTTACCAATTGCTGACACTTATAGCAGAGCAAAATACTTAATGGATAGTTTGGAACATATTTGTTTTGTTTTGGTTGGTAATTTAATATAGCGTGTAATAACTCAATATTTGATTGCATTATTAGAACGATTTTTTTATTTAATCAAAATAATTTTATACCCATTTTTCTTTGAAAATGTAGCTTACTGTTTGACAAGGAGGCAAAATTTGTGTTTAATAGATTTCAATTTTGGGGTTATAAAAGGCCTTTGTAAAGTCTAAATTACATTGGATAAGCAATTACATGAACTGGGTGGTAAGAAACTGGTTATAACTAATTCTTGTTATATTTGATGGAATGTCTTAAATTTTTATCTATTATCTTTTTTCCCTACCTTTTCTTTATAATTTAGATCACTTTTTGTAAAGTATGACCTGAGGCCACAAAGCAGCCTTGCATGTAGATTACTTTTATCAGTAATCATTGTGCTTTCCCCTGTAATACAGATAAATAATTAAAAGGATGTTAGCAGTTCTTTTCTGTGAATTATTTTCTTTTGTTTAAATGAGAATGATACACTGAGCAACATGCTGAAGACCCGTCAGTTGATAAATACACTGTCCCGGGTGAAGCCTTGTGTCCCTTGCTTCATCCATTTAATAATTTATGGTTGTTTATTGTGAGAAAGTACATTTGTATTTACAAGGGCAGCGTTATAATTATTTGCATGGGTGCAATGACTGGACTCAACAGCGATGCTCAAGGTTACATAAAATGACTAGAAATAATGGCAAGGAACAAAGGCATCTAAAATATATATTTTATATTTTCCTACTTTATGCATTGGAAAGACAGTTTTTTCCCAGTCTTTCTCTATTAGTTGTGTTTTTTATTCATGAATTACTGTTCAGGTGGTTATATCGCCTGCAGCTTAAATTCCCTACAAATATCAAAACTGGGCACCTGAGTAAAAAATTTAATACATCCATTTTTATTCTGTTCAATATTCTCCTGCGCCTCCTGGTTGGAATAAATATTCTGACAGATGATTGCATGGAAACACACCATGTGGACTGTGAATTGCAATGTGCACGGTTCAGTTGGGAGATATTTAAGATTAGTTTTTCCGTTTAATCAAATTCAAATGTTTGATGGTTCTACACAAATTTGCTACAGAGTGATCTTTTATAAGCCTGGTGTGCTGTGTTCATGCAGATATAAAGCAACTGGGTGAGGAAATCTACAGGTGAACATGAATTCACAATTTAAAAAAAAGCAAACTTTACTATTAGATGATCCAAAAAATTGTTAATAGTTATAGCACTGCTTATTAATACATTGAATACACTCAGAAATGGAATTTAATAAAATATTTTCACTGTAGACTAATTCCCTTTTCCTCTAAACTTCTAAAGAAAAAAGGAATTAACCCATTTTTTTTCCTTTTACTCTTAAATCCTTTTAATTTGCACAGACTGTATTTTAAAAAGATAACAGACTTTTCTGAAGGTTTTACTGGATATTTTTACATAAAAAAGTAAATTGAACAAAATGTCTTAATTTTGTGCTTTTTATTTGTAGAAAACTTACTGTATGTTTAGGCACAAAAATCTTACAGTTTTTCCTGGGAACTATATCAGACAAAATATAATAACATTCCCACACTAGAAAGTATTGTTTCTCCTGATACCAGACATATGTGTCCTTCTGTTTCTCCTGAGAACAATGATACCAGACATATGTAGGTACCCCACTTTTCCTAGCCTAGAGACCCACAAAACTAAAACAGCACTCTCTGGATTTTAACACCAAATTGAAACACCATCAGCACTTCTGATGGTGTGCAATAGCTAACAAATGAATAAATGAACTAACATATCACCATACAGGGGCAAGCGCAGGGTTTTAAAGAGTTATAGTTGTTGTTATTATTATTGTGTTTTTATATAGCGCCAACATCTTCCGTAGCGCTTTACAATTACATGTATACATTCACATAAGGCCCTGCTGAAGAGTTTACAGTTATAATAAGCATTGTTGAGTGCATCGCACTACCATTTTAACCACACATCACCCTTTTTAAAGGTAACTCTGAGTTTAAAGTATACCATCTTTATTAGGATATTAGAAGTTACCATGGAATCTCATTCTATATAATAAAACTCTTTTGAGTTGCCTCTGTGCCTCTGTGTATGTGTACCCCAACAGCACTCACTGTGCATGCTCAAAAAATGTTTCTATTGACTCACCACTAAAGCGAGACTGTGAGATTGTCCCTGCCATTTCTATTGATTTGCCACTAGAGGGAGACAAACGCATGGAGGCACGGACACAGCAGTTACATGGAGAAGCGAGGACACAGCAGTTAAGGTATATACTGGGCTTGCAATACTGAGGGGGGACTCTGGGCTTGGGACACTGAGAGGTCATTCTGACCTTGGGACACTGAGGGGGAGACTCTGTCCTTGGGAAACTGAGAGGGGACTCTGGCCTTGGGATACTGAGGGGGAATACTGGCCTTAGGAATCTGAGGGGGGACTCTGGCCTTGGGACACTGAGGGGGAATTCTGACCATGGGACACTGAGGGGTACTTTGGCTTTGGGACACTGAGGGTGTTAATGTAAGGGGCCTAATGACAAGTGATCATATAACTATACGGTATAGGTACAGTGTGTACAGTATCTCCCAACATTGTTCTATACTTTTTTTTTTTCAGGTGCAGAATATATATACAATGTAGCTTGTTGAGAGATGGTACCTGATCTCTCTTACATCCAGCAGCAATGTCCATGAACCCAGTAAAATCCAAACCAACTGCAGGATTGACAACAAAGTAAGCTGCTATGATCTCCCGATGACAGGCAGGTTTGTCTAATCAGCTGTTTCCAGAGTTAAGTATCAATTGCACAGAACTGATCAGGCAGAAAGACAGATACAATGTTACAACATTGTGTCTAATAAGGATTTTCAGCACAAACTTTTAGTGTTGCAACAAAGTGTCTTGGCTTTGTGCCCAGATCAGTTCTGTGCAGTTGATACTTACCTCTGGAAACAGCTGATTAGACAAACCTGCCTGACATCGGGAGATCATAGCAGCCTCCTTCGTTGTTAGGGCAGCCTCTCCAACACTGGAAGCTTTCCTAAAGCTCCTGTGCCGCGTCCCCGGCACAGTCTTCTCCTCCTGCTTCTCCTTGTGCAGGAAACTGTTCATCCTATTACACTGACTGCCGGGAGATGGACCATCAGAGATATAAAAATGTAGAGAGCAAAATTTTAATTAAATGCAACGTGTCTCGGAGCCAGTGACAATGCTTGATAGGAGAGCACACTGGCTCCGAGACACGTTGCATTTAATTAAAATTATTGTTGCAGTTTGAACTCCTGCGTTTGGCTCTCCTACATTTTTATATCTCTTATGATTCAGCTTGCCATGTAGACAGAGTGGAGTGGGATTGGAGCCATAAAATAGCCAAATTTTGTGTGAGTAGCCACAGTTTTTGCTTGTGCCGGGAGATGGACCCATGCGCAGATTGCTACTACCACAGAGTCCACTCAGGCTCTCCTTCACCAACTGCTCCAAATGAAAGTTCTATAGAGGTCCACAACAAATAAGTCTTGCAGTTTGTTTAGATTTTACTGGGTTCATGGACATTGCTGCTGGATGTAAGAGAGGTCAAGTACCATATTTTATTTTTTTTTCTATCTTTTAGGGGGTTTTTTGGCTGAAATTCCCCATTTAACAGTCATTTAATAAGATGCAAGACGTTGCTTGGCTCAATTCTTGTACAGACAATAGATCCACTTGAATGGGACGCACAACAACCAAAAATGATGCCCACCGTGTTGATTAAAAGATACATTTTATTAGAGTTCACAACATCACATACTAGACTCTCATCCCACCTGACACATTTTGTGCTAGATCAGCACTTTATCAGAGGTGTTTGTTACAGGCACAAATCCCATAATAGTAAAAAGGCTAGTTCATGCTAATATTGATAACAGGTCAATTAGCATAAGGGTAATTAATTCCAATGTGTGGTCTCTGTCACTGTCTATGTGATCAGTTTTACACCTTACCCCAAACAAGAAACACTGTTCATGGATGTATCTTTGCTTCTATTGATTTAATCTTTTTGATATGCTTGTGAAAGTTCTCATTCATCCAGTTCATGGTAAATCTCTTGTATTCTGTAAAATCAACTGGACTTAAAGACAAGTTCTTGAAGACGTTTTGCTAGTCATCCAACTGGCTTTCTCAATTAAGAATGACTTGTATAAGAATCTGTTGGCAAAAGTTGGAAAGTTTCAATTAGCATATAACAGCCAGGTTCTAGGGACCTTCTAATGCAAGGTGTGATTGCATGGAGGCTAAGAGGTGTTATTGAAACTGCCCAGAGTAAGGTGTCAAAACAGCATTGTACATGGCAAACGGTTGTCAGTGGATGCACATACTATACATGCAACCAGTCAAAATTAGCTATTTTAATTTTGGGACCCTACATAGAGTTACCTTTTTTTTGGTGTTTGTGTTGAGTTTAAAGGGTGGCTTGTTTATTTTGTTTTCAGTACTGTTAGCTAAATGCTAGTATTTTAAACTATGCCAAACAGTTTATGAATTCCTTCTTTGTAGTTGGAGGTACCCAGGTACTGAAGCACAAAATGATTGTAGGCCACACTGTTCCAGTTGCCACTATTCTGGATCAATCGTCAGTTCAACGTATCATATACGGTGTACCATATGATTAGCACAGACCTATTGCTGGGTATAAAAGCTTTATTTAGACAAAACACGCGGGCTTTTATTATAAAACTATAATTTATGAATTCCATAAGTATGGAAGATACCCAGATGATAAGAGAAAAGCCTTAATGCTTTAAGAGTGTCACAACTGTATTTACTCAAATGACCCTGTCTAACATTGATTGTGCATGTATTACCCTAGTTAAACATTACAAAAATATATCTTGAAATTGGAAAAAGCAGTTAGAACTATTGCCTTCTGTTTCAGCAATTAAATTCTGCTGAAGAAGTAGAGAGGTTAACATGTTTTACTCCTCTTCCCCTGGAAGCTCAACAGTATTAAACAGAGCAGTGTTTCAACATTTGACCTGCACAAAACATCAAAACTATTAGCTTCCAGTGTTCAATTTGCAAGCAATTACTTATTCTGTTAGCCATTGGGATTATATCCAAAAGAACACAGTAAAATTTCACGGCGGAGTGAGCCCATATCTCAAAGATGTTAACACGTTTGGTTCTAAAGGAGCACCTGCGTGTGCTGTTTAATCTTATTTAAGGGATCAATATTTCTTTTTTCCCTTTCAAAAGGATAAAAGGTTTTTCATGGCCTAAGGCTGTGTCATTCTGTGAAGTAAAAGATTCTTAGTTAAACCATCCGATTTATATCAGGGTATTACCTATTATGGCTTGCACAGTTTTAAAGCGGCACCACCATATTGAAGATATTCAGCTGTAGAAATCTCGTTGACAACATTTGATGACATCATTTTCATTTTTCTTTTAAAACATGAAAGTTAATACTTTTGGCAGTATAACAAATACGTTGATTATTTTAAAAAAAAAAATTGGGTGTTTTTGTTGCATGATACTGTAAGTTAGTAAGCTTGTGCACTGCACCTGTTCCCTTCACACATCTTGTGCTATCCAAATGTACATGTGCCCCTTTTGCCAATGACATTTTGAACTTGATTTACAGCAGCACACAGTCCATTATAAACATTTTAAGGAAGATTTAATGTAGTCTTTGTTATATATACCTATAAATATACAAGCTGTGTTTTCTTTATTCATCTTTTTTCAGCCCAGAATACATGTACATTTAATACAATTTTATATGAAACATTTAGCAAATTTAAGTGAAAATAATTGTACTTATTATGTGTAATTGAAACACGTTTATAAATATAATCAAAGATTTAAAAGAATAAAAAATAGACTTTCAGCTTAACAAAGTATGATGTGTGTAATTTAGTTCCATAGCATTTCTGCCTACTATATACATGTCAATCATTTCTTGACCAAGGATGTTGGTGGGACTTTTCTTCCTTGCTATTTCTGGAGTTAGGCCTAGTCCCCACTGCAATGCATAAAAACCCAGTGCATTTCTATGTGCTTCTGCCATGTATTTGGGTCATACTCTTATGCATGTTTGCATTACTCAATGGATTGTAGGTAATGTATTTGTGCCTGCTGATGTTTTTATTCCCTTTTTTTCTGTTTTCCATAGATTTGTATTGAATGTAACCTGAACAGAAAAGGACCAAAAATGGCGATGCATTAAAAGAATGCAATGGATTGGAACAAACATAGTGGGGCATAGTTCCTATGACTTACATTATAACTTAAATGTCATTGTGGATCCTGTTTGCAAACAGGTGTCAAACTGCAGCAAAATCGTTGCTGTGTGGCCTAGGCATTATGAAATTTGCAAAAGAGTATGTATTCTTTTTGGAATTTAGAAGCTGAATCGATAATAATGTGCTCACTAATAGGATTTGGGGATTTGTACTATATCACCATGCATTTACTAGACAGCTAACTACTTTAGTGTATAGATTTAAATTGGATAATTGTTGTCTTTTAAAACTCATAAGCAATATCTTATGGTCTGTAAGGCTGTATATAAACTCTAATTTTACCAATTTTACTGATCGGTAAGCTCACTCAGTAGTCTGTCTGGTTGGATTGAAACTGGCGTTGCAGAAACTTGAACACGACTAATCACCTGAAAATGAAAAAGCCCAATTCACTTTTACGATTATGGTAAAAAACAAACAAACCAACAGGTCAATTATAAAACCTGTATCAGGTTTAGAGGGGCAGTAAAAAGACATACACATGATATAATCAGCTGCCTTTCTTTACTCCCAGATTCCAGAGGCCTGTTGTTTATTTTGTGCTACAGATTATTTTCTCCATGTGGGGTCTTTGGCACTAGGTTCTCATGGAGCCAACGCACCTGGCCCTCATGTGCTAGGCCAACACTGCTCTAGGACCTGCATAGAGATCCCAGCTCATGTGCACAGATATCTAGACAAAGTTGTGTTAAACTTGACAAACAGAGATTATTATTAACTAGATACAATGTAAGAAACCAAAGAAATACCTGTTCTGATATTTAGAGAATCTGTAGATATTGTAATATTATATTATAATGTACCAATATTTTTTGTGCAGTGCTAAAGGCTTCAATATCAAACACTTATTATAAAAGGGTATACCTAAAGAAATAATAAAAACACTTTATTTATATTTTAGTGGGAATATTCGTTAAATAGCATTTTACTAGAAATTCGAAGACTACCAGGGAGATTCAATAAAAGTTTTTATCGTTTAAAATGGTGCTAATTTTGCCCCAACCAATCAGATCTTATTTAACATTTGTAAGCTTACATCTGATTGGTTGGGGCAAAATTAGCACCATTTTAAACTACAATAACTTTTATTGAATAACCCTGCAAATATATTTATGTTCTGCATATGAGTGTGAAAAAAATGTTTGATTATTGTTATATCAGTATTGTTATATATAAATGAAGGCAAGGTAACGCCACACAACCATAACCACTTGACTTATTTTAAGCCATCTAGCTTAAAGGATCATTTTACCTGTTTATTTACTTTTCAAGGTCTGATGGTTTTTTAACAGCCGAATGAATGTTTAAATTGCTTCTTTTACATATAACAAAGTATTTCAAGGTTTAAATCAGCATCTGCACTTGATACTGAAACATATTCATGCATCTCTTTGTGATTTACAATAGCTGCATGGATCTTAATGCTTTGGTTTACTCAATGACACTGTTAATTGGTTTGCAAAAATCACTCCCATCTCTGTTTTTGCTGTAAAAACACATATAGTTATGGGGACCAGCTGGCTGGATTGCTGTGGTATACCTCTATGTTTTATACCATATGCAACTTTATTTATTTTGGTTTTCTTGGTCATAATATAGTGAATAATGTACAACCTACTGTGAATTATAAGGATATTAGAAGTCACCAAGGAGTTCTGTGTCCATATAAAAGCACAAGGCTGCAGGCCGAATGCCTTAGGGGTTGTTGCATTCTTCACTACTATGTAGTAGCACGCCAATTATAATGAAATAATTTACAGATGGATCCCATTGGGATCAGCAGGAGGGGTGGATTATAAAACATTTTTGTGTTCTCTCCTTTGGTGTTTATACGGATCTTGTAATAGGCAAAAAACATACACATTAGTTTAAGTCTAAATATAAGATTTGCCTACAGAAGAATCCAGAGATTATCTGGCAGTGTCTTTTAAGGTGGTCAGAGCATTGGCAAGGTGTGGGAGACGAAAGATCTACCTCTGTCAGCATCTCTGTTGGACGTTTCTGACTGAAAATATCCTTTGGTCGTTTTTGGCTCCCTTTAATTAGAGGGAACCAATACGGAATATGTATAGAATAGAAATATAGTGGGATATTTTTACTGTATATGATTGATAACATTGAAATGCATGCAAGAGTAGGACACAGTAATATATGTGTACAGTGATGAAAACAAGAACCTTGGTGAATTACTGCATTGTTTCTGAAACCCAACTAACTCAGTTAGTTGGGTTAGTACCATAGGGGAAAACAGGACAAATTTCCATGGTCCCAATTCCTAAGGTAGTCTTAAACCTAACCTTAAACTAACTATATTATAGACAATTAATTGCATGTTAGAATTGTCTATAGGTCCAGTAGTGATTATTATGACAAATATACTGTGTACTTATGTGTCTCACTCATATTTCTGAAATAGAGTAAAAGAAGCTGATGGACAAATAATGTCAAACTGATAAATTGATTTCATTTTCTCCATTCCTGACAGCAATCTATGGGTAAGCATTTTTATCCACAAGTTTTCTTTCTTTCTCCGGCTGTTTTCTGTCTTGGATGCACCCTTTCTTTTTTCTTTTTTTTTTTTTTTTTTGTTTCTTTGTTTTCTATGTAACGAGAGCCGTTATTGGCTATTTGTGTCTGCGAACAATTAAATTTATTTTTTCAATTGTATGTACAGTAGTGTAAACGATTGTTGCTGGCCAGTAAACTATTAAGTACTCTAATAAGTAAATGTCTATGTAAATAATATGTTTGTAATAATGTTATAGTATGATAAGTTCATTTTGCAAAGGTGTGTGCCTTACCTGCAACTTCTTTCGTAAAAGAAGGAGCAGCCACTCTGCACATCTTTTTATAGACTAGATGCTGATCACTGGATGGCAATAGGGAGCAGTCTGGGAGCTATAAAAGGCTTCTGTCTATCTTGCATGAATTAGTCTGTGTCAAGATTTTGTAGAAAGCAGGTCTACAGTTCCAGCTTTTCATTTTTGTGTACTGCACCTTTGCAACTTTTCTGCAGTTTTTTGTTTATTTTCAAATAATAAAAGGAAATATACATATAAGATATATATTTATATATGTATATATACACGTCTGGAATATGAACCCATTTGCGCTTGGTGTCAGAAGTGGGATAAGAAAGTGGCGCACCAGGATGACAGATGTGGAAATGGAGCAGCTAAAGACTCTCCAAGGATTACTCAGAAGGCTAAGCAAGGTGCTAGAAGTAGCACAAGGTCACATGCAGTGAGTGAAATCATTAAGTGAGTGGAGGAAATCTGCAAAGAAAGGCACAATGTCCAAGCAGGAAGGTGTCATCTTTTCCCTTTGCACACATCTCCTGAATTGAAGGAGGAGAAAGTGAGGATGGAATGACTTTCTGTTGCCATGGGAATAACTGCTGAACCTGTAGTAAAACCAAAAGTTTCTTCTAAAAGAAAAGCAGCCTCAAATGCCAGAGACTATTGACTCTCCACCTCCAGGAATGGAAGAGCTTCTGAAATGGATGGTTCTTAAACAAATAGAATCTGCTGAAAAGCATAAATTGGAGGAGCAAAAATGGGGTCAAGAGGAAACTTACAGACAAGAGGAGGAGCAAAATAGACTGCAGCAAGAGGCACACGAGCACATATATGAAATCATTAGGAAACAACACATTTAGCATAAACAGCTTGCTGAAATACTGCTGTTGTAGGTAAGGTTTTTGACAGGGTGGCAATGGATATTGCTGGCCCTTTAGAGAGGAGCAGCAAAGGTAATCAATATATACTTGTTTGTGATTATGCAACAAGATATCCAGAGGTCATTCCACTAAGAAATATTACTGCAAAAACCTGTGTCTGAAGCCCTGATTAAAATATTCAGTTCTCTTTGTATTCCAGGGGAGATCTTGACTGATCAAGGGACAAATTTTACTTTTTAAAAAATCTGTATAAGCTACTTGGAGTAAGAAAACTGAGAACTGTTCCCAGACAGATGGACTAGTAGAAAGGATGAACCAAACCTTAAAACATATGTACAGAAAATTTGTAAATGGTGACCCTAAACATTGGGTTAGGTGGTTACCCTACATTCTTTTCACGTACAAGGAAGTACCCCAAGCTTCAACTGTTTTTTTCACCTTTTTAATTATTTTATTGTAGACAACCTAGGGGTATTTTTTATATTTTTTATGAAAATTGAATAAGCACTGAAAAAAGTCCACAAAATATCATTCAATATACTGATTACATGAGGCAGATTTTGGCTAAAATGTCAATATTAGCAGGGCAAACTTAACTGATGCTCAAGCCAACCAAAAGTCATGGTATACGGTATAAGGAATGGCAGGGTTCATTTGAGATTGTAAGGCAAATGGGTCCTGTTGATTATGAAATTGAAATGCCGGGTAGAAAAAATAAAAGGGTCTACAATGTAAATCTCCTTAGAAGGTGGAAGGAGAAGAAAGATAATACTTCCATCGGGGTTTTACAAGAATGTACTCCTGATATTGCTGAAGAAGCTTACCAGAGGCTCAATAAAGAAAATTCCGAAGCTTGTAAAATGAATATGCCTCCAAAGCTGACTTTGGTTGAGCACAAAGAGACAAGTACAGTAAAGTGTAATGACACCAGGAAGAATGAATCTTATTGAGCATGTTATTGACACTAGTGAAGTAAAACCTATACATCAGCGACTGTACAGAAAAATATAAACATACAGTTAGGCAGGAAGTAGACTACATGCTAGAACTAGGTGTAATTGAACCATCAGTGAGTAACTGGTGTTCTCCAGTGGTCTTAGTTCCAAAAAATTATGGCTCTATCCGTTTCTGTGCTGATTTCAGGAAAATAAATGCTATCACTAAATTTGACGTATGCCCAATGCCTTGCATTGATGAGTTAATTGAAGGCTGGGTGGAGCTCTCAAAAGGTAATTGGCAGATACTTTTAGCTCTTGAATCACAGAAAAAAATGCATTTGCCATCAGTCAGGGTCTATACCAGTTTATAACTATGCTGTTTGGCCTACATGGTGCGGCAGCCATGGAGCATATCCTCAGTGGCATGATTTTTACTGTGCGGCCTATTTGCATGATGTGGTAATATTTAGCCCAGACTGGCCAAGTCATCTGCAACATCGAGATTTTTTTTCACTGCTGGCCTTACTATTAACCCAAAAAATAGATAGCCGGCATTAAAGTTTTAAAAAAGGCAAACTCCATTCGCAATGCTCTGAGAACCACTGTCGACTCTGTGCATTGCCTAAAGGGGGCAATAGAGAGTGATAGCAGCTCTCAGTAAATAGCCCTAATTATTTCTTAATACATTTTTTATTACATATGGGTGGACGATGTTAAACTGTTTCCCCTAAGCAGTACTTATTTTTCTAATATTTTGTATTTGGTACATATTCTCAATTCCACTTCCCATCTTCCTATGTAAAGCATACACTTGTATTATGGCTATTCGTTTTTGAAATAAAGCATGTTACTTGTGAAATGTTGCCTCCCATTGTCTTCACCTGAGCGATTTTGTCTGTCTCTATTTATGTTGAATGGCACTTGTGTTAGCTTTCATTCTGTTTTGTTTCCTAATGGAATGAGAAGATTTTAGCCAATAATGAAACTACATTTTATTTTGTTGTTGAGGAAGTGCTGTGTTTCCAGAGGTATAATATGAGGTGAAATCTAGGACCCCCCTGTCATTATAAGCAGCTAATTTGTTATACAGTATGATAGATATCTTCTTTTTACCGTAATGGATAGTAACACAATCAATACAAAGCTTTAAGAATTTGGTTCTGCTCCACCAAATGTAATTGAAAAATAACTCAAGCAGAAATTTAGAGTGGCTTAAACTGCATCTCTGCTTTATTTTGGAGTTTTTGATTTGGATGAGGATTAAGACTCAGCAGTTCAAGTAGGTAATACTGACAGTACAAGTGTGTATTATCTGCCATTGTGTCCAAAGGAACAATTTTAGAAAGCAGTAACAGATAAAAAAATAGTTACCACATAGCTGGAGGAGGAAAAAAACACAAAGCAAACTAACGTCCTGTAATTGAAAGCAACTGCATTTTTATAAATAAAAACACATTTTTGTTAGGTGCCATTTTATAAATTGTGTCAATATACAGTATACCATGAGCTTAGAGTTCCATGAGCATATAGAAGTGGTTTGCTGAATGCTTAGACATGATTAGAGAGTGATCACAAGTAAGTCACCCTGTAGTTATTTGACAGCTCTGTTAATAGGGGAAAGGTAAGGGCTAGATAATTCACAGAGCATGTACAGCTACTGTATCTAGCTGGGTCAATATTTTTTCGAAAATGTTGATGATTTCAGAGGTGAGAGATAAATCTATTTTAGTTATTAGTTTTATAATTCATGCTGGATCCTTTTTTTTTGCTTTCAAACATTTTTTTAAAAAATGGACAAAAATAAAAATAATCTCAATATATCTGACCAATAATCTTGAGAGCAGATCAGATAGCAAATGTAATTATAAAGGTAAAATTTTGTTTAATGTTTGCATTTGGCTTTTATGCTCAACTGTGAAGACTTATATTGAACTTGTTTGTAAGTTGGAATGGCCAAACTGCCGTGGACTGGAAAACAAGGGAATTTCAGCAGGAAAAATACATGTTTTGAGTTTTGTGACAAAATTTTGCTGGTAGTTTTGATTGGTGAAACTTTTTTGACCAAACTGGCAGATTAACTCTGAAACCAGATTTAGGACAAAATTACGGATACAACAAAAGAAAAAACGGCACTGCATCAACCAGGAAAAGAACAAGAGAACTCCGCATACAACATGAATGAATGAAATCACAGCTTTATTAACAATACGCCTGACGCGTTTCAGACCTCCCGGTCCTTAATCATAGGCTATTGTTGAATTCCTACTGGAAGTGTTCTATCTTGCTATCTGGAGGAATGAAGGGTCTGGGGTTTCTTACACCCGGACCATCGCTATAAATAAGTAAGCATTATAAGAGTCACATTTCATGAGATTGGATTCTTAATTAGGACAAAATTACATTACATCCCTATTTGTAAGTAATAATATTCCAAATGATAAATCATCTTCGCTAAGTCAAGGCAAGAGAAAATACCAAATACAGTGTTGTGGTCAGATACATCTTAGTTACTATTTAAATAAGGCAGAGTACCAATCAAATGTTTCTTATTTCTTTCAGAATTTTTAAGTTAAATCCATTTAAAAATGGTAAATATGAATAACCTCCCTCAAGTAATTAATAAATTAATTTTCCTTAACTGGTGTTAGTATGTATTTTGAATCTCTTTATCACATATACATAATCATAAGGCACCCAATAATTAAGGACATTTATGGACCAGTGCAAAATAATTGTGGAAAGACTTTGACCTGAACATTTCTCTCTCTATAATGGGGAAGCAGATAATTACCTGAACCCTGATGTGGCTTTTTAATTTAAAAAGGTTTTATTTGGCTTGCTAAGAAAAAAACATGTTGCTTCTTAATAGATGTTCATGTGAACATTTATGGATCTACCATTACTCGTAAATAATGTAACTAAAGGAAACATTTGTAGTTCCAATTAGTCCCTTATATTTTGTGCTTGGAATTCTATGTAATTAATATTATAAAAATGGTATAAAAAAGAAATATTTTTGAAAAATGTCATAATTGTCTTGGATTGTAAATTAATAATTAAATGAAATCCCTTGGGGTATCTCCTGGGTTAAAAAAAACCTGCAACACTTCAAAGTGTCCAAGCAAAACTTATTTAAATCTTGATATACAGTACTTTATTGTATCTAGAGGACACTAAGGGCTAACAGACAAAAAATTGTCATCCATAGTTATGTGTCATGTACTGATGATACCTATAATGGTATATTGGAAATGTTTATATCGATATTTATCAAATGCTCTTCAGTGTATTCCTATTTCTCTTCTAGTTGTCCTTTTTGCACCCATTTTCTGTTTCTTCTTTAAAAAAAAAGTAATTGATATTTGTATATCCAAAGTGGTAAGATGCATGTGGGGGCCAGCTGTCTTACTTCATAAAGCAAAGGTTTAGTTATTAAATAAGGTTTACTTTCATGTAATATTTTCAACTAAATACAAGTCCTCCGTGCAGCATATTTATAAAACATAAAAGATGAGTTGCAAACTTCACCAAACAATTTTGGTTATGAATTTATACATGTATTTATTTATTTTTTCCGGCTAATGCTATTTTCAAGTTACAGTGGGAAAAAAAGTGCTGCAATTTTGCTGCTCTTTGCAATGTATGAAGATTTAACGAGTTATTTAAAGGGTAACTGTGGTCCAAAAATAACTTTAGGTAAATTGACATGAATTGCTTTCCTGAGTATTTTTGCAATTTACTTTCATTTTTTTTATATAGTTTTGAAGATATTTACATTTTTATGTGTGATATGGTAGGAGCATCACCAGATCCCCTGCACTTCCTGCTCTGAAACTATGTGACAGTCCCTCCCCGTGTAGGAGGCAATGAAAGAAGAAAAAAATTTACACAACTTGGTACACACAGTAACGATAAAGCCCCGATACCGTCGGATCCGATGGTATCGGGGCTTTATCGTTATGTGTGTACGCTCATTTCCCGAACGAGCGCGTGGCCGCCAAACGATCGGGTCGGCCGAATGCTCGTTTGGGAAAGGCCCGAAAATTTCCATCGGCCGCGCTAGACTCCCTATAGAGGAGTCTAGCGTGGCCGATGGAAACACACAGTCCCGACGTTCTCCCTATGATATTCATAGGGAGAACGCTCGGGACTGTGTGTATGCAGATCTTTGAAAGATGGCAGACAGGATCTTGCAGATCCTGTCTGTCATCTTTCAGAAATCTGGACTGTGTGTACCTAGCTTTAGACTCTCCCTGCTGTGCTGTGCTCCCCCCCCCCCCCCCCCCCCCCCCCCGTCCTCCTTCAGTTACTGTAACTCAATCTCTTCCTGGAATTTTCTGCCTTCTCCTGCACTGAGCATGTGGCAATCGCAGATTAGAAGGAGGAACTAGTATCTGTGACCCCAGATTAGAATCTCCCACCACCTAACTTTCTGATCAGTGATTTCTTCATATCTTTGGCCGTGCAGCATGTAGAGAGGTAGTTGATGGCTTATTTGCTGGCGTTAAAGATTCCGTCTTAGAGAGACATTATTGGCTTGGTACATTAGTTGCCGCAGTTGCGCAATACAGTTTTTGCATGCCGCTGCAACCACTGTTAGTTACGCCTTAAAGGGCATGTCCACCCCAAAATTTAACTTTTGATATGTGGTAGGGCATGCTCCCCCAGCCCCAACCGCATTAATATAATTGTTAGAAAGTCCCCCGATTCTTACTTACCTGCCCTCTCTCCTCCGCTGCAGTGTTCAGGCCCTCTGCTTGCATGGAATTGAAAGCAGGGGGCGGGACCGGCAGCCGCGTCCGTGATTGGCTGAGAGGCAGGGAGGGCTGCACTGAGCATGCCTCAACCTTGATGAGGTTGAGGAAGTCTCAGGCACAGCATGAGTCACACACTGCTCCTACACAGCAGTTTCCTGGACTTTGGAGGGGCACAGCAGGGGAACTATTTTGAGCAGGAATGTAAGGTAAGGATTGTTTTAAACTACTTGATGTGGCCAGTAAGGGGTTAAATTTTAGTTTTGGGGGTGGACATGCCCTTTAAAGTCACGTTAACCCTTGGTACATGGGTTAATGTGAATTTAAGACATAAAAAGCCGATAACGGCTCTCCGTAATAGCCCTGTTAATGTGTACTGAATCTTCACGTTAACCCAGGCGCTCCCTACCTGCCCAGGATCCTACAATGCAGTTAATCTCGCAATTACTGCATTGGTGGATCTCGGACAGGTAAGGAGAGTTTTCATCTCCCTGATTGTGTGTTGATGTCTAATTGCTAGCATACTTTTTTATTTACACTGGTTTAGTGTCAGTTTGAGTCAGTTTTTTTATTTATAGTGACAGTCCTTATTTTACTATTGTTTAGACTCCGTCCCTAAGATAAATGGAAACAAATTAAAAATACATATTAAAATATGCCTTAAGTTACCAGCACTTTTTTAAAGGATTTTATCTAGATATACAGTAAAATGTATTGCTGCATGGCAGCTTAACATATATGCTATTGAGAGATACAAGCAGTTAATAGCCAAGATCTGACAGCTCCTACATTCACATAACAGTGGCAGCATTCTCATTTAAAGCTTGCTCCTAGGGGAGTCCTTTGTTTGTTTGCATACTGGTTTGCCTTTGCATAGAAAGGTTACACGAATGACACAATCTGTGGAATAATATGTGAATAGATCAGACTGACAGGGCACAGAAAGACTTACACGTAAAAATGAAAGGCATGCTTTGCTAGATCTTTCGCTATTTACCAAGAAACCCTAACAGCAATGAATAAATTAACAGCATTGGGAGAAAAGGAAACTGGTATAAAGATTCTAGTGATAGCAAATTTAATAAGAAAAGGTTTAGTAACAACAGGGATATATCATATAGATATCAAGTGGCATTTTAAATATATATAACATTACTGGTACCATACATTACGCTGACATACAACATGTGGCAGGACAATTTTTATGGTGTTGAAACAAGTTAAATTACATTCCAAAAGAGGGGGAGATAGACATATATTTTTGAAACAGAGAGAGGTCTGGTGGATCCAGAGATTGGGGACCTTGGCACCTAATAGCCCTAAAGGGGAACTATTGGGACAACATTGTCCCAATAGAAAGAGCACATACTCCCTTTGCTGTGGATGCTGGGTGATTTATTAAAATAACCTGTGGGTACTAGTGGTTACCTCCCATAATTCACCTTATCTGGGAACACCCTTCACAGGGTTTCCTGGAAGCTGGAAGTTTCCTGGAAGCTGACAGCCAATCATGTTGCAGCTCAGAGTTCATCCCTTCATCTGACACAGTACACAGATTTCCGTGCAGTTTTTCTGTAAACATATTACAAATGCTCCTGTCCACAAAAATTAAAAATTCCTTTGCTTTTCATACAAAAAAAGAGTAATATTTGCAGTTTCTTTGCTAGCATGGATGTAAGAAACAGAATATTAACATTTCAGTAATTATGGGGAATCAAACCTGCAACTTTCTATGCTGTGTCTTTCTAAAAAGAAAGTTTTCTACCTCTATGCCACAAGGGCTACTAAGTGGGATATCTGTAAATTTAGAATCTCTATCTTTTGCTAGAACCATAATAGAAACAAACAGAAAAAAAGCCTGGGAATTGAACCTATGTTCCAATGGTCTGTTTGTCTCCAGGCCTGGCACTTTAGTAGCACGCCACCTCTGCAGATGCAATAGATAGAAGTACATCACAGTAAATGTCTGTAAAATCGGTTCACTATTTTGTATTGCTCCTGGAAGAATGCCAGTAATTTATGGTAATTAAAAATACAAAGCTGCTATATAATTTGTACATATGTATTTTTCTCTCTGGTCTTCCATGTCAAAGGCAGTGCTTTAACCAGTACACTATCCAGTACACTCGATAATTATCGAATTTACAATTGAAAGTCCGGAAATATTGAAAGTCCGAGAAATCCAAGTCCGGGATAGTTCGAGAAGTCAGAGTCTGTTCGAACTCATAAAGTTCAGCTCGAACGCGGGCTCGAGTTCTAGTCCATCCCTAGTGACATATTGCTAACAAATGTGCAAATAATAGAGCACGTTTAATAAAAACACACAACGCTCAGACAACGCAACAGAATGAAGCCCAGCTTTAACAACACAGACAAAGAGCATCATGTCACATGATCAGAGACACTGACGCCTGTCAGTCACTCAAGTGCTGCGATATTCAGTTGCAATCAACATGATTTCCCAACGGCAAATTCCATGTAACATGTTCACCACAACATTTGTATATTTACGCTCTAATTGAAAAAACGGATAATGTTGTATATAAGGTTTTGCAATAAACATATGTGCTATACGTCCCTCAAGCAATGTCCCCTCCACAACTCATATCTATTAAATACATGACGTACATTACCAACTGTGCACTTCTTTTACCCCCTGCCTCTTCCATCTAGACCAAACACACCTGCACGTAAAAAATACTTGTACACAGCAAGTGTACACGGGCAACTCCGGGTACAACTGCTACTATATATATATATATCCATCAATGTGAAATATTTCTGATTAGCCTAACATGTCCCTGAATGTAAAAATACAAAACAAACAACAATTTAATCTGTTCTATCCTGCTATCTCCCTATAGCATTATTCAAGGCAGTATAAGTGTTATTTTCTATTGGGATAAAGAGGAGAAAAATCTATAAACGGAGCTTTATATTTATAAGGCAAAAATGTAAAAAGACGAGAAAACGAGAAGCAATAATTCGTTGGTGAGAGTGATTTTTCATGAAAGGGAAAAGAAAATCCAGCGAGGTTGCGTTGAGATATCTATTTCCATCTTTCTAGCTCATTTTTCTATATATTTTTCATAAACCCAGCTGCTACTGGCTTGCCCTGTAATAATTCCAGCTGGGTGTCCTATCCCGGTATAACACTGTGCAAACACAAAAGTAGAGAGTGAGTTATTTAGATTCATCCTCAGGAGATGCTGATTTCCACGATGTGCTTATTTACTTGAGTTGGTAATATTCAGATCACAATATGCATGGGGACGGAACAGCCAGTGATTATATAGAAATCTCTCGCCCATGTCCTGTGTCACCTCCAATACAAGGTTTATAGAATTTTTCTCATTAAAAAATATGAAAGAATGGAAAGAAACCAATATCATCCATGCCACACTCTTTTTTATTTGCCCCTTTGCCATTTCCCTATTTCTTACTCTTTCTACTTGGTAATTTCAGACTAATTAAAGTGGATCCTTCTGTAACATCAGTAAGGAGTTGGATTCTGCCTAAAGAAGCAGGTTAAACACTATTGCTCTGCTAAGTGTGTTTGAGAGAAGGAATAGGAACTGTTCCTTGTTCAATGCGCAAAGAAAATGGCTGTAGTTTTATTTCTGCATCACAATATATGACTGACTGAAGAATTGTCTGTCCTTTGGCGTTATTTTTCTGCATTTACCACTGCACCTCCCTTTTTACAAGTCATGTCTTGCCTAATCTAGTTCACCTTCTCTTTAAACTGTTTATGAATGTTCTCATCCATCCAGGTCATGGTATATCTGTAATATTCATCCATCCAGGTCATGGTATATCTGTAATATTCATTCATCCAGGTCATGGTATATCTGTAATATTCATTCATCCAGGTCATGGTATATCTGTAATATTCATTCATCCAGGTCATGGTATATCTGTAATATACATTCATCCAGGTCATGATATATCTGTAATATTCATTCATCCAGGTCATGGTATATCTGTAATATTCATTCATCCAGGTCATGGTATATCTGTAATATTCATTCATCCAGGTCATGATATATCTGTAATATTCATTCATCCAGGTTATGGTATATCTGTAATATTCATCCATCCAGGTCATGGTATATCTGTAATATTCATTCATCCAGGTTATGGTATATCTGTAATATACATTCATCCAGGTCATGATATATCTGTAATATTCATTCATCCAGGTCATGGTATATCTGTAATATTCATTCATTCAGGTTATGGTATATCTGTAATATTCATTCATCCAGGCCATGGTTTATTTATAATATTCATTCATCCAGGTCATGTTAGATCTGTAATATTCATCCATCCAGGTCATGGTATATCTGTAATATTCATTCATCCAGGTCACAATATATCTGTAATATTCATTCAATCAGCTAATAACAGTATGGTGTTAGGTACCTCCTGAATGCAAGGTGTGAATTGCATTATGGCTAAGAGGTTTTACCAAAAGTGCCCCGGGTGAGATGTCAAAACAGCATAGGATCCACTGTCATTTTGCCTCCCCACTTACACATCAAAGCTGCACTGGACTTCAAGCATTAAAAAGTTGGCGCTAATATCTTGAGCCATGGGATTCAGATTTTCTGTTGGCTGTACCAACCAATAATCTGTGCTGTTTAGTTAAATAATTGGGCTAGTACTTTAATGTGTCAGCGCGTTAATGTTATGGATCTGGGCGTAAGGCTAGATGCATGT
Organism: Hymenochirus boettgeri; assembly: GCA_019447015.1. NCBI lineage: Eukaryota > Metazoa > Chordata > Amphibia > Anura > Pipidae > Hymenochirus > Hymenochirus boettgeri. The sequence continues at coordinate 166,633,007 of CM033472.1, forward strand.
GGCACATGGGGATGGCCAGTTCGCGGATCCGAACCTGGATCCGCCGCGGATTTATCCCGTTCGTGAACGGCGGATTTTTCTGGATTTTCCGCCTTCCGAACTTCTGAACCGCGGATTTCTCGTATTTTCGAAAATTTTCGAAATTACAAGGATTTCTCGTATTTTTGAGGATTTTTTCATTTTAAAGGGTCCGCTCGCGGATTTTTGAATTTTCGAATTTTTTGGAAAATTCGCGGATCCTCGAGCGGATCAGATTTTGCGAAGTTCTGACATCTCTAGTGGCACAATGGCAGCTGTGGGCGACTTATGACATGTCCACCCCCCAGATACCAATAATTGAAAAAACACCAAGATCACGATATTTACTTTCTCCCGGGGTCCCTGAAGTGAAATATTAATCTGATTTCTGCCAGTCCTTTCTTTCTGCTAGTGATCCCCTTCCAGATAGCAGCTACAACCATGACAATATGATGACTTAGAGCTCCTTCTTGTACTACCTCCTATGCGGCTGCACAAGATCGTAACAAACTGGCAAAGCTTAAAGGTGAAGCATTAACCCGCTTTATTAACAAGCCCTGTTCAAATTGATTGATTGCTTAAAGAATATAAAACTTGATAATGAAAGTTTTGAAGTTAGGAAGAAGACACAAGGAATCACAACATCGTGCATAAGACACCCCCTTTTTAAGGGAAACCTTACAAGTAAGACATTTAGACATATATAAATCCATTCCTACAGGCTGTTTAGTTTAACTATGGGAATTACAATTCTGAACATTTTCTTTAAAGGAAAACCCCCAAATGCATCCAAGGGCTGGATTCCAAATACAATTCTAAAGGTGGGATTGAGATGCATGATTGTGTCATGTTAAATGTTAAATCAACGGGAGGTAGAATTTCCCAATTACCATGTTTTATTTTAAAAGCAACCATTCATATAACGTACGTATACCAGGTTCTAATGGGCAAAATATATACATTTTAATAAACAATGTGGTAGCTCCCATTCCTATGTATCAAATCAATGGCTTGTGGACTGGCTGCCAGGCTGGCTATTGGAATTCACATACACGAGCAATATACTGCACTGTCTGTCTCTCCCTATAACATGTTTAGCCAAGTGAAAACAGTGATTGTTATAGTAAAGAGGGTGACAAAACCCAACTTCACTGCAAAACTCAACCCATGTCTGAAATAGGACACAATAAAGTCATTAAACCTTATAACAGAATTAAGATGGGATTTGAGAGGGATATGGGATGGAGGAAAAGAAAAGTACATAATCAAAGAATGGGGGGAAAGGAGAAATTAAAGCAAAAAACAGAGACGAGAAACAAGGGGAGCATGGAAGAGAAAAGTCAAAATACGACCCCAATCATTTTGTCTCATCCATTAGCCACACATAGATAATAACATGGGTAATTATAGCAGATGATGAGTCACTGGATGGGAATAATTGGTCTACATACAGTAAATACTAGAGGTCTATAGGTTAGTGTTTAAGTGAGGGCTGTGGGGCCTATTGCAAAATGAGCAATGAGGGTCGAAATTAACAAAGCATCAATGTCATTTTTTTTGGCTCTGTTATCGATAGCGATAAATTGCCTCAATTTATACAAATTTAGCAAACGCACTTTTCTTGGTTATTAAAGGGCAACTGTGGTCTAAAAAAAATAAGTCAGGGTTAAATGGAAGCCTGCAGTATTTCCTTTAAAATCACAATTACATCTCTGGCTGGAGCCTGTGAGAAATTACATTGAGGTGAATGTTCAAACTTCCTGCTTCCAATAGGTTGAGTGACATCACCTGACCTCTGCCCGCCCATCCACCCCGTGGGAGAAGCATGCTCAGCTAAGACATAATGCTGGGGAAATCAGGAAGTACCTGGGGAAAAAATTGACAGTTGAGATGTGGAGCCTATTAATGCAGGCAGAGGCTGTTTGCATGACTACAAGTTAGTCACATGGCTGAAAACAGGAAGTGTTCAAGCAGGAAGTAATATTGCTTAAAGGGTCACTATACCCACTCAAACAACTTTAAATTATCTGAAACTACAATGTGAGAGAAGTAAAATGGTTTTACTTAGGGATGGCCGGTTCGCGGATCCGAACACAGATCCGCCACGGATTTATTCTGTTCGCGAACGGCGAATTTTTCCGGATTTTCCGCCTTCTGAACTTCCGAACCGCGGATTTCTCGTATTTTCGAAAATTCTCGTAATTTCGAGGATATTTTTCATTTTAATGGGTTCGCTCGCGGATTTTCGAATTTTCGCATTTTTCCGAAAATTCGCGGATCCTCGAGCGGACCGGATTTTGCGAAGTTCGGACATCTCTAGTTTTACTCACATATTGATCTGTGCTTGCTTTGTCATTAAATTATTAATGTTTGGTGAGTCCTAACAGCCCCCACCCTCCCTTACTCACTGCCTTCTTGTAGTGTCTGCGAAACGTATAAGTTCTGCACAGCCTCACCATGGACACTGCTCTGCTTACACATCTCCCTCCCCCTTCCCCTGCCTTCTTTTCTCTGCTGATTCTCTTAATTGTTGCAGAAAGTGTGCTGGCAGGCAGATCCTGGAGTGACAGGTCTTTCCATGTAAATGCTGTGATTGAAATGATGATTTCTCGGGATCTATGGCTCAGATTTAAAATCCGAAAAAAGTTTTGAAGTAGTGGGATCTTTCTGAATCTGAATTTAATCTTTCCAGCAATATCTTCTCAAAAAATGTATCTAGAGATGTGATTTAGGTTTTATTTTGAAGGTGTGTGATGGAAGGCTTTTTATATCATTCTTACTAATTTGAAAGAATTTGAGACCACAGTTACCCTTTAAGTCTCTCCATATCTAAATTTCTGGGGGTCTTTTCTTGGCTGAAAATAGTTTTTGAAAAATCCATTTCTGTGCAAACCTTCCCCATTAAATGTTTCCTAATTAATATAATTTTGAGAATTTTTCCTGGGGTTTTTTGAAAGATTTTTTTTTTTTTTTAGACTCATTACACCATTTGGTGAATAATTGGTGATGTATATTTTTGCAAGGTTGTTTGACTCAACGCTAGATCTTTGGCAATGTTAATGATAGATTTCACCATGGCAAAAATCAATACCATGGAAATTTATAAAAATTGGGCACCTTTATAAATTGGACCTATAGGAAAGTCAGGGATCATTAAAATATAGAAATTGAGTTAACAATATTCATTAGATTCTGTATTTGGGGTTCCTATAGGGCACTAGTGGGGGTGTAGTTTGTAGAAATGTTTATCTCTGCAAAGATGCATGGTATTGGAGTAGACACTTTTCAATGCCATGAATAGTGTGAGTTCCTATCTTGATATTTATATCTAGAATTTGAACCATGCCACATACTGTAGTTGTCTGTAAAAATTTGGGATATTTGTTTTCTATTTACAATTTTAACAGTGCAAAAGTATCTACATGATAACCAAGAATATAGGGAGCATATTTATAAATGTACAGTATCAGTAAAAGGCGACCACTGACCACATTCTCGTTTTATAATGCTGCTGTAAAAATAAAAATGAACACATTGATCAGTAATTTAGAAATGAATTGCGGTTTTACCACATTGTAAAATACCGTAATGCCGTGAAAATTAGCAATGCTGCATGGATTTAAAATACCTACACTGCGCAGAATTTTTACACCGGGGTGGTATTCAATTTCATGATACCTTGTGATTCTAAATATGTCCCTAGTTCAATAATTGAAAGAATTATCACATACAGGTACACAGTTCTGTTGAGTTAGCTTTGAATATTTTAGGCTAATCCTAACCTGTTATCGTCATATCTTTTTATTTAACAGCAATTAAAACCCTTGAAGGACAGATAATCTTTGCTACATTTACAGGAAGGCCAATACTCTCTGCAGCTAAGAATTCTAGGTGCTGATTCCCCCCACTCATTTCGCCGTGCTAGTCTTTTGTGATTTATAATGATAATCTCTTCTGGCCCAATACAATAAACAATTCTACCCTCAGTTAGGACATGTTAGGAAAATGTCTTTTTTTAAATAGTTTGACAAAATATTTTTTTCATTCTTCTTCATACAATGAGGGGGTGTATAATAAATACCATCATATAGTATAAGTAATATGTATATAAAATACATGCATACATAGATTACATAGAAAAACTCAGAATGACTTTACTTGTGTATAAATTATTCATAGTTTTTCTCATAAGGGGCCCGCAAAGGCAGTTATGACAGATGAGGCAGCCATCTTTGTCTTTACTCAGTAGACTTGAATATCGAGAATAAACAGCACAGCGATGTTTCTTGTTTTTCAAACCAAATTCCCTAGTTTGTGATCCACCAATAATTTACTTTTCTATGGAGATTTCAGATTTAAAGGATATTTAACTAACAATATAAATTATTTCAACTAACATCCAAGCGAGACCAGAAGGATAAGCAAGAAAATAAAAAAATCCCTATTAGTATTTACAGATATTGCTAGAATGAATTTAATGGTTGAGTAGATACAGGTAAATGTGTTTATTTATTATACATTGGTTTAAATCTGTATAATTACTTCTTCGTTCATTAATATTTATTTATTCAAAAATACATTTATAATTTTATTTAATTGTAGTAATTACACACTGTATATGTGTATAACTTACCAAATATAAAATTGATCATAAATAAGGAAAATAATACCTAAAGTTTACCCATAAACATTTTGAGATCTATTTTGTTTCCCTCTTTTTTGTTTTTTTTTAAATGACGCCCTCATTCATTTTATAATATCACAAGAGTCGTAATTAAACAGAATGTGACATTGGTTCCCAAGATAATGGACTGTTTAATCATTGTATTGCTATATGTGGTTCTGCGCTTGTATAGAATGCATTTTAATACCAAAGGACACAACAGCTTAAATGCCATCCTCTTGGTTCTCATATAAAAGCAATATTGAAGAGTAAATAGGTTGAATATCAACAACTAGTGAAAACTCCAGCTCAATCAAACAATAAATTCAAATGACTAAACTACAAGAGGGATCAGAAGTTCACTAGAAGGCACGTGTGAGAGAATTCTAGCTCAGCGAATCTAATAGTCCTATAACCATGACAAATTTAAGAACATCCCATTATCTCCCCCCCCCAAAACAATCAATTCTGTATTAGCTTTCCTGATTGAACTGTCATGTTAGTTAAAATCCACTATATGCAACAATAGTAAACAAATAGTGTTATTAATCATCTCGGGGACTTGCCGTTAAATTGCTAAATGATAAACGTAACCCAAAAAATCAATATACAAATAACTTGTTATGCGGGAAGGCAGAATTACATGAAGTTTTATTACATTAGGAACGCCGTACAGATAATTAGATCTCACGACTCTAGTTACAGGGAAAACATGGTCCGATAGAAGGAAGGGAAACGTGTAATCTCAGAAAATACATAGCTGCTAGATGTGCAGCCTTAAGAAAATATGCGTAAGGCGTCAATGTGGTAAGGGAAATGCAGGTTCTTTCCAGTCGAATAGAGAGAAGCAGGAAACCTTTCTTTACTTGTTAAACAGAAAGCAAGAGGGAGAGGGGGGGAAATCAGATTTGCAGATCAGATAATGAGCCAGTTAATGACATAAATGATACCTCAAGAAACTCAGTAAACCATCCAGGTCCTACAATTTAATCTGTAATAAATACTCCTGCATCATTGTGGGAGATGGCTGCTCATAATGGCAAATGAAATATGCTGGTATGATAGGTGCAATAAATCTGGATTTTCCTATGGTTCCCTCAGGCTAGAACAATATGTAACCATAGTGAGCACTGTCAGGATGAGCAGATCTCAAAGCCATCATAAAATCTAAATGGGGACTAATTAGAAGGCCCTTCCCTTACAGAGTTACTATTTCTATTGACATTTTCCATGCATGAGCCCCTCTGTAACATCATAAGTCACCAAGATAAGAACTCCCTAGATTATATGGGGAAAAAAAGCTTTAATGGAGAAGTTGAACTCAAAGGCAATACATAAATTTTCCATTTTGATACGAAGGGAAGTCTTTTGTTCGGTACTTTCTTTACAAACTTTAATTCTGCACATTAAGTAGGTTCTACAAAATCCTTCTTATTATTTTCATTTGGGCTCTGATTGAAGTGCCGGAATAGCATGTTCAACTGAGCAGAACATTGGGTTTCTTGTTCTTTATTTTCTTCTAGAATATCCAGTGCTCCCTAGTAAGCTGTTTGTCTCTTTTCTTTTTAAAGGCAGATTGACTGAATCTTGGCTGGCTGTTTGCTCCCATTAACTCCTTCTAAAACGGTTCATTCATAGCAAGAAAGGTGTTTGACTTGCACTGGAAGAGTTAACATGAACAAGAATTTATATGGGAATATTTAATTGTATAAGGCCTTTATTTAAAATAAAACGTTGTTTATAAATCCTGTAGCATCCAACCATGAGAACTGGAGCTGCCATATTGTTATGTCAGTTGCTGTGCATTCTGGGAAGAATTCACCATAAATATGGGTCTAAAGGACAATTTTTGTGCCATTTAATGTAATTATTTGCTCATTGTATCATTGCAGAGGGAATGCTACTGTTAATGAATGTATATGTTCTACAGCATTAAAATAATGCACTATTACCCTCTAATGGCCAGTCAATGGATAATGTATTTTTACAAAATACTTTTTTGCATACTCGGGGTAATGTGAGTAATATCTGGGGCAATTGCCTAAATGAGTAAAAAAACACAACAAAGCAATGTACCCAATGTATGTGGGTAACTTTACATGTGTGAGTAAGTTAACATGAGAAGTTCACTCCTTTTGTTGGCCTGCGCAATTTCCAAACTGTTTTGCTATTGTGTTTTTAGCCCAGAATTCAGCACAATTGAATTAGGCCAACCTCACCCCCCCCCCCCATGCACACAATGGAGTCCACATGACATTCTATGCTTCCACATTCCCGTAACTGAAGAACAATTATAGGTAAGGTGCACTCCTTTGAGTCTCAATGCAATGCGATACGATCTTAACATTTGAAGGATTTTTTTTAACTCTGGCCATTAGGAGGCACTAAACTAGACTTAAAGTCAGTTTAACCTTTATTACATCATTTCGTGTGACTTAAAGACCATTTTACAGGGTTTATTTTGCCTTCTGGATTACTAGGGTTAAAGAGGAGGGTGTAAAGGTTGGACTAGTATGACGTATGTCTTTATTTAACCTCAATCACTATGTTACAATGATAGCCAGTTTGGTGCAACGTCCTTTCCATCTTCATTAACCTCTCTAATGATATCCTTTCTTTTCAGCTTAGTTTTCCAAATATGAACGATTTCTACAACAAGAGATGAAGTTATAAATATAGAAAAATGGAACAAAGGGGCATATTTATAAATAAATAAATCAGGCTTTTCCGATACCGAGGGGTTACAGTATAATGGCCACTAACGGCATTGTTGAAATTTTACGACCTTTGCTGTATTCTATGGCTGATACCAAATAGTAGGAAAATACAACTGTAGTACAAAATATGGTGGCATTTTAATTTACCAATCGTTATGGTTATTTAACAGTTGGTAAAGGTGCGTTATAGCAGATTTAAGATACTGTGGGCCTCATTTACCCAGATTTGCTGGGCAAATATATGGAGGTAAAGTGGCATTGAACGGTTTGCTACCGGCTAGCGCGACTTTAACTCCATATTAGCGACGCATCCGACGCTCGCGATTTAATATCGCGTTTGCGCTAGTTTTAGCGCAGGATTTTAATGCCAGCAAATAGAAATCATTAAAATCCTGCAAAGGGTAAATCCCTTACTGGGATTTACTCACATTCGCAAGCGCAATATTAAATAGCCAACAGGACTTTTACCCAGAGCGATAGCGGCTCTGGGTAAATGAGCCTGTGCGCCTTTATAACTGTGGCTCTAATGTTCCTCGTTAATAAAAAAAAATCAGGACAAACATAATTTACAGTTGAAATAATCCCCTAAAACTGAGAACAAAACAGATTTGTTTTGGTTCATGGAAGGGATGCCGAACTTGCATACAAGTGAAAAGCCTTCCAACCACGTCAAGGTAACCCCTGTCAAGGTCCAATGCAAGGTCGGGGAGACAACCTTCCCAAGAAAATGCAACCAAGCAGGGAGTGTCAGCCCAGATAAATGACCCAAGGTAAACTGTTAGGACCTTCCATACTGGGGTTACCTTGACGTGGTTGGAAGGCTTTTCACTTTTATGCATAAAATTGTAACTAAACCCCCCCATGTTTTTACTGTTTGCACTGGCATAGATATTATGATATATGGGGCCCAGGAATGTGCATCGAACTTGTGGTCTTCCAGATGTTTGAAAACTACAACTCACAGAATTCCCTGGCTTCAGTATGCTAGAAGTTGCAGTTTATAAACATCTGGAGGGCCACAAATTTGACATGCCTGGTTTATGGAGATTGCTTGCCTATAGCAAACCAGAGATAAAAAGAGATTTAAATGTGTAGACTATTGCTTGCTAGACCAAAAAAAGCTACAAAAAAATAAAATGTAGACAACCTAATTAGATATGGCCGAACTTTCAAACTTCAGTAAAAGTTTGAAAGTTCGAACGAATGGGGTCACACTAGCAGCACGGGGTGGATATTAGTTGGTTGAATCCCCAGAATTCTGGGAAAGTTTCACAAACAAAATTTAAAAATGTAGAAGGATATTCCTTGTCTCCTTTGAGTTCCATGCCCTGCTTAGATCTATATGTATATTCATATTGGGAACACTATTTACTGCAATACATTCCCCCAGTGCTTTATTGTCCACACAAAATCCCAAGTTCTGTTAATACAGTCCAGCTCTGGTGTTTAGTCTCTATCTTAAAGATCACTTTAAGGTCAAGCCTGTTTCATACCTTGTCTACAAAGCACAGTGGTGTTAAAATGAACATCCTGAAATCCTACTGACATGCAGTGTTTTGACCTTTTGGGTTTTAAGAGATTAAGCTAAATGGGTGATATATCAGGTAAACATGCAGAGGGGTTAGGTTAGCGCTCCTATTATGAGACCGGACTTTAATAACATGTCCCTTCATCTTAGTCATTGGTACTTGGTACAAGTACTCACACTGCGTTTGCACAGCAATAAAGGAAACTCTATGATTATCACCTTAATAAGGAATCCAAAGTAACTATCATCATAGCCCTTACACTAGAAACACAATGAGCATATCAGCATACAAGACTTTAGAGACGGTAGCAAACAAAGCTGCTGCCCAAATTACCGTTTCCAGCAACAAAATTTTACCAACTAAATGTCAGCACAAAATGTAGGAACTTTCACCACCAAAATGTTTAAGTTTTGTGTCAAACCTGAGATGTCAGAATTTCTAGACACAACACAAAATATTACAGTTGAAATGTCAGCGTAATATTCCCCTGAATTTGCAAACCCCGAGAACTAAACCCAGTTGTACAGCATTCTGCTTAAAGGAGAATGAGAGTCTACTTATAGAGAAAATAATCACCTTCTCTGCTAAATATTTTCATTATATAATGACCTAAATAACTTAAAACCATTCCAATTATTAATGCTTCCTTTCTTCCTGTTTCCCATGGTTCTGTGCTAGTGGTCATGTAAGCCATATTCAAGAGTATGGGGATTGTGCCAAATAAGGATTTGGCTTAAAGGAGGTGCAACTAGAAGCAAAGGAGCTTGGGAAAAGGAGCAACACCCAAAATAACATATATTTCTAGGCAACTGATAGGTTACAAATATAGCAGTTCAGATCAGCATTACATGGAGAATCACCACAACTTTTTTATTATTAGACTTTCAAGACACAAGAAGCCCGAGAGCTTACAATCTCGTTACGTGGGTTACATGCAGACACATAGGGAAGGGTAGAAGTGCTTTATTCTGTGCTGGTGCTCTGAGAGGTAGAATGTAAAATTATATATAAACCTTCTGATTGAGGTTTCTTGACAAAGAGAGGGGAATAGAATTCCAGAGGATGGGAGCCACAAGAGAAAAAGATTCTCACAGGAGGAAGCCCTGTGAGTGGGGGGTCTGTACAGGAGATGGTAAATGAATTGTACGGGCAGGGACATATGGGGACACTAGAGAAGAATTAAAAGGGGGAGCTCTAGAGTGAAGGGATTTCAAGTGATTGAACAGCATTGACTGTTCAGGAGATAGCTGTAATAATCAACCCAGAGAGCCAGAAACACAATTATCCTAGCTGATGTCAAGAGTCAGGCTAGTCAAACACATCAAGATCAGTGCTAGAGATATTAAACAGAACTAGGAAAATCCAATACAGGAACATTACCTAGGCATACAATACTGAAAGGATTTAGGTATTGACACTCTCTGATCAGTCCAAAGAGTTAGGTTGGGATAGCTTTAAAGTAGCTTTGCTAAGAATATAAAGTACCCAGTCATGGTATTGAGCAGATGAAATCCATTAAGGTACAGATGACAATGTAGACACTAGGGGCCATAACAAACATCGTTATAGTTTTTTTACAATCGCCGTAACATAACGATTGGTACCGATCGTTATTCTCTGATATCAGCACCGTAGATTTACGGTAGCGATATCGTAGAATTACAATCAATATCGTAGAACACAGATCGTTATTTTACGGCGATCATATAAAAACGATAACGATGTTTGATAAATATGGCCCTAGGGTTCTTATTTATCAGCACTGCTGATACTGCTCCATTAGGGCCCTGATCACCATGTAAGCTGTGGTGGGGAAAATAATGGTATAAAATACTATTTTTGTAAAAAAATATTAAGGACCACTTCTTCTTTTACAACCAAGTCATAAAATAAGATAACACTAGCTTACAGTATAAACCTTGTGGTTGTGTGGCATTGGTCTTGAAATAACAACCCGCTGGCAAAATCTTGGTACTGGTGTTTCATAAATGTGTTAAAGGAGCCATATTGGAATGCAGATATGGTATTCCTTTAATTACAGAAAACTAAAATGTCTCACAGGTTCTAGCAGATTTCCTTTTTCAAAACCTTTTGAGGAATATAACACAGTGTTGCACCCTGGATTAAACTTTCCAAAAATGATACTTTTAAGATATATTGCCATAATAATTCAGTGGTAATTTTCCATGAAGCTGTGACACGTGCCACGCCCCCAGGATGATTACAATAAGTAACTTTTTTATTGGTCAACTTAACGCCAGTGGCAATGCCATTAGACAACCCATGCAAAAACAGAGACATTCCCAATAATGCTAGACCATCCGATATTAATAGAAAACATCCATCTACCAAGTAAGGATGGCCGGTTCGCGGATCCGAACCCGGATCCACCGCGGATTTATACCGTTCGCGAACGGCGGATTTTTCCAGTTTTTCTGCCTTTCCGAACTTCCGAACCGCGGATTTCTCGTATTTTCGAAAACTTCCGAAAATACGAGGATTTCTCTTATTTTCGTAAATACGTATTTTCGAAAATTTTCAAAATTACAAGATTTCTCGGATTTTCGAAAATTTCCAAAAATACATATTTTCGAAAATTTTCGAAATTATGAGAAATCTCGGAATTTCGAGGATATTTTTCTTTTTAATGGGTCCACTCGCGGATTTTTTAATTTTTTAATTTTTTTGAAAATTTGCGGATACTCGAGCGGATCGGATTTTGCGAAGTTCGGACATCTCTACTACCAAGGTGACCTTTCTAGCAAATGGATAGAATAGGTAGTGCGGGATTCATGTTATAGAGATATTGTAGATAAATAATATCAGGTCCCCAATATTGGTTGGGAATGTATTAGTATTTAAAGTCTGAATTTGAAGGTTTCATGCTAATGTAAATACGAAATAACATGGATGTGATGATAAGTACTTGCCACTTAAAATTCCAGAATTAATATTCTAGATTTAATTTGTGGACATTTAAAACTTAGTATGACATGCTATGTTTGTTATGAGTGGGTCACTAGGCCAGTAGGCAGCACTTGGAGAATTATGGGAGATTTTTTTAATGTGGGTCACCTGTGCTTCTGACTGGTACAATTCCTGAAAGGATGAGAGCAAGTTACTGAATCACAAATTATGATTAGAATTGTGTCCACAAAAATATATATATATTTTTGAAAAATCCCAATTTATAAAACTTGACGTATCGACCATTTAAAAAATTTAAAGCAAATGACACTTTTTTTTTGTTTACACACTGGATAGTAACTCGCAGCACAAAATCTCAGTGACAAGCCATGGGGAGTTTTTTAAGAGAGACAAATTGCTATAAATACTTGTACCACTGAGGAACGATGCCATGTAAAATCTGTACTTCTAAATTACATGCTGCCGTCTGTTCAGGCTGAGTGCTCTACAGTCCTTGAGTTTGAACTTTTTATGGAAATCCTCTGGGTTTATAAATAAGAAGGACGTTATTGCAATGACTGCAATGTGAACATCAGTCTCCCTAAAAAAAAAAAATACCCTAATTGGTGCCACTTTTCTTCAAAGCATTCAATTGCAATTATTTAGTATTTTGGGTTAGAGTAGACTGACTTCTCCGTGCTCAAAATGTTAAAGTGATAAAATGCTCAGACCAGCGCAGAAAAATCAGGCAGCGTTCTGGGAGAGAAGAGAAGGAGATTGTTGGGTGATAAACTTCAGTGAGTTGCATTCTTTTAAGAAAAGATTAATTAAGATTTTGAATAGCATGATCTTCTACTTGACCAGAGCAACAATGTTTATTGACCTTCTCAGCGCTGAACCCTAGTGAGTCAAAATATGTGATATTAACTAGACTGGCCTGTGTCAGGGATTTAGAAGTTATAATATTACATAAATATAATATATATATTGTGGGTTTAAAGGTGTGGGGATTGGGAACAGATTAGGAAAAATCCAACAAAATTTTTGAAACTGAAAGTTTAATCAAAAACTCAAAATTCTCAAAATTCCATTAGAAAATGGAAAATGTCTACCGAAAAATCAAAAATGTTGTAGAAAAATCCCGATTCAATTGCATTTTCGGAACTTAAATCGTTTTCACTGAACCACTATCGGTTCTAGACTGCATCTCCAACAATTTTTTTAGCTATAGACACAAATGGGTTGGATACTTGGGAGAAGTGTGCTTTATTTTTTCTACTGTATCCATGGAAGCCATGAATTTCTAGACATGTTTAAACTATTTGAACCTTCATCATTTCAAGGATATGTAATCAAAGATTATGTAATCAAATTCTAACTGACACTCCCTTAATGAAATGCACCTGACCTGAGGGGTGATCAAAACCAAACTCCCAATTTCTTAATTAAATGCACCTAGATCTGAGGGGTAATCAAGGCCTAACTGTTACTTTCTTAATGAAAAGCATGTGATATTTACTTTCTTCACAAAAATAAAAATATATGTGAATACATGCATAAACTTTACAGCACACACAATCAGACACATTAATAAGTGCAGCGCTTTCTGTTGCAAAAACTTTCTTATATTACACAGGACAGAATCCATAGAGCAATCAATTTACAGCAGGCCCAGGTGTATCAGATGTATCAGTGATGATAAGCTTAATTTACATAGGTTCTCTTAAGCTAGAATGACTTTCCGACGCCGGATATCGCTGGTTTATAAATAGCGCCGACTTTGGTGAAAACAGCAGTTATAACAGCAGTTAACACACCTTTATAAATATACCCCAGAAGTGTGAAAGAGGCATCAGTTGAAGTAATCCATGTTTTGTGATATTTGGTTACAAAGATTTCTCTTGGCTTTCAGAGATGTTTGAAACTGTTGAGTTTTGTTTACGAATTTTTGAAATTTTCGGAAATTTCGAAAGTTCGAAAGTTTGAGTTTCGATTTTCAAAATCGGCTATTTTTGATTTTCGAAAATCATCTACTTTCGATTTTCAATTTTCGAAAATTGTCTACTTTCGATTTTCAATTTTCGAAAATTGTCTACTTTCGATTTTCAATTTTCGAAAATTGTCTACTTTCGATTTTCGGAAATCATCTGCTTCTGATTTCGATAATCATCTACTTTCGATTTCGATAATTATCTTGGAAAATTCAGGTTTCGTAAATTCCGGGAATTCCAAAAGTTTCGTCTGGACTTCGAAACCCTTGGATTCGATTCAAAACTGGGTTCTATTAGAACCCACAGTACATCTCTAGTCTCTAGTAGTGTATTTTCTAAATTACTGGTTAATGCATTTGATTCAAGAGAATCCTAAGTATACTGGCATTGGACACCACCATCCAATTGGATCTAGATCTAGTAGAACATCGTGAACCACATCAGATGTCAATCAATAACCCCATTAAAAATTTGAAAAAAGTTCTTGCTTTTCTAAAAGTCTAGTAGAAATAGAAATTCTACCAACTGGTCCCAAAGCAGTTCCTGGTTGTGGGAATAGATTATAAGGATAATACATTAATAAGTCTTACAAACACTTTAATTAAATGGCTTAGGAAAGGAGAGTTTACAGTCTATAGATATTCAATATATCTCAGAACACTACAGGTCCTGAGTACTGGAATCCTTTTGTTTAGAAGAAAAGGAAATAGGTTTTGTTCCTATACCATGCATGACTGTTGTCTTTTACTTTAATATTTTTTCTTTATTATTTACAATTTCTCTTATTTTTCCCCCATTTTTAAAAAAATTTAATTCCCAATATCTGAAGCGCTCATTAATCTTCATTTTTTTCCCCCGTCTACACTTTACACTGTTCAAATGAGTGTTCCCACTATTCTGTTACCTTAGGAACCAGAGTTCTGAGTAAATAAGGTTATGAAAAATAAATCACTTCTAATTAAATGAGGATATAGTCTATAAATGAAGAGATTCACACACGGGCTTTAGTGCTAAAGTGTAATCTGTATTTATCCCGGTACAGTGGCAAGGGAACCGTCCAATCAACATGACAAAGGTGTTTTGTTTCCTGAAATATTAGAACGTCTGTCTTGCTTATTAGAATGTGCAATAGACTTAAATTTGCAGTTCGCCTTGTGTTTATTTATGAAAATGATCCTAATTAATAACTCTCCTTTTGCGGTTTGGTTCATTGTCACCAAAATAATTTTTATTATTGGATGGAAAGTTTTAAAGAATCTTTGGGGAATCTTATGTTGGAAACGGAAATTAGGGAAGGGAACGATTTTAATTTAACCAAGGCTTGAGATAAAAGAGGCAGCTGAGATAAATTGATTGGCTAGAAGACGCTATAATATGCAATAATTGAGGAAGCTTTATGAAATGAATATTTTAGACATGGTGGTTTGTGATCTTGCAGGTTGTAATATTGCATTAGCAAAGATTAGTCAGTAATGAAAGATTGCAGGAAGAGTTGGAAAACAGCTTCTCCTAGAGGGATGGCTAAAAGGAACATTCCTCAAATTAGATGTCACTTCCTGCATTCATCCAATTTCTATTGACAGGAAGGCATACAAAATGGTACAAATGGGCATATGTCCTTATTCAATTTTAGCTGGTATGTCAATCCAGAATCCTATGATAGGTTGAAAGCTTGAAGCCACCAGATTTCCAAAAATCAAACTGAAGTAATAAAAAAAAAGCATTCAGGGATATTTACCCAGGACCGCAGGAGCTCTGGATAAATCCACCATAAGAGATTCACCAGGGGCTGTGCGACTTTGGGTAAATTTCCCCTGATGTTACCCTGATTTAAGGTCAGCTATGATTTTGCGTGACTTAGGAATGATGCTTGGGTGAATTTAATTCTGTTAAAATGTTCTAATTCTCACGATTTTGATATTTGGAAATTGTTTGGTGATTGTTGATATTTAAATAGCTGGTAGTGGTAAGTACTTGTAACGCTCAAACGTACAGTACAATGATATATAACTAATGTGAAACATTATATAGAAAGGATTTGCCTTGAGAGTCTATCACAGTTTTAAAGGCCATATACTTCCTTGGTAACTTTTAATATATTTTTAAATATACAATAAAGGAAACTCCTTATTGTAGAGATTTTAGTTAAATGTACATGATCATAAGAATGATTTCAACCACACCAATAAGTCAAGCCCAGTGTGGAAACGCTGTACACCAGGGACAGCCAAGGTCTAAAGCTGGCCATACACTGCATCGACAATACAATAATTTGATATTTGATCTGAGATAAATGTCGAATCAATTGTAATGTCGAGTGGAGCAGCTGATGATATTTTCATTGCAAAATGATCAGGGAAGGCGGTTTTCAGAAAATCCCTGAAAGTTTGTAGTGAATGGCCAATATAATGTTCACTCACTGAAATCCTTTTCACTTGCATAGTCGCAGATTTTCAAAAAAAATCTGAAAATTCGAAAATCCCCAGGTGGTCCTTGAGGTAGAGATGGCCGAACTTTTGAAAGTTCGGTCTGTTTTCAAACCTCTAAAAAAAAATTTAAAGTTGGAAAGTCTGAAAATGGACCCATTAAAGTCAATGGGGGGTAAATAGTATAGAAATATTGAAGGGTAAACTTACCTTACAGGCCTCTGAGACCTGGGAGATGGTCTGGGGAACATGTCCGTGCACGGGGGAACAGCATAAAACCGGACATAGCGCACTACTTCCGGTTTCCGCGTGCTGCTTTCGGTAATCCTCGAATATTCAAGGATTTCCAAACATTCGGTAAAACTCGACCGGCCGCTTACGAAAATCCCCAAACGATGTTTAGGGGTCCCCCAGCTCGAAACCGGGCCTTTGTGGCACTGACAAGGGTCTTTTGGGGGTTAAGGGGTCCCGCAGCTCGAACCGGGACCCCCCTCCCTGGCACTTATAAGTGCCTTTGTAGCTAGGGATGGACTAGAACTTGAACTCAAAATTTATCAGTTCGGACGAACTCAAACTATTCGAACTAGTTCAAGTTAGAACTAGTTCGATTCCGGACTCGCTGGACTTTTTTCGTAAATCCTCGAACATTCGAGAATTCTCGAATGTCCGAGGATTTTCGAACGAAATTTGAAAATTCTCGGTTGTTCGATAATTAGCAAAAACAGTTCCATGGTTTGGAAAAATCAGAAAAATTTGTAAATCCTTAGTTAGAGTTCCGGTGGATCCTTAAAATCCGCTTCAGAATCGGGTTCAGGTTCTGGTCCATCTCTACAGACTAGCAATTGATCTGTGGTATGTTTGTCAGAATTGAAGCGGTAACTTTCATACCAGATATAAGACCCCCCCCCCCCAGATCGCGGTACCACCTGAAAGTGATCTTTGCCTTCCTCGTGGGCCTTGGTCCTGAAGATACAGGCAACTCCAACCTGGAAGGACCAGAAAGAAGTCGTCAAGAAAAGTTGCGGCAAGAAAAAGATGTATAAAGAAGGTGTCTTGTTTCAGAAACTCTTGTGAAAGTATTATGGTCTTGGGATTTGGGGGGGGGGGGGAATCCTTAACTTTAGTATGAATTTATGTGTGGAGGGGTGGAATATCCATTTAACCAATATTTTATATATTTTCCAAAAATGGAAGGAAGGAAATGTAGCCATTATGTCTCTTTTATGATGATTAGTATATACATAAAAGTGATAGCTGAATGCCGTGAATGGAATAACTAATCACTAGACTCTGATAAAAGTCTCTCTATCAGTCTGCAAGAGGTGATTTCCTTGTATTTATTTTTGTCCTGCGCATTTCCGAGTAAGTCGGCAGGAGGCACGATTCACATAAAGAAAAACAGTAAATAATTAATCAGGATTCTTTGTGCCACCTGCATCACAGCTGTAATTATGGATTCCTGTATCTCTCTCTCTCTCTATATATATATATATATATATATATAGGGTATATGTTCGCTATGCCTAGTCCCTGCAGATGACTAAGGTGACAGCTATGGAGATATTTAAATTCTTATTTGTTAACATACTAAAAACATCCAAACGCATTCCGCATCCTGTCCAACACTTGGTATAACCTAATAACATGCCTATATAGCAAAGCAATCTTTTCCAGTTGTAACTACCCACGTCACCCCCAGGAAATAGGCTGATAAATAGTTAAGTATCTGAAGTTGAATATTATCTTTAACAAAACTTATTTCTAAGGCTAAATCCAAATACATTCATCCATTATATTCTGTATTAGTGAATTAATTCAGTTTTATTGTATTTGTTACACGGGTTATGTTTAGCAAGTTTCTAGACTTGGCTCAGCTACTCCCTAGGTCCATATTGTGCACCACAACTTTTCTAAACAAGGCCGTATTTTTCAATGAGCAATATCGGTTAGCACCGAACATGCACCTATGTGACCCCTATCATTACTTTACGGTGCAGTAGTAAAAATAATGATTTGGTCATAAAATAATAATTATTAGAATTGTTATTCAACCAAATCTTAAAAGGGCATGTCCACCCCTCCAACTAAAGTTTGCCCCACAGTTGGCCCCACTGTGTAGTTTTAAAAGATCGTTACCTTTCTCTTCTGCTCCTTATGGTTGTCCTGCAGGGCCTGATGAAAGTCCAGAAAAGTGAAGAGTAGGGGCTTTCTGTGTGTAATCTGGTAACTTCATATAAGGTAAGTCCATAAGTCCACTACCCCCCCCCCAAAGCTAAACGCTAGGTTAACAACTTGTAAAACAGCCCTTAAATATACTTACCCAACCTTGTTCCCTCAGCACCCACTGCTGACTGGCAGACACATCAGTGATTGACTGAGTCTCAGCCAATTACAGACGCAGCTGCCTGTCTAGCCCCTTCTGCTCTTCTGTGCATGGAAGATGCTGTGACAGAGGGACTGAAGGTGGGTAAATACAATAAGGGGCTAATTTAGACATTTTAAAATTAGCGTTTAGGGTTGGAGGGGTTGTATTAATTTTAGTATTTGAGGGGTGGAAATACCCTTTAATTTACAATGTTAAAGGGTATCTCCACTCGTTTTTATAAGTTTTGGGAATCCAGTTCTATTGAAGAATGGGAGGTAAAGGAACTGTGCCTTACCTTCCGTTCTTCAATAGAACACACAGGAGCCAGGAGAGAAGGTAAGAAACTTACCCGCTCGCTCGCTCCCCCTACGCGATCTATGCGCATAGAAGACAAGGTCCGTCGGGACCTGTCAGACCAAGCGCCGGGGGAGCGAGCGAGCAGGTAAGTTTCTTACCTTGTCTCCTGGCTCCTGTGTGTTCTATTGAAGAACGGAAGGTAAGGCACAGCTCTTTTACCTCCCGTTCTTCAATAGAACTGGATTCCCAAATCTTGAAAATACGAGTGGAGTTACCCTTTAAATAATACAATGGTATGAGCAGGGAAATGCAGCCTCATGACTAACAGAATAAATGGGTAGTATTGCAAACTACTGTAGAAATTCCACTCTATTATAAATATGGGCTGTTCTAAAAATAAAAGTCAACATCTGATTGGCTGATTCTAGTTACTAGAATGGGGCATAATCCTTTGAAGGTAGTTCTTATTATGTAACTGCAGTACAATGAACCATTAATAGGATCTGTTTCAGTGCAATGGTTGCTGGTTAGCCTACAGCTACCTCTCATACTCTACTGGTGATTGGGTCTATGAAAGAGAAGGTTAGAAGTGTCCTGCAGACTCCTGTAGCAATAAAATGGTTATTTCCCAGTTTTCACTGCCTTTTTTTCCTTCTCCCCGGTCTACTTTAGCATTGCAATAAAAACATTCTCTTTTACACGTAGCAGGGTCCTTTTATGTATTTATTTTTACCCTAAACACGCGGCACTTTCCTTTTGATTTACAAAATCAACTGTAAATGTTTTATATATTTGTGCGGAAGTGAATGATACGAAACCATCAATCCTCGGGGATTGCAAATCAGAAAAAAAAGCTATTACATTTCAGAAGCTGTTAAATCAGTCTTGCCCCCTGGCTGATTTTCTCAGCTATATTTGCTGTTGGTAAAAGCGTCGATGCCTGGAATACGGGAGCGGCGGCCCTGGGAGTGTTCGAGAGTAAATAGCAGCGGAGTTGTAAACTACGACAACATATCCCCCCCCCTCTTCTACCCACTTAATGCACAAGCCAGGATTACATTCACCTATGATTAAAGTCGATAGCTTTGGAAAAAGGAATTAGCTCGGCTCATACCTTCTGTCGCTGCCTCTAGCTTTGGCCCCCACAGCTGCCTTGCCAACGGTGCTTGGTGGTGCGCGTTGTAAATTTTAATTGGTCGTCTGGGGAAAGTACAAACCACTGACTAGAGATTAATCAGTAAATTAACCTAGGCATAATACACATTTCCCAGTGGATTCCGGCGATGCTCTGGGCTGGGGAGTTGTGTTCGAGAGCTTGGAGACCTTATGTAGGGACGTTGTTATTGGTTTCAGCCATAGAGTTCAACAGTTTCTCTGCAGCTTAAAATTCCTTTTTCACGTTATCTTTAGGGCAAAAACTTGTTTCTTTCCTGTACAGGTATTCAGGAACGTTGTGCTTATTCTTCTTTATAAATAATGACTTTTAATATTGAATAAGTGATTTTTACTTGGTTGGATAACTGCTGTTTTTTTATTAGGTTGAAAAAGAGAAGAGGAGAAAAAAGAGAAGAAGAAACAGGAAAACAAATAAAGAAAAAGAAAAGCATAAATCATTTATCAAAGGTGCAAAAATAAGATTGCAGCGCCTATTGGCAATTCATGTACATGCATTCCAACTGTCAAAAATCTGTTACCATACCAGCTACAGCAAATCTGTTTACAGCAGTAAAGTTTTTGATTATTTTATTGACAGCTGAAATGCAAGATGCTGCAGATTGAATATCTAAAGAAATATTGGACAACAAAAATGGTTGAGTGATAGTTGGGAAGAATTATAATTTCCAGTAATGGTCATTTAAAAAAAAATGTTTTTTTCATTATTGATGCTCTTTAAATAGAAACAAGCGATGTCAGAATAATCTAAATAAAGTTATTTTTGAAGGCAGAGTAATGTTTTTTAATTTATTGGTAAAGGGACAGGTAAGTTTTTCAAGCCCATTGAGGGTTTGTCTACATATTAAGGCCATTTGTCGGGAATATCTCTGTTATCATGCTGCACTACTGGTTTTCTAATAACGTTTAGTGAATAGTAACCACAATGAAATTAGTGGTAAAAGTGGTTACATTGACTGCTCTCCCTATAGACCTGCTAGTGTTCATTAGATACACAGACTGTGATTAGGAAAGTGTTTGTCTATTGTATCGCCAACTGTAATGGCCTGTATGTAAAACAATTATCCAGGCATTTAACAGTGAAATCCCACAGCTGGTCTCCGTGGCAGAAAATCCATGATCTTTTCAAGACCAGTTATTTCCTTCACACAAAGTTTAGTTAGTGTAACCAGTAAGAATAATATGTCATGTTCTCCAACCAAACCTCTAATGAAATATCCTAGTCAGGCAATAAACAATGTTAGCCCCAAACTGACCTACCTATCACGTATTATCTGCCAAGGCCAAAGGCAAAGTTAATGGCCCAGAATCCGTTAAATGTCTGAAGCTCCTTTTTTGATACAATCATTATTCTATGACCAAATGGTTAGCAAGCGTTTAATAATGTGTAATATTGTTCTATTGTATCTTGGGACCACTATAATGCAAGCGTGCTCCTTTATCACGGTTTCAAAACACCACTGGTACCGTTATTTTACAATTGTGATGGTAAAAACTGGTAGTGGTGAAAAATAAAAAAAATATCACACAGTATTGTACACTTTATAAATACCACCACATATGTTTAAAGCTCAAGGGAGAACAAAACTTATTTATATTATTTTATTCTAATGTGACAGTTTTTAACAGTTATTCTTAACAGATGTCGGTCTCTGTGCTGTCATATAATTGCCTGTCAGCTTCTAGGAATCAAGGCTGCAACTTCCTTGTTTTGATCCCTAACTTCAATGCTTTATCACTCAGATACCAATAGGTAACCACTGAAGATAAAGCAGGGATTGGGCACAATTACAGTGTTGCTGAGGGGAAGTAAAATGGTGATATGTAATTATGCCACTGGCCTATTTATGTATTATCAGACTATACAAAGAAAATGGTAAAATCTCTAAAATTCAGTACAAACTTATGTCCCGACCTTTCTGCGAGATAACCACCTGAGATTGATATTATAATCAATATATTATCCTGGAATGTTGGCAGGGAAAACTGCTGCTCCACTTGACATTGCAATTGGATGGAATGTCTAATTGGTGTAATGAGTTAGTGTATGGTCATGTTAAAGGGGATCTCCATGCCCAAACTAAAATGTTCTGTTGTGTAGGGTACCCCAGCCTACCCCCAACTGCCATGTTAGTTTTCTAAAATAAGCCCCAGAAACAGACTTACCAGCTTTTGTTCCCTCAGCTCTCTGCTCCCGGATCGCTGCTTGCCAGAAGCTGCAAACAGGCTGGACTGGCAGTCGCGTCTGTGATTGGCTGAGAGTCAGCCAATCACAAACACGGCTGCTGGCTATGCAGAGAGGGAACGTGGTAGGGTCGGGGCTTGTTTTAAAAAGTTAACATGGCTGTTGGGGGTGAGCTGGGGTACCCTACACTACAGAAAAGGGGTTTAAAGCTAGAGGATGAGGAAACCATGAAGGGATCCGGAGGGTGAAAGGGAGGGGGGGAGGCTAAACTGTGCATGCGAGAGACATCAATAAGGACAAGGAATAAGCAGTTACCCTACACTACAGAAAAGGGGTTTAAAGCTAGGGGATGAGGAAACCATGAAGTGAATAGGAATTTTTAAATACCTACCATAAAATAGACAAAGTCCTTCATGTCCTTATAAAGGGTTTTAGAAGTGGAAAAGATTATGGCTGTAAATCAAATGATATTGTATATAAGACAGAAAAAAAATTATTTTGGCTTTGACTTCTCCTTTAAGAACCCCTGCCTCTAGTTTCTTGCACAAACTTGAGTATGTTGGAGCCACTTGTATATATGTGACCAAGGGCCATATTCATCAACACATACAAGTTAGCAATACCACACGTTATGGCAAATGTTATGGTCGTGGACATTTACGACGAACATTCAGTCATAGAATACCGTGTGGTAGTAAACTACCTCAATGCTATTCTATGTGAATCGTAAATCTACAATTATGTTATTGTAGATTTACCATTGATATACCATGGGTAACTTACTAATGTTATTGTTATTTTAAGATGAATTAAATTAACGATGGTTAAACCAATTGGAAATTATCGAATTAAACTGATCGTTGGTGATGCCGTGCCTTTATAAATTTGGCCCCAAGTTCCAAATATTCTGAGACGGCTTTTGAGGTTTCTCCATCCTGACCTTTTAGCAGCCAAGATGCCAATATCTTTGGTTCCATATTAAGTCATGTCAAGAAAATCACAGGTATGTGCGGAAGACGTATTAACCTACAAACTTCTTAGTAGTGAAATTTGCTGTTTGCTTTACTGAGCCCCAAGAAACACCCCCCAACTAATCCTAACAATGTGAGGCTCTCATTGGATTGTATTAAAAAACATTTACCCATTTTAAAAACAAGTATCACTTCAGTTTACAATACACTACAGTAACATGTACGATAAAGTTAACCCAATTTGTACATCCCCTTTAAGAGCTGCCTTGGGAGGAAAGTTTGATCTCCAGTGTTGAATACAAAAATAGTGAAAGTCGCCTGGGTATTCTGAACAATATGGATGCCTTCCCATGGGGCCATGTGATTGTAACCCCAGCTTGGAGACACAAAAAGGAATTTGAGAACTTGGCAGATATCCTAATGAAAATGAAGCATTGCAGTAATAAATCATGGATATTTGTATATCCTCAAAAGTCAAATCACTCAAGTGTATACTAATACAACTGCTGGTAGTGTCTTTCTTTCATTAGACGCGCAATCAAAATACTGTGGTATTTTTTTTCTCATGCAAATCCATCTACTCATTTCTAGATATTAATGCAGCTGTGAGGTGGAATATTCCCGTGGATATTAAATAGCACAGAACTGTCTGGTCCCTTACAGTCAATTTGATAAGCCACGGATGGTTTGCAAAGCTCTATATCGAGGAACTTTATTTAATTTTCAATGTGTTTATACTTTTATTGGTACTGTACAGCGTCATGCCTTGTATAATTACAAAACATATACATTTTAATTCTGATACTAAGGCTCCAACTGAGTTGCATATAGATTCCAAGTGCACACCAGTCTTATATAAACAATTTGTGTTTATTCACACAAAACGTGAGGTTTTGGAGTCTATATGACCCCTTCCTCGGACATGATGAAGGGGTCATATAGATTCCGTAAACGTCACTTAGAATCTTTTTGCAAATTGGACTATGACCATTGGCTAGGGTATCCAGTAGCACCCAGCGAATATATTTGAACATTTAGGTTGTGTGAGGGAAACCACCTTAATCTCTAAAGGTTTCAACCGAGGTATCATAAGATGACAATGATATTTGCTATTTATACATATCCTGGAAGTCAGACACAGTGTGGCCAAGCTTGTTTTGCTAGGTTGTTAGGAGACCACCATTAGACAGCAGCTTTCTACTAATTCCTCGAAGAAAAGAAATTGTATTCATCTACCAAGATTCTAATCATTTGTAATGATATATACTCAGAGTCTTGGCTTGTGGGTAATATTCCTGTTTTCAGCACTAAAATATATATGCCTGATAACAGTAAAGGTTGTTATTACAAAGTGGCCACCTACCCAATCATCTATGGAGTTCCGCTGACTACTCCTTCTTTTGGTGGTTAGATCATGGATCATTGAAGCAGCCATGATGTGAATAGTAATGTATCTTCTCTAGATACATTGCCAAGTCCATGGGTATCTGTAAAGTAATTTATACCTAAACTATTAAAGGATAACTGTATTGCCTCAATGCATTTTTTTAATTGCTTGCTTTAAAAGGTAAAGGTATGTAGCCCTCACCATATATTTTTTTCCTTGATTTCGAGCCTCTCTCTGCCTTCAATTAGCCTTCAATTAGCCATGCTATGAAGGGGCATAACAATTCTGCCTGCCTCTAACTGTCATTCAAAGCTAGCATGCGAGAAAACACTACTCCACCCACCCTTGATCAGCTTGATTAGGCAACAGGACATTTCAAGTTTGTTTAACTGGCAGAGGAAAGGAGAGAGGTTGTAACAGACATTCCCACCAGCCAATGGCAATTGTTATGTTAATCATGGCCCTGGGCCGACTAGGAGGTGGGATTTTAGCACTCATCCTTGCTGTGTGATATCTAAGGGAGGGCAACACGGATGTAAATGTGAGCAAGTGTGGACATTTAATGGGGGTGATGTTGTTTTTTTATACATTATTGTTGTCCTTTAATGTGGTTGCAATGGCATGGAACGTACATTCCAAATGGCCGATTTGAAATAAAGTGTATATAGCAAATTTGAATTTATTGGTACTCTTATTAAGAGTTGTGATTTAGGTCCTTCTTCTTTACTGTATGCATGGTCTGTTAACTAAGGAGAAGGGAGACGGTGGTTTTATACTAGATTACGTAAAAACAAACAGGCCATATCATTGGTTCTGTAGAAGTAATTGAAAGTTGTGTTAAGATGGCTTCCTTATGCCATCTAAACAGTCGTCTGTTGAAACCTACATTTTGTGTTGAAACTCAGGTTTGGGTTGTAACTCCAGTACATCCTTATTATAAGTTGATCTGTAATTTCAAAATAGTTCATAACGGAAAAATGATCTGGGAAGTAGATCCAAGTACTCCTACCGTATATACCCAAAAATAAACCATCCCATATATATATATATATATATATATATATATATATATATATATATATATGAAATACAGTCAGGACCAATTGCACTCCACTTCCACTGTATCAACGACCAGGGTGCTAACTCCAAAATCGGTACATAAAAAGTCTGAAAAATATGGAGCACTCAACTGGATTTTTCAAAAAGAACAAACAGTAATTTATTAGGTTGATCTTACATCGACGCGTTTCAGTCCACCTGGGACCGTCATCAGGATTACAGATACCTCATTTCCTGTGAAATTTAAGGTGTTAAGTAAATGTCAGTATAATCGGTTTACTATTTTATATTACTCCAGAAAGGCTGTCAGCAATTTACGCTGGTTAGTAAATAAAAATGATAGCTGCTATATATAAAGTTTGTACATAAACTTTATATTTTTATGAAAACATGATGGAAACAAACAAAACAAAAAGCAATAAACTCTGTTAATAGACTATGTTGTATTGTTTCATAAGTAAGATAGGGAATTTGAACTTGTGACTTCTTGGGCTGTGTGTTCCTAAAAACACAGCATTTACATGGTACTCCACCAGCAAATCGGCAATAAGCACAGGTACATTTAGAAACTTTATCTTTCTCTAGAAACAGAAGCTAGAAATTCTGTGCATAGAGACAGTGAATCCTGGGGTCGGGACATGGTTCTTTGAAGCCAACATGGGCTATGAGTTGTACTTGCAACAACATGGAAACCTTCTTTGTTACAGAATCTATTACTTACATACACTAAATGCAACTTACTAGAGTAGAATATTTCAATCTTTTCTGGGGAGAAAAGCTTTTCACATTAAGTTTAGTTCTCCTTAAAAAAGGGTTAGTATCTTTTGTCTAACTCTAATATGTTTTGTTCACCCAATATATAAATATATAGCAATGGGAGAAGAGGGAAAATTATACAACAGGTCCACACGAAATAAAGTACAAATAAAGTATAAAGTTGCTAGTTGCAAAAAAAGTAAAAGGGCTTACTATGTATATAAGGAGAGCCGGGTGGACCCCCCCCCCCCCCCCCCAGTCTGTCAGGTGTGCCCTTCAATGGGGAAAAGGTAAAAAATGGTAGCAACTCACTCACAGGGAATTTTGACCTGGGTGCTTCCAAGCCCAGGTCCTTCACATCACCAAACCAACTGGTAGGGTAAAAACATAGGCTGAGCAACCAGGAGAACACACAGAGGACAAGAAATGAGGTGGATTCATTAGAAATCATTAGCTTTATTAGAACATAACAAACGGTTTGCAACACGCTAGCCTCTGAACAATTGTCATCTTGACACAAATCGCATCAGGCAGGGCTAGCGTGTTGAACACCATTTGTTATGTTTTAATATAGTCTGTTCACCCAATATACCTATTTTCTGTTTGGAACTCTGTATTAAAAATCTTAACTACTTTGTAATAATTTCTGTATCCACAGAGCCTGATAAAGGGCATGTGGCCCAAACATTGCTTTACAGTATGATACAGTGATATATTGATTCATTATGGTTGTATAAAATACTGTTTTTACTGGCAAGATATGTGCTGCTGTAGTCTTTGTTAAAAATTGTGCTAATTTTGCCCCAACCAATCAGATGTTATTTAACATTTGAAAGCTAACATCTGATTGGTTGGGGAAAAATTAGCACCATGTTTAACAATAAGAATAAGATGGTGATCCTGAGGACGGCCCGTATCATGGCCAAAATGCATTGATCCTATCCGTACACGTTTTGCAGTGTTCTCATCAAGTCCCGAGAGTGCCCTCATTGATGATCATGTTCCGTTTAAAGGAGGTTTCAGCACCAGGGCAGTGCTCGTATAGTGAAGGAGTGCAGACGCTTTGGAAAGTTTCTACATATGTTTATCACGTTACAGCACCCGCAGCTAAGTATCTTCTAAATACTCTATTTGATATGTTATACTGTTCTATCTTGAACTCTTGCCTCATCCACTTTCGGAGATCGTTTGGGGCGTTTGTTTTGGCATCCTTGTTAGCTATCATCAATGGCTGACAATGAAGGGCCTTTTTTCACTGAGACTTAATTAGGTAATGAGTTAACTTTTTCGCAGGAGGAAGCCAATCAAATTTTGTTTCGTGATTCCACTGATTTGTTTGAGGGGGAAGTGTCATGCAAACAATTGTTTTTTGATTTGTTAAAATTGAAGAAACGTGAAATAATCTTCCACCTACACGGGGTCTTCCTGTCGGATTATTTTCGTAAGAAAGAAATCCCTAGAGGTTTCAGGGTTCGTAATGTGCCTACGATTGGCCGACAGGATAGAGACTTCTGTGTACGGTGGATTAGTATATTGAATAAATGTTCGTATGATTTGTTATTGTTGGTAATTCAACAAGCCAACAAAGAACTTGAGTCAGTCAGGATTACAAGTACAAAAGGGTTTATGGGTGGTTAACTGGTGGATATAGTGCAGATAAACCTAGGAGAAGGTTTTGGCGTACCCGTAAACCAGTTAATACAATAGACTCCTCTGGGGAGTCTCAAGGGTCGGAAGGAGAGGAGGGCGGTATCGATAGCCCTGGGAGGGCAGAGAAACCTTTTTTAGGGGTTACGACTTGCCAAGCTGCAAAAGGTGGGTCCCGTTTAAAAGGAAAAGACGCTGCATCAGGAGGGGAGGGTGGTCTCAAAGGAATTCCCCCCAAGAAGTAATATTCAATCTCAGCTCTCATTCTTTGTCCTGGGGTGAATATAAATTGTTGAGTAGGGGCCTGTCTTTTGTCCCCACGCCCAGGACCAATATGTTACACGACGAAATAGAATTATTTAGGTTTAAAAGGTCTTTAAAACTGAAAGATTTTTTCAAGGGTGTTCCTTCATCCGGAGGGCTGTCTGGGAGTTATAGCGTCTTTAAGAAACCTAGTACATTTGATCCCCCTAATACTGCAGCGTCTATTTCTGTTTTTCATAATATGGTTTCCAATGACCTGAATAAATGGTTCAGTAACACTGCCAATTTACGAGTAAATAGCAATTCGGATAAAGAGGAGAGAGAGGCATTGGTGTCTCTAAGAAAAAACAACAATGTGATTATACGTACAGCTGACAAGGGAGGATCGATCGTGTTATTAGACCCGGGATATTATCGTGGAGAGTTGCTTATGCAGCTCGGGGACATTAGTACTTATCTCCCTCTAGCGATCGATCCTACACCACGGCTTAAACGTGAGTTGGAGTCCAGGCTTAAGATGGCTCTTCTCCATGGATGGATCTCCGAAAAATTAATTTATATTCTTATTCAATGAAAACCCATGTTGCCCGATTATCTATACCATCCCTAAAATACACAAATTTGTAAGTGCACCCCCTGGGCAGCCAATTATAGCCTCCAGGGGTTCCTTGTTTAAGCCCATAGCACAATATGTGGATTTTTTAACCATTTTTAAAGGCGATGCATTCCTATTTAAGGGACAGCACACAATTACGTACACTGCTTAACGAGTTTGGGGGTGATATATCGGAGATGTCACTCCTCACATGTGATGTGTCTAGTCTTACCATTACCAGTATACCATTATCCTCCAACAACAAGGCATCCAGATTTGTAAAGATGTTCTATCTAAGGGTCCGTGGCATGGCCCACCAGTTGAATTTATTATTGATCTGTTATCATTTATTTTGACCAATAACCATTTTCGTTTTGAAAATATGTATTTTCAACAGATTGCAGGCACTGCGATGGGTTCCAATGTGGCCCCTTTTCTTTGCGAACCTCTACATGCAATGGTTCGAGGAAACCTTTATATTCCCGGAGTTTGATACGAACATTGCTCTCTATAAAAGGTATATAGACGATGTCTTTTGGAAAGGGGACCACATTGGAGCCCAATCCTTTGTCGAACATTTGAATAATTTGGGGACCCCCATTAAGTTGAGTATCAATGTCAGTAAGACTGTGATAGACTTTCTTGATTTGAGGATTTTTGTGGAAGATCGTAAATTGGGTACTACCCTTTTTGGGAAAAGCACTGATAGGAATACTATCTTACATCGTGATAATTTTCACCCCAAGCAACAAATTTTGAGTATCCTGTATTCTCAATTCTTGAGAGTGCTTAGAAATAATTCTGACCCAGCCAAGGCTGAAGTCCAACTACAAGAAATGCTGGAAAGATTTTTGTCCAGGGGTTATGAGAGAGGTCTCTTATTAGCCCAAATTGGCAAAGCTCGAAGCCAAATGGCAACAACCAAGTCACCTATTAACCAGTTTATTTCCCAATTGAGAGGGGGGGTTGAAAGACCCACGTAAATCCTTAACCACACACCAGCCAGCCATTTCATCAAGCAAAGTGTCAGAAAACACTGGGAGGTGGTCAAGTCTGATCATTCCCTTCCGTTCTATAATGTGGGGGTCAAAGTGGCCCACAAAAGGGGTGCTAACCTCAGAAACCTGTTGGTCAAAACTGATATGTCCCCTATGGTGAAGACACAGCAAGAGAGCTGGCTCAATGTAAAATCTAGAGGGTGTGTGAAGTGTCTGGGATACCAAACTTGTCGTTATGCACTGGTGGGGAAGGATTTCCCACACCCTCACAGTGGGAAATGATTCAATATTTGTTTTAGATTATCGTGCACATCCACGCATGTAATCTATATGGTGACCTGCCCGTGCGGTCTGTATTATATTGGTAAGACTTGTACAACTGTCAGAGAACGGATGAACACTCTTTGGGCCAGCATTAGGATGGCACTCTCGGGACAAGGGACACTGAGGGACTCCAAACATGGGGAGCTCTCGGTGGCGAGAAATTTTAAAACAGCAGGCCATAATTTGTCCATGTTTAAATGGATGGCCATAGACCATATACCTGACACTTGTCGTGGTCTCTCCAGAGATAAGAGATTGCTTCAATTGGAGGTACAATGGATCAAGAGACTTAATACACTGGCCCCTAGGGGTCTAAATGAAATGGTGTCCCTTTCGTGCTTTTTGTGAGGGCCATCAGACTATCGTTATTATGTGATTAAGTTGCCCAGAGGCTTCAATACGAGGGTGCCAGTTGTAGGGGGGTCCCCGATATATAGTGCCTGCGATAACTTGTTAAGACACTTTGGTGATTTAGTTTTTATTCGATAAGAGATTCATTGTTACAGCATTATGAACTAATCAGTCACAGTCATATTCAGTCTTTTTGGAGATGTTCAATATCGTTTTTAATAGTAAGGGAGTGGTGTTTTTTATTATAATATATTTTTGTATAGATAGGTATTTTCACACATAGGGTTAAGGGTACGAGGGGGGGTGTCCCCCGCAGCCCTATAAGATGGTGAGAGGAACCGGATATGGTGATCCCGAGGACGGCCCGTATCATGGCCGAATTGCATTGATCCTATCCGTACACGTTTTGCAGTGTTCTCATCAAGTCCTGAGAGTGCCTCATTGATGATCATGTTCCGTTTAAAGGAGGTTTCAGCACCAGGGCAGTGCTCGTATAGCGAAGGAGTGTGGACGTTTTGGAAAGTTTATACATATATATATATATGTGTGTAATAGTGATATGCCTGGTTTGTGTGAGCGCACCAAAAGCACGGTCTAATTATACTAATACAAGGGAGGTACGCTGCTATTACATAACTACTAGGGATGGCCAGTTCGCAGATCCGAACCCGGATCCGCCGCGGACTTATCCCGTTCGCGAACGGCGGATTTTTCCGCCTTCCGAACTTCCGATTCGCGGATTTTTCGTATTTTCGAAAATTTTCGAAATTACGAGTTTTCACGTATTTTCGGAAATTTTAGAAAATACCGGAAAACATGTATTTTCGAAAATTTTCGAAAATACGAAAAATCTCGTTATTTTAGGGGCATTTTAAATTTTAACGGGTCCGCTCGCGGATTTTCGAATTTTTCCGAAAATTCGCGGATCCTCGACCGGACCGGATTTTGCGAAGTTCGGACATCTCTAATAACTACATAACTATTACATTTGTTATGTTGCATGTTACTGGTATTGATACATAAAGTAGAGTTGATCCAGGGATATTTCCGATTGCCACTTGGAGTCAGGAAGGAATTTTTTCCCCTTCATAATTCTGGTGGGGGGTTTTTTTGCCTTCCTCTAGATCAGCAGTTAGGCTGGAAATGTGGGTATTGCGGAGTAGGTTGGACTGGATGGACGTATCTCTTTATTCAACCTCAAAACTATACTATAATATACTATATGTAACAAACAGATTAAAATGTTGTTTCATTATCTACTAACTGCACATAACCTGAAAGTATTGCCATAATCAACTAATAATGCCCCTTTTATAGCTTTGCAAGCCTTTGCCCCGTATCCATGAATTTATCAGAACTAAGCAATCATCTGCTTTTCACTGGCCTCCAGATTTATTTAAAATACAACAAAGGTTCATGGTCGCCATTCTAATCTACTTTTAGTTTTTATGTGGTCTGTTAACACTGGAAACATTAAATTAGTTTATCTTTTTTATATCGTCATTTGCAAGTGCAGTAAAATATGAGTGCTCAATTTATTATGTACATAAAATATCCTTTCTCTGTATACTTAACAGATGAATATATAAATAAGAAACGTTTGCTGCATAGCTTGTTTTTTTGCTATGATGTAATATATTCCCTTTAGCATGAGACAATTGAATATCGGCTTTTCATTTTCTAACTGCAAATTACAGACTGGTTGCTAAGGCGCTGCTATATTGTAAAACATTTGGCAACATAATTATGTTAACCCTTATAGTTTGTTGGTTATTTACTGAAATAGCAAGATATAATTCTGCTTTCAAAAGTATGGGTAGTACTAAATATGATGCTACTTAATAAAAGAAACCCCAAATAAATAGCCAGAAAACATAAAATGATACCTTTTATTTACTAACTTACCAAATTTAGGGCCTCATTTACTCACAGTTGTGCTAACCGGTTCTCTACTGGTTAGCGCGACTTCAGTTCCATATTAGCGTCAGATGCGAGGGTTACACAAAAATAGCGGCTTTGGGTAAATGAGCTCCTTAGTATTTTTGATCTTTAAAAAAAAACAAAAAAACTTTATACTTTTCTATACACATGGTGGTATAAATCACACACCCCCACCCCCCCCCCCCCAAAAAAAAACCACACACATTTTGACTGTACCTGTTCATACCATGGTGTTATGGTCAACTATGGTCCCATATTAACACACCATAACAGAGTGCATCACCATGCATATAGTGGGTAATGGATCCCACAGTTTATATTATACCGTACCATATTCTATATTCATTTGTAGATTGCAAAACCGATGTGTTTTAAATATTGTATTAAAGTGCACTTACCCTCATTTTTTTGTATGAATTTTTCCCTCTGCTCTCCTCCCCTCTGTTAATAGTGTTACACTGTGATAAAATTCAATACATATCTCCCACATATAGACCTGTAGTAGAACAGCTCCTACACAATATCAGGTAGACCATATTGGATATAGGCACCAGCAATTGGCATGTAGCTAGGAATGTATGCAGTGCTTCACTATGCATATTATTGGTTTGTATGCACAAATATCAACTTTTATTCACTGAAAGTAGTGTACAGAGTGATATTCTTTTTAAACCCCATTGTTAGGAGTGGATAGTGATTTTTTTTATATGATTTGTTTATCCTCCTACTTCCAGTGAACCTCTTTTTCTATTCACTGTTTTTCCTACAGATCAGGGGACTATACTTTCCCACACCCATTTGGTATTGGCGAATAAAACAAGTAGCCATAGAACATTAAGAATACCAGTTTGCTGATATTCAGTGTAAATGATGAAACCAGAATACAGGGTGTAGAGTTTAATTGATTATTAGTAAAACCTGTAGCAGGAAAGTGTTTAAGATGTTTCATTACTTATACAATATTCTATTATAGCATAGTCTTGATTGTGTCATATTACAAACATTGTACAATTTTTATTATGCATGTGATGTACAGAAACATTTATTTATAGTTAAATATTTTCTTTATTTCTGTAATGTGTCTTTAACAGATAAGGGTAAGGGAAATTCACTCCAGCTATAAAAGTTAAGGCAACTGATTATTCAGTAGAACTCCTAAAGTTAGAGCGATCAGTCTAAAAGGTGGAAACTAAAACCCTGTTGTTTTTTGAGTTGACACACTGTAGAAAATCACTGTTTACTTTTGTTAAATTTTGTTTTTCCTTTTAAACTGAACTTGCACCAAATGCTTATGGCTGAGTATAAGACATCATGTTTTTTAGATACAAATCCCACGTCTTAACACCCATTGTAATTTGGAAGGGAAAAAAGTATTTTGTTAATTTTCTTTTCATGTTTTTGTTTTCATGTTTTATATTGAACAAAAGTTCAAATAGCCATTTCATTCCTGATCTTAATGTCAGGATCCACGAAGAGTAAACTATTTCTATGAAGTACGTAAACATATTATTTTTTTTTGTTTTGTTAATGAAAAGCACTATTTTAGTTTCATTTAGAAACTTATGCTGCTTTAGGAGCATAATGTTTTCTTAAAAAGCACCAGCTATTCCTAGTAGACCTAGCGGGGATGCAGTTATCATTGCTATTGCATAAATGACATGTAAAATCCATGCTACCTCTGATATTGGGTTAGCGTGCATTTTACACTCATTTTATGAGTCAGCACCACTTCCAAATGTTTTTGGAATTAGTGTAGCACACCCAATGCAATATTGGTTAAGTAAAGTTTTGCACATTATGGGTATTGTATCAGTGCATAAAACTACTACTACCTAACACTTTCTACCTAACCACACCGTGATGCAGTAACTGCTTCAAAGCAAGTAATTGCATCCCAAAAGCTTAGTCAGCTAAGAAGTGTCAGCTTCCATTATAATATCACCCCCCAACCATTAATTCTATTAAGAGAAAACAATGAAAACAATATTGTTTAATTGGCAAAGCACAACATTCTGTCAATATGCATTGCTAGATGATACTCCGATAAGTGGATAAGCATGTCCTCAGTGTTTATAAATAGAATAAAATTGGTGCTTTGCACAACCAAAAATTTTAACCAAATAGAAACTGAATTTTTAAAAAACCTTTTGATCACAATTTTCAGATTCCGTCACCAATTTTAGAATTTTGTACTGAGATTTCCTACTTACTGTATTAGAATGAGATTTTTGAGTTTTCAACCACGGTTTTTGCTTTTTTAACCACAATTTTACGATATTGAATTTCAAAATTTCTGCCAAATCTGTTGATGTTCAAAGCTGGCAGCTTCAAATCATATCAAGTTTGTTTCAAAAAACGTGACTCATCACTATGTGTGAACATGCCTATATTATTAGGAGACTGCTAAATAAATCTGAGTTTGTAACTTTGCAATACAGTCTGCAAAGCAGGAGATGGACCAATGAATCAGTGATGAAAATGTAAAACATTCTGTATAAATTATTTATAACCCAAAGTACAATAAATGGACAACAGAAAAGGAAATTAATAAGAAATAACAAAGTGAACCATACAAGATAAACCAGTCTTCTATGACTTTTTATATCTGCTGTAGAACAAGTGCTGTGAATAGTAAATATATTACTGAAAAGACATATGTTCGATACATTATTAAAACACCAACAGAATAATATATACCTGTCAATAAAATATTATGCACACT
The DNA here is from genome assembly GCA_019447015.1 of Hymenochirus boettgeri. Taxonomy (NCBI): domain Eukaryota; kingdom Metazoa; phylum Chordata; class Amphibia; order Anura; family Pipidae; genus Hymenochirus; species Hymenochirus boettgeri. Next base: position 166,668,293 of record CM033472.1, read on the forward strand.
ATAATTTGTCTGCAATTCATCTGAATTATTTTAAATTGATGTTTAGATGTTTCAGCATGTACTGAAACTGCTAGTAAAGATCCAATATAATAAAAACAATATAAGGATACAGGAATAATGGTTTAGATATTGAGATTTCTGAACTCATGGTTCATCTACTTGTCAATTTTGTTGACTTTTTCCAGTAATGTAGTCACACATTATTCAACACAAAAACCCCAACAACAATATACGCTTTATTGCATTTATGTACTGTATATACTCGAGTATAAACCAACCCGAGTTATAACCCGAGGTACCCAATTTCAGCTAAAAATCCTAATAAAGTTGTTGACTCGAGTATAAACCGAGGGTAGAAACTTGGCATTCAAGATGTTTGGAAACAACAACTCCCAGCTAATAAAGCATGCTGGGAGTTGTAGTTTCCAAACATCTTGATGCCACCCTCACTTGGCATTCAAGATGTTTGGGAACACAACTCCCAGCATGCTTTATAGCTGGGAGTTGTAGTTTCCAAACATCTTGAATGCCAAGTGAGGGTGGCATTCAAGATGTTTGGAAACTACAACTCTCAGCATCTTTATTGCTGAGTTGTAGTTTCCAAACATCTTGAATGCCACCCTCACTTGGCATTCAAGATGTTTAAACTACAACTCCCACTAATAAAGCATGCTGGGAGTTGTAGTTCCCAAACATCTTGAATGCCCCCCTCACCCTCCATCCAGTTTGTACCTGTGGTCTCTTCTCCCTGTGGTCTCTTCTCCCTGTGGTCTCTTCTCCCTGTGGGCTCTCCTCCATCCAAGGGCTTCCTGGCAGGTACGGTGCGGTATCCTGAGCATTCCGGCAGCCGCGCGATCTTTGTACTGGCGCGCCGGCTGACGTCACTGCCCGGCGCCAGGCTTGGCGCCGGGCAGTGATGTCAGGCCGGCGCACCAGTACACAGAAAGATCGTGCGGCTGCCGGAATGCTCAGGTAAGGTACTGACTCGAGTATAAACCGAGTCCGAGTTTTCAGGCTGATTTTTCAGCCTGAAAAACTCGGTTTATACTCGAGTATATACAGTAGTCAGCTTTTCAGATTGAGTTTGTGTAGGCCATTTTGCAGAAGCTTAGATGATTACTTAATTTGTGTAAGTTTTTAACATTATGATAAGAATTAACCAAATCCTTAAAAAGAGAGTATTATACTGAAAGATTGTAGCTCTGATTACAACATGTCACTTATATATAAATCACTGTTGAACAGTAAATGTAATAAGTTATTGTATTTAAAGATACTTCCCCCCCAAGGGACTTTTTGTACACAAAATAAAGCCCCCCCTACCGAGACCCTAGGGCCACAATATTAGGTCCCTAGAGGTCCAAAACACAGACATTGACTAGCAACTTTGACAGGTCCTCTTTTTACATATGTGGCCATGGGTATTAGTTTGTGTAAGTGCCTGTCTTTGAGTTTGTGTGAGTGTCTATCTGTGAGTATGTGGGAGTGCCTGTCTGTGTGTAAGTGTCTGTCTGTGAGTGTAAGTGTCTGTCTGTGCAAGTTCCTATCTTTGCGAGTGCCTGACAGTCTGGGAAAGATCCTGTTGGTATATGCGAGAGCCTGTCTGTGTGTGTGAGTGCCTGTCTGTGTTTGTGCAAATGCCTGTCTCTGCGTTTGGGTGCCTGTCTCTGTGTGTGTGAGTGCTTGTCAGTGTGTCTGCATGTGTAAGCACCTATGTGTGAGTATCGGATGGAGTGCCTGTCTATCTGAAATTGTGTGAGTGTCTGTCTGAGAGGTTGTTTGTGAGAGGGTATGTGATTGCCTGTATGAGCAGGGGCATGCCTACCATGAAGAAAACTAAAAAAAAAAAGGGTTGCTAAATTCCTCACATGCTGTAGGGGGTTGGGCATCACGTTACTCTGATTAATTGATCCCTAATAAGGCACCAGCCTCTGACTAAGTGGGTATGCCCACGAAACACGTAAGGACTTTACTCCTTTGTATGCATACCCCTTGTATGTGATTTTAAATGAAATAATACATTTTGGATGTTATGCTACAGCAACAGGAGTAGCGGTATCCACCTCTTCTTGTTTGGACTTATTGTGCCTGTTACTGGTAGGAACCCTTGGATATTCACACACCCAGTGTAAAATACCTTTGCAACTGGTGTGCTGCCATGATAGTAACTTACTTTTTCCTTCAAAAAGGCACCAGTCATTGATGAGTGCAGGGGTCCTTATATGCAGCCACTCAGGTCCTGCTTGTGGTATGTGTCTGCATGGGCAAGTTTTTTTTTACAAGTTTGAATGCTGGGCATGAGGGCATCTTGTATGTACCAATTTATGTGGGCTGGGGATGAGAGCAACTTCTATGTGCCAGTCTGTGTGGGCTGGGCATAAAGGCATGTTATATGCACCAGTCAATGTGGGCTGAACATAAGGGCACAAGTCTGTATTGGCAGGGCATCTTATATTTACCTGTCTGTGGGGGCTGGGAATCTTATATTTACAATTATATTTACCAGTACCAGTTTGTGTTGCGGGCACTTAAATTTACTAGTTCACCAGTCAGTGTAAAGTTAGCTCTTCAGTTCACCAGCCAGTGTAGTTAGCTCTTCAGTTCACCAGCCAGTGTAAAGTTAGCCCTTCAGTTCACCGGTTTGAAAATCTAGCAGATTTTCAAACTTGTCCATGAATACATTTTCAAACGATGGGACCCCAGCAAGGGGTTCATGGACTTTGGCCAGAGTATGCAAACGAGGTGGCTTTGGTTTCGGTGTCATCATAAACTCCAACTGATCCTTGGTGATCTAACCTACTCTACAGACTTCTTTTAGGCGTTCATCCTACTTGCATTTACAGTACATTTAAATAACAAGGGCCCCACAGAGGTATAATATAATATGAAGATTTCAGAGCTGATACTTGAAGGAGATAATGTTACATTTAAGGTTCGTACACACGTGCGAACATCCGAAATGGATGTTCGTTCGGAGATCCTAGGCCGAACGACCGTTTTGGTCGATAAACGGCCCACACAGGTTTTTATTTTGTTTTTAAAACATGTGCTTTACCAGTTGAGCCGCCCCTGCAGATGCAAATAACATAGGTACTGTATATTTAGAAGCTTTATAAATGAAAAAGCTTAAAAGGTAAATTAACTCCAGGATAACAAACAAGTTTCAAAGTCTTATCAGAAACTTCCATAATGGTGTAGAGATATCTGTATAGAAAACACTCTGTGCATAGAGACAGTGAATACTGGGGTCAGGGGTGGGACTGTTTGATGACTACATGGTTTGTAGGTTGTACTGGCAACAAAACAGAAGCCTTCTTAGTTACATATTCTATTACTTACATGTACTGTACTAAATGAAAATTAGTAGAGAAGAATCTTACTATGTATAGGTGTTATGGGGAGAAAAGCTTTCACATAAGGATTTTAAAAATGAAGTTTAGTTTTCCTTTAATGGCACTTGCAACTGGGGGTGTCAAATGAAAACAAGCAATATGTACAGTGGTCAATATTACAAGATGTTGTCGCATAAATTGCAGCTGTAGAAAATTTTAAGCACAATAACATTTTTGACTGATTTTTTTCCCCTTCATAATAGAAATATAGAAAACTGTATATTATTTACACATTAAATATTAAACTTTTTTAGATTAGGGGAAATTAAGCACAAATGCTGAAAGCTAAAAAAAAGTGTGTCTTTTATCATTTTAGTGACTAATCTGCCCATCTACCAATTTCTCTGTGCAAAATTAAATTCCAATGTACTGACTGTGTTTGCAGGATCCCTTATAGTGTCCAGTATGTTATGGTCTATGTCCCTGTGTTGATTCAGTTGCTCAGTTGAGATCTGAGTAGGTTTGCCCCATCCAACAGCCAATCACTAGAAATGCCTGTTAGGAACATTCCAAGAAAGAACGTATCCTTGAAAGAAGAAAGACAGTTGCAGAACCTAAGATTGTAGCTAACTATTTAAAGGACACTAAACTCCCATAATTCAGAAAACCAACTATTTGACATTCGTTTCTATTATTCACAGGGAGATAATATTACGCTCGGGGGACCTGGAACTTACCTTCGCTCCACTCGCAGCCGCTCCTTCACTGACAGCCGCTCTGTCCCAACTGCGCGCCCTATCTTAGGCGCATGCGCGCCAATACAAAAGATAGGGCTTGCGATCGGGAGAGAACAGCTGTTCAGTGAAGAAGCGGCTGCGAGCAGAGCGGAGCGAAGGTAAGTTCCAGGTCCCACGAGCGTAATATTATTCACAGGGAGGTGAGAATAAGCGTTCTCACCTCCCTGTGAATAATAGAAACGAATGGCAAATAGTTGTTTTTATGGGTTTAGTGTTCCTTTAAACACAGCAAATGAAATCAATCAATTGATATTTCAATTAAGAAAATATGTAGTATACGTATGTAAGTGTAAAATAAATAAATAAACTAATGATTTTTTCCCCACTGAACTTTACCTTTATAAGATAGACTGTTAAAAGTACAGAACTCCAACATTTTTAGATTTTTTTTTAGATGTAACCAAGGGATAGTCCAGGGCCGTCTCGCTAATGAGCCACATTGAGACAAAGTTGCAGAGCGGCACTTTGCTCAATGTGGCTCAAGAGCGGATAAACAGTTAAAAAAAAAAAAAAACTATCTTACTGGCGTGGCGGCGCTGTGTGTGGGAGAAGGAGAATGGGGAAAGCAGAAGCCGCATCCTGTATTGTCAGAGGCGGAGCGCAGACCAGGAGGCAGCCAGAGATCATGGAACAGCAAGTGGAGAAGGGGGGGGTATCCGTCCAACTGTCCGTAAATCAGGAAGCTGCCCATAACTAACACTGGCAAAATGAATGCAGCCAGAACTCCTCCCCTGCACAGCCCTCATTGGCTCCAGGAAACCCGGGTGTTTGGGGAGGCGTGGCCGTTTGAGTCCTCGTGAGACAGGAGAAGAGAGATGTGTTTGAAATGTGAAGTTGCACAGACAGGTCAGTGCTGTAAATTTATCTGTGTCCCAGGTGTGGAATCAGCTGTGCTAGTGTGCTGCCTGTAGTAAACTGCCTCAAACCATTTTATTGAATTGCTGCTGGGTCCTAGTGACCCACTATTGAGAAAAAATCAATGTCAGTCCTCCAGTTATAGAACGCTGTCCGTCCTCCAGTTTAAGAAGCTGTCCGTCTCCCCTCTCTATAGAAAGCTGTCCGTCCTCCAGTTATAGAACGCTGTCAGTCCTCCAGTTATAGAACGCTGTCAGTCCCCAGTATAGAACGCTGTCCGTCCTCCAGTTATAGAACGCTGTCAGTCCTCCAAGTTATAGAACGCTGTCAGTCCTCCAGTTATAGAACGCTGGCAGTCCTCCAGTTATAGAACGCTGTCAGTCCTCCAGTTAAACGCTGTCCGTTCTCCAGTTATAGAACGCTGTCCGCCTCCAGTATAGAACGCTGTCCGTCCTCCCGTTATAGAACGCTGTCCGTCCTCCAGTTATAGAACGCTGTCCGCTCCAGTATAGAACGCTGTCAGTCCTCCAGTTTTAGAACGCTGTCCGTCCTCCAGTTATAGAACGCTGTCAGTCCTCCAGTTATGAACGCTGTCCGTCCTCCAGGTATAGAACGCTGTCCGTCCTCCAGTTATAGAACGCTGTCCGTCCTCCAGTTATAGAACGCTGTCGTCCTCCAGTATAGAACGCGTCCTCCAGTTATAGAACGCTGTCCGTCCTCCAGTTATAGAACGCTGTCAGTTCCTCAGTTATAGAAAGCTGTCATCCTCCAGTTATAGAACGCTGTCTGTCCTCGAACGCTGTCAGTCCTCCAGTTATAGAACGCTGTCTGTCCTCCAGTTATAGAACGCTGTCTGTCCTCCAGTTATAGAACGCTGTCAGTCCTCCAGTTATAGAACGCTGTCAGTCCTCCAGTTATAGAACGCTGTCAGTCCTCCAGTTATAGAACGCTGTCAGTCCTCCAGTAAGAAGCTGTCTGTCCTCAGTATAAAACACTGTCTGTCAGTCCTCCAGTTATAAAACACTGTCTGTCAGTCCTCCAGTTATAAAACACTGTCAGTCCTCAGTTATAAAACACTGTCTGTCTGCACATAGTCATAATTCAACACACACACACACACAATACAATGCACAACTAGTCATAAAAAACACACACACAATACAATGCAGACGTACCATATAGAACACACACAAATACAATGCACAAATAGTCATAATTCAACACACACACAATACAATGCACACATACTCATAATACACACACACAATACAATGCAGACATACTCATAATACATCACACACACAATACAATGCAGACGTACTCATAATAGAACCACACACATACAATGCACACATAGTCATAATCACACACACACAATACAATGCACACATACTCATAATACAACACAAACAATACAATGCAGACATACTCATAATACATCACACAACACAATGCAATGCAGACATACTCATAATACACACACACCCACAATACAATGCACACAACTCATAATACAACACACACAATACAATGCACATACACATAATACAAACACACACAATACAATGCACACATACTCATATACAACACACACACACAGTAAAATGCACAACATACTCACAGTACATCCACATATTTACACACATTACAATGCACACACACTTGTAAGAGAGAAAGGATAGAGACTGCAAGACAAGAGAGAATGTGAGAGATAGGGACTGTAGAAGAGAGAGAGTGTGAGACATAGAGGAGAGAGACTGCAGGAGAGAAGAGATGTGTAGAGTGATAGAGGTAGAGACTGCAGAATAGTTAGATATAGGATAGAGTCTAGGAGGGTGTGGGTGAGAGATAGAGACTGCAAGAGAGTGAGTGAGAGAGTGTGAGACATAGAGAGAGAGACTGCAGGAAGAGAAGGGATGTGAGAGAGAGAGAACAAACTGTAGAAGAGAGAGTAGAGGTTAGAGACAGTAGGAGAATGTGTGTAAGAGATAAGGATAGAGACTGCAGGAGAGAGAATGTGAGAGAGATAGAGGATAGAGACTGCAGGGAGTGAGAGAAATGTGTAGGACTTTACCATCTGTTCTCACTGTATGGGGACCTTTACTATTTGTTCTCACTATACGGGACCTTTACTATCTGTCCTCACTGTACAGGACCTTACCGTCTGTTCTCACTGTACGGACCTTTACCGTTCTGTTCTCACTGTATGGAACCTTTACTTCTGTCTCACTGTAAGGAACATTTACTGTCTGTTCTCATGTATGGAACCTTTACTTCTGTTCTCACTGTAAGGACATTTACTGTCTGTTCTCACTGTATGGAACCTTATCTCTGTTCTCACTGTAAGGAACATTTACTGTCTGTTCTCACTGTATGGAACCTTTACTTCTGTTCTCACTGTAAGAACATTTACTGTCTGCTCTCATTGTATGGGACCTTTATTATCTGTTCTCATTGTATGGGACCTTTACTATCTGTTCTCACTGTATGGGACCTTTACTGTATGTTCTCACAGTGTGGGACCTTCACTGTCTGCTCTCATTGTATGGGACCTTAAATGTCTGTTCTCACTGTATGGGACCTCACTGTCTGCTCATTGTATGGGACCTTAAATGTCTGTTTACTGATGGGACCTTTACTGTCTGTTCTCACTGTATGGGACCTTTACGTCTGTTCTCACTGTACATGTGTTAGTATATGTTAAAAGGCATTTCATATGGTAGATTAGCTTTAGATAGTTTGTAGGTTAGGCTAGATTAGACTAGTTAGGTACGTTAGGGCCCTATTAAAAGGAACCTTGACATGGTGGCAGGTTATTTTGGGCTAAATTTTATTCTCTGTTATTATGGTGTTGATTATTGTCTGTTTAAAGAAAAGTATAAATAAATGGTGCCAAGTTAAAAATGAAAAAATGGCTAGCCGCACTCCCACCGGCAAAGCCATGCCCACACACAAGCCACCCCACACACAAGCCACGCCCACTTTGCTCCGCCGGCGGCGCGCTGCGCGCGCCGCATATAGGCGGCAAGCAGGGTTTGGCTCAGGTGGCAAAATCCCTAGAGACACCCCTGGGATAGTCTATTCATCAGTGTCATGGGAACCTCCTTTTCCTTATCTGAGGTAAACGAGTATAATATGATGATATTAATAAGGAAAGAATGTTTGTGGACTAGCATATATTAAACCATCAAATCCATATAGATATAGATCGAAAATATGTAATTAACATCCTACTTTTTCAAATAATGCAGCAGACCCTATTCAAAACAGTTTTTTTTTTATATCATGCTATAAGATATCATTGTCCAACTAATACAACAAATAAGGAATTATTACTCCCAAAATACGCAGTGAAAAAAGTTAATCATTTATGCCCCTGTGGCCAATGCTTGTATCCAGAACCATTTGTAACATGCAATACAGCCTTAAGGATGTAACTTGGATACATACATATCTGTCGTATTCAATTAGATCAACTGGACTTGAAGTTAAGTTCTTGAAGACGTTTCGCTAGTCATCCGACTGGCTTTCTCAATTCAGAATGACTTGTACAAGAATCTGTGGCAATTATGTACCCTGGAAAATCCCAATTAGCATATCACAGCCAGGTGTTAAGGGCGTGATTGGATAGTGGCTAAGAGGTGTTATAGGAATGCCCAGAGTAAGGTGTCAAAACAGCATTGTACATGGCAGACATGGCATTTATTTTATTTCTTACTTTCTTTAGGGTTGATACGTTCCTCCTTTTTGATTTGGTTTATGGTACTTGATCAACTTCATACTTACCTGTCCCACCCCTAAAGACCTCAATAATAGTTTACATTACCAGTGTTAATGAAACAAGATATTTGATCCGGATTCTACAAAATCTGGAGGACACAAACTTCTAACATCAGGGACTAAAATACCATTAAAAGAAAATTTTAAATTTAGTATTAAGGTGCACTTTGAGTTCTTTCTTTGAATAAATGAAAATAAATCAAGGATACAAAGATGATCTTTGCCTTTTTTTCAAAATTCCTGGTTTAATAATCCAATATGTTTCTGTAGTGTTTATATCTACAATCTATTGATTTGTCTCCTTTTAAGTGTTTATTTATAAGTGACATTCAAACTTTTTTCCAATTTTGCTGTCACTCTCATTCTTTTGACAGATTTTAAGGGGGGGGGGGAATTGGTTTTATGCTACAAATTTTCTCCCAAGGATCTCAAAGTATGCACAAGGGTGTTAATTAAGTGAGCATTGAACAAAGTCTTAAAGTATATAGGGGCATATAGAGTATCTATAAAAAAAAAATAGAAAAAATAAGTTCAGTTTAAACTGGAAAATAATTTTTTCAATAATGTATTACTTACAGTTCCCCCCTATCATAACAAACCAATGAAATACTGCAAGCTATTTGACCCTCCAGGTCCACTCCTTCAGTTGTGCCCAGTTGTATAAGAATAATCTCCATCCAATTACTCAGCCCTATCGACCAACATTTCAGTGCTTCAGTCAATCGGGTGGAAATATTGGATGCTTTCCAGGGCTGGCAGACGACAGTTCCTTTGTCTGACCGGTCATTCAGAGGCATCCGAAAACCTTGGTCGATAGTGTGGTCCTCTATGGACTGCATGCTTGGCTGCGGCAAACTGTCAGTAATGGCTACTTTTTTTTAGTCCTGGACGAAAGGTCAGGAGTGCCAAATGGTCAGCCAAGAAAAAGAATCTCATCATGTGTACCCAGCTTAATTAAGGGGACAATGATATGCATTTTTGCAGTTGCTTTTAGTACACCTGCTCTTGGTTTACAGAAAATCATATAAGGCCTTATTAAAGGGTATGTACACTGTAAATCCAACTTAATGTGACTAAATAGCTTCGGCTTTAAATGTAAAGTAAATTTATTTTTTTTCTTCTAGCACCCTCCCATAACCTACATTTCCTCCTTGAAAGTTTGTGTCTTCCTCCTTCTGTCTATTTGCATATTTAGCTTTACCCCCACTAGAGGTGAAAATCCCTTTGGCAAGCAAATTCTTTTTCTGCCTGACGTCAGTGCGCATACGCGTTGCGGCAACATCGCTGCAAGTTTGTACGCACATGATGTCATCACACTGCAGTGTGATTGGTCGCGGTGTGATGACATCACGTGCGCGCATAACCACAGCGACTTCACCGCAACGCGAGTTTGCCCTGACATCATATGGTGTGCACACTGACGTCAGGCAAACTTACTGAGACCAGAAATAGGATTTGCTCGACAAAGGGATTTTTACATCTCGTGTGGGTGAAGCTAAAATTGCGAGAAGACAGGAGGAGGAACACACAAAGGTAGGTTATGGGAGGGTGCTAGAATAAAAAAAATAAAATCACTTTACATTTAAAGCCTAAGCTATCTAGTAACATTAAGGGGCATATTTATAAATGGTCACTATTTTCGCAATTTCGCTATCGCAGGGCATTGCAATGACAAATAGCAATATTTTCGCTTTTGTTTTCGCTTTTGCCTTTGCGGAAAAGTATTGCTGTGGTAATAGTTTCTGCCTTATTTATAAATAGGTGAAATTTCACCCTTTTGCCACCCTTTCTCCCTTTTATTGCATTTTTTGCAGTTTTACAAGAATTTTCGCCAAACATCATTACTTACTGGAATGTTCCATTAACATGACTATTTCTTACACAGCACTATTGGTTTCATAATTAGCTGCAATTTTCTGAAAATAAGCAATACTAAAAAATGTGTGCTATTAATAAAGTATGGAAAATTTGCCTTTTGAGTTTTACACTATTTATTATATCTTTGGCTGAAAAAAAACACCAAATGTGTTAGGCTATTTTTAAATAACAAGAGGCTGGTGGGGAAAAAAGCAAAAATAATGCCCCTTTATAAATATGTCCCTCAGACCCCCATTTTACTTTATTGGTAAATAAAGAAAATTGGAACCTTTTAAAAAAAGATCTTTAAAAAAGCGAAAAATAAACCTTAAAAAAGCTAAATCGCAGATCATATTACAGTAAATGCTGGAAAATAGTCTAACACCCCCCTGAGTACTTAATAGTATTGAGAAACACTCGACAATGTACTGACACCGCCATGGACCCATTGGCAGGCTAAAAAAATGGCGAATTGGAGTGGCTGAATTTAACGCAAAAATACACATTTCGCCATTTTATGAATATTCTTGAGCGGTTACCGCAGCGATTTATGGCGAAAAGCGAAAAGGAAGCAGTAAGGACATTTTGCCACTGGTCATCATTGCTTTATAAATAGCAAAAAGTCCAAATTTGGCGAAAATACAGCGTTAAAGAAGGCGAAAAGATTAACAAACTTTTATAAATATGCCCCTAAGTTATATTTAGAGTGTAAATACCCTTTAACTACTAGACCCAAAATTGCTTGCAGATGCTATGCGGCTGTTTTATGTGAAACCTGTGCAGCTGGTTAAATGGGTTAGGGTGACTCTAAGGTTATCACTATTTTGCCGTGATCATAAATTTATGATCACTTACTTAAATGTACAATAGCCATTGTAAATGTATGATCGCGATTGTAGATTTACACTTCCCTATACAATACTATTGCAGTATTATGGTACCACATGGCATTGTACCCATGAGCATTCGTACGGTGAATGTTCATTTGTAACTGTAAGATCCTGGTACTTTGTAAGTTTGTGATACCGCAGGTCTTTAAATATGCCCCTAGGTCTGGATATCACTAGGCTCTCTCAATAGTAGGCAGTTGGCTGATTCATCCAATCACAGACGCAGCTACCGGTCTGGCCACTTTTGCTACTCTGTTGCTGGAAATAGCAGTATAGTCAGAGGGAACAAAGGTGTGTAAGTCTATTTCTGTGCACTTTAAGTTATAACCATGGCGTTCAGTGTTGGGGGGTTCCTACACTACAGAAAAAAAATTATATTTTGGTAAGTTTAGGGTGAGAGAGGGGGATTTCACATCACCGCTGTCTAGCTTCTGACAACTTCTTTTTCTAGGGAAACCAAATGCTCAGCCACCAGCCAGATGAGGAGAAAATTACGAACACCAGGTAAGTTACAACCAATAACTTTTTTGTTTCTAGGTAAAAGAAGACAAGTTTAAACCTCCATATTTAAAATTGGCTGCCACCCTATCATAACCCAGAACCCACTAAGAACACATTCTGGTTACATTCTCTGCTTTTAATTGAAAATGTTTGTCAGGTAAAGTAACACTACATGCTTGCCTAAAAGGAAATGCAGTAAATACATATTATTGTCTATTTTGACTGTTTGCCTGGCTCAAAGGGGAAAGCTGTAAAGTGCAACTTTATCTCAAATTGTCTTAAATTGAAATTGAAGTTGAAATTAATGTAACTGCCCCTCAATTCTAACGATGTGAATCAGCTCAGGATATTATATCTCTGTTCTTGTTCAGATTCCTTCATGCTGTCCCCAAGTGGATTTAACACATCTTGCCCTTTAAAAGCACAGGGTACCGTCACAAGGCCTCATTAGCTAAGAAGTGACCTTTGATGGGTGACTATCAAGCAAAGGCCTATGTTCGATTAGCACTGCAATTTGTTCATTATATTTTGACAAGAACCTGAAAGTGTCAGAGACAATTCTGTTATCAAAAGGTCAACACTTAAACCACAAGAAAGAAAACAGATAGGTCTTGAAAATTTAGCGCCACAACTAATAAACAGTATATTAAACAGGATCTTATTTGTTCATCTGGTTATCGTCATGCATTGGTACATTTGAAAGATTCAGCTCCCAAATGTTATTTGATAGTAAATGATTTGTTTGTTTACTTGTTTTTTTAAATTAAAGAAATTATTACTGACAGCAAATTGTCTTAAATTCATTTATAGAGGAGGCAGGGAATGGATTGGTGCCTTTTCTGTGTCTTTGTTTACACCCAGTTTCCAGGGGAAAAAAATGCATTTTTATGTTGACAGATCTAGATACTTGAACAAAAAGTAAAATGATGATATATGTCATAGGGGAATAGGACTGCAAAGCAATGTACTAAGAGCTGCAATTGTTAAAAATATACAACACAATTGTGTGAAGACATGTGCATGTGTTTAAGGCAGGTTTTGTAGGTCTATTCAGTGCAAACAGTATATTTAAATACTGGGATAGTTATGATTGGTCTTATTAACAATGTACTATCCCTAAGCATTCTTTTGACGTGTTATAGTAATTATTCTTAGTTGGGGAGTATAAACACGATATAGGGAGCCAAGGTTGTATATAATTTGCTAGCCTGTTAAGGGGAGTGTCTCTAACGTAGGAAGGTTAGATTTAGGGTATATATAAGGGATAATACGCTACCTACAGTGTAATATAAGGATATTACGCCACCGAGGAGTTCCATGACCATATAGAAGCACGAAGCATTCAAAATTCTAAGACTGGTGTGCGGTGGTCTTTCTTTCTACAAACACTGGGAAATGATTATGTAGTTTACATTTATAACAGCAGATGGCTCTTACAGGGGAAGATTCCTGACTAGGCAACCCAGGGCAATTTGGCCCCTAGCAGCTCAATGACACCCCTTGATTGGCTGTCATGGGACATAAACTAGTGGAGAGAATGTATAAAAGTAAAGAAGAAAATAAATCTGCCCCTGCATCTTAAATACATGCAAACATAAGACAACAGGAATATAATACAGTGTACTACTGATTAACTGTATTTTACTGCTATTTTTAGGCAGATAACAGCAACCTTGTCTCTTGATAGTCTTAGTAGAGATAAATGTCAAAACATGAAATTGAATCACAGGTATTGTATATACAGTGGCACTGTATTTAGAGGTGGCACTCAAGTATAGATTCACTCTAGCACACCAAGACTTGCAATTGCCAATAATCAGTAGGTGCAATCCTCCAAACACCCCCTTACCCCTTACCCTGGGGTTGATCAAAGTGAGAGGAGCACACATCAGTGTATCAAAATGTATAGTGCAAACAACATCCAGTGTTAATCTATGATCAATTCTCTCCACTGTATCTGTCTATCTGTTTTGAATTGTTTTTTTTCTGAAGTAAAACCTCAGTATTCGTGTTAACTATTGTGTTCGCACTATGCAATATATTAGTGGGTTTGTGGGCTGCAGTCTGTGCAATCAGTCTCTAAAAGGTTCGCCACCACTGACATAGAGGCTTGAAGAGGGCTAGAAAACTGCAGATATGTATCCCATTTGTGACTTGGAAAGCTGTAAAATTAAATTGATATTTCATACATGAGACATAAAGCTATCTTTTGACAGGAATTCAGTTTTGGTTTTGTGCTTAAAATATAAAGTTGGAAATCTGACAACCCCCCCCCCCCCATATAGAATATAATTTCTATAAAACCACCATCTAGTCCGCTTACCCCAAACAACCCACTTACCCGAAGGAATTAAAAGAACCTAAAGAATGTATTTCTAATCAAACAATTAATAGCTGAATTAAATATCAAACCATTGTACTGTACCAGTCTGTACTAGAGATGCATCTAAACCCGGTCCTGAAACAGATTTCATGGAATCGCAAGAACTCAGAGTTTGCAGATTTTTGACTTTTTCAGATTTTTTTCGAACTGCAGAACTGTTTTAGATAATTAGCAGAATTTTTTTTTTATACCTTAATTTTAGGCATAACTTTAGGATTTTTTAACTCTCATTTACTTGTAGATTTTTGAAATTTTGGACTAATTAGAAATTTTCTCTTTCGGATTTTCTCTGCAAATCTGCAAGCAGAATAGATTTCAGTAAGTTCGGACTGTACCAATGCCACTTTTATATACAAAATATGTGTAGCCATATATGTAGTAATATAACCCTAAGATATTTGTGTACAATGGTATTATGAGTGGCGAACCAATCAGAACTGAGAAAAGTAATCCTTTTTTATATTGGACATGCGGTAAAATGGATTATGAATATATGGAATATAATCAATAGACCTGAGATAATATGCCAACACGTATAGCCACTTATTAGATGCAAGTTGATGACACAGTTTTCAACTTGCATACCCTGGTGCATAGTAGAGCTGATATTTTTGCTTCTTTTTGACCTGATTGTGTTCTCCTAACAAGGTAAAAATGGTTAAAAGTTGGGACCCAGCAGATTAAAGCAAACTGTGAAGTGGTTGCTGGGCTTCAAAACAATTTGGCCAAGTTATTGAACTAATTGCTTTAATTTATCCAGAGAGAAGGGCAGGCTTTTTAAGTCGCATTACAATGGTACAGTAAAATGTAAGCAAATTAATTGGATGTGCACTAGGCTTCTAATTTTTGTATGTATTGAATTAATTTGGTCTCTAGTTGCACTTTGTGTAGATGTATACTATCCCATTTCTATATATATATTGCTTGCTGCATTGTGTACTCCACCCACAGTGGGTCATGTGTTCAAGTACTGAAAGCTGGGAGTTAGTCCCAAGAAAGCAAGTGAAAGAGCAGCAGGGACTTTCATCTCATAAAAGGCAGGTACTGATATAAAGACAAAGTTTGAGAATTACGTCTTCTAAGAAGGTAAAAAAGGTTAAAAGTTAGGACCCAGCAGAATAAGGCAAACCGTGAAGTGGTTGCTGGGCTTAAAATAATTTGGCCAAGTTATTGAACTAATTTCTTTAATTTACTGTATCCAGAGAGAAGGGCAGGCTTTTAAAGTCACAATACAATGGTATTCATAAAAGAAAAATATAAGCAAATTAATTGGATGTGCACTAGGCTTCTAATTTTTACATGTGTTCTGGTTTGTAATCATTGCAACAAAACATTAGCAAAAAAAAAAAGATCAGAAAGCTGTAGGTTTAACCATTTGCTAATGTAAACAGCTGTAAACAAAATGTTTAAAATTGTGGCAGGAATAGAGTCTAGCTTTTACTTTTTAATTGTATTTCAGTTGGAAAGAGCTACTGTATTTCCAAAACACGGTCTATTTCAACTGTGGATATAATAAAGTAACAATAAAGTAATTAAATGTATTTTAGGGCTAGGTCACGCTGCTGCAATTTTTCTGGGTTTGCGTTTTTTTTTCTTCAAATCATTGGAATCGCGGCAACGCACCGAAAACGCTCGTTTTCGGGTGCGATGCAATTGCGATTTGCGTTCCGCATTTTTAATCACAATGAAAAAACCGCATGTGCAAACGCAGCAAAATCACACATGAAATCGCATGCGATTCCGTGTGCGATTGCGTTTGCGTTGCAGTGTGGCCGTGCCCTTATTTTGTGTGTATATATATATATATTTCTCAAACTCATCCTTGAAACTGCTGATTATATCAAAGTATCACTTGTCTTTCAAATTAGTTCCTTAGGGCAAGGCCACACTGCAACGCAAGCGCAATAGCATGCGATTTCATGTGCGATTTTTTTTGTGTTTGCGCTTGAGATTTCTTCAATAAGTATAGGAAAACGCATGCGATTGCGATTAAAAATGCAGAACGCAAAATGCAAACGCACCAAAAAACGTGCGTTTTTTTGCGTTGCCGCGTTTTCAGTGATTTTGTAAAATCGCAAGCGCAAACGCAAAAAAAATCGCACATGAAATCGCATGCTATTGCGCTTGCGTTGCAGTGTGGCCTTGCCCTAAGGAACTAATTTGAAAGACAAGTGATACTTTGATATAATCAGCAGTTTCAAGGATGAGTTTGAGAAATATATATATATAAACGCAGCAGTGTGGCCTAGCCCTTACTCAGGGAGATGCAATTAGGGAGAGGCAATAAAAATAGATTATTTTAATAGTATAATAGCCACACTATCCAAAGTAACATCAGTTTAGTGTGGGTTTAACACTCACTTTATGGGTAAGTGAGTGTAATGTGGCAACAAACACATCAAAGTTTCTGATGTTGCAGCAACCATCTCAAACCATGTAAATCCAATGCTAAACCCTAAAACAGGGGTGCCCAACCTGAGGCATGCTGGGGGCCACACTTGTGCTTCCTCATGCAGTTACCAGGCCGCAGATGTAGCCCCGTCCCAATCCCAGGAATGCCCAAGCCCTGCTCCCGGAATGCCGAGGCCCACTGTCCTAATACATCACTGCAAAGGTTTTTTATTGTTGCACCAGTGGAAAGGAAACATTAGAGAGAAATGCGTTTCTTGTCATGAAGGGGGAAAAAAACAAAGACTGGTTGTAAAATCAAATGTACGAAAAAACCTTGGTGTATTCTTGTGTTTATACTAAATGTATTTTATGAGAATGTTGTACATTAAAAATATATGGATGCACTACCTTTTACAGTTACTGTTAATGGTTAAAGATTGATATGGAGAAACAGTTTTGTTAATGTAATAAAGCCAATTCAAACTTTAATTACATTTTCCTTTTTATTATTCTGCTTGTTAAAAATTGCTTCAATAAGCTTTTATGATGAAAATGATTAATTTTGTTTCTTAACAATCAAATGTAAAAGAGGTTATAAGGCATTTTAAGTAACTAGCTTTCTCTCAATTGTGTTAAACTGTGGATTTTTCGCCGCCACAAATGTCATTTCCACTCAATTTCGTGCTTAGATAGGTAATTTCACATGCTATTAATACTTGTACAAGATTAAATCTCATTGTAAACAGTATAATCATGCAAAGTGTTCATCCTGAGTTTCAGGTTATAAAAAAGTATAATTTTCATTTAAAAGACCTTCTCTGACGCAATTAAAATCTTGTTTGTCAGATATAAACAGCCCAGAAATGCATCCATATGGCTCCATGAGAACCTTCTATATACAGGTGGCCAAAATATGGCAAGACATTAGAGACATTATTCCACCTGCTATACCAACAGTGATGCCATTTTGGAAAAACCTCATTTATTCACATCTTGCTAGGTTTCTGCTATCCCCAGACTTCAATCAGGGGCATTATGACTTTTAGAGACACATCATACAAAATGATACAGTAAAAGAATCTGAAAGACTTGCTGAAGAATTTCACACATCCCCCCCCCCGATATTGATATTATCAACTCAACTTACGAATTCACACAGGTGTAATTAGAATGGCGCCTCACCCAATACCGACAACCAAATGCAGCCCAGAATCCAAAAAGAATTACATTTATTATATATATATAAAAACTGTTAAAGGAGAACTAAACCCAAAATACAAAGGCAGCTCCACAGGCTCTATAACTGTCACATAGTAAAACCATTTTTTTCTCACCTCTGAATTCAGCCTTAGTGTAGATATTATTTATAGAACATTTCTGAGTACTGGCAATCTATGATGTCACGGCTGGATTCTAGTGTTGCCTCTTCTTGGTGGTCCAGGTACCAGAACTCCTTCTGCACATGCTAACTAGCTACCTTGTGTTTGTTTTTCACTCCACTTATGCAAAGCTGCATGTAACAGTTGAACTCAGAGTCCCCACCTGCCAGTGTCTCCCAGCCAATCATTAGAGATAGCAGTGAATATTAGCAGATTTTCCTGCTTAAACAGAATGGGAGAAAGTGTTAACCATTTTCATATGTATTTAGGAAGCAACTTGTTAACCCTTTATATTTGTCAGCATTTCTGCCAGAGACTGTCAGGCTCATTTTCTCAGATTTGCTGGGCAGATATAAGGAGTTAGTTGTGCTAGACGGTTCGCTACCGGTTAGAGCCACTTTAACTCCATATTAGCATGGATGCGGGGGTGGGTCTGAAACATGTAGCATGCATGTTTTGCAATAAACTTGGAATATTCACAGCTACAGACCTGTGTCTTTGTACATTTCACCTGCAATTTATTGTTTATATATCGGATTTGGTGGAGTGAAAGCCATAGGTGAGACATTATTTCAGATCTGGACACACTAGATACCCAGATCTATATACATCACACTACAACACTGCTACTAGGAAAGTGTCAGCTGCACCACCAATTTGAATATTGATGATTTAATATATTCCTACATCATAGGGGTTAAGATGTGGGAGTGGAAATCACACAGGTGCTGAACATGTAATCAAGGCAAAAGTACTGGCAGGCAAGGGAAAATGTCAGCTTCAGATTTGGGGAACAAACAGAACCTAAAATGAGCTCATAGAGGTAAAGAAAAGGCCCCTGAGTGGAATCTTTCATGCTGAGAAGGATGTTGAGGCAAGTACTTTCTAACTTAAACTTTGATATTTTTGGGTTTAGTTGAGTTTAAGTGCATTAGCCGGTCCTGAAATCTAGACATTAGCTGGTAAACTGAAAGGCCTGACCTAACACTGGCAGGTGAACTGGAGGGATGACTTACCACTGGCTGGTGGACACAGTGACTGTTTGCCAAAAGTGATTGGGACTAGATCTGAACTTACTGAAGTTAGGTTAGTTTCTGAATTTCAGTAAAAGTTCGGAAGTTCTGAAATGAACCCATTGAAATCAAGTGAAGGTAATAATTCGATAAGTTCAGATGAATAACAGATAAAATAGCAATTTACTGTAAAAGGCTGTGGCACCTGTGAAATGGTCTGGGGAACATACACCTATCACCAAAACTTGTTTAAACACTGCTTTCTTCAAGATCGGGCAATTGACAGGGTTCCGCATGCTACATTCAAGGTTTACGTCCAATTCGAGGATTACCAAATGCTAAATTCGAGGGTTATCAGAAACTAAAAAATACATTTTAAAGGATAAGTGCACTGTAAAATCAAGTTAGGTTCATTTGGAAGCTGCAGCTTTACAAATACCGTTGCCATATTTTTTTTACCTATGTCCCTCCAGAGCCTAGCTTTGTGCCTTGGAAGTTGCTAAAATCTTGTTACTGGTTTGCTGAATGTTAAGCTCCGCCCCTCTGAGATTTCCTCTGCTTTCTCTTGCTTGAGCCTCAAACAGTAATGCCTGTGAGTTCCGTGCACTCTCCTGCTTGAGCCTCAAACAGCAATGCCTGTGAGTTCCGTGCACTCTCCTGCTTGAGCCTCAAACAGCCAATGCCTGTGGAGTCGTGCACTCTCCTGCTTGAGCCTCAAACAGCAATGCCTGTGAGTTCCATGCACTCTCCTGCTTGAGCCTCAAATAGTAATGCCTGTGAGTTCCGTGTACGTGTGTGTGTGCACGGAACTCACAGGCATTACTGTTTGAGGCTCAAGCAGGAGAAAGCACTCATCCTTTAAGGTTACCGAACAATACATTCTACCAAATTTGAAGGCTACATTCAAGAATTACAGAACCCTTGGCTACTACATTTGAGGGTTACTGAAATCGAAGGCTACATTTAAGGTTTACCAAAATCGACTGCTACATCTAAGGGTTATTGAACGATACATTCAAGGGTTATAGAAATTGAGGGCCACATTAGAGTGTTACCGAAATCGACCTACACATTCGAGGGCCATTGAAAATCAAGGCTACACAAAAAGGAATCAAGGAACACAAAAAGTTCAGCTCAAACTCAGGTTCGAGTCTAATCACTAAGTCTGTCAGTAGTGATTGGTACTTAAGTCTGCCTACATCCCTGCCGGTGAAATGGGTTTGAGTTCATCACGAAAAGTGTGCGTGGAGGTGGATATTGTGGGCTGACTAACACTTGCTACAATTACTGCACTGTGCTATGCTAGGTGAATAGAAGGGCGTGCACCTGCTGTTCTTTTTCCCAAAAAAGTGTGTGCTGGTTAAATTGTTTGTTTGTTAAATTAACTAACACTGGCTGGAGGGCTGTCTTTACACTTGCTACTGAATTTGAGGGCTGACTTAACACTCACTGGTGAACTGGAGGGCTGACTTAACATTGACTGGTGAATTGGAGGGCTTACTTAACAATGACTGGTGAACTGGAGGGCTGACATAACACTGACTGGTGGACACAGTGACTGTTTGCCCGCAGTGATTTCGACATAAGTCTGCCCACAATGATTGGTAAATAAGTTTGCTTACAGTGAATGGTACATAAGTCTGCCCATAGTGATTGGTACAGCATTTTTCCTATAGCAGTTGGTACATAATTTTGCCCACAGAAATTGTTATACAGTATAAGCTTTCCCACAGTGAATGGTACATAAGTTTACCCACAGTGATTGGTACATTATTTTGCCCACAGTCATTGGTTCATAATTTTGCCCACGTTGATTGGTACATAATTTTCCCACAGTCATTAGTATATAATTTTTGCCCACAGTCATTGATTTTTAATTTTGCCCACAGGAATCAGTAGGCTGTAAATAGAGTGGCAGTGGATTGTAAGAGTTGGTTAGAAACAGGTTGGGTCAGTGAGAAGGGTAATGTCTAGGCCAGGTTATATGCTTGTCTAAAGAGGTGGGTTTTAAGGTTACGTTTGAAGGTATTAAGGGATGGTGAGTGACGTATGGATGGAGGAAGGGAGTTCCAGAGCAGAGGGGCAGCACGAGCAAAGTCCTGATTATGGGCATGGGAAGAGGGGACAAGGGTGGATGAGAGGAGGATATCATTAACAGAGCGGAGGTTGCATCTGGGACAGTATCTGTGGATCAGCTCTGAGATGTATGGAGGGGATTTATTTGATAGTGCTTTATACAATATGATTAGCAACTTGAATTGGATCCATTGCATGATGGGCAGCCATTGGAGGGACTGACAGAAAGGAGAGGAATTAGAAAAGCAAGAAGAGAATGAGCCGGTCAGCACCATTTTTTAAGATGGATTGAAGTGTTGCCAGGCAGTTGTCTGGTAAACCATGCAGGAGTGTGTTGCAATAGTGTAGTCGGGAAATGATTAGGGCATGGACTAGGATTTCAGTAGCTTCTTTCGAGAGGAAGGGACAAACACAAGAGATTTTTCTGAGTTGGAGCCCACAGGAGTTGGTAAGCGTGTTGACATGGTGTTTAAAGGAAAGATCTGAATTTAGCGTTATTCCCAGGCAGCAGACATGAGGAGATGGGGATATCGGTGTGTTGTTAATATTAATAGTGAGACTAGGAAGGGGAACAGAATGTGATGGTGGGAAAAGGACAAGTTCAATCTTGTTCATGTTTAGTTTCAGGAAGCGGGAGTACATGAAGGTAGAGATAGCACTAAGGCAGTTGAGGACCTGGGATGTTAGTGTAGGGAGCAGAGATGTAAATTTGGGTATCATCCTCATACAGGTGATACTGAAATCCAAATAAGTTAATGAGTTGTCCAAGGCCATAGATGTAAATGGCGAAAAGAAGAGGACCAAGTACTGAGCCTTGCGGTACCTCCATAGGGAGGGTGCGAGATATAAAGTATTTTACAAAAAGTCCAAACAACCTACTTTGCAACCTGGACATAAAAGGCAAGCATTTTACATGGTTATTTGTAAAAGCAAAAAAATAGACTTACCATAAGAACAGAATCCGGAAAAAAAAGAAAGATCAATAGCAATTTGTCTTTTTGTGATGCTTTATAATTGTATATCTTTGTTTGTGGCTGATGATTAAATGCACTTTTCAAACACAAAATTAAAAAATAGAGATCTGTACAGTAAAGCAACTTTGATGCAAAAATAACTTTTATTCATATATTTGCTCTATATTTTAATGTTATATGTACCACAATGATATAACCATGATAGGAGGGAGATTATGTTCAACATAAACATCTGAATTACTTTCTATTTCTTTATGGCTGCTTCAGGATAACACTATAAATGTTAATAAATAAAAATGATTAAAATCTCACAGGTCTCAGACAATAAAATGTGATAAAAGGCTGCTAAATACTGTATGAAATATGGTTTCTAAAAGTTTTATCTACTAAACAATTCTTCAAACACACACTCATAAATGCAAAGGTATGCTGTAAACAGTGGTATAATTACATCCCCTGAAGGGTGGGGTATCACTTCTTATCAGATGTTTGCACAGTCACTGCCACAAACAGTTGTGCAGGGGTTGTGGCAAGCTTTGTGGTTGACATAGTCTGCCTAAGAGTTTTGTGGGGTGGGGTGTGGGGTTGTTTATGTAGTTACTCGCCTGGCTGTTTAATATATCTTCCATGGAAACTAGGTTCTATGATACATTAACTTAAGCTTGTCTGTGTTCATTTACAATATTATTTAGATGTAAAGAAGCTGCTTTCTTTTTATTTTCTTGTTGACCACTAACAGCTTGAGTGATAAAATAACAAAAGAAAGTGAAGAAATAGCACATGAACATCACATGCAGAACACTTCATCTGTAAGTGTCACACACTAAATAAAATCAATTATAGAGTGCACTAGTATTGTGATTTTTTTGTATTAAATTTGGCACTTAAATGTGTAAGTACAACAAATTGTGCACTACATAACAGGTGTGACCAAGCCACTTTGGAATAAGTATTCTGCACAAAGTAAAGTTATATGCTCATTTGAGAAAGTTGATCCCTAAAACTTCATGCACGTTGGTGTACGAAAGGCCATTTTAGGGCAAGTGTTTGGGTGCTCAGTTGGGCAACTTTATAATCCGACCCGGCAGATCATCAACAAAGCCTGACCGAACAGCAGTTTCAGCTGGCCCAGCGCCCATACATTAACCGATAGTCACCCAAAATGGCTGTTTGCTTGCTGTTTTTGTGTATGGTCCTTAAGAGAAGAGGCACAAAGCAGGGATTTCAGCTCATAATCAAGTACTTTTATATTAGGACCAAGTCATGATAGCTGGACTTGAAATAACTTAAACAAATTAAATATACTTTTTGTTTTGGATAGTAATAGAGATGGACAAGCTTTCAATTACCAATTCAATGGAAATACACCATGATTGCAATTTATTGTGCATTGGGATTCTGTGTTGTATATATGTTATGAATTGGTCACACTCTATATATTGAGGTTATACAATGTCCATTCTTTTTATATTGTGTATCATAATATGCCTGCTGCTTTCCTTTGGCCACCATGTTGATTGACACCTAGTAGCCACTGATGGTAGGCAATTGCTTCTTGCCTAAACAGATAGAAGCAAAACAGTTGCTTATCTGCTGCATGCTGTATGATCTGCAGCACTTTGCTGAGATTGTATACCATTAATTTCCAACCTGAGACCCTCCAGATGTTTGTATACTACAACTGCAGCCAGAAAATGGTCTCATCCTGCACTTGTTGCACACCATACAATCTGCAGAAACGAAAGAGCAAAATCTAATTAGCTAAAGTCACACAATAGTATGAAATAGTAAATATATTGGTTAAATTTAAGGACAGAGAGCAGCAGAATTTAAGATCAGCTTAATATGGGAAACATCACAGGCTACATTAGTGTTGATATGAAAGGATAAGATCTTGCATGTTTTAGTAGTTGCTTAAAGGACCACTAAAGCACACTGAACCAGAAGGCAGAACACCTAAAAAAGACTAAAAAATTGGGTTTAGTTCTCCTTTAATATAAAAAAAATACTTTACTGAAGTAGTATTTTATAGCTTATTGGTGTTTGTAGGGTGGTTGTTTTCAGATTCTTGAGGATAAAAAATTGGGTTTAGTTCTCCTTTAATATTTAAAAAAAATCTTTATAAAGGAAATAATAGTAAAAGTATACATTCAAATACATTTTAATAATCGTCCCACTACAATTAGTTATTATTTCAATGTAGGATATAACATTTCTAAGCAACAATCTATATACATGTTTTGGCTATTGTCCCCATTTAATTACACTAATTGAGGAGTCTTAGCTTCACAGCTGGCTACTAGCTTGAGGTATTAATAACACTCAGTCAGTGAATACAAATCAACACTTTTTTTCTTTCTCTAGAGCTGTCTAGAAAGATCAGTATCTTAGACAATCCACTTAGCCATCACATAAGTAAATATCTATTTATTCTTAAATAATGAACTATACTTTAAAAGCATACTTAAAGCAGTAACATTGAACATTTAACATTAATGTTTAATAAATTAAAACATAGAACCAAAACTTTTTGAGTTACAAAAGTAAAATGCATTTACAGCACACTCCCACCTTAAAGGGCAACTAAAGCCACAGAACAACACTGAACCGGAAGGCAGAACACCTTGATATAAAACCAGTAATCTAATCTGTAATCACTCATTTTGATACAGGCGCTGGGAAATTTACCTAAATAACATATGGTTTGTGCTTTACTTCTCAGCATTCTAGTATTAGACAGTTTGGTCAATGACCATTATGTTCTGCACATGCTCAGTCCTTAGCTATGGCAGAAACTTGTTACAGTTTGTCACACCCATTAATAATCTCTAGCCAATCCTTTTACAGGACAGATAAAGCAAGGAAGCATGTGACTGAGGTCAGGAGGTGTGGTCGGACACTGCACATACACACAGATACTTCATCCAGTTCTTAACAGGCTTTGATTTACTTTAACAGTTTACTAAAGTGGCATTTTATAGTTTATTGGTGTTTTTAGGGGGGTTGTTTTCAGATTCTGGAGTATAAAAATTGGGTTTAATTCTACTTTAAGAGTGCAATACCTACCAAATTCCTTGACACACACACACACACCCAGCCTGGTATACACCAGATCCTCTTCAAAAGGCTCATAGACTTTTTATTTTTCTCAGTCTATAGCTCCTTGCCTGTTTGCCATAGAATGTGACCTACTGTCCAGGGCATAAACTCAGTAGACTGACAAATGTTAAACAGCTCTCACAGCTGGCTAAGCTATAATACATCTAGAATGGGAATTACTAAATGGGTACACGTTAGCTACAACTTACGATACTGCTGCTAAACTTCAGCTACACTAGCACAACATCAGGAAGTCAGTAATTGTACTAGTCTAGTAATTCACTAGCTTTGCATTTTATAACTGGCCTCTAACTTTATAAATAATTATTCACTGGCTTCTCACTTTGACTCATAAAAATACACTGGCTTTCCTTATAATTTCCATTTACACTATTATAAGAAGCTTTATTGAAGTAATAAAGAATAATAACAAACGTTTTCGTTATTTTAGCGAACACAAAAAGTTTTCTTAATCCTTGTACTACTTTGTGACAAAATAGGAGCTACAAAACACCCTTAATATGTATATGATGCTGGAACTCTAAAAACAGGACTTTTTAATTAGAAGCTTTAAAGTCAGAGTTACAGCCAAAGTTTTAATGATGTAAGTTATGAAAGCCCCACTTGGGTACTTAAAGAAAAAGAAATTGTTTTAGTAGTTACAATATTCATTCTTGTTGACCTTTCCATTATGTTTTCCCAGTGTTCTTATAACATTAGAAACAGATAGCAACTTGTTTACTGTATGGGTTCAAC
Organism: Hymenochirus boettgeri; assembly: GCA_019447015.1. Taxonomy (NCBI): domain Eukaryota; kingdom Metazoa; phylum Chordata; class Amphibia; order Anura; family Pipidae; genus Hymenochirus; species Hymenochirus boettgeri. The sequence continues at coordinate 166,694,376 of CM033472.1, forward strand.
AGGCATCCATGAATAATCCTTTTTCATTATTATTGCCAAAGTATTCAGATATTAAAACTAGTTTCTGTTTGTGCAATGAGCACATCAATAACAATGGTCAGGGGAGGGATAGTCCCATTAAAGGTTATTTGAAGGTTGATGGTTATCATACAGGCTTTATCCTACAGATCTGTCTTTCTGAAAGCATTTGACCTTTTAACGAAATCCAGCAAAACAAGAATAGGGAATAAGAGTTAATTTGGAACTCTATAATGTAACAGGAGAGATGAAAGAGCATTTAAATCGATAGCAGAACAATAACAGTCTGATGAATGTTTCTACCCAATTTACTCGTTTTACTAACTGGATTTTGAATAGTTTTCAAAGCCCATATTCTCTCTGTGGTGTGAAGTATGTGTTATTGTGTCCAAACAAAGCCAGGCGATAATCATTACGGAGTGCTGAAAAGGTCATCTTGTTAGAAATGTCAGCTTTCAATGGAGCACAGTGGACTTTCATACCCAAGTATCCAATTAATGGCACATTCCAAGGTGCATAGAAACACTGAGGTGACCTGGGTAAAAGAATACTGTAGAGTACTCACTTATCTTTAAACATAACAGGCCGAGATACGCTTATTAATTACAGTGTAATTAAACATCATGATCCAGTTACTGAAGTTACACATAAGTTAAAAAAAGTAGACAATTTAGCCCAAAGCCAAAATCCTTTTCCTGGATGTTTGGTAAATAATAAATCTTTTGACATTCACATTTAAAACTCTGTCTCAATATAGTACAAGGGATGAGTAGAACCTGTCCTTGAGGTTATAAGTCATAAATATTGAAGGAACCTGCTAGTTGCCTCACACTTGGATGTCAATATGGAAAGAAAAAAGAAAGATTGGTACTCTACAGCCACTAGCAGCTGTTATAAACCCTAGTGGGAAGATTCACCATAGGCTCTGTGTGTGTGTGTGGTGGTGGTGGGGGGGGGGGGCAGTGATGAGAGGGAAATGAGACATCTTGCTTGATTGGGAAACAGAACTATATAGTATCACTTAAATACATTTTCATCTTTCTATTCCCTCTATACTGTATGTGAGCGTGAAGTTCTGCTGTGCCTTAAACTCTCCCTATCCCATTTGATTTCTTTGTGACTTGGCTAATGTTTCACAGTAAATATATAACAGAAAAATAAACAAAACAGAAACAAATATTCAAGATTCAGACACACATAACCTACTTGATTAAGAAGCGCATGCATATTTGTTTCTGACATTTAAATGAAGGGATATTTCAGTAAAAATGTACGAAAGTCAACATTGCAGATGGCTGCTATTTAACAGCCTCTACTGAATGTTGTCAGATGGTCTAATGGAAAAATGTATTTTCTGAACTGCTGGATCACCAAAGGTTATCTCTCCCCCTGTGTGATTGTGGTGCTTTAAAGCATAAATTACTGTAAGCATATTAGCACATGATAAGGTTTAATGGTGAAGCTACCTAAGCATATATTAACTGGCATAATGCTAAATGAAAATTGAAATTTGGAATAAAATGTTCTATATCTGCACCAGTAAATAGTAACTTGCAATAAACAGAGGTTACCATATTTCACCTTAAGTGAGATTGATTTTTCAGTATGACCAATATTATGCATTTTTTGTGCTCAATAAGAACATAACTAAGAATAGCTAATATTCTGCATGGCACCATATAGGAATATGAAATGAGCAGTGCTTTTGTTCAATTCCTATGATGGGGGGGGAGGGTATTCAGGGTCAGGCAAACATAATTTAAAACTTGGGGGAGCATAGTAAGATAACATGCACATTTGCACTTACATACAGTAAATTAAATGTTTTTAATATAAATAATATTTTGTTAATGCAACTGTGTTCCTTGACTGAGTATTTAGGATTAGTGTATTCCTGTTTAATTACATCCACAACGATTGCAGACCCAAGTTCCTAGGACATTTACTAGGAAATGCAACAAGTCCTGAAATTGCCTTCCTAACTCCAGGCTTTTTTTGGTGTTAAGAAAGGCACAAAGAGAAAATGAAATTATACTGTAATCCTTCTACCTTCAAGACTCACATATTTGCAAATTCTGACTCAGATGTCTTAAATTCTGTCTTTAAGTCATGCTAACACATATTACATTCCGCACAAATTATTAGGTATACTTTTCGGATTTGCAGCTTTTGTTGCCTTACTGCCATAGAGCTTTACTCTTGGTGAATCTAAAATATTAATGAAATGCCAGAATGTTGTGCTGAATAGAACCAGTGATCATTCTCTACCAAATGCACAACACAAACAGGCAATTCCAACATATGTGTTGTCCTATCAATGGTAATGATTAAAAAATAATTTAATAAAAATCATGTGACCAGCCTGTCTGTATTAACCCCCTCCCTCCCTCCATGTAATCTGTTTTTTAAGTATGTGCAGATTGTTGTCTTTCCCAGCATTAGGTTTAAGGTGAGCATGAGCTCCCTCGGGTCAGAGGGGAGGAGCAGAGGGTCAGGTGATTTCACTCAAGCTACTAAAAGCAGGACGTTTGAACATTCTCCACAATATAATTTCTTTCAGGCTACATCCAGAGATGTGATTCAAGACTAACTTTAAAGGGAAGACTGTTGGCTTTTTTCTTTTAACCCTAACTTGTTCGGAGACCGCAGTTCCCCTTTAATTAGAGCTACCTTGTAATGTTTAATGGAAAGAGAGTATCACATTACAGTACTTTGTGTTTTCTTCTTCTTTTATTTACCTTATAGCTATTTCAGCATATTTATGACATCTTTTTATAAAATGAGTGATTAGATCAAATTATTTATTTATTTTAGTTCTAGCATTGCCGCTTTAGCATGATTACTGTATACATGGAATTTTTATGTTCTGGGCTTGAATAGGAGGCTTTGTCTAATCATTCTTGCTAAATGCTGTTTTCCAATTTTTAAGAACTTAAAAATAAAGATAAAGTTTTCATTCACTTATTGTATTGATATTAGTTTAAGACTTTCTTCTTCTACAACTAATCTTAGTTTATCAATATACTACTTCAATTAATCAAAACTCTTTCATTAATAGATTCAACTTTTTCAATATTATTGCTAGATCTGTAACTTTAATTAATATTCTATGTAACATAAATGAGTCTAGGTTTAAAAACCCATGTCTATATTTCCTAGTCACTGAATGATAATTACATTTAATTATGTGCATATGGGATGTTATCATCTTCATAATGACATATTCTTACAGCTTTTTTTGAATAAAGTTTGTAAACCCTTTGGGCACAGAAAGGTTTCTTTTCATTATAATTCCATTATAGACTTGTAGTGCTGTAAAGCTGCTTTAGGCTCTTGACTTCTAAATGCTTAAAATTTACATTGCACACATTAATTATACTAATAAATGGGCACATGATATACATTGAAAATTATTAATTAAAATAAAATACTAATCTTGATCTCTCCAGCTTTATTCCAGTCATTAAATAAAATGCAAGACAGGTATACAAACCTGCATAAAGACGCAATTCCTAGTTTTGTCATATAGAATGGTAGGTGATTAGTAAGGGTTGTCAAATTTCACTACTTTATACTTTAAGTAGGTCTTAAATATGTCCCTTCTTCAGCTATGTTAAAGAACCACAATATGGGCAGTGTTAAACCACAACAATAGTGTATTGGAGAACCCCCTCCCTTGAAAAAACTACACAGGGTGAGGACCTAAACCACTAGCTTCAGCTTCTAACTCCTGACATTCCAATGACTCCCACTCCCCCTTTGCCCAGGGCTTTACCAATAGGAATACATGCTTCTGCAACACAGAAGGAGGAAGTATAGAACAGCACGCCTGCGATTGGAATATCAAGAGTTTAGAGCAGCAGTTAGAAGCTGAACCCATGGGTGAGGATGTACTGGTTTAGGTACTTCCCCTGGGGAGTCTCCAAGGGCCAAACAAAATGATTAGTGCTGAGGAGATTAGAAATGTCCTTTAAGTGTCCTTGTGCTACCAGTGCAACACTTAACGCCTTTAAAATAGAGGTACAAACCACTGCTTCTTACATGATGGCAATGCTGTAAATCTCAAAAAAAGGATTTACTGCATTGCAGGATCTCGGGATGGTAAGAAGCTCTTTTAAGAGTCACTGGTATTTTTGGGTGCAGTGGGGACAAAGGTTACCACCCCAGGTCTAGAAATGAGTTGCAGTTTCTAAGCGAACTTGGAATCGTAAACCTGCGGAAAATCTTAAAGTCGGAAAATTCAAAATTGATATATCGAAAATACAGTACAAGCTCCATCGGGACCTGTCAGAAGAACAGAGGAGCGTGCAACAGGGTAAGTTCTGTAACTTTCTTCTGGACTCGTGCTGGTTTAATTGAAGAACAGGAGGTAATACATTGCTCCTTTACCTCCAATTGCTTAATTAAACCGAAAACCCCAAACTCAATTTCAACAGTGAAATACCCTTTAGGGTAATTGAAATTAGAAAAAAAAATTCTCCTTAAAAGCATATGTATTTTTGCTGAACTTCCCCTTTAATGGTATTAGTAACCAGCTGTCCAGCACTTGTTGATCATCACAAGAAAAACATATTAGAACTGTATTTCCTGCCAATGCTAATAGGTTTTGTAGACTTTGCAGTCTTTTTTTAGAAGACTAAAAAATGTGCTTGTAGCATTGTTAGATGGATTTGAAAAACCTCTAAAATCTGGCAAAAAGTCCTCATTCTTAATTAAATAATACGATAAAAACCTGACATATGTAATGATAAGTAGCTACCTGCAGAATCAGGTGTCAGAAGAGCTAATCATAAATGGCATAAAGGAACAAGTCTGGATATAAGCAGTCCATTTAGCCAACTCTAGGAAATCTCTGTAATTATTGAAATTGGAAATTAACATTGGATCCTTGGTTTTTATTGTTTTAGAATGAACAGAGAAAAAAACACTACTATTTTTTTCATGCATTAAACACTGTTTTAGGTGTTCCTCTTTCTTGTGAATGACCCCTTGCCCATTATGCAGCATGGGCAGTCAACCAGCAAGGAAGGTGTTAACTCACCCAGGAAGGGATGTGTGTGTGTGTGTGTGTGTGTGTGGGGGGGGGGGGTTCTGGGGGGTTACCTGATGGCAGACCATGATTGGGTCCAGTCCACTAAGGTGGCTTGGCTGGAGGCCAAGTAGTCCTTAAAAGGGGGAGAAGTGGAAATCCTCACAAGCTGCAGGATTGGAGGAAGGAGAGATACCCACCCTCCCACCCAGGATGTAAGTGGAAATATTATCAATGTATAAATTTAAAATAAAAAGAAAGGGGGACCCAAGGCTGATGGCTGAAACCTTGTGGTTATATGCAAATGTCGCAGCTAGTGGCTGGTTAAGGACAATTATAGCTAAAGCTAAGTACACACAGCACAGATTTCTGAAAGATGACAGACAGGATCTGCAAGATCCTGTCTGCCATCTTTCAAAGATCTGCATACACACAGTCCCGAGCGTTCTCCCTATGAACTTCATAAGGAGAATGCTCGGGACTGTGTGTTTTCATCGGCCGCGCTAGACTCCTCTATAGGGAGGGAAACGAGTGTACACACATAACGATAAAGCCCCCATACGGTCGGATTCGACGGTATGGGGGCTTTATCGTTACTGTTTGTACCCAGATTGACAAATAAGGAATAATTATTTGTCACCCTTGGGTAGGTGAAGATTTTGGCGGCTCAGAGGGAGCTGGCTAGGTGTGTTTACAAATGTTTAAAAACAATGTTTGGGAATATTTGGATTTTGGAATTTTTTTTTTGGTTTTGAAAAACAAGAAAGTGATAAAAGCTGTGGCCATTTTCCCCACTCACAAATCGGTGTCCTCTTTCTGGATTGAATGTGTTTAATTAAATTGTTTAAGTGCCACATACATGTCCCATGAGTGATGTGTACATATTCACATGTCCAACTAAACAACATGACACTTGTAAAAATACAAACAAAGATCCTTTTACAAAATACAAAAATTAGTTTTTAAAAATAAATATGTTTTTTCCATAATGAAATACAAATAAAGCCGAAATAGGTTTTAAGACCTCAGTGTTTATTAGGTAAACAAAAATATTCATTAAACATGAGGCTCGGTCTCTTTAAAGATAAGAAGCTCTAGAAAATGATTTACTGATTGAAATATGATTACTTTGCTTGTTTCCTAACAATTAGTGTACATGAAAATAGTCCTCAAGTCATTTTCTGCTAGACTCTTATCCTTAAGTTTAAATTGGTATTCAGCATAATATATATTTCTTTACTCGCTTTTTAAGCTTCACTGAATTTAAGTAATTATCAGCTAAAATGTAAATAAGAATTCATAAACTGTACATAACGGGCACTTGCCAGAACCAAGGATTTATAGAGCATGTTAAGCATTAAGGAGCGATAGTCTACATTTGTATTTTTTTTAATCTGTAATGAGCTCCAGCTGTCTATGTTGTAAGTGACCTATGCAAATATTTAAAGAATAACTCATAGAATCACATATTTATGTATAGAGATGGGCGAAACTTACCAGTTTCGTTCCGTTTTCAGATTCCTGGATCTCGGGAAAATCCCGAAGATCTGAAAACGGAATTCATTTTTAATTATTATCAAATGTCCAAGGCTATTTTCGAAGATTATCGAAAATAGCCTCAAACATTTGATAAACTCCGAAAATATGATCGGAGACTACTTTCAAATTTCCAATCATATTTTCGAGGATTGTCGGCTATTTTTGATAATCCACAAACGTTTGATAACTATAGAAAATAGGCTGCAAAGTCCCGAAATCCGAACGATCCATTCGTATTCGGACGGATCATTCGGATTTCGGAACCCTAGGGTTCTGTGTTGGATCCAGGTCTGATTTGGACCCGGATCCCATCTCTAGTCTGGAAATGTATTTGGATGCAAAAATTAACCTAGAATCTTAATAGTTATGGTTCTTTAATAAATGATAATACAATAAAGTACGGTGTTAAACTGCCTAAAACAGGGACATGGTTATTTTAAACATGCTATGTTTTTTTTCTTCTTGGGTCTTGCATTAGTCATAAATATAATTCCCCAGTTTGCCTACTGAGAAATTATTGATGGAGGTTCCTGAGATCTACTCAATGACAGGCTCACATTTAACCACATTGTAGAAGTCAGTTTATCTAAGCACTAGCATGTCTTGTGAAACATGCCTTGACCACTTTCCATTAACGATAATAAGAACAACTGGTAGCACTTCCATCCTCCATTAGAAAGAGGGTGGAAAGAAATGAGGTATAAATATAGAAAGTACAGAAATGCATACAGACAAAAGCTAGTTGATTTGTTACAAAATAGAAATGGGAGTCCCAGGTTGGGCCTGCAAGTATAAGACAGATCTGCCAAAAAGGACCTTAAAGGAATAGTACACTGAACAAACTTTACTCTAATGTGTTTGTGTTGCTGCATAACTTCAATCCAGTACTTGATTTGCTCAAGTTCAGTCCAGCAGTCCCCCAATGAGGCAACATTGGTAGCGGGGATTTTCCACCATGCACCATGCACATACCATCAGTCACTATTACAGCAACAGCAAAACTATACATAACAGAAAAGATTATCATAGCGGGCGTTAAAAATGCCAGAATAGAAAATCGCCAGCTAGCGATGTTCCGAGCGCCGTTGTCGCTTTATAACATCGCCGGGCTGTTTGCACCGGGTTGCCGATAGAGGCGCTCGGTGCATTGCCCCGTAAATGTATAAGCCCAAATTTAAATAAACATAAACAAGGCACAGGTAATGATACAATCCTTTACTTTAAACATGAATATACACAATAAAGTACAGCACCTTAAACTTGTGATGGGGTAATGATAAAGAGGAAACAACACATTTATTTATTAGTAAAGTTGAAACTTTGTCCCATCACAAAGCAAAATGTAATTAAAGGGGGACTGTGGCCTCCATACAAGTTGAAATGAAAGGCCAGTTTCTTACCTTTAAAATGAGCCATTAACCACCTTTCTACATGCTCCACAGCCCAAGATATTAAGAAATGACTGACCAGAAAGTTAATGGGTGGGAGGCTGATATGTGACATTCCTAAGGTTTCTTCTGCACAGTGCCGCCAGCGAGTACAGCCTCGGAGTCCCTCAGTGTGTGAGGGAGACAGGAAGTCTCTCCTCCTCTCCGCTGTGTGAAGTCCTGACAGAGTAGGTAAGGGAATCTACAGCCCTTCTTTCCCACTATGTGAAAACTCTCACTCTGCCTGAAAAGACTGTTTCCACAGAGTTTTCTGTAGGGTGAGTGGCCCACGACACCAGCGAGTGGGTGAGGCTTAGACAACCATGAGTGGGCGGGGCTTTGGCACCCATGAGTGGGCGGGGCCACATGGGTCTGTAAGAGAATGGGCCAAGGGGGGGGCTGCAACTGGAGGGACCATGGAGCTACAAAGGGGAGGAGGAGACACAGGGCAGATTGACTGACATGATTTCAGAGCAGGAAGCAGGAAGTGCAGGGGACCTGGTGATGCTGCTGCCATATCACACACATAAATGTAAATATCTTCAAAACTATGCAAAATAAACAATGAAAATAAATTGCAAAAATTCTCAGGAGAGCAATTCCTAGCAATTTACCTAAAGTAATTTTTGGACCACAGTTCCCCTTTAAGAACAGGGAAAGAAAGAGGCTACATCAGAAAGAAAAAGTGTCAGGGAGATTCAATAAAAGTTCTTATTATTAAAAATGGTGCTTATTTTGCCCCAACCAATCAGATCTTATTTAAAGGGCATGCCCACCCTCAAAATACTTTTTTTATATGTTGTAGTAGTCCCTATCCCACCCCCAACCACTATGTTTATTTGATAAAAAAAACTATCCTAACATTACTTACTTTCCTTCATTCCCCCGGCGCTGTAATCTCAGCCCTGGAACTACAATCAGGGGGCCGGACCTACATCCGCGTCCTTGATTGGCTGAGAGACAGTCAATCACAGACACGGCTGCCGGCATTACAGAACGCCGGGGGAATGAAGGAAACTAAGTAATGTTAGGATCTTTTTTTTTTTTTTTCAAATATACATAGTGGTTGGGGTGTGATAGGGACTACAGCAAAGGGGTTAAAAGTTAGGGGATAGGAGAGACAAACGGCATCTAGAGGGAGGGAGAGCATTCACTGTGCATGACAGAATTCTCCCAGAGGAGAGGTTAGAGTCAGAAACCTTTTGGGACACAGCTAGACTCCTGCTCTTCAACGACATTGCAGGGCAGCCATTTGGAGCAGGGATGTAAGGTAAGGATTTATCAACACATAGTGTGGCCAGTAGTGGGTTAAATTATAGTTTTGGGGGTAGCCCTTTAAAATTTGAAAGCTAACAATTAGCTCCATTTTTAATGATAAGAACTTTTATTTAATCTCCCTGACAGAGTGAGAGAGATGTCTGCCATTTGTTTAGGGGGTTTTACTCTCACACGTGCTACTTTCGAGCTCTCGAATTTGAACATTCGATAATTATCCCATGAACGACTTGCGGATTCGAGAATTCAATATTTACTTGCGTATTGGTATAATAGACATTTTACTTGGGGATTGGATATTTGATATTTACTCGCGTATAGGTACAATAGACATTTTACTCGCGGATTCGAGAATTCGATATTTACTCCGTATAGGTATAATAGACATTTTACTCGCAGATTCAATATTCGATATTTACTCACTTATTGGTATAATAGACATTTTACTCGCATATTCGCACGCCTCAAACGTTCGAAAATTCGATAATTATCGAAAGTCCAGAAAATATCGAAAATCCGAGTCTGGGATAGTTCGAGAAGTCAGAGTCCGTTCGAACTAGAAAAGTTCGAGTTCTAGTCCATCTCTATTAAACATTCGTAACGACTGTGTCTAATATGAAGGTCCCACCAGTAATTCAGGCAACTATGGATCCCCATTAATCCAGGACATTTTGAACATTTAGATTCAGAGTAAAAGAAGGAGAAATTATGAGATTATGGCTTCTGTCCTTGTTCTAATATATTCTGGTAGGCTCTCAGTCCTCCAGAATGAAAGTGGGTAATAGAGAGTTGCATATCGTAAGAAGGTTTTCTAGGTGTGTGCAATGGATGATGGTTAAATGTAGGGTGTCAATGAGTCTTGTGCCACCTCTACTATAGAATTCTTACATTGATCTTGTAACTTAATACTGAAAACCTTCTGTGAGTGACATGATTTGTTGATTAGCTACTTAGAAAATGCCTTATCTTATTGCAATTTTTACATTGAGAACATTAGACTTAAAGAAAAAGCTACACTGGAGAATATCATGATTCCTCGTTAAAATGTGTTTTTAAGAATTGGACTTATTATGTTGCCATGGAGATTAGAAACAAGAAAATGCATGTCTCGACATGAAAAAAAAGCAGCACATATTAAAAGAGAATCTTAGGATGTGAGAAGTTAATGGAGGTAGCCGTTTTAATGAGAAGCTCTAAAAACATACTTCTGCCTCATTACACTTTGTGATACACTGTTAGTTTCTTTTGGCAGCCAAGTGGTTAAAGGATTAACATTAAATTTATTTGACTATATATATAGAGGTACACATACATATCTCTCTTCATCCATCTAGACAGTAAAACTGCCCACTGCTCGGAATCCCCGGACATGCATATTTCAGAAGAAAAGCCGTGAACAGTTTGTTTTATGAGCAGACCCACATCTCTTCGCGAGTTACAAAAACACAGCCAGCCTGTGTTATTAATGTTTACTTGGGTATTAAATATATTGTGCTCTTGGGAGCTGTACTTTCCCTTACAGCTGTTACAAAACACTTCTACCTCTGTATTAGAAGCCAAAAACGGAACAAGCTGAAATCATTACAGCTTCTGCCTTTCAATTATTTTAATGCAGGGTCACCTTGGTAGTGTCGCAATGCAGTCTATAAATGACGAGGGAGGATTGTGATAGCAGGAGAGTCAGTGCGTGTAACAGCAAAGTCCCATTCTCTTAGTGATATTGCAACCTCCTTTATATCTGCCTCCCAGCCTTATGTTAAAAGAGCAATGTTAGCAGTTATTCAGATGTGGATAAGGGATTCTGGGAGTCATGCGATCTACCTAGTTTATTTTCCATTGACTTTGAACATGTATTTTTTTTTTTTTTTTTTTTAAAGGAAAAGAACAAAACATTAATGAAGGTCTTTGTAATAATATTATTACTAATTTTTAAATATACAACATATACAAAATATAGGGATGATCCTACTGATAAGAGCTGAATTCCAACTATAACTTACACATTTTTCATATAGTTACTCATTATATATATATATATATATATATATATATTAATGGAAATAAATGAACTCATTATCTTTACTCCCTGATTGTCCTGTTTGAGTGAGGGCCAGGCTGGGTTTGGTGTGGAGTTGGGCAGGGAGCTTACAGGTCCAGACTTTGGACAGTATAACACAGTATTACATTGCAGCACAATTAATAAAGAGAAAAACTGCTTTATTAAAATGTTAATGGGCTGCTGATATTATCCTAGACACACTTCATACCTGATGCTAGATTTACTGCTTCACGGTACTGGGTACTTTACAGTACTGCAGTAAAAACTTAACTTAGCCTTTTCTACATTAGTTAAGCTGTGGTATTTTCAAAAATGTTTGGAAATGGCATTGCCACCACAAAATCGGTGTTAAACCTTCACTTACCTGATAATACATTATTGGGTAGTTTGGGTTTTACACTAATTCGGTCAAAAAGCTACCATTATAACGTTGCCATAAGTGCTGAAAAGCAAGGGGGGTTTGGAGTTGGGGTGCCTCCAAGACTGACTGTGCCAGGACAGGAAGGTTTAAAGCTATGCAGATGAAGCCAAATTGTTTTCAGGTGCGTATTCATCTTCCTCAGGACAGACTTACATAAACAACAGGTTTTGCCACATGTCCCAGCTCCCCCCTTCAGAATATTTGGAGGTCAAATTTCGTTTTAATAGATCATCATGTAAAAAGGAAAAAAACATAGAAAACTATTGTACCAAACATGTAAAAAACAAAATGCAAAGCATCAGCTTACTGAATCGAATATGGAAGTGAATGTAAAGAAGCCCTGATTTTCTGCCATTTTTAAAGGTGTATTATACATTGCTTGTGCAGGTTCTCATTCATCCAGGTCATGGTATATCTGTTGTATTCAATTAGATCAACTGGACTTGAAATGTAGTTCTTGAAGACGTTTCGCTAGTCATCCGACTGTCTTTCTCAATTCAGAATGACTTGTACAAGTATCTTTGGCAATTATGTACCCTGGAAAATCACAATTAGCATATCATAGCCAAGTATTAAGGGCGTGATTGGATAGTGGCTAAGAGGTGTTATAGGAACACCCAGAGTAAGGTGTCAAAACCTTTAAGGGCATAGCACCCAGCCACTGGTTCAGATATGTGGATGACACCTGGGTTAAAATCCACCAGAAGGAAGTACAAGCTCTCACACATCAACACATCAACATGTGGTAAACCAAAACATCAAATTTACAAGGGAAGAGGTACAAAACTACAAACTGTCTTTCTTGGACTGCTTGGTAGAAGTTAAGGAAAATGGTAAACTGGAAGTAGAGGTTTACAGAAAACCAACACACACAGATCAGTATTTGATTTTTGACTCCCACCACCCTTTAGATCACAAGCTGGGTGTCATCAGAACCCTGCAACACAGAGCTGAGAACATCCCCACTAGCACAGAGGCGAATGGATTCCTCATTTCAACCCAGGTGTCAGTTTGCTCTCCCAACTTTTTTTTTTTTTTACTATATATAAAGCCTTTAGATGAGAACTGGAGCAGTAGACAGAAGACTCTTTGCTGCAGTAATTGGGACATGGCTGCTGATATGGAGTCATGCCACAGGGAAACACAGAATTGGACCAGCCTTAGTTATAATGTCAAAATTCTCTGGCTGCTCCACCATGGTTGTCTCAAATTTAGCATACAGTGAGATTCCTTCACTTAGTTGCACTTAGATGAAATGAGATATCTAAACTCATACCTGCTCTCCAGTATCATGGTTACAATTAAAGTAATTGTGAGTACAATTAAGTGAAGGAAACAAGGTTTTTGTTCAGGGAGTAGACCTGTGTCTAGGTAGCAGTGGTGGCAATATAAGTTCCTTGGGAGGTAAGTACCATTGTCCTTTAAATCCCATTGATTTAAAGGACAACTGGATTGAATATCTGCTTCCCTAAGTTACCTTTATTACTTTAATTTCACTTATTTAGTTCATTGTAGATATTTTGCTTTAGGAGGAAGTTTAATACTGTCACATATTATGTCATATTGACATCAATGGAATCTAAAACACTGTTTTCTTGAAACTATCAAGGATTGTCACATTGAGAAATAATGTCCTCTGTGACATTACTTATGGAGTAAAGTCACATGGGTGATTAGCGCTGTATTAACCAATAGCTTTAAGGTTGGCTGTGAAAATAATTACAGTGTCTCCATGCATTAGCATCAATTACAAAGCCCATTTAAATTTGCAGTTGCAAATTTCCATGTTATTAGAAACAGTCACCTTAGCATGTGAAGGTTCTTATTCACCCAGGTCATGGTATATCTGTTGTATTCAGTTAGATCAACTGGACTTAAAAATTTAGTTCTTGAATATGTTTTGCTAGTCATCCGACTGTCTTTCTCAATTCAGAAAGACTTTTACAAGAAATACTCAGCACAGAAGAAACCAATGAGGCTGTTAAAATGGTAGGAAAACAGCTAGGCCAAGACATCACCCTTACCAGCAGATCATAACCCAGAACATGTGTGTTCCCTACTGGACTTATGCCTGAATATCACCTATTTCAAATATAGGGATATGTTCTACAAGTAAAAACATGGATCTGCTATGGGATCTCCAGTTCAACCCATCGTGGCAAACCTTTACACGGAGGAAGTTGAAACACAGGCTCTTAATACTTTCAAGGGCATTGCACCCAGCCACTGGTTCAGATATGTGGATGACACCTAGGAATACACCAGAAGGAAGTAAAAGCCTTTACGGAACATATTGATGCTTTAGACCAAAACATCAACTTTACAAGGGAAGAGGTACAAAGCACCACACTGGCTTACTTGGACTGCTGGTAGAGGTCAGGGAGAATGGTAAACTGGAAGAAGAGGTTTACAGAAAACCAACCCACACAGACCAGTATTTGATGTTTGACTCCCACCACCATTTAGATCACAAGCTGGATCTCATCAGAACCCTGCAACACAGAGCAGGGAACATCCCCACTAGCACAGAGGAGAAGTCTAAAGAAATTAAACATCTCAGAGGAGCCCTTAAAACTTGTGGATATCTGGATTGGGCCTTTGTCAAAAAGGGGTAGAAGGAAATAAAAGAACATGAATACCATGAGTGAAGGGGGCAAGCAAGACAGGAGAAAGAACATGGTCATCCCATATGTAGCAGGGGTCTCCACGAAATTAAGAAGAATTTCCAAAGAAACACTGTTTCCCTGTCTGATTTAAACCAAACAACAGACTGAGGCAGCAATTGGTACATCCAAAAGACCCAATATCGAAACATAAGAAGAGCGACATAATATGTGCAGTGCATTGCAGTGAAGAGTGCTTTTTTTGGATGTGGGGAAGACCAAACAGCAACTGCACCAACGTATGGCTCAGCACAAAAGAGTCAACTCCTCGGGTCAGGACTTAGCCATATATCTGTATCTTGGCAAAGGAACAGGACTGGTTGAAGAGAGGTGTCAAGAAGGCCATTTATGTGAAAATATATAAACCAAGCCTAGAGGTGTGTGGGGATGTGTGGGTGGGGGGTGTCAACACCAACTGTCTGCCATGTACAATGCTGTTTTGACACCTTACCCTGGGCAGTTCCTATAATATCTCTTAGCCACAATGCAATCACACCTTGCACCAGAAGGTCCCTAACACCTGGCTGTTATATGCTAATTGGGACTTTCCAGGGTACTTAATTGCCAACAGATTCTTTTACAAGTCATTTTGAATTGAGAAAGCCAGTCGGATGACTAGCGAAACGTCTTCAAGGACTAAACTGTATGTCCAGTTGATCTAACTGAATACAACAGTCACCTTAGTGATTACTTGTTTCTAGTTGTGTTAAAATTGCAGGGTCCAGATAAGACATACATACTCAAAAAAAAGCAAACTGTATATGCTTGCATGTTATATGAAACACAGTGCAGTCATTCAAAACGAGTATACAGTAAAGAAAAAAATATATTGTTTAGTCTTAAATGTAGAAGTCCCTTTTTTTGAGATTTCCTAATACAGCGAGTGCTGCCTATACAATATACTTTACTTTGCATAAAGGCGTCACATTGCTTCAATGAACAGCTTATCTGAAAAAGGGACACATGCACATTTGCAATCCTAAAATGGAGAGAGCTTCTCCTGTGGTGTGACTTTTCCATTTATATACTAATCTTCCTTTTGTGCTTCCATAAAAGAAAAGATTTTCTGCCATTTCATTTTTAAAAACAAAATCTACATTTAAATGAATGGGAAAAGAAGAACAGAACCCTGTCAAACCAGAGCACAAACCATGAACGAGAAGCATAGAAAACTATTAATAGGAGCAAGTTTAAATGCTTAAAACAAAAGCTGAGCAGGACTATTAAGGCCTATCGGATGTTTCCGTCCACCATGTCACACATCAGAAGACAACATTTCTTTTAATAGGGCCTCTAGACCTGCAGGAAATCAGACAATTCTCATAATGAATTTTATTATGCTGCCACAGCTAGAGGCCACAGACAGACACATTTATCCATTTATTGCTTAATAAATAGTATAGTATAGTATTTGAGGATGAACAAAGACACATGTCCATCTAGTCCCACCTACTCAGAAATACCCACATGCCTAAAAGTTGATCCAAAGGAAGGCAAAAAAAATTATAAATAAATTGAGGTATCCAATGAACCTGCCATCACCACATCAAATGCAAACAGTTCTATAGTTTAACTGTCACAATGAATAAAACTTTTTTTTAAGAGATGTCCACGTGTCCTCTAACATGTTCTTTTGGTGAATAATGCACCAGATGGTTTATTGTATGGCCTATTAATTTAAATGCTTTAAATGCTTGTTAAAAGTTTTAGTTCTTGAAGACGTTTTGCTAGTCATCTGACTAGCTTTCTCAATTCAGAATGACAAGAATCTGTTGGCAACATAAGTACCCTTGAAAGTCCACAATTAGCATATGACAGCCAGTTGTTAGGGACCTTCTGAATGCAAAGGTATGGATGCATTAAGGCTAAGGGGTGTTAATGAAACTGCCCAGGGTAAGGTGTCAGAAACAAAATAAAAGTGTATAGTAAAGAGCAACCAAAAACTCAGGCAACCCCACAGGTATTGCTATAAACAAACGTGCATTTATTGTGCACACGACATGTTTCGGACAGTCTAGGTCCTTTCTCAAGTGAGAGAAAGGACCTAGACTGTCCTAAACATGTTATGTGCACAATAAATGCACGTTTGTTTATAGCAATACCTGTGGGGTTCTCAGAAAGCCAACTTTCACAATACTTACCTTCCTCCCCAGCACCTGAGAGGGAATCTTACCTTGAATTTAGCTGGTCCCTCGCCACTTTCAGCCATCATTGGCCATGACTTCATTGTCACAATTTAATTAACGACAACTCGGAAGATCAGCAAAGATGGTGTATAGTATGAAAGCATCAAGAAATGATCCAATAATGGTTTATGCTTTAAAGAAAGAGGAGTATCAGGTATGGTTCCATTCCCAGTGTTCATGCTTCTTGGTGAGAGACAAAGGACTTCAAGGTAAGCTTTTTCTTTCAGGAGTGCCGCAGAGAAAGAAAAGTGTTGTGTAAAAAAAGTTTTATGGGGGTAAACATGCCTTTGTGGCTCTGGTCTTACCCTTCACCTACCAGTGGAAGACAATCAGATGATGTGTGTTGGAGGTCTCAGAGTGTTCGACTCTGTAGGTAACCTCTGCACCACTCCAGAAAGGTGAGGAACTCGAAAGACTCCTTGGTATATTAAAATACAGATAGCAAAAACCCTGAATAGCAGACATCCCTTTAATTATGAAGAGTGAAAAATGGGTTAATTCTATCAGACTTTAATTAACTGATGACGGCTTTCAAATGGGTGGAGGGAAGTTTAGATTTTGAGTCTATGAGTAAGGGCACCTTAGCCTGAAACGCGTAAGACATGTGATACCATTGCTTATGTTGAAGCACACTTTTTTCTTGCGACCAGTGTAACAATAATAAAGGAGGTTTTAAACATACTAAATATCATTGGTGTTCCTCACCTGTCACTGAAAGCCCAGTAAATATTACAGTCTGGAAGGTGATCGGTACAGTACACGGATGCAGTGTTATTTACTAATAGAAGAAGTATTTAAAGCTTTCCCTTTACATCAATAAATATGCAATTAGTGTAATTTGCCAGTAGTTGTAAGGGCTTATAAACAGCATATGCTTTTCTGCAACAATCTCATGAACCATGAGCACATACTGTAGAAGAGTGAGAAACAACTAATTTTAATCAATGGATGTTTTGAGTTAACATTTCCTTTAACATGTTTCCCCCTTGTTATACTGTATATAAATACTGTAAGTGGTAACTTTAAAGATTTGCCATTTATTTTGATATTTTAGTTGATTCTGTTTTGTAATGATCATGTATATGGATTAAAGTTAAATGTCTTACAAAGTAACATATTTTGGGATGATCCCTAAACTTAGCTTATCTAACCAGGGCACACTGAAGACGGACTAGGCATGTGCAAGGTTTGTTAAAATAATAAGATGGTGACCTCCAGGGACAACTTTAAAGGCTATATCTTCACTATAAAATGATTCCTGCATAAAGCAGCATGTGATAGTTCAAATCTTTGTACTGACATGTTTGTTTGCAAAAAAATGTATTTAGTTATTTAAAAAATTGAAATGTGTCACTTGTTTTAATGACACCCTCACGTAAAGTTCTATAAAGATACATGTTTATGTTATACATATTTTCACAATGCAAAAAAGTAATTACTAATGGCTTGTAAAATAAGCAATGAACGTTTAAGGATTTTTCTAACTATACACTGTTCATTTATGCCTGAGTATGTTTCAAAACAGTTCTACATTTAACAGTTGGCTTACGTAAACAGATCCTCAACTCCACAAGACTATGGGGCATATTATAAAGCAACGAAAATAGCGGCAAAAAATTACCGCGCACATCGCGGCCGCGCGAAAATAGCGCTATCGCTGTATTTATAACGGCGAGCGCCATTCCCGCGATATGTATCCGCCGCGTGATGTGCTGCGGTAATTTTAAGCCCCTTCACGGCGATACTGTATAGTATCGCCGCGAAGGGACTTAAAATCCCTCCCCGACGCCTCTCCTAAGGGGGCGGGGCATACGCCAACCCCGCCCACACACCCCGCGGCGGCGGCGGGGGACACCCCACCGCCGCTTCCCAGCAGCCCCTCCCAACCCGTTCCCCGCTCACGGCAATCTTGGAACGGGAGGCTAGGAGGGGCTGCCAGGAAGGGGCCGCAGCAGCCGTTTTCGGAATTTATAAATCGCGTTAAACGCGATTTATGCGTTAATGTCCACGAAAGGGCCGCGAAAAGTTAACGAACCTTTAAAATATGCCCTATGTTCCCTTCTAGCAATAGGTTAAATAAAGCTTGCAGTGTTTTCTTTAAAATGAGCCCTGGATAACATCTTGACTGCGGTCTGTGAAATGTCCTGTCTTTGCTGAGTTCCATCTACTTTGTGCTGGCTGTGTTTAGTACTAAACCAGAGTGGACATATTTTACATGTACAGCAATTTAGCCTGTTGTTAAATAGGTTACTTTAGAAGCAGAAAGGAAAATGAAAAGGTTTTGCATCCCTAATTCAATTCATTAGGACAGGTACGCAAGATTTTCTCTATTGATTAATTTTTTTTCCAATTTTCAAACATCTTTTTTCCCTCAGAATAATGCCTTTTCACAATCAACATTTGAAATTGATAACAAGGTTGGAAAGCAGCACCCACTCAGTTTAATATTTATATGTGATATTGGTTTATATTTAAATGACCCAATTTACCTTGGGTCATTTATCTGGGCGACACTCCCTGCTTGGTTAGGTTGTCTCCCTGACCTTGCACTGGATTAGATTTAAAGGTTATCACTTCCTGCCCCTCGCCTACTGACTTTGAACAAGGAAGGAAGAGGCCTCTCATCCAATGCTTAGTATTAAAGGCATAAGACCTCCAATTAAAGGGATGTGTTGGGGGGTGCTACTACCACATGGAAGCTTGGTCAATCTTCCTGCAGAGAAGCTCTGTTACAATATATGTATGCCTTTAATACTAAGCATTGGATAAGAGGTTCTTCCCTCCTTGTTAAAAGCCAGTAGGCAGGGGGAAGTGATAGCCTTTAATACTATCCAGTGCAAGGTCAGGGAGACAACCTTCCCAAGAAAATGCAACTAAGCAGGGAGTGTCAGCCCAGATAAATGACCCAAGGTAAATTGTTAGGACCTTCCATACTGGGGTTAACTTGACGTGTGTTGGAAGGCTTATCATTTTTATGCATTCAATTGTAACTAAAACCCCCATGCTTTTATTGTTTGCACTAGGATAGATATTATGATATATGGGGCCCAGGAATGTGCATTGATCATCTCTTTTCCTGTTTGTTCAATGTTGGTCAGATCAGTAGCACTTCCTCTATTTGTTTAAAGTAATTTTGCCACAAGAGTGCTCCCACTGCCCCCCTTTTGTGCCAGTCTCTGTACAAACACACAGTTATTAATTGAGTTCCTTAAAGTGGGTTACATTACTTTAATACCATTTACTGTATTGCTATTTTACAGTTTATTGGTGTTTTTAGAGGATATATGTTCGATTCTGAAATGTAAAAATTTGGCTTTAGTTCTCCTTAAGTTGTTTTTAATGCAATATTTCATGGTTTTAATCCCATTATTTAGTCACCATTACAATTTTAGAATGTTTTAATGCCTTTATCTGTTCCACAGAAAAGTATTGGTAACCTGGAGGTCCTGCTACAGAGGCAATCTGCCACAAACAGAGGGGGGCCTGGCTGTCTTTTATAAATTAGCTGCAGGCCTGGGAAAAATGACAGGAAAGGTTAATGAAATGATAGAAAGGAGACCTCAGAGAAAAACAACATCAGGCAGACTTACATTCACTAAAACACGGATAAACTAATACTTGTATTCATCAGGCAGGGAATTAATCTGCACGTTAATAACTACTTTACACCTCAGCTGCTTTCTCGTGGAAAAGACAGGCTCTGAGCACTCTGGCCTTATGCTCCATATGCAGGGATAGCTGGGTATAATTAAATCAAATCACATTACCATTTGTTTTAGTCTTCTTTAGATTTCTTGGTCACCTTTCACAGGCTGCTGCAATGTTGCATTGTAAAAAAACATATGAATATAATAAATGAGAGCGAAAGAGAAATGGAATAGAACTGCTGAAAAGCAAAAATATTAATACATTAAAATGATGTTGACAGTGTTCTTTATCTTAAATAAAATCGCCTCTAAACATTTATATAATCAAAAACAAACACATATAAAATGTTCTCCTTAAAAATGTTCATACTATTTAGGCACTATAATCCACTCTCCATTGCAAGGTAAAATTTAAGGAGTGAATAACTCGATGGGCATGAGGCAACCACAATTCAACATTTTAAAAAATTAGCCAATGAGCAAGTATAATGGTGGCCATAGACACAACAGCAGTGTTATATGCCCTGTATGAAACAAAAATCGTATAATAAACGTGCAATGGCCATATGCAGGCAACAATCAAATTATGCCAAGACTGTAAGACTGCAATTTGATTTGGGCAAGATTTCTAACTTTGAATCATGTTTCCCATGATACAGTTCCAAGAACTGCATGTCTGTCTTTGTGATGAACCATGTTTACGTTGTTTGATTCAGAAGAGTAAATGATTATTGGCATGGTTTCTAATTTTCAATAAGCTGGAAGTTTGAATTTGCAACTCATGCTATTATCCATAAAACAGAATCCGTAAGGCAGGCTACTATGAGGAAGGACGTTGGTCCATGAAAGGTGTTGGTCTCCATCTTGCTTGTCGATCTTATTACTACTATAGTTTTGACGTTTTAACTAAACTACTTGTTGCTGGTAGCATGAGTGGCATTTTGAGCAAATTGGAAGTGGTGTTTTGGAGGCGTATGTGAACTACAATGGTTACTGCAAGTTGTGAAAGCTACAGGTACAGGTACTATTTTCCTATTTGATGTTGACACTGAACTGTCTTTAAATATGGGCAATTTTATAATTTGTATAAAATGAAAGTAAAAGATAGATGAATTCCATGGCAAAGGAATTGTAGAGGAGGGTTCAAAACCAACTATCCTGATAAAATGGTATGCCAAATACATAGGTGCTCACAGAGATATGGGCAGTCACTACATGGGACTAATGCACAAGAGAAATTAGCTACATTATGTGCCATTTATAAATTCATAAATGTAGACACAGATTATAAAAATTTGTGATTTTAGTAGATTTTCTGAAAAAATGTAGGAAAGACATATTAAAAGTTTGAAACCCTGTCCAACCCCAAAGTAAATATGAATCTCCCACATATTCTGAAGCCACACAATGACATGTACAGTAACTATTCCAAAAGTGTTACAATAAATAAAGGGAATTATAAAAAAAACATTTTCCAATTTCACTTTTTTAGTAGGTCAAAATAGTGGTAATAAGAAACCATAACATAACAATGTCTGGTCGTTTTTTTTCTTCAAATTGAACATAAGAATGATCGGACATGCCAGAAAATCATGGGCAATTGTACAGTCTTCTAGGACAGTATGATTGGTTGAGCCGAAAGATTAGTGGCTACGTTCTCCGTGACTGGTGATGTTTTAGCCGGTCACATGGTGACTGGTTGGTCAGAGGAGGAAACACCTCCCAAGCTACCAAATAGCAAACTTATACGTTTATACAAAGTGTAGATTAAGGTCCTTAGATGTTACAAATATGTGGCCTTTTTAGTTTTATTAATCGGTAAGATTATCCACGCCAGTTTAAAATAATAGTGTTGGCTAGTCCTACCATCTTGTAGCAAGTTTCACACCATTAGGCGGAGATTGTCTTGATTGCTTTATGCTTTATAAAGTTCTGATTATGTAGGTGGAGGCAAGAATTGTATGTAAATGAACACATAAGGTTTGCTCAACAAAACAAACAAACTTCCATGTGAGGTTTATATTCCAAAATATATTAATTAATTACAACACCCTGGGCACCTTCTGCCTCTCAAGGGTTTTATTATTTTGTAATCTGATGTTTACCTTTGCAAAAAAATGGATTTATCAAGGGATCAAAGTCTGGATATTTTGTTTGTTTTGTCTTTTTGCATCTGTTTTAGGCATATTTTGCAGCTGAAAAAA
The DNA here is from genome assembly GCA_019447015.1 of Hymenochirus boettgeri. Classification (NCBI taxonomy): domain Eukaryota; kingdom Metazoa; phylum Chordata; class Amphibia; order Anura; family Pipidae; genus Hymenochirus; species Hymenochirus boettgeri. Next base: position 166,716,844 of record CM033472.1, read on the forward strand.
TTGATACGCAACTCCCTTGATGTTCATGGCTTGTTAACCACCCGCAAATTTAAATACATCTCAATAAATTACCATGAAAAGATAAATAAAAAAAATAAACACATGCTGCAAATTGTCTGTCATTCATTTCAGCCAATACTCGTCATTTAACCTTATGAATGTAACAGCTCTTTAATAAGTCCTTGCATCAGCAAAGGGAAAACAGATCTCGCTAATAGGCTCTTTTGAACTAAACATCAATATATGTTTGTGGGACTCAACTCAGCACATTCCATACGGGTAGTAATTTTAAAATTAGCAGGTGCAGGGAGAGATAAGCACCATCAATAAATTAAACTGTAACCCTGTGGTTTCTTACAAAAAGGTTAAAATAAACTTGCATGATTGACTGAGAATTTTAAGCAGTTTTTTTCTTCATGCAATCAGGGCTGTACCAATGTCATTGCTCATTAAAAGGAAAGATTTTCATTCCAACATTTGATTGAGGGTGTTTTCCCTTCATTTGCATTAGCTTTCTACAGAGTAAGCATCTTGCCTTGTAAGTGATTAGATTTCTACCCCATCTCTTATTGTCTATAAAGTCATACACTGAAAGGAAGAAGTGATTTGCAGGCCTTTTACATAAATGATTGAATGAGGATATTGACTGGAGAATTCTCTAGCAAACAGGCCGATGGATGGACTGCCTTTGACAGAATGATGGAAGGCATCCTTGGTTCCTACTTAGCTGCCCTCCTAATTGGCCTTATGAATATTTAATGAAATCAGGTGAAATTCAATCAGAGCTTTTAGCTGTGAATCTTAAGCAAGAAAAAAATGGCATATTATTTGAGTTTCTAGTGTACACAGTGCAGTGTCACTCAAACTCTACAAAGAAAGAAATCCTATGGTGTATTCATTGTATTAGCATTGACTTTAAACATATAGAGGCAGCATCAAAACAACGACTCTCAGCTGACTGACATAACATCTAATAGTTTCAAGCATTTACAGTTGTTACACTTTTGACAAAATTTCAGTGATCTATTATGTGTTCTCCTGATCACTACATTCAGTTAACAATTCCAGGAGGGGTAACAAACTTGCTACAATTTTTTTGTTGTTTAAAGGAGAATGAAACCCAGAATATAAAGGCAGCTCCCCTTATGTTTACCTTCCGGGGCAGGAAAACTAGACATCTGGCCCAGCAACCATTGAACGTGCACACAAACAGATACATTTGCACTATCCCACACACTACTGAGGAATCTGGAGGGGAAACCTGGGCAATGCCACTGTTGTCTATCTCTTCGTCATATATCATCTGTCTATCTATCAATCTACCTGTCTGTCTTGCCTATAGGCTTGTACATATGTGCAATCGCAGGTCCCGACCGGCGACACACGATGTGAATCGTTATGACCTTTCAGAGATCCGCCTGGTTGGTCGGGCAACGATCCCTGACCGAACGTCCATTTTGGCCGATAAAGTGACTACACACGGGCCGATTATTGTCCGAAACATTCGTTCGTACACATGTGGTCGCGTGACCCGCGATCGCAGTGTGTACGAACCTTATCTCTCTCTCTCTCTGTCTATCTCTCTCTATCATCGGTCTATCATATCTGTCTATCTATTATCTATCAGATAGATAATAGCTAGCTAGATATATATAGACAGATAGACAGACAGAGAGATAGATAGAGATAGACAGATAGATAGAGACAGACAGACAGAGACAGAAAGATACAGATAAAGAGATAGACTAATAGACAGACAGACAGATAAAGAGAGACTGATAGAGACAGACAAATAGACAAAGATAGAAAGAGAGAACAGAAGCAGATAGATAGAGGGACAGACAGATAAGAACAGTTAGACAGACAGCTAGAGAGACAGACAGATAAATAAAGAAACAGAGACAGTCAGAGCTAAAGAGATAAATTATTTGTGTGACTCTCTTATTTCTCCACACAGACTTGACAAATCGCAGTTAATCCTGTGAGAGAAAATAAATAAACTGTAAGTAGGTGATTTGTTCAGACTTTTGTTACCTGCTGTGCAGCCTGGAGAACCAGGTTGAGTTTCTAAGCTATTGCGTTGAAGAAGAAGATCCCGCCCAGACGATGTTTGTAGCTTTCCCTCCTGTTCCCAGACTGCACTCTTGGCTTTAGTAGATGGGACCGCCTACAATGATCGGACGGACCCAGCCAGGGAGGGAGGGATCTTTGAGCAATGGGGAGGGCCTGAAGGGAGTGTCCAGTTGCTACCTGTTCCTTCTGACACACCTCCCAGGATCCCCAAAAAACTAACTTAATGTTATTAGTTAGCTGTGAATGTGTGAACATTTTTGGGGGGAATATCCTTCCCACCCCCTACTTTCAGATTTGTTTTGCTGGTTCTCCTCCATAGTACTATGGCTCCTAGGACCAACTCCCATGAGATGTGGGTTGCTCAAGCAAATAGGGTGGTGAAGAATGTAGATTGCTGTGGTGGGCGTGCCCATGCGCGCTCAATGACATCAATGCGCAGCTCTGCACTATGTTGTTTTTATACACAGCAAAAACAAGTGACACTCTTCCTGCCTTCCAAGTGTAAAGTCAGCTAGCAGTACAGTCCTGACAAACTGGTGAGATTCATGTCTACCAAGTCTCGCAGGAGCCATGGAGGGATAGAGAGGAGGAGTGAGGGGCAGATAAAGGGGAAAGGTAAGCTTTGTCAATGAGTAGCATGGTATGTGTATGTGATTTAAGGTACAGTTTTACAATAGCTGAACTTTGATTTACCCTGTACATTCCCTTTAACAAAACTGCCTCTATCTATACTAACAGAACCAATCCCTACTGACCAGCATACACCTCCAGCAGAGGAAGAATAAATCTGCAGCTTTGGTAAGCAAAGTCAATGGTTGGCCATGAGGTAAGCGTCAGAGTCAATACTAAATCTTGACACAGAAGCTTCACGGTGAATGCAGAGCTGGGTCTGTGTAAGTAGAAGAAAATATGTTAAAGGTAGGTATAGAGAGATTATGCCTGGGGGCTGGACCTTTTCTTAAAATTAGGGGTAGGTTGGACATGTCTTTTAAGAAGGTTCTCTGTACTTCTAGCCTGTTCTTCGATTGACTAATGATTAATATATTCATACATCTGAGGGGTTAAAAGGTGGGGTTTCAAATCACACAGTGCAGAAAATGTATAAAGGCAGAAGTGCTGGCAAAGAAAGGAATATGGAACCTTGGTACATCCGAAAGACCCAGTACCGAAACAAAAGTAAAGCGACATCATATACTCAATGCAGTACAGTGAAGACTGCTCTGATTTGTATGTGGGGGGACCAAACAGCAACTGCACAACGTATGGCCCAGCACAGAAGGGCCAATTCCTTGGGTCAGGACTCAGCGTGTACCTGATCACTTAATCGAGGTGGGGGGGTTCGACACCAACTGTTGCCAAGTAAAATGCTGTTTTGACACGTTAAATACAATTAAGCTCACACTCTCCTATAGATTTTTGGTTGCCCAGATGTTCTGTTCCTGGACTAAATTCAAAATAAAAGTGTATAGTAAAGAGCAACCAAAAACTCAGGCAACAAACATAAATACAATTAAGCTCACCACATCTCCTATAGATTTTTGGCTGCCCAGATGTCTGTTCCTGGACATAAATTCAAAATAAAAAGTGTATAATAAAGAGCAACCAAAAACTCAAGGCAACCCCAAATGAGAAAGGACCTAGACTGTCCTAAACATGTTGTGTGCACAATAAATGCACGTTTGTTTATAGCAATACCTGTGGGGTTGCCTGAGTTTTTGGTTGCTCTTTACTATACACTTTTATTTTGAATTTATGTCCAGGAACAGACATCTGGGCAACCAAAAATCTATAGGAGATGTGGTGAGCTTAATTGTATTTAACGTGTCAAAACAGCATTTTACTTGGCAGACAGTTGGTGTCGAACCCCCCCACCTCGATTAAGATGCAGGTACACGGCTGAGTCCTGACCCAAGGAATTGGCCCTTCTGTGCTGGGCCATACGTTGGTGCAGTTGCTGTTTGGTCCCCCCACATACAAATCAGAGCAGTCTTCACTGTACTGCATTGAGTATATGATGTCGCTTTACTTGTGTTTCGGTACTGGGTCTTTCGGATGTACCAAGGTTCCATATTCCTTTCTTTGCCAGCACTTCTGCCTTTATAACATGTTCTGCACATGTGTGATTTGAAACCCCACCTTTTAACCCCTCAGATATATGAATATATTAAATCAAAATTAGTCAAATCGAAGAACAGGCTGAGAAGTACAGAGAACCTTCTTAAAAGACATGTCCAACCTACCCCATAATTTTAAGAAAAGGTCCAGCCCCCCCACATAAATCTCTCTATACCTACCTTTAACATATTTTCTTCTACTTACAGACCCAGCTCTGCATTCACCAGTGAAGCTTCTGTGTCAAGAATTTAGTATTGACTCTGACGCTTACCTCATGGCCAACCATTGACTTTGCTTACCAAAGCTGCAGAATTTATTCTTCCTCTGCTGGAGGTGTATGCTGGTCAGTTAGGGATTGGTTCTGTTAGTATAGATAGAGGCAGTTTTGTTAAAGGGAATGTACAGGGTAAATCAAAGTTCAGGCTATTGTAAAACTGTACCTTTAAATCACATACCATGCTACTCATTGACAAAGCTTACCTTTCCCCTTTATCTGCCCCTCACTCCTCCTCTCTAGCTCCATCCATGGCTCCTGCGAGACTTGGTAGACATGAATCTCATCCAGTTTGTCAGGACTGTACTGCTAGCTGTACTTTACACTTGGAAGGCAGGAAGAGTGTCACTTGTTTTTGCTGTATGTATAAAAACAACATAGTGCAGAGCTGCGCATTGATGTCATTGAGCGCGCATGGGCACGCGCCACAAGCAGCATCTACATTCTTCGACCACCCTATTTGCTTGAGCAAACCACATCTCATGGGAGTGGTCCTAGGAGCCATAGTACTATGGAGGAGGAAGCCAGCAAGAAACAAATGCTGAAAGTAGGGGGTGGGAAGGGAATAGTCCCCCCAAAAATGTTCACACATTCACAGCTAACTAATAACATTAAGTTAGTTTTTTTGTGCACATATCCCTGAAGCTCTGATCCATGTTGTTCGTATAAGTGGACACACTGACGTTGGAACCAGGGTCTCCAAGATCGCAGTTGCGACTGGGACCTTGAGACCTGAGGGCCTGCAACACATAGACTGTGTTGACTGAGTCGGACTGGCTATTAGATAAAAAGCAGGATGTCTATAACGTTGATTTGAGTGAGTACCTCGATCTGAGCAGCAGCAGTGGGATCCTGGGAGGTGTGTCAGAAGGAACAGGTAGCAACTGGACACTCCCTTCAGGCCCTCCCCATTGCTCAAAGATCCCTCCCTCCCTGGCTGGGTCCGTCCGATCATTGTAGGCGGGTCCCATCTACTAAAGCCAAAGAGTGCAGTCTGGGAAGCAGGAGGGAAGAGCTACAAACATCGTCTGGGCGGGATTCTTCTTCAACAGCAATAGGCTTAGAAACTACAACCTGGTTCTCCAGGCTGCACAGCAGGTAACAAAAGTCTGAACAAATCACCTACTTACAGTTTATTTATTTATCTCTCACAGGATTAACTGCAGATTTGTCAAGTCTGTGTGGGATAAATAAGAGAGTCACACAAATAATTTATCTCTTTAGCTCTGACTGTCTCTGTTTCTTTATTTATCTGTCTGTCTCTCTAGCTGTCTGTCTAACTGTCTTTATCTGTCTGTCCCTCTATCTATCTGTCTGTCTCTCTTTCTATCTGTTTGTCTATTTGTCTGTCTCTATCAGTCTCTCTTTATCTGTCTGTCTGTCTATTAGTCTATCTCTTTATCTGTATCTTTCTGTCTCTGTCTGTCTGTCTCTATCTATCTGTCTATCTCTATCTATCTCTCTGTCTGTCTATCTGTCTATATATTATCTAGCTAGCTATTATCTATCTGATAATAGATAGACAGATATAGATAGACCGATGATAGAGAGAGATAGACAGAGAGAGAGAGAGATAAGGTTCGTACACACGTGCGATCGCGGGTCACGCGACGCACAATGTGTACGAACGAATGTTTCGGACAATAATCGGCCCGTGTGTAGTCACTTTATCGGCCAAAATGGACGTTCGGTCAGGGATCGTTGCCCGACCAACCAGGCGGATCTCTGAAAGGTCATAACGATTCACATCGTGTGTCGCCGGTCGGGACCTGCGATTGCACATATGTACAAGCCTATAGGCAAGACAGACAGGTAGATTGATAGATAGACAGATGATATATAGACGAAGAGATAGACAGACAGTGGCATTGCCCAGGTTCTCCCTCCAGATTCCTCAGTAGTGTGTGGGACAGTGCAAATGTATCTGTTTGTGTGCACGTTTCAATGGTTGCTGGGGCCATGATGTCTAGTTTCCTGCCCCAGGAAGGTAAACATAAGGGGGAGCTGCCTTTATATTCTGGGTTTCATTCTCCTTTAAACAACAAAAAAATTGTAGCAAGTTTGTTACCCCTCCTGGAATTGTTAACTGAATGTAGTGATCAGGAGAACACAATAATAGATCACTGAAATTTTGTCAAAAGTGTAACAACTGTAAATGCTTGAAACTATTTAGATGATTATGTCAGTCAGCTGAGAGTCAAGTTGTTTTGATGCTGCCTCTATATGTTTAGAAGTCAATGCTAAATACAATGAATACACCATAGGATTTCTTTCTTTGTGTAGATTTGAGTGACACTGCACTGTGTACACTAGAAACTCAAATAATATGCCATTTTTTTCTTGCTTAAGATTCAACAGCTAAAAGCTCTGATTGAATTTCATCCTGATTTCATTAAATATTCATAAAGGCCAATTAGGAGGGCAGCTAAGTAGGAACCAAGGATGCCTTCCATCATTCTGTCAAAGGCAGTCCATCCATCGGCCTGTTTGCTAGAGAATTCTCCAGTCAATATCCTCATTCAATCATTTATGTAAAAGGCCTGCAAATCACTTCTTCCTTTCAGTGTATGACTTTATAGACAGATAAGAGATGGGTAGAAATCTAATCACTTACAAGGCAAGATGCTTACTCTGTAGAAAGCTAAATGCAAATGAAGGGAAAACACACTCAATCAAATGTTGGAATGAAAATCTTTCCTTTTAATGAGCAATGACATTGGTACAGCCCTGATTGCATTGAAGAAAAAAACTGCTTAAAATTCTCAGTCAATCATGCAAGTTTATTTTAACCTTTTTGTAAGGAAACCACAGGGTTACAGTTTAATTTATTGATGGTGCTTATCTCTCCCTGCAACTGCTAATTTTAAAATTACTACCCGTATGGAATGTGCTGAGTTGAGTCCCACAAACATATATTGATGTTTATGTTCAAAAGAGCCTATTAGCGAGATCTGTTTTCCCTTTGCTGATGCAAGGACTTATTAAAAGAGCTGTTACATTCATAAGGTTAAGATGACGAGTATTGGCTGAAATGAATGACAGACAATTTGCAGCATGTGTTTATTTTTTTATTTATCTTTTCATGGTAATTTATTGAGATGTATTTAAATTTGCTGGGTGGTTAACAAGCCATGAACATCAAGGGAGTTGCATATCAAATTTGTTCCGCTGCAAAATATGCCTAAAACAGATGCAAAAAAGTACAAAACAAACAAACAAATATCCAGACTTTTGATCCCTTGATAAATCCATTTTTTTGCAAAGGTAAACATCAGATTACAAAATAATAAAACCCTTGAGAGGCAGAAGGTGCCCAGGGTGTTGTAATTAATTAATATATTTTGGAATATAAACCTCACATGGAAGTTTGTTTGTTTTGTTGAGCAAACCTTATGTGTTCATTTACATACAATTCTTGCCTCCACCTACATAATCAGAACTTTATAAAGCATAAAGCAATCAAGACAATCTCCGCCTAATGGTGTGAAACTTAGCTACAAGGATGGTAGGACTAGCCAACACTATTATTTTAAACTGGCGTGGATAAATCTTACCGATTAATAAAACTAAAAAGGCCACATATGTGTAACATCTAAGGACCTTAATCTACACTTTGTATAAACGTATAAGTTTGCTATTTGGTAGCTTGGGGAGGTGTTTCCTCCTGACCCACCAGTCACCATGTGACCGGCTAAAACATCACCAGTCACGGAGAACGTAGCCACTAATCTTTCGGCTCAACCAATCATACTGTCCATAGAAGACTGTACAATTGCCCATGATTTTCTGGCATGTCCGATCATTCTTATGTTCAATTTGATAGAAAAAAAACGACCAGACATTGTTATGTTATGGTTTCTTATTACCACTATTTTGACCTACTAAAAAAGTGAAATTGGAAAATGTTTTTTTCTATAATTCCCTTTATTTATTGTAACACTTTTGGAATAGTTACTGTACATGTCATGTGTGGCTTCAGAATATGTGGGAGATTCATATTTACTTTGGGGGTTGGACAGGGTTTCAAACTTTTAATTATGTCTTTCCTACATTTTTTCAGAAAATCTACTAAAATCACAAATTTTTATAATCTGTGTCTACATTTATGAATTTATAAATGGCATCATAATGTAGCTAATTTCTCTTGTGCATTAGTCCCATGTAGTGACTGCCCATATCTCTGTGAGCACCTATGTATTTGGCATACCATTTTATTCAGGATAGTTGGTTTTGAACCCTCCTCTACAATTCCTTTGCCATGGAATTCATCTATCTTTTACTTTCATTTTATACAAATTATAAAATTGCCCATATTTAAAGACAGTTCAGTGTCAACATCAAATAGGAAAATAGTACCTGTACCTGTAGCTTTCACAACTTGCAGTAACCATTGTAGTTGCACATACGCCTCCAAAACACCATCTTCCAATTTGCTCAAAATGCCACTCATGCTACCAGCAACAAGTAGTTTAGTTAAAACGTCAAAACTAATTAAGTAGTAATAAAGATCGACAAGCAAGATGGAGACCAACACCTTTCATGGACCAACGTCACTTCCTCATAGTAGCCTGCCTTACGGATTCTGTTTTATGGATAATAGCATGAGTTGCAAATTCAAACTTCCAGCTTATTGAAAAGTTAGAAACCATGCCAATAATCATTTATCTTCTGAATCAAACAACGTAAACATGGTTCATCACAAAGACAGACATGCAGTTCTTGGAACTGTATCATGGGAAACATGATTCAAAGTTAGAAATCTTGCCCAAAATGCAAATTGCAGTCTTACAGTCTTGGCATAATTTGATTGTTGGCCTGCATATGGCCAATTGCACGTTTATTATACGATTTTTGTTTCATACAGGGCATATAACACTGCTGTTGTGTCTATGGCCACCATTATACTTGCTCATTGGCTAATTTTTTAAAATGTTGAATTGTGGTTGCCTCATGCCCATCGAGTTATTCACTCCTTCAAATTTTACCTTGCAATGGAGAGTGGATTATAGTGCCTAAATAGTATGAACATTTTTAAGGAGAAAAACATTTTATATGTGTTTGTTTTTGATTATATAAAATGTATTAGAGGCGATTTTATTTATAGATAAAGAACACTGTCAACATCATTTTAATGTATTAATATTTTTGCTTTTCAGCAGTTGCTATTCCATTTCTCTTTCGCTCTCATTTATTATTATTTCATATGTTTTTTATCATATGCAAACATTTGCAGCAGCTCTTTGTGAAAGGTGACCAAGAAATCTAAATGAAGACTAAAACAAATGGTAATGTGATTTGATTTAAATTATACCCAGCTATCCCTGCATATGGAGCATAAGGCCAGAGTGCTCAGAGCCTGTCTTTTCCACTGAGAAGCAGCTGAGGTGTAAAGTAGTTATTAACGTGCAGATTAATTCCCTGCCTGATGAATACAAGTATTAGTTATCCGTGTTTTAGTTAGAATGTAAGTCTGCCTGATGTTGTTATTTCTCTGAGGTCTCCTTTCTATCATTTCATTAACCTTTCCTGTCATTTTTCCCAGTGCCTGCAGCTAATTTATAAAAGACAGCCAGGCCCCCCTCTGTTTGTGGCAGATTGCCTCTGTAGCAGGACCTCCAGGTTACCAAAATACTTTTCTGTGGAACAGATAAAGGCATTTAAAACATTCTAAAATTGTAATGGTGACTAAATAATGGGATTAAAACCATGAAATATTGCATTAAAAACAACTTTAAAGGAGAACTAAAGCCAAATTTTTACATTTCAGAATCTGAACATATATCCTCTAAAAACACCAATAAACTGTAAAATAGCAATACAGTAAATGGTATTAAAGTAAATGTAACCCATTTAAGGAACTCAATTAAATAACTGTGTGTTTGTACAGAGACTGGCACAAAAGGGGGGCAGTGGGAGCACTCTTGTGGCAAAATTACTTTAAAACAAATAGAGGAAGTGCTACTGATCTGACCAAAACATTAGAACAAACAGGAAAAGAGATGATCAATGCACATTCCTGGGCCCCATATATCATAATATCTATCCTAGTGCAAACAATAAAAGCATGGGGGTTTTAGTTACAATTGAATGCATAAAAATGATAAGCCTTCCAAACACGTCAAGTTAACCCCAGTATGGAAGGTCCTAACAATTTACCTTGGGTCATTTATCTGGGCTGACACTCCCTGCTTAGTTGCATTTTCTTGGGAAGGTTGTCTCCCTGACCTTGCACTGGATTAGTATTAAAGGCTATCACTTCCCCCTGCCTACTGGCTTTTAACAAGGAGGGAAGAAGCCTCTTATCCAATGCTTAGTATTAAAGGCATACATATATTGTAACAGAGCTTCTCTGCAGGAAGATTGACCAAGCTTCCATGTGGTAGTAGCACCCCCAACACATCCCTTTAATTGGAGGTCTTATGCCTTTAATACTAAGCATTGGATGAGAGGCCTCTTCCTTCCTTGTTCAAAGTCAGTAGGCGGGGGGCAGGAAGTGATAACCTTTAATACTAATCCAGTGCAAGGTCAGGGAGACAACCTAACCAAGCAGGGAGTGTCAGCCCAGATAAATGACCCAAGGTAAATTGGGTCATTTAAATATAAACCAATATCACATATAAATATTAAACTGAGTGGGTGCTGCAGTTTCCAACCTTGTTATCAATTTCAAATGTTGATTGTGAAAAGGCATTATTCTGAGGGAAAAAAGATGTTCGGGAAAATTGGAAGAAAATTAATCAATAGGAGAAAATCTTGCGTACCTGTCCTAATGATATTGAATTAGAGGATGCAAAACCTTTTCATTTTCCTTTCTGCTTCTAAATGTAAACTCTATTTAACAACAGGCTAAATTGCTGTACATGTAAAATTATGTCCACTCTGGTTTAGGTACTAAACACAGCACAGCACAAAGTAGATGGAACTCAGCAAAGACAGGACATTTCACAGACCGCAGTCAGAGATGTTATCCAGGGCTCATTTTAAAGAAAACACTGCAAGCTTTTATTTAACCTTATTGCTAGAAGGGAACATAGGGGCATATTTATAAAGGTTCGTTAACTTTTCGCGGCCGCTTTCGTGGACATTAACGCATAAATCGCGTTTAACGCGATTTATAAATGTCCGAAAACGGCTGCTGCGGCCCCTTCCTGGCAGCCCCTCCTAGCCTCCCGTTCCAAGATTGCCGTGAGCGGGGAACGGGTTGGGAGGGGCTGCTGGGAAGCGGCGGTGGGTGGTCTCCGCCGCCGCCGCGGGGTGTGTGGGCGGGGTTGGCGTATGCCCCGCCCCCTTAGGAGAGGCGTCGGGGAGGGATTTTAAGTCCCTTCGCGGCGATACTATACAGTATCGCCGTGAAGGGGCTTAAAATTACCGCAGCACATCGCGGCCGCGATACATATCGCGGGAATGGCGCTCGCCGTTATAAATACAGCGATAGCGCTATTTTCGCGGCCGCGATGTGCGGCGGTAATTTTTTGCCGCTATTTTCGTTGCTTTATAAATATGCCCCATAGTCTTGTGGAGTTGAGGATCTGTTACGTAAGCCAACTGTTAAATGTAGAACTGTTTTGAAACATGACTCAGGCATAAATGAACAGTGTATAGTAGAAAAATCCTTAAACGTTCATTGCTTATTTTACAAGCCATTAGTAATTACTTTTTTGCATTGTGAAAATATATGTATAACATAAACATGTATCTTTATAGAACTTTACAGTGAGGGTGTCATTAAAACAAGTGACACATTTCAATTTTTTAAATAACTAAAGACATTTTTTTGCAAACAAACATGTCTAGTACAAAGAGTTGAACTATCACATGCTGCTTTATGCAGGAATCATTTTTATAGTGAAGATATAGCCTTTTAAAGTTGTCCACTGGAGGTCACCATCTTTATATTTTTAACAAACCTTGCACATGCCTAGTGCGTCTTCAGTGTGCCCTGGTTTAGATAAGCTAAGTTTAGGGATCATCCCAAAATATGTTACTTTGTAAGACATTTAACTTTAATCCATATACATGATCATTACAAAAACAGAATCAACTAAAATATCAAAATAAATGGCAAATCTTTAAAGTTTACCACTTACAGTATTTATATACAGTATAACTAAGGGGGAAACATGTTAAAGGAAATGTTAACTCAAAACATCCATTGATTAAAATTAGTTGTTTCTCACTCTTCTACAGTATGTGCTCATGGTTCATGAGATTGTTGCAGAAAAGCATATGCTGTTTATAAGCCCTTACAACTACTGGCAAATTACACTAATTGCATATTTATTGATGTAAAGGGAAAGCTTTAAATACTTCTTCTATTAGTAAATAACACTGCAATCCGTGTACTGTACCAGATCACCTTCCAGACTGTAATATTTACTGGGCTTTCAGGTGACAGGTGAGGAACACCAATGGCTATTTAGTATGTTTAAAAACTCCTTTATTATTGGTACACTGGTCGCAGAAAAAAAGTGTGCTTCAACATAAGCAATGGTATCACATAGTCTTACGCGTTTCAGGCTAAGGTGCCCTTACTCATAGACTCAAAATCTAAACTTCCCTCCACCCATTTGAAAGCCGTCATCAGTTAATTAAAGTCTGATAGAATTAACCCATTTTTCACTCTTCATAATTAAAGGGTTGTCTTGCTATTCAGGATTTTTTGCTATCTGTATTTTAAAATATACCAAGGAGTCTTTGGAGTTCCTCACCTTTCTGGAGTGGTGCAGAGGTTACCTACAGAGTCGAACACTCTGAGACCTCCAACACACATCATCTGATTGTCTTCCACTGGTAGGTGAAGGGTAAGACCAGAGCCACAAAGGCATGTTTACCCCCATAAAACTTTTTTTACACAACACTTTTCTTTCTCTGCGGCACTCCTGAAAGAAGAAAGCTTACCTTGAAGTCCTTTTGTCTCTCACCAAGAAGCATGAACACTGGGAATGGAACCATACCTGATACTCTCTTTTCTTTAAAGCAATAAACCATTATTGGATCATTTCTTGATGCTTTCATACTATACACCATCTTTGCTGATCTTCCGAGTTGTCGTTAATTAAATTTGTGACAATGAAGTCATGGCCAATGATGGCTGAAAGTGGCGAGGGACCAGCTAAATTCAAGGTAAGATTCCCTCTCAGGGTGCTGGGGAGGAAGGTAAGTATTGTGAAAGTTGGCTTTCTGAGGGTGATTAGTTTGGGGTAAAATAATTGTATGGGGTGAACATGCCATATACTGTAACTAACATTAAGAACCAAAGAGCTCATCGAAAGACTGACAGGAAAGTGATAGGTGAATAAATCATAAAATAAAGCAAAATATAATTTCAAATCTTTTTATAGCACTTCTGAGTATGAGAATTTTACAAATCACAAATGTGGGATTTTGTATGTGAATTTACACATCCCCTTATACTGAATGACAATAACAGTGTACCAGTCCATGGTTTTTATGATAACTCACTAACTAATGAACCTAGAAATGCATGTGCATTTTTATTCTCTGAAATAATATCTTTATTCAATATTTCTGAAATTATTCTCTGGGTTTACAAACTCATTGGTGTTGTCAATGTATTGGTAGTTGAAATGATAATTAAACACATCTTAAAGAAACAATCATCTCACATTAAAGATTGATGAATGCCCTTGTACCATTTACACTTAATGTTTGCATATTTAATAACTGGTGTAAAAGCTCCGGAGTCTATTCACTGATCTTGGATTGAATAAATAACCTGAGTTAATGTCTAAACTGTGGGGAAAGTTTTATCTTTTGGTTCATCAAAGATAATAGTGCATGAGATATGTTCATAACACATTAGATGTTTTAATAAGGGGCCTCCAAGAAAATAATCATTTGTAAGTTATTAACTCATAAAATGTAATAATATCTGAAAATGAAACCTGTGTAATAAACCAGCTTTTTGTATTAATAAGTCCTGCTTTATTTCCCGTTTTGCCATTAATCTACTTTTTATGTATAAATATTTTCTAAAATAGTAATTTTAGATTGCTAGAAGATTTATACAGTACTTGCAACCAAATTAATGCTTGCATAATAGAAAATATGTTGGGAATTAAAAGGAAGCCTTAATAAAAAAGGGTTACAACTGATATCCTCCTCTCATCCACCCTTTTTACCTCTTCCCAACCCTCATTAAATATATTGCAAATGGTATCCTCCTCTTATCCAGCCTCGAAGCCTCTTCCCAACCCATATTAAGGATATTGCAAATGGTATCCTCCTCTTAACCGCCCTCTTATCCACTCTCAATGCCTCTTCCCAAACCACATTAAGTATATTGCTAATGGGATCCTCCTCTTATCTGCAGTATTATACACCCTCAACACCTCTTCCCAACCCACATTAAGGATATTGCAAATGATATCCTCCTCTTATCCATTCCTGTTGCCTCTTCCCATGCCTGCATTCAGGACTTTGCTTGTGCCGCCCCTTTACTCTGGAACTCCCTCCACTCGTCATTCACAATCCCTTAACATCCTCAAACAAACTCAAAATCCACCTCTTCAAGCAAGTATAAAATCTGAAATTCTTATCTCACTGACCCAACATGATCCTACCCACTAATCAAAATACACTGCCAACTGTTTCACTTTACTTTATGTGTCTACTTTATGTGTCACCCCAATTTTCCCTAGACTTTAAGCTTACTGGGAAGGGTACTCTTTTCTTATATATCGTGGTATTGCTGTAAACCTACTCATCAATTTGTGTACTTATATGCATTACCCATATATATAATATCTATGACTTTGTATTATATGTACTACCCTTGCATGTAACATGTAGAGATGTCCGAACTTCGCAAAATCCGGTCCGCTCGAGGATCCGCGAATTTTCGAAAAAATCCGAAAATTCGAAAATCCGCGAGCGGACCGTCAAAATTAAAAAAATATCCTTGAAATAACGAGTGATTTTCGTATTTCGAAAATTTTCTAAATTACGAGTTTTCACGTTTTTTCGGGAATTTTCGAAATTACGCAGTTTTCTGTATTTTGGAAAATATGTATTTTCGAAAATACAAGTAATCCTCGTAATTCGAATATTTTCGAAAATACGTATGTTAGGATTAAGAGAAAATTTTTTTTTCGAAAATACATATTTTCCGTATTTCCGGAAATTTTCGAAAAATACGTGGAAAACTCGTAATTTCGAAAATTTTCGAAAAATACGAAAAAAATCCGCGAATGGAAGTTCGGAAGGCGGAAAATCCGGAAAAATCCGCCGTTCGCGAACGGGATAAATCGCGGCGGATCGGGTCGGATCCGCAACCAGCCATCCCTAGTAACATGTAGACTATTAATTGGAAAGCACCAAAGAAGATGTTGAGGCAATATAAATCCGTAATAACAATAAAAAAAGGTTTAAAGTCTTATCTTCTTGTCACTATTCCTGAACAAGATTTTTTTTTAAAAAAAAATATATTAAATACAGCTGAATTTAGAAAAGACACAGAACAAAATATATTTGCTTTGTTATATATTCTTTATTTCTGTATTTTTTTTATGCATTATAGATAATCAGAAAAGTAATACCAGATATTATTTACTGACGGCTAAGCCTTGGAATGTCAACTTAAGAGAAATTCTTTAATGTCCTCAGGAAAATGTGTCCCTAAGTAATTTATTTTTCTCAGGAGGAACTTCTACCGTAAAAACCCTCCCCCACACACACACATACACACAGTAATTAAAGAACTTTCAGGATAAAACTGCTGCTTCAGGCTTAAGACAAAGCTATATGCCTTCAACATACATATTGAGCTTGCATGTTGACTACATTATTAGAAACTAAACAGTAGAAATATAGCTACATGTGACACGTGGAAGAAACATTAACAACCTTCAATATGCAGAAGACACTGTATTAGAGAATTGAGATATTTGATCCGTTTTTGGATTTAGTAACCCTCAAAAGTAGCTATGGATTTTTGAAAATGCGTAATTGGAAAGTTCTGAAAGGTTCCAAGTTAATATAACCTTATCTTTTTGTTGATCAAAAAAAAAAAGATTTGGCATCAGCGTTAATGCCATTTAACGCTTACTTGAAAGATCTTCAAATGCACTAATTAATCTGTAAAAACTAAATCAGGGATCTGATCATAACAATTGTGAATATGCCATTCCAAAAAAATATGCATTAAAAATAACATTAGTTCTGTTGCTACAAAAAAGGTAATTGGGTTTACTTTACAATGTTATTCAGCCCCATTGACAGCATTGCAGCCTCTCTTTCAATTAGCCCAGCAGAACAGATCTGGTCTGCATGTGTTCAAGTGCTTTGTGCTGCCAACAGCTGGTTGGACCTTTATTCACAGAGCTAATAGATTTTTATTTCAGGTTAAAATTAATGGAGGTGACCACATGTCCACATTAATATTGAACTTTTATGATTTCTATTGGCTTATAAAATTAGCATTTCCTATTTGGTGAATAAAAGGGCATGTCTCAGTTTCAGAATGCTAGTCTTATAACTTGCAAAATGTCTTAAAGAACTGGACTAGAAGTTCAGTTGATTTACCTGAATACCACAGAAATACCATGTCACTGTAAATGAATGAAAACCTTCACATAAAGAACTTCAGTCTAGAGTTTATTGCCCCCTTGCTCCAAGGTTGTTGCCTCATCTTAAGACTGTATGAGCTTGTTACAAGCTCACACATGTGCACAGGAAGTGGCTCAGTCAGTGGACGAAAGTCTTTGGCTGTGATGTAATCTGTCAAAGCCATGATTTATTCCTGAGCCTGGAAGAAGGCAAAAATACCAGTCCAAAGCTTAAACAGGCACACACTTCACAAGGCACACACTTCACATGTTCTTAAATGCCCTGGTGTTGAATCATAATGTAAAAAAAATCCCCAAATACTGTATAGCAGTGCACACACAAGTCTTCTTATTTTAAAAATTTATTAATTAATGTTAATGTTCAGGGAACATTTCGGACCACTCCTAGATACCTTTATTTAAACGATGAACATTTAAAACATAATCATAAAAAAAATAAAAATAGATCAGCTATATTAAAAACATTTGAATAGCTTTAACAGTTTAATGAAACTTGTTTCTGGATCTAGGAGAGAGCTATCAATTAATACATTAATTATAAAAATGATAAAATTTACCTGTACATGGGGGCATATTTATAAAGGTTCGTTAACTGTTTGCGGCCGTTATTCCCGCCCTTTGGGAAGGGGCGACAGCTGGGAAGGGGTGGCAGCAGGTGGTCGCCGCCGCCGCAGGGGGCGAAGGCGGGGTGGACGTATGCCCCCCCCCCCGAAGCGGCAGATGTGGCGTCCCCAGGATAGCCGGGAAGGGATTTCAAGTCCCTTAGCGCCGATATTGTACTTAGCGCATTGCGCTAAGTGTAGTATCATCGCAAAGGGACTTAAAATTACCACCAGACATCATGGCCGCGATACACATCGGGGCGATGGTGTTCGCCGTTATAAATACGGTGATAGCACTATTTTCATAGCCGCGATGTGCGGCAGTAGTTTTTGCCCGCTGTTTTCGGCCCTTTATAAATATGCCCCATGGTCACAGTTATCAGGCTTGATAAAGGTACCCAGATAAAGCCCGAAACGTTGCTTGCACAACATCTATTTTTGAAATAAGAAGACAACCATCTATCTAATAAATAAAATAAATCATTTTTTTCCCTAATGCATAAGCTAACACTGGATGAATTAAACATATTGTACTACAGCATGTCTAGACTTCTATAAGTTTTTCTTTGTTCAACAAAACATATGAATGTAGCATAGCATTCCAGACTCACCTCTGTGGTTAAATAAATGTTTTCTTTTTAAAATATAAATAAACTGTTTGTACATTTTGTTTCTAATATCAAATTCTGACATGCTCCAGGGATTTTCAATTTCACCGAAACACTGATGTAAACAATTTTTGCTGGGTTTCTTAGATATTGTTGGAATTACTCAATTTCCTTATAATGACAAATCTGGGGTCTACAACAGGATGTCCTTCTGGATAATGAAATGGCATCTTAAAAGAAACATAGTTTTCATGGTTCACTTTCCAAGTTTTCCTTAGGACTGGTACACAGGTTACTATTTGGCACTAGCGAGCAGCTGGCCGGGACGAAACACTTGGCAAAAGCTTGCCAATACTGACCGTGTGATCCACTGGGGACAACATGATCAGCTGTAATTTGCCAACATACTTGGTCATCTGTTCATCTGAACAGGCGACTGACATTGGTTAGGGCCACCAGCAAAAACAGCACAGATTTTTCTGCCCAACCTTTTCTGTAAATAGATGTTCAGGAATCCATGTGAATAGAGACTATTTTAGGAGCAGCAAGATTTTAACAGCAAAAACTATTAGTTGAATTGAGTTCAAATTGTGTATAGGTAAATTACCCACCAAAACAGGAGGCATCCTTGAAAGTATTGTGAATGTTGAAAGTATTTTAAAAGGGATATACAAAACTTTAGGTTGGTGGATTGACATGGGGTGGAGGTCACACAAACATTTAAATGTCCCAGAGTATGAATCATATTTTCCAGTTTGCTAGAACTGAAACATTCGGCTGGCTTGCTCTCAGAAGGAAAATCAAATATAACAGGCAAGCAAGACTATGTTGAAATCTTTTTTAGCCTTCCATTTAAATTAAACTTTTAGTTTGTTACTTCTCCTTTTAGTCAATACATTTGTGTGTTGTGACTTTTTCAGCTCCTGGTTGCCTCTGTGTAAAGCTAGGTACACATAGTAGCAATCAATCCCCGATACCGTCGGATCTGACGGTATCGGGGGGTTTATCGTCAGTGTGTGTCTTTCCCAAACATTCCCATTGGCCTAGCAGTCCTTCAGGAAACCTACAATCCCGAACCTTCTCTCTATGCTGTGCATAGGTAGAACGCTCAGAAGTGTGTGTATCCTGATCTTAGAAAAATGACAGACAGGATCTTGCAGATCCTGTCTGTCATCTTTCAAAGGTCTGCCATGTGTTTACCCAGCTTAAATGTCCAAACCCTTTTATTAATGTGCAATAATAGAAAATCTCACTGGTACCTGAGGAAGGGACATAGCATTTCCAAATTTTTGTTTGTTATTTCCCGAGGCCTGCGATGGCAGGGGATCTAGGGGCAAAAAGGGCTTGTGATCTCAACGCAATCAGGTACGCTCCATCAGCTGTTTTATACTGCTGCCGCTCTGGTACCAATGTTTTAAACAGCTAACCTTGCATAACTTTACTGCATACACAATTCCACTGGGTGTGTTTCAGGTGCCTAGCCAAATTTGCAGAGGACCTGGGCCCCTGCAGTTTTCCTAGTGATTGTTGTGCTTTTTATGGTAAATGGGATTTGCACTGGTGGATAATGAGGAGTGAAAAGTTACTTGTAATTTATAGACAGTTAATATGCTTGAGGTCTCATATTCATTTGTTATGCAGTTCTACTAGTAGGATTTTGTTATGTGGTTGAAAAGACTAAATATGAAGTTCAGAATAGGCCAAATATTGCAAGAACTTCTGTCTTGAGACAGTAAAAAAAAGTTGGGCAAGATACTCTGATCTGTCAGTAGCTTTACTGTACGATTCTGGATAGAATCAGTGAGCCATACTGACTAAATAGACTAAACCAGCAATGGAGCCTGGCAATAGTATGTATGTTACTAAAACGCCAACATTTCAGAAATTAGAGACCTCTGATTTCTGGTAATACTGAAACAGGCTTCTGTACTTTTTAAGCAGAAAAGTAATTGATAGCTCATCATATAAGAGAAAACTAGATCTAAGTGGCAGTAAGCTGTACGATAGACATGTGACCTTCTATTATATATCAGATCAACTAGCTGCTGGACACAGCTGGCTATTCAATTGCTTGAACGATAAAATTATATTTTAGTACACTGTGACAGCACAGGAATATTCTTGTTTTAGGCAATTACACGGTTGCCAAGGAAACTATTAATGGAAGTTAATGTAAGTGTAAATTAGGGACAGAAGGCTCCTTTAATGGTTATTCTTTATTTATATTGAGAAATGTGTCTGCAGAAAGACCTTTTGTACAACAGGATAATGACATTTTGCAGAAAATGTTAACCCTTTGCATGCCACATATACCCACCACATAATAGCGAATAAGCCAGCTGAGGGGTGGTAAAAAGGGATGTAATGCATTTTCTGTTAGATGGACTGTCATCATGGCCATTCAGTATAAATCATTATTTTATGTAGAAGAAAAATGTAACTTAATTTATATTATTTTATTAGAAACATAAAATAAAGGCACACCCAGAGATCTGAAGATGAGTAAGATTCTATTTCTAAAGAAATAGGGGACAGATCAACAAAAAAATGGTACAGTGGTAGTTGTGAAGAATTATAGTTTGCAGTAATGGGCAATTATTATTTATTTTTTTTTCTTTATAATTTTGTCATACTGTAGATTTTAAGCGAAAACCTGCCTAATAATAAATTTAAGCAAAACGCATTTACCTGACTAAAGCTGGGTACACACTTGATATATCTTTAAAAAATGACAGACAGAATCTGCAAGCCAAAGGTGCTGCTCATACATGGGCCGATTATCACCTGAAGTGGACGTTCGTACAATTCATGCATCGTGGGGCGGCACCCGCGATCTCACGTGTGCACAGGGTTTCCATATCACCTGCTGATTGAAGGACGCTCTTAATAAATGCAGTTAGCAGGGCTGCACTGATTGCATTAAAACTGCATTACTGCTGACTCAGCCTTGCTTCATGTGATTTTAATAGGTGCCCTCTGATTTTTCACTGATCTGGAAACCCTACGTGTGCACAAACCTTTAATCAGGTTTGAATAGTGTGACTTACCTTGGGTGGAGCTGTCAGAACAGGTTGCAGTTTTTCCATCCTTTGACTTTGCTTAGTTCTAAATATAATGCAAAACAGAGCAGCATCAAACCAAACTAAAACAAGGGGATTAAACCAGAGTAAAGAGGTAAATTTAACCATACGTATATATATTTAAGCTAACCCTGGTTCTCGCCATATCATCCGATGGAGGATATGGCTCCATGTATTGTTATATGGATACACCATCACATCTGGGAAATGGGCACCACTGTTTTATATTTATGAATGTGGCAGAAAATGGTGCAGTACACCAGAGAAAATGATTCTGAATAGCAAGACATAAAAGCCATAACATTTTCATTGATATTTTAGTGCCAGTGATTTTCCAGCAATGCCCAAATCTATACATTTTTGTGTCTCACTATTAGGAATATAATCTGCAGCACTGTAAAAAAACAATTAAAAAAAACCCCAAAAGCTTGTATAATACTATTATCATCTATTATCATGTTTGTTCTAATATGGTGCTGCTAATTACTGATACATTTGCCCCACAGACCAGTAAGCCTTCTTATGATAATGGAACATATATCCAACTGTCTGCCATGTACAATGCTGTTTTGACACCTTACTCTGGGCATTCCTATAACACCTCTTAGCCACTATCCAATCACGCCCTTAACACTTGGCTGTGATATGTTAATTGGGATTTTCCAGGGTACATAATTGCCACAGATTCTTGTACAAGTCATTCTGAATTGAGAAAGCCAGTCGGATGACTAGCGAAACGTCTTCAAGAACTAAACTTCAAGTCCAGTTGATCTAATTGAATACAACAGATATACCATGACCTGGATGAATGAGAACCTTCACAAGCACAACAATGTACACATCTCAAAGTTTCAGATACCGAAATCATATAAAATATGTAAAATGAAATGCTTAAGTAATTTAGTTGCTTTGGTAGTTGGCCTACATTACAATATATAATTAGGTGGTATAAAATATGTAAAAAATGTAAACAACCTTTTACAAATAAGGCTGTCCTTATTTTCCAAGACATAAGGTTTAATTACCTTGGCAAGGTGTACAAAGATACTAACACAACCAGAGTCCAATGACCAAACCAGCCAGCGGTCTGTCCCTCTTTTCTATGGTGAGCTAAATTTTGCTTTTGGGGGAGGGTCATCAAGAACACCACCCTTAATATATCTAATGTATCAGAAAATCTTTATTTCAACCATTGAAATTCTGCATAGAAACCATAGGCCACTTTCGGGTCAGTGATATGAAACAGTTTCTTAGTGGTTGCTTACTGACTAGTCACCAGTTACATTTTTCTGTCGCTAAACATCTGGATCTGTAGAAACCTCTACAATACAGTTTGAGTTAAATGTAGTCATAGCCTGATTGTGCATCCTTATCCTTACTGCAAGTATCTAATGACCTTATGGATATTGTGATTGAATTAGTGTTCCATGTGACTCAGGGTTCAAATTATTTGTTTTGGTGGAATAATCGAAAAGCGAAGGTAAACAAGGAAAAGAATCCAGATCTGTTTCCAAACACCTTTCTAGATATCGCCAGACCTGCAGCTCTTCCTTCTGTCTGTTTTTAATTTGCTTTCACAGTGCTTTGAACAAATTGAATTTGTTAATTAAAGCAGTAAAATGAAATGCTGAACATTATTGACTAGATGCTAATTACATTAGCAGAGGGATCGGTGGAAAAAGGAGCTCTTGTTTTCTATGGCCAGGACAAATCATATTAAAAAAGACAAGCAAACAGCCTAAGCTGGAACTCTGCAGGGAAAGAAATCCTGTTTACATGTTCTGGTTTCTGATATATCATTCAGTAGCAAACTCTTACAATCACAACCTTTAAACTGATTACATGGCTGCCACTTTATCTCAAATGAAGCTTAGCTTTCACAGAAATGGATGTTATTTTATTGTTACTTTAGCTCCTTAAATGGTTAAATGACATTGGTACTCAGAAAAAAATTCTTAGCGTGGCTGCAATATCTTAAAGGAGAACTAGAATTTATTCCCTATAAAAGAATTACGGTGAACTGCCCAGCATTGACTGAATGTAATGATCTGTTTGGGAGATGCAGAGATTATACACTTTAAAAGTTAAAATGTTGGGAGATAACATAGTTACATAGTAATTGCAGTTGAATATTATTATTTTTATTATTGTGGATTTATATAGCGCCAACATCCTCTGTGGCGCTTTACAGTTGCATTAATCTACATAAGGAAAACATACATGTTACATACAAGGGTAGTGCAAGTAATACAAAGTGTGCAGCATTCAGTGTGGTGAGTTACAGCATTACTGTGGTACAATAGGAAGGAGGGCCCTGCCCGAGAGCTAACAGTCTAGAGGAGATGGGGATAAAACATAAGTTAAAGCAGATCAGTAGCTGTAACTAAGTTGTCAATGGAGTATAACTAGAGGGTCTGTGATGGGTCAGTAAGAGGGGTAGGAGTGTCTAGGTCCAAATTGTAACCTTGCCCGAACAGGTGAGTTTTGAGTTTGCGTTTGTAGATATGAAGTGATGGCGTGTGATTTATAAAGTGAGGAAGGGAGTTCCAGAGCAGAGGGGCAGCACGAAGAAAGTCCTGTATACGAGTGTGGGAAGAGGTGATCAGAGTGTATGAGAGGAGAAGATCATTAGCAGAGCGGAGGTTACGCCTTGGGTAGTATCGGTTTAACAGATCGGAGATGGGGGGGCTGTATTGGAGAGAGCCTTGTAGGATTAGGTTAGCAGCTTAAATTGGATCCTTTGGGTAATGGGAAGCTAGTGGAGAGATTGACAGGGGCAGCGTATGAGAAGCGGGAAGAGAGGTGAATGAGCCTGGCAGCAGAGTTAAGGATTGATTGAAGGGGTGCCAGTCGGTTACTTGGTAAACCACATAGAAGGGGTGTTACAGTAGTCCAGCCTAGAGATGATAAGGGAATGAACTAGAATTTTGGTAGCAGGGGAGTGGCTAGAATGGCGTCCTGAGCAGATGTGGGGAACAGAAGCTCTCTGGCAAAATCAACCAGCAAACTAAATATCTGGGTTAAACACCCTCAAACAACTCCTAAAACACCCACACCTCGAAGGGAATGCCTAAGCACAGTAGCCAGCAGAGCAAAAAGAACTCCGCATCTGCCGCTTCCTATACAGAGGCACTTGAAAAGTTTGCCCGGCAGACCAAAGAGCAACCCGCACCAACATCTCCTGCGCCTGACCACATGGCCGCGCCAGCACAAACCTCCTCACCCACCGGACAATTCCCGACCACAGAGAACACAACACCAACAGCGGAGCCCACCACGCTTCAAATACTTACTGCAATCCAGGACACCTAGGCCTCATTGTCAGTCCTGATAGAGGAGGTGGAGGTGAGGGTGGACGTGGGCCTAATCAGGAATTCTACTCCCTAAGGCACCGCGTGGGCGAAGAGGCGAGTATCGTCGGTGGAAGACACAATACGGCCTATTCCCGCCAAACTGGACTCCCTCCGACAACAACTACAAGCGAGGACAGACGATCTGGAAAACCGATTGCACCCCAAAAATATATACGACTGGTCTGGGTGCCGGAGGGGGCGGAAGGAGGCGACCCAGAAACCGTCCTCGATACCTGGATCAAAAATACATTCGGAGCGAACAACCTATCACCTATCTTCACCATCGAGAGGACCCACAGAGTCCCCACGAGGCCTCTACCTCCCGGTTCGAGACAGAGACCAATGGTGGCTAAACTCATCAACAGAAAAGATAGGGACACCATCCTGAAACTGGCCAGGAATAAAGGTACCCTACAGATAGAAAATTCCACAATCATGATATTTCCAGACTATTCAATGGACGTCAAAGGGCCACATTTCTTGGAGTCAAGCAATGACTCAGAGGCCTCAACCTCCCATACTCAATGATATATCCCGCAAAACTGAGAATACAACACAACGCCACCAAGTTTTTCGATTCTCCAACAGAGGCCACAATGTGGATGGACTCAAACTTTGACCCATCAGGGAAGCATAGCACACCAAGTGCACTTTGGGCAATAAATGTACTAACTATGCAACACAGGAGCCACGCCACTGGGAGGCGCTGTCAATACCCACAACTAATCTACTTCATTTTATATATAGGAGAACCAGGGAAATAATGTTATCTAACCATCTAAGATCAAGGGTACCCGTTCTAGCAGATTAGAATCTTTGGTTAACCCAATGGTCTAGATAAGTCCTAACCACGATATGTTTCCTCTCATCTCTCTCTGTCTATACAGCTCTCTCTTCCTTCTCCACCTATCTCTCGATATCCCTTTCTGAGGCTATAGTGTCCTCAATAGATAATGCCTAAAGATCAGACTAGCCAAAGGTAAAGAAATGTGTATAATGTGCATAAGGGCCACACCAATATGCGGCGCTACTAGTGCTCACAATGAGGCCCTTCATCTTATGTTTAAAAGTACTAGTGTAATAACGATATTTACCTTTTTTGATCCCCCCCAGCAGACAGAATGTTTGATATACTTGCTATTTTGGGTGAATCCTAAACCTATGTCGTTTCTTCTCATTTCTCCCTGTCTATCCAGCTCCCTCTTCCTTCTCCACTTTATCTCATACTATCCTCTTTTATGGATATAGTTGTGTTTTGGAAATGTATATAATGTATAGACCACACTAGTGCGTAGTGCTATTAACAATCACAATTCGATTCCTTCACATATCCATAAGGGAGCCAGCAGGAAAATGATACACATTCATCTAAGCCCGATGGTACCCCTTCTAGCAGATGAATATGTTGGGTAAAACCAACATGCCAGACGAAACTACACCCACTAGGTTTCCTCTTATTTCTCCCTGTCTATCCTGCTCCCTCTTCCTTCTTCACTTTATCTCACACTATCCCTTATTGAAGTTACCCACCAGACCCTCTTCCCATCTTCTCACTCCTCTTCTCCCTCGGTTTAGAGTAGAGACTCTCTAACCTATGATATAGAAGCCACCCTGGGTCGCCCCCCCCCCCAGCTATCAATATTTCTGTAGAGTACAATAAGTACAACCTCCCAACCCTACACAAAGTAGGCAACCCAAAATAATTGCCCAACTCCATAACTGCAACCAGCACCCATCACATATAATAGTATAACTTAAAGTTAGCTGGGGAGCCTCTCCCCCCCCAATGTTTGTAACCCAAGCGTTAGATAGTTAACTGCTCAACCCCCCATGCCACTGTTACCTGGATGTATTAGATCTCTAGGTGAACCATGTTAATAGTGACCTCAAGCTCACTATACTGTTTTGTTAAAAAGTTTATGAATGTAATTTTTCATTCATGCAGTGTCTGGTCAAACCGGGTCTGCCCTCCCGGGTCTACAGAATGGGCCCCGACTTTTCAGCACCCATACACCTCACAGAACATTAATACAGAAACCATGGGTGGGATGGGCAGCTCACAGTGTATGCTCTGCTCACTCCAGAGGAGTCTCTATATTAGTTAGAAAATCATTCCGCCATAAAATTCTCCAAGTAAAAAAACGCTAGATACATATACATAGCAACTGAAATAGAAAACAAAAAAGTAATACTCATTGGTATATACAACCCCCCAGCGACAGGACTTGCAGTAATGAAATCCATAGCTCCGCTGTTAACCCAAAACCCTGAGGCGCATATCATATGCATGGGGGATTTCAATGAAGTAATATGCAAGCGTAAGGACAGATTACAACCTACACACCACCCCTCTAACTGAAACAAACAAACAACCACCGTAGAAACTACCCCCCTATCATCATTAATACAGTCATGGGGATGGATAGACACCTCGCACCACAGATACCCAAACACCAGAAAATATACATGCCATTCGCCAACACACCATTCCCTCTAAAGAATAGATTACGTATTCATGGCGAAGAAAACATTACCCCTGGTCTCACTCATCTCCCATCTCCCGAGGAGTATCTCCGATCACTCCCCCATAATAGCACACATTCACCTATTAAGAGCTGCACCACAAACCAGACCTTGGAAACTTAATACATTTTGGTTCACACAATTCCCCGAAAACAACCCTATTCCCAATTATCTTGAGGAATTCCTCACATTCAATGAAAACATGCAAGATCTCAATATCAAATGGGAAGCCCTCAAAGCATATCTAAGGGGCAGACTGCACTCAACCATCACATACATCAAAAATAACTACACAACATAACGAACTTCTAGCACAAACATCACTACTACAAGCTGAGAAAGAACACATCACACATCAAACGCCCACAACTCGACAGGCATGGCTTCAAGCCAGCGCATTTATGACAACACACTCACTGAAAAGGCTTCCTACCCCCCTTTCTATGTAACGCCAATATAATAGTACTCCTCAAACCTGGGTAAAATCCAACAGACTGTGGCTCATATAGGCCAATTTTTTTACTAAAAGCTGATTACAAAATTTTAGCAAAGGTCTTGGCAAAACGAGTACACACAATCATAACTTCAATCATTCACCCAGACCAAACGGGATTTATGCCCAACAAATCTACAACTATAAATTTAAGGCACACCATGATCCAAACCCAAATGAACCATGATAACTCAGGACAACGTTTCATAGTCTCCCTTGACGCATGCAAGGTGTTATACCTCCAAGGTTATACCTCCAAGAAGTACTCAAAAGCTTTGGGCCAAACTTCACAAAATGGGTTCAAATACTATACGCCACCCCTAAAGCCCAAATCGTAGTAAACAACAACACATCACCACTATTCCCACTGGGAAGGGGCACACGCCAGGGGTGCCCCCTCTCCCCATACTTGTTCGCGCTAGCCATCGAGCCATTGGCAATTCTTCTACGTACCAACACCAATATAAGAGTCCTTACCCTAGGAAACCACACAGAGAATCTAGGCCTCTATGCGGACGACTTTTCCTGGAAAACCCTCACCAATCCCTCACTACAGCCATACAATCCACCAGCACCTTCGGAGAATACTCTGGGCTATTAATCAATTGGGATAAATCGTTAATCTACCCCCTAGATGACCTATTAATAAATAGTCCTGCATATAATACTCCCATCCCCATTAAATCACAATTCAAGTACTTGGGAATCAATATAATTAAATCCCCATAACAATCCTATTCTCCTAATATCCCCCCTCTTGCTTGAACTTGTACGCACAAAAACAACAGCCTGGAAATATATCCCACACAACTTATGGGGCAGAATTCACCTAGTTAAAACCTTTTCTACTACCAAAAATCCTCTATAATATCCATTACTCCCTCACATACATCCCCAAGAAATTCTTTATTAAACTAAACAGCCTCATCTCTGGAACTCCAAAATAGCCAGAGTTAAACTCATCAAACTGCAAGCCCCTAAGCACATGGGAGGACTATCCCTCCCCAACTTCCAGCTCTACTACTGGGCAACACAGTTCACACACCTTCAATGTTGGGTAAAGCCATCAACCCCCCTGACACCATCGGACCTAATGACAATTGAATACCTGACAGGCCCATACATGACATACTTAGAAAATCCCAAAACCTATATAATTGGAAAAGGAACACCCATACATAACCAATTACAAAGAGCGTGGCAGCTAACTAACAAACTTCTTAACCTAAAGGCACAGTACACGCATTTGGCGCAACAAAGAACTGCCAATTATGAACAGCCTACCAGGCTTCCAACTGTGGATCCTATACGGTATCTGCAATTTGGGAGACATAATATGTGACAGACAATTCATAACATTCCAAGACCTACAACAGGAGCACGATATCCCCAACAAATTCCATTACCGTTACCTTCAACTCACCCACACACTGAGGGCTAGCCTACCACGCACCCTCAACTCTATATCTAAACATCCAATAATAGGAGTTATCCACACACAAGGTATAAAAGGAATCTCCAAACTCTACACATATCTGCTCAATATCAGTTCACAACCCACACCTACTAACATCAAAGCAAAATGGTCCCCGCACAGGAGTCACAGAAGAACCATGGCAAGAAATATCCAATTCACATTGTCAAGCCTCCCCTTCAATAAACAACAAATTAATTCAATTTAAAATACTGCACAAAACATACTTCACTCTTAAACTGCTCAAACACATGGGGCCATAAGCCCTCCAGCACTGCCCTAAATGCAGATTTTATACATATCATTTGGAGCTGCCCGTCAATCCAAAACTTCTGGTTAGAAATTATAAACTACAATTTTTAACCCCACACCCAATTCCATACACCCTGCTCACCTGCATCTTTGGGATATTCGATACCGATATATGGTCTAATTATCAACAAGCTTTCCTGCAGGCAGCTCTATTTTACGCACGAAAAAACCAAAGTCTTAAGATCTCAAAAAAAAAAAAAAAACTTAAGAGATGAAAAAAACTAATCAATGAGGACCTCCCTCTACTCAAACTACTATATGTACACAGGAACTGTCCTAATAAATTCAACAAAATATGGAGTGTTTGGTTGGACACAACAGCAACCAACACAACTTAAAGCCTACTACCACAATAAGTGGCCGCGGGCTGCTGGTGGACCTGGGAGGACTCGACCCAAACGATCCGAACAAGAAATATGTGAGTCAGACATACTGCAACTGTAATTTATTTTATGCATTTTCAATTTTTATCATTTTTTTTTCTTCCTTCCTTTTAAATTGTTAAATGTTTAAGTTCACTATCCAATGATAATTCGTATAGCAAATTACCAATGTCATATTATGAACCAACTCATATGTTAATCAACAGTCAATATTTCAACCATAGTAAAACAAGCTATGAAAAGACAATGTTAAAATGTTTTTGCTGCAAACTTTATTCATTGGTATACAATAAAAAAATGTATTTAAAAAAAAGAATTTTGGTAGCATTCTGTGAAAGGAAGGGACGAATGCGTGAGATGTTTTTGAGCTGTAACCGACAGTTTCCAACGGGAGTTGGAAAGGTTATTAATGTGGTGTGAAGGGGTGATTGAAGTGGTGCCAGTCGGGTGCTTGGTAAACCACATAGGAGGGTGTTACAGTAGTCCAGCCAAGAGATGATAAGGGCATGAACTAGAATTTTGGTAGCATTCTGTGAAAGGAAGGGACGAATGTGTTAGATGATTTTGAGCTGTAACCAACAGGAGTTGGACAGGGTATTAATGTGGTGTATAAAGGAAAGTTGTGGAGTCAAAGGTTACTCCCAGGCATCGGACGTAAGGTGTTGGGGAGATTGGTGTGTCATTGATGTGGATAGTAGTGTTATGTAATATATACGCTCATCTAGTCCTTTATGCCCTCCTTTTTAACCCTACCTAATCGTTAATAAAGATGTTTTACCATTTGAAGCAAAGTTATTTTTCTTTACTGTTTAATGTACTTTTTAACATTCCATTATCCTCAGTTGCCAACAATACATACCTCAACTGTCTTTCATTCCTGGAGGGGAAAAAAAGCTCTGTAACCTGTCAGTGGAGGAAATAATAAGTGCCAAGGTTCTAACTATTATTAGAACTGACAGCTGTGCTTAGTAAGTCACACTCACAATGTGAAGCATGTTAATGAAAGTGAAGTTTAATTGTAGTAGTAGCTCTCTAGTTCATGCTGTTCTAGTAATAATTGCAAGATATAAAACTTAAGTGAAACCCTCCAACCTGTGCTTAAGCTGCACTTCTCTTTTATTGCTTCAGGTCTTAGATCTGGAAGATTGAAAACATAGAGCAACAACCTCTGGAAGGACAAACATTCCCGATCTACATCTTAACACTTTAAATGCTATTTACTGCCTTGGTTGATAACATCCAGCCTGATGAAGGGGGCTTAGGACTCCCGAAAGCTTGCTTAATTTTTTAATTTAGTTAGCCAATAAAAGGTATCACAGCTCTACTTCTCTTCTCTTGGTTGTTATAGGAACCATTCAGCACATGCATTAGCTTCCTGTTTTGGAAGACTGTACCAAAAAAAA
Organism: Hymenochirus boettgeri; assembly: GCA_019447015.1. Taxonomy (NCBI): domain Eukaryota; kingdom Metazoa; phylum Chordata; class Amphibia; order Anura; family Pipidae; genus Hymenochirus; species Hymenochirus boettgeri. Next base: position 166,748,124 of record CM033472.1, read on the forward strand.
CTCAATATAACTTAAAATATCCCACAACTTATTTTGGATTTTGTCATTGCATTTGATCTACAAAGTTGTTTTCCCCCATTGTAGATATAAAATGTAATATATAAATTGTTTTATAAATAAATGAAGTTTTAATAATTATTAGGGACAAATGCTAAAAGTTTTTTTTTAATCTTTATTATTCCTTCTTTGCTTTTATTCTTCCTATATTTGGACTGAATCTCCTCCTACAGTTAGAGACATGATGTGCGGGTCAGATAAAAGTGTGCTTTCTTCTAGCTAAGGAATCCATTGATGAAGTATCGAGTTATTGGCAAATTTACAGACATTTTTGCACATAGGCACAATGAAAACTGAATACCTGCCTATTGGTTGCATTCATCTGTGAGTTGACCTGATTAGCTGTCTATTGATTATATTCAGCTAGTAGTGAAGCTGCAGAGGCCCAGGACCCCCTGCAAGATTCGTAGCCAGGCTCCTGACCCTCAGTTACCACAGTCTGTTATTTTTAAACAGCTGATGTTAGTCAAGGTGTATGCAATCAGCTGTTAAAAACACCAGTACCGAGCCAACAGTATTTTTAAAAAGCTGATCACACGCACCTTTTCTAACATACAAGCAATCATATCACAGAGCAATAGGGAGTAATGTAATAACGTGTTAATATATACATGTAATTGTAAAGCCCTACAGAAGATGTAATATAAATGCTATAGAAATCCTCAATAATAATAATAGTATAGTATAGTACAGTATAGTATAGTATAGTATAGTATTTGAGGTTGAATAAAGACATACGTCCATCCAGTCCAACCCATCTAGCAATATCCTCATTTCCTGCCTAACTGTTGATCCAGAGGAAGGCAAAAAAAACCCACAAAATTTATGAAGGGGGAAAAAATTCCTTCCTGACTCCAAGTGGCAATCGGAAATTTCCCTGGATCAACTCAATTTCCCTGGATCAACTCTAATATTACTGAAGAAAAGTCCATTTTTTTCAGTATAGTGTCCCTTTAAATAACTGATTATATTTTATTTCAAAATATATTCACTCTATTCAGTTGCACTATGAATTGGAATGGTGCCCAAAACCAAAAATGTCTCTGGCTCCGGCTACTCTGGTGTAAAATCATTCCTAGACTTTTTACAAGGCTAGTAAAAGGTGGTTCTACAACACATTAATTATTTATTACTTAAATACTTAATGAACAATGTACTATTGAATTAATAAATCTGAATAATTTTGCCTGACACTTAAAATAAATTGTATATACTGTGTTGGGGAAAAGAATACATATGACAAAAATGAGGGCAAATCACTACAAATTAGCAGTTAAATCACATTAAATCACATTAAATCACATTAAATTCTTTTGAATGGAACAAACCAATAAATATGCAAGGAGATTCAATAAAGTTCTTAGCGTTAAAAATGGTGCTAAATTTACCCCAACCAATCAGAAGTTAGCTTTCCAATTAAATAAAATCTGATTGGCTGGTGCAAAATCAGCACCATTTTAAATGCTAAGAACTTTTATTGAATCTCCCTGATGGTCTATTAAGAGGCCTTGTTAGTTAATAAATTCACAGGGCGATTCAATAAAAGTTCTTATTGTTAAATATGGTGCTAATTTTGCCCCAAACAATCAGATCTTTTTTAACATTTGAAAGCTAACATCTGATTGGTTGGGGGAAAAAATTAGCACCATATTTAAGGATAAGCACTTTTATTGAATCTCTCTGACAGTATGTAATTAATGAACTCCACTTACATGTTAAAAAACTATCAGGCTTATTGAATAAAAGTTGTTTTTTAAAATGGTGCTAATTTTGCCCTAACCAATCAGATATTAGATTTCAAATGTTAAACAAGTTCTGGTTGGCTGGGGCAAAATTAGCACCATTTTAAACGATAAGAACTTTTATTGAATAACCCTGTATGTGTAATGAACAAAAAACTTGTTCTATGGCTGTGCAGTTTAATATAATTACATATACAGATTGGCAGCATTTTCTGCAAGGCTATTTTTATTATCAAATAATGTCCACATTGTATTTTTTACCTTATCAGAGCTGCAGCATTTAAAAAGGGAAAGAAAATTAAACTTTTGAGGAAAAAGGGTCAGATACAAGTTTTACGACTGTCCTTATAAATCAATACCCATGATTGATTGTAGCTTTTAATAGATATTAATAGTACTGAATGGGAATAACAGATAGGTTTGTATGAAGTGTTTAGAGATGTTAATGGTCTATTGCTAGAGCAGCAAACACAGCTGATCCTATTTAGAGAATAGCTGACATGAAAAGGGCTAACTAATGTAAAGTAGCCTAAAAATCCCCGTGAGTACAATTAACCCATGGAGAGCGATAAAGAAAAACAAACTGCAGGATTGATTGCAGAAGATGTAAATAATTTCCTGTACTAAAAAGGGTTACATTGAATCAAATGTATCAAAGACTGCAGTTTATATACCTTGGTTTTAATGAGTTTTTGAATTATACTAACAAGACAATTACAAAGACAAATACAATGTTTTCACTTGCAACCTTTTTTTTTTCATGAACAACTTCAATTCTATTTATAGACCATAAAAAGTTTATTAAAGGGCATGCCCATCCCCAAAACTAAAATTACTGGCCCTACTGTGTAGTGTTCAAAAATCCTTACCTTACTCCTCAGCTCCTTATTAGAGATAGATTAGAGACTAGAACTCGAACTTAACAAGTCCAAACTGACTCGGACTTCTCAAACTATTCTGGACCCGAATTTCTCAGACTCGTGGCTGTATTTTCAATAATTCCCCAAAATTCGGTAATTATCTAATTTACGGGTGGTTCGCTAACCCTAGAATGTATTGTTCGCTAACCCTTGAATGTATTGTTCGTTTTAGGTAACCCTAGAATGTACGGATCATTTTCGCTAACCCTAGAATATATAGTTCGCTAACCCTCAAATGTACCTCAAAATGATCTTTGGTAACCCTCGAAAGTATTGTTTGTTTTCGGTAACCCTCGAATGTATGGATCATTTTCACTAACCCTAGAATGTATCTTTGCTAATCTTCGAAAGTATCATCCGCTTTCAATAATCCTCAAAAGTATCGTTCGATTTCGGTAACCCTCGAATTTATGGTTCTATTTTCGCTAACCCTTGAAAGTATCGTTCGGTAACCCTCAAATTGACCGTAACCCTTGAATGTAGCTTGCGAAAAACCCAATAATTGCCCGCTCGTTTAAGTGTTTAAAAAAGTTTTGGTGATATTGACATGTTCCCAGGTGCCACAGCCATTTACAGTAAGTTACCATTGTTAGTTTAGCTGTAAATCATCCAGACTTTTCAAACCATCACTCCCCATTGACTTTATTGGGTCCAAATTAGAACTTTCGAACTCTTACTGAAGTTTGGAAGTTCGAAAACGGACCAAACTTTATGAAGTTTGGCCATCTCTACTCCTTATGTTTCTCCTGCAGTGCCTGTTCAAAGTCACAGAAAGATGATCTGGTCATCTGGTGCCTGCACCTGTCCTCTCTATTCCTCCCTCCCTCCAGATCCTTTCAGGCTCCTTCATCCCCTACCATTAAAATATGTTGCTGTAGTGTAGTGTACCCCAGCCAACCCCCAACCTACATGTTAGCTTAACATGCCCCAGAAATATACGATCCTTCATTCCCTCAGCTCTCTGCATTTCTGGCAGCCACATCTATGATTGGCTGGCTCTCAGCCAATCAGAGAGACGTGGCTGCCAGTCCAACCCAAATTTGCTACTTCAAGCAGGGAGCCGGGAGCAGAGATCCATGTGAACAAAGGATTCTAAGTCTATTTCTGGGGCTTGTTTTAAAGGGCATGTCCACCCCCAAAACTAAAATTTAACCCCTTACTGGCCACATCAAGTAGTTTAAAACAATCTTTACCTTACATTCCTGCTCAAAATAGTTCCCCTGCTGTGCCCCTCCAAAGTCAAGGAAACTGCTGTGTAGGAGCAGTGTGTGACTCATGCTGTGCCTGAGACTTCCTCAACCTCATCAAGGTTGAGGCATGCTCAGTGCAGCCCTCCCTGCCTCTCAGCCAATCACGGACACGGCTGCCGGTCCCGCCCCCTGCTTTCAATTCCATGCAAGCAGAGGGCCTGAACACTGCAGCGGAGGAGAGAGGGCAGGTAAGTAAGAATCGGGGGACTTTCTAACAATTATATTAATGCGGTTGGGGCTGGGGGAGCATGCCCTACCACATATCAAAAGTTAAATTTCGGGGTGGACATGCCCTTTAAAAAACTAACATGGAGGTTGAAGGTTGGCTGGGGTACACTACACTACAGCAAAATATAACTTTTAAAGTAAAACATACCCTTTAAATTGAGTTGTCACTCAAGTTTCTTTGAGCTACGGTTCCTGAGCTGTTTGAGTTAAAGGGCAACAACACTGAAGAAATGCCTCGTTTTAATATATAAATTGCTACATGTTAGCAGAATTTGCTCTGAGGTGTGTGTGGCTTCAATTCAGTTCTTTTTTTGTTCGGGCACAGTATCCCACCTTCTTCTCTGAAACAACCCCCTTTTATCAGATCTGACCATCTGTATAGTCTGACATGCTCAGTAAGCCAGCACTTGGGAGACGGGAATTCCCCACTATACAGTTTAGAATTAAAAGGAGAGAAGAGAAGTGGTATATAAAGGGCACACCCAAGCTGTATTAGTGCATTCAAATATCCTTTATCAAACAAACAAACTGGGATATGGTCAAAAAAGTGCAGAAAGATACATTAAAAACACATCGCCAACCCCCAGTATCAATAAAGTGCATCACACAGACAATATACTGGTGTATTCATCCATACAGTCATACAACAATGTTAATATATATAATAGATAGATATGCAGAGCAGTGTATCACATACATATATAGCAGTGTATCTACATCATATGCATATACACTGAGCAAAAGTATATCAATATATAGCCCAAAATATGATAAGGTATAAGCTAGCTTCCCTACCGCTGACAATACACCTGAAATAGGAGGAGGGAGCAACAGAGCACCTAAAACCAGTGGCCAAACATAACCACCATGATCTCACCACTTTGCACCAGTAGGTATGGTCATGATACAGGAGGATACAGGATACAGGATCCTCTGCTTCCTCCTGCTTGAGCCTCAAACGAGAATGCCTGTGAGTTCCGTGCACTCTCCTGCTTGAGCCTCAAACAGTGTGCACGGAACTCACAAGCATTACTGTTTGAGGCTCAAGCAGGAGAAAGCAGAGGAAATCTCAGAGGGGCGGAGCTTAACATTCATTAAATCAATAACAAGATGTCAGCAACTTTCAAGGTACAAAGCTAGGCTCTGGAGGGGCATAGGTAAAAGAAATATGGCAACAGTATTTTTAAAGCTGCAGCTTCCAAATGAACATAACTTGATTTTACAGTGCACTTATCCTTTAACTTGTCCTCCCTGTCACCCTGCAAATTGTTACAACAGTAAGGTGCATACAGGCAGATATACATATACATAATAGAGTACTTGATTGATAGATGAATCACATTCACAGTGTGATTGATCACATTCATAACTGTCAGTTGCTAACTGGAAGAACTATGATGCATAAAGAGGGACTACAGGACATGTGCAGCATTTCTGGGTAGTCTTATTTTGCAGCTTTCTTACTATTGCATTTTTGGGGTTTGGGGGGATCTTACCTATATATCATTTTTCATTTAAGGGTTGGACTTGCCCTTTAATGAACTCTTTGTGACCTAGCAATAAGATTATAATAATTTTTGAATGAACATTTCCTTTAAGGTAAGTTTTGCACTACTATGTAGTGTTCCTTGTTCCTGTGATGCACTAACGCTACTTTCACACAAGTGGGTTTTTTTTTTCAGGCTGACAGATTTACTGAGCTTTGTATATTGTTTTATTGAATGAAAGATGAAAGCCCTTATGAATCAGATGGGTATCAGCACACACTAACCTTGGTCTTCTCCGGTGCAGGTTCAAATATCCACCACAATACAGTATGTATATAAGAGCAGCTTTAAAAATTGCATTCACTTTATTTCGAAAAGCATAAAACATTATATCCATCACAATGGCTCAATGGCACTGAAAAGGTCTCTCTCTTTATCAAGCATGCACTCATTTTCATTTGCACACAGGGCAATGAATAGATTCTTGTGCAGCCTCCATTCCTTCCCTTGCTTAGTTGATGGGTCTGTTTTGCCTTGTTGTGAATAATCCCATAATATGTATAAGTTCACCTCTAAAGTTCATAGTATATTAATACAAGTTCACGTTTGCTTTGATTGGGATGATGCATCTTTATGTAAAAATGTTGTGATCACTAGACTAAACCATTTTCACTGACTAAAGCCCTGTAACATGTTTTAACAACAAATAAAAAAAAAAAAAAAAAATTCTTTATGCAAAGTCTGCTGGCATTAACGCATAGTTTCACTTTTGCACAGCTTTACTTTGTTATATTTTTTCCCCCAGAAATCAATGTTATTTAAAAACACTCAGTGTAACTGTTATCAATACATTCCTAGCATTTCCTAGTTTATCTGGGTCATTAAGTTGCAATAATTGCCAATTAGTCATCAAGGTAGGAGGTTATACATCATATCTAATCATTAGCAGTACAGGTAGTCCATAGGACTGTTCCCTCAGCCCCAATTTTTCCTGTGCACACGATAGCTTTTCATGATGGTTAGCATCATTAAGGATAGAACAGTAACCGGCACTGAATTCATCCTATAACACTGCCAAACTATAAACTTTAAATTTGGCTTAAAAGGACACAACTTGCCATGAATGCACAAAGCTATATTAACGTGTGTATGTGTGTTTGTTTGCTTTGAGATTAAAAAATCATAAAAAATAACTCATGTGATCAAAGAGGGCATGTAAATAAATGTATTTTTATTATTGTGCTTTTAGTTTGTAATTTTTAATTTAACATAGTGTGTGAGACACTGTATAAGTTACCCGCCAATAAGCTGTATTTTATCAAGTGAGAGGTAATCAGCCTTGATTACGTCTGCATCACATATACATTTAATAGGCAAAAAATATCTGGAAATTCACTGATAACTCAGAAATTAAATTATAATTAAAGAAGTAGCAGAAGACATAGAAACAACAGCAAATGGACTTTTTCAAGCCAAATAAATGAAACTGATCATTACAACTCTCAACTTTATATGTAAATGCTTCTGAAATATGACAGTTTAATAATATCAGATTCCTAGGGCTTCAAGTCACCAGTTCAGTTGAGCTGGAAGAAAACCCCCAGTAGCAGATCCAGTACCTCCTTAAAGGGCATGTCCATCCCCATAACTAAAATTTAACCCATTGGACCCTGGAACCCTGGAAACTGCAGAGTAGGAGCCTTCCTGTGTGTGAAAATGCCCATACTGTAGGGATCCCCCACAACCCTAAATGCCATATTCAAATGTTTAAAATCGGACCAGAACTGTACCTACCCACCTTCATTCCCTCGGACTAAGCCTCTTCTGATCCTTCTGGGAATGGAAGATCATAAGAAGCGTGACCGGCAGCCACGTCTGTGATTAGCTGAAAGTCAGACAATCACAAATGCAGCCAGTCTTCAGAAGAAGTCGGGTGAATGAAGGAGCCTAAGTAAAGTACTGGTCCAATTTTAAACATGTAAATATGGCATTTATGGTTAGGGGGGGGTCCCTACAGTGTGGGCATTTTTTATAAAGCTAAATAACAGCACTGAGTTATCCAGGAGTGGTCCAAGGGAGGGAGGGGAGAAGAGAGGACAAGAAGGAGGCAGAAACATTTTTACACACAGACAGGCTGCTACTCTTTAGTTTCCCAAACTTTCACAAGGCACTGCAGAAAAACCATATGGAGCAGAGGAGAAAGGTAAGTTTTTTTTTACAATACACAGTGGGGCCAGCAATTTTTAGTTTGGGGGTGGGCATGCCCTTTAAATGAATATAATAACATGTTTCTGCAGTGTAGCCACCCCCCTCCCAACCTAACCACATGGTTTAAACTTTTTAAAAAAATTCCCAGAAACTTCCTTTGGCTTTCTCAATAGCTGGCAGCCCTGTCCGTGATTGGCTGCATTCCAGTAGAGCACGGGGGAGATGAACCGGGAAGTCAGGAGCTGTAGAAGGAGGAGGAGGGGTAAAGCAAGGAGAGGACTAAGTTACAGAGGCATGGGTGAGATAGCTGGAGTTTGGAGGGAGGGAGAATGGTATTATGCCCTGTATAATTTATATGGTCACAAATCTTCTCTGTGACTTATAATATCCTTCTAATTTATAGTAGGGGGTACATTATTCACTATATCTGTAACCTTTAGAGGCCTCACTACAACACACCAGAAATTGCTATTTTGGCAATAGGTTTCTGTGCGCATTGTGTTAGGGATTTGGATAATATGTATGCATGTATATGTTTATTTATATAGCGCCACTTGGGGAACTGTCTAATATAGAATACAAAAAGCCGTACAAGGGAAAAATTAAATAAATATATTAATAAGTATGTGCATAATGAAATATACAAATAAGAGGTTAGAGGAGAATAGAATACCAGAGGACGGGAGCCACAAAAGAAAGATACATATGCTATCTGCACCAAAAATGGTGATAAACATGTGTTATGATAACGGACCAAGCACAATGCAGCCAGTGGGGTATGCACACATATAGATCGGATCTCAAAACAATCCAAATCATGGCAGTGTGGCTTAGCCCATTCTGGGGCAAAATATACATGTCTCGTTTGCCTTTATTTCCTCATCCTACAGATAGGAATTATGGGTATACTAAAAGGGTTGATAATGAGGTATACGTTCATGTATATAAGCCTCTGTTCAAATAAAATGGTACCATTTCCAATTTCTAAAGTCATATGGTTTTGTAGCTTAGCTGTACCCTGAGGAACATTATGGGATCCTTTTATTTTTACTTACTGTACTTCATGCAGTATGTCAAATGTACAATTTGAGAAACACAAAATGTTAGTGGTCACAGTGCCCTTTTACTTGGTAATGTCAGTGCATTAGAGAGCCAAAATAGAATAGATATGTATTGGGTCTAAACTATTGCTTTTAGAAGTTTGGGATTTTCTTGAAAGCAGACCAGCATTCCATAGAGGTTAGTAAATTTACAAAAAAACATTGCTCTAAATAACCTCTCTCTTGCTTAATGCACTTTTCTCTTTTTTTTCTCACACTAGTTTTCTCTTCTATATTCTTTGCCTTTTACTTCATTAGCTAGCCTTTGTTATGTGTTTTAATTAAATTGCCATTGAATCCCGTACACAGCCTTAAGATCATCTTCCAGAAAGCAATGACGATGATGGATGCAATCATTAAAAGGACAGAGTATCTTTTCTGCAGCACTGTGTATTATTGGATTGGGAAATCTATTTACTTAGAGAATGAATTTGTCTTTTTGTATCACAAAATCTATTAATAGCACTTTTTGTACTGTCATAGTTAAAAAACTACAAAGTCCTTCCAGAATGCATGAGAGTTTCTAATTTTTCAGTATATGAAATAGATTACAATCTATCTCTGTATTAAAGGAATGTATTGGACGCAGCTAGGTCTAGCTTTTAGAATGATTTAACCAACATTATGTGTTCCATGTAGCTGTATGCTGCCATTTTCTATGCAATTTTACCTGCTGTAAAATAAAAATATTAGTAACAATATGACAATAGGACTTTCTGTAAAATCTTACATTGGACTCTTCTATTTAAAGACCTGCTTATAGAAGGTTACTAATTCAGGCAGTGTTGGAGTAAAGCAATAAAACATTGGACATTTGGGACCCCATTCATGCCCAATAGTGATACCATACAAAGTTTTCATCATACTCATATTTCAACAGTCCTGTACACCTTAAATACTTGTAAAAACAGCAATTGAGGGACCAAAAGGGTTCCCTCTAAAAAAGTTTTCGCTTTCGCTTTTCGCATGGGTTTTCGCCAAAAAGACAGTTAACGCTATTTATAAAGGTAGCGTTAACGAATGGCGAAACCGTTTCCGCGAGCTATCGCTAAACCCTTTTCGCCTTACTTCGCAATGGTAATTTTAGTGAAAAGGGAGCGAAAAGGCGTAGCGCGATTTATAAAAGAGCGAAAGGTGGTTTTTGCGTTAAAAAGAGCGAAAGATTAGCGCGACCCTGAAGGTGGTGAAAAGTCATTGTTTGAGCGAAAAGGCATTCTAATGGGTAATATGCCTTGAAAAAGCGAATGCGCATTAGAAGGGCGATCGCGCATTAGAATGTAATATGCCTTGGAAAAGCGACATTAGAAAGGCGATAATGCATTAGAATGTAATATGCCTTGGAAAAGCGAACACGCATTAGAAAGGCGAACGCACATTAGAAAGGCGATCGCGCATTAGAATGTAATATGCCTTGGAAAAGCGAACGCGCATTAGAAAGGCGATCGCGCATTAGAATGTAATATGCCTTGGAAAAGCGAACGCGCATCAGAAAGGCGACCGCGCATTATAATGGAATATGCCTTGAAAAGACGATCGCGCATTAGAAAGGCGAACGCGCATTAGAAAGGCGACCGCGCATTAGAATGTAATTTGCCTTGGAAAAGCGAAAGCGCATTAGAAAGGCGAATGTGCAGTGCAAAAGAAAATTGTATTCCAATTGAGAAATTCTAAGAAGATTGACTAAATAAGACATGGCTGACTTCTTGGTAAATGTGAGGTGGCCATTTTGAACTTGACATCATTTTCTAGTGGGCTTTTCTGGTTTCGAATGGATTTCGCAATGCAGTCTTCTTAGATGCGTTAAGTTTTCACTGCAATACTTTTCGCTCTTTATCAAACCCGTTCGCCTTTTTCCGATGCGTTCGCTTTTTTATAAATAAGGCGAAACGAAGCCCAAAATGGCGCCCAAAATGGCGCTATTTTCGCTGCGAAGCCCAAAATGGCGCTATTTTCGCTGCGATGTACTGCGCTAATTATTTGGCGAAAAAGACAATCCTTTATAAATATGCCCCTTAGTGCAAGCAATAATATCACAAAATACCAGAAAGTGCTCCTCAAGACCCCTACCCACACGACAATATCTCCATAAAAACCATACACTAATAATACCAACATTAAAATACAATGATAAAACACAGTTGCATCACTGCCGGGCATCCCCGGCTAAAAAGAGTGGAGCTGTGGTAGGTAAAACTAGAACATGCAGCGTGGAACTCAATATCAAAGTGACAAGGTAAGTAGCTAAGCACACAGACAGGGGGACTTACAGTGAGAATGAATAGTAGGTAGTAGGAGAAGTTGGTAGGTGCTTCGGGTGTGCAACCGAGACGCGCTGATTGGCATGCTATAGAGAGATGGACAAGGAGGAGACGCGCTGCTGGATCGGATTGATTCATCCACAGCCGGTATTATTCATCATCCCTCTATGGGAGTGAAGAGTGTGGTCCGTCTGTGACCTCGGTAAGGAATACACCTGGTCCTAGTCCTGGCTTCTCACTGTAAGTCCCGCTGTCTGTGTGCTTAGCTACATACCTTGTCACTTTCATATTAAGTTCCACGCTGCATTCCAGATGTATTAGTTTAACTTACCACAGCTCCACTCTTTTTAGCCGGAAACACCCGGCCATGATGCAACTATGTTTTATCATTGTATTTTAATGTTGGTATTACTGGTGTATGATTTTTATTGGGATATTGTCGTGTGGGTGGGGGTCTTGAGGAGCACTTTGTGGTATTTTTTGACATTATTGCTTGCACTAAGTCACCAATAAACGCTTAGCACTTTAACTAGCCATAAGTAGCAGTGCCTTTTGTATGGGTCTTTTTTTAGAGGGAACCCATTGTTCCCTCAATTGCTGTTTTTACCTGTATATTGTCCTACGGGAGGATTGTATTGTCCTACATTGTCCTACGGGAGGCAGCCACCTAGCAACAGCTGGTGGGTTAGGCGGCTGCCTCCCGGGTTAGGCGGCTGCCTCCCGAATCGCCGCTCCTGTGATGAACAGTCACGGCTTCCTGGTCCGTGACGTCATCGCGGGTGCCGAGATCTCGCGAGATCTCGCGGCAATTCAGATTTTTTTAGCGGCGCCATGGAGGAGGACACAGTGAGTGTAATGGCCACAGGTTCAGAGGCCTTTACACCTCAGACTCGCAAGTCACCTCATATACTACCCAGGAAAAGGGTAATTAGGGATGCCTACTCCTCCTCCTCTTCAGAGGAAGAGCCCATATTCAAAAGAGGAAGGGTAACCCCCTCCCACAGGGCTCCCTTACAGAGCAGTAACAGCTCTGAGGAAAATGTCAGCCCTGTTAGACCTGCTGTTCAAGGGAACAGGCACATTAGACAAAATAAAGAAGGTGGAGTTTTTCACCAAATTCACAAACCTGAAAGAAAAAAGGTTTTACCCTCTAGAGCTCGTTTGAGCACAAAATGGCATGGAGGGAAAGAGGCGTTTGCCTCACACAGTTCAACATCGTTTGATGTTTCCCCGCTACACAGTCAAGTAGATTGGGACTGTGAAAATATATCACGCACGTCAGCTTCATCTGAACGTGGCAAGCTGAGCAAATTACAGATGGCCCGTGTAGGCTTAGCGGGAAAAACACCACCATCCAAACTTTTTTCTCAGCGCTGGCCTTTATCAGAGTCTTCTGAGGTTTTTCAATTTGCTCAGCTATCTTTCCGCTCCACACTGGTTAAGGAAGATGAGCTAGTTCTCAGGAACCACATTGGTATCCCTGATGTGCAGGCATTAATAGCGCCTGACATAGACCCAGGCCTCCTGTCTATTTCAGGAGATCCACACAGACCAGTGGATACTTTCGACAATACACTGCGTAATATCCAGTTTAAAATAGCAGACGCAGCTGGCCCACTCTTATTCATGCTGTCGAAGGCAGAACAAGAGGGCGATATCGCCATAGACCAATCTATTGAATCGCTGCTATCCTCAAAGACAGCGTTACTTAAGGCCACAAGCAGAGCAGTTCTTATTATTGGTCAGTCATTTAACTATGTATCAAATATCAGAAGGGCTCGTTGGCTAACAGGTTCAAAAATGTCAGACCTAGCCCCAAAATCATATGAATATCCCAATTTAGGATCCAGCCTGCTTTTTGGTTCAGAGTTTATTCAGGAAGTGAAGGGCAGATACCGTGCCAGGAAATCCTTTGCAGATCTTAAGAGGTCTACTCCTGTCTTCAATAAGCCCTTTCGTCAGGAGGGACGCCTTCCCAGGTCCCAGGGGGCGTTCCGAGAATACTCTCAGGGCCAACCAAGGAGATACAACCCTAGAGTTCAAGGATCAGCTCCTTCAACCTCCGCAAGACACTTCCCCACAGGGAAAAGACGCTTCACAGGTAATTACCCCTTCTTCCTCCCTCCCATTGCCGTCAGTGAGGTTTTACCCAGCATGGGTCGAGATTTGCACAGACCGATGGGTTTTAAGGGTTATAAGACAAGGCTTATCCCTACCACTAATAAGATTCCCTTACCAATTCAAACCCCCAAGGATGTCCACTCACAAAAGCCTAGATGCAAATTTATCTCAGGCCTTATCACAAGGGAAGATAGAGTTATCTTCCCCTACAAAAAGGGGTTGGATCAGCCACTTATTCCCAGTGCCCAAACAGGACGGTTCCCTGAGACCGGTCCTAAATGTACAGAACCTGAACCGCTACATAAAACCAAAAAGATTCAGATTGGAAAATCTGTCAGACTTAACCTACCTGTTAGACAGAGATTTCTTTATGTTAAAGATAGATCTGAAAGATGCCTTTCATACTATCTGCATTGCCCCAAACCACAGAAGGTTTCTTCAATTCAGATGGAAAGGTCAAATTTATCAATGGACTGTCATGGTGTTTGGCCTATCAAACGCACCTTACACCTTTTCCAGACTTCTAAAACCAGTGGTCCAACATTTCAGACAAAAAGCAATATTTTGTCTGATCTACCTAGACGACTTACTCATGTTTCACCCACAAGAGGACACACTTGCCAAACAGAGAGACCTTGTCACTTCGATCTTCGTGAAACTAGGTTTCACGATAAATACAGAGAAATCAATTCTACAGCCCACAAGATCACTAATATTTCTGGGTTTCTCCATAGATACACATCATTTTACCCTACAGATTCCTCAGGTGAAATGGGTATCCTTACAAACCCTCATACAATCCACCCTAGCACACCGATCAGTGTCCTTACGGATGTTGGCAAAAATCATAGGGAAAATAATAGCTCTTTCCCCAGGTTCAGAGGAGGCTCCCCTATATTGCAGAATGTCACAGATTCATTCCTGGGAGATTGCCTGAGGAACCATACCTCTTGGTCCCAAAAGGTGTCACTACCACCAGAGGTCACAGGGGAACTCCTACATATCATATCAATACGACATCTTCGTCCTCGACCATTCAGACCGATTCCCCCAGATCTGATTATCACGACCGATGCCTCCCGAAAGGGATGGGGAGCTTTCACCCCCCAGAAAGCGATCAGAGGTCGATGGTCTTATCAGGAGGAAAAACTCCATATAAACCTCTTGGAACTGAGAGCGATAAAACTAGCACTTCAGACTCTAGTGACAGAGGAGCTCTCTGGCAAACACATATTAGTACAATCAGACAACAGAACAGCGGTGTCATATATCAACAGAATAGGGGGCACCAAATCCATTCGACTATGCCTAGAAACACTAGAAATATGGAAGAGGATTCTCTCCTTCCAGAATCGTCTGACAGCATATTACGTACCCGGACACACAAACGAATTAGCAGACGCCCTTTCAAGACACACTCTATCTCTGTCAATTCTATGTCTCAAACCTCACCTCTTTGCTCAAATAGAACAGAAGTTCGGCAAGAGACAAATAGACTTATTTGCCTCAGAGACATCGGCACAAACACAGAAGTTTGTATCGAGGGTATGGTCCAACAGAACGTGGAAAGTGGATGCGTTATCCTTTCCATGGACGAACCTCCCACCACTGTATGCATTTCCACCACCCACACTGATGCCACAGGTCCTTTTCAAGATCAGAACGGAGTTGATACAGGACTTGGTACTAGTGTACCCAGTTTGGCCGTCCAAACCGTGGTTCCCTACGATCCACAGACACATAGTGGGAGAGAAACTACCTCTGGGGCTGACAGTGGGATGTTTCCAAGGGTCACAGGACCTACTATCCAAACTCCCACAGTTAATGTGGATTGCAGCTCAAATAGTTTGTTCTGCTTCCAACAGCTCTCCCTCGCAGCCAACAGCCTCATAGACTGTTCGCTTTGCCCCAGAACGATCACTCGTTATAAAAACCTAATTGCTGAATACTTACACTGGTTTAAGGACAAAGAAACTCAATTTGAGCAGCCTAGAGCTTTATGGGGGGCATTGGAATTTATCACTATAAAATTCCATTCAGGAATAGCCACCTCCACTTTAAAATCATATGGTTCTGCGTTGAACCTATTGATCCCAGACTTAACAATTCACCCTTTATACATTAGAATAATCAGGGGAGCAGTGAGGTCTCGCCCTCCGGTACCCAGGTACGAATCCACTTGGGACATTCACTTACTGTTAAACTTCTTAGCAAAATGGGAAATTAATTCTTTATCCCTACGGGACACAGGGATAAAGCTGGCATGCTTAATAGCTCTAGCCCTTGCAGCCAGATCTTCAGAGTTAACACTAATCCACATATCAGAACCACGGATGTCGGCGACCCCTGAGGGCATTCACATAATACTTAAAGGTAGAACAAAAACCTCACACATTGCCCCAAATTTAGTAGAGCTTGATTTTCTAGAAGACAAAATAGACGGTTCTCTCTGTATAGTGTCACATTTAAGAAAGTATTTACAACTCTCCTCCGAATACAGAGGAGACATTACACAACTGTTTATAACATCCAGACTCCCATTTAGACCAGTCTCATCCAATACTATAAGGGGATGGATATTACAAGCTATGACGTCATCAGGAGTTGATACTTCTCAATTTAGGCCCCATTCCCTGAGGAGTGCGGCTTGTACTAAGGCAGCTTCCAAGGGAGTAGCCTTAGCAGTAATCCTAAAAGCAGCCAGATGGTCTTCCGACAGAACGTTCATAAAACACTACTGGCGTCCTTCAGAATCAGAAAGAATTGAATTCTCCAGAGCAACCACAAGGTGTGTGCTACTCTACCCACCAGCTGTTGCTAGGTGGCTGCCTCCCGTAGGACAAAACAGAGTTTGCAGGAATCTATGATCTGCAAACTACATTTGTCCTAGGGAATAAGGCAGCCACCTAGCAACAGCGCCCAACCCTCCCACCCTAAAATATTTCTGCCCTAGTGTTGCTACTTAATGCAGAATTCTAATATTCATGTTAATTGCTGACATTAACTCAGTTTAAATTCATTTCACAGGAGGTGCGAAACTCCAAAGGAAACAGCAACCACTACTCCAGCAAGAGGCTAAAAAATAATTCCTTCTCACAACACCGACTATAGAGGTCCTCAACTTCCCCCCTTTTCTGCATGTGTTAATGCTACTGTTTCGGATTAACAATGTCTGTAATCCAGTTTTCCAGTTCTTCAAAAAAAAAAATAAATAAATAAATAAAATTCCCCCAGATCTGATTATCACGACCGATGCCTCCCGAAAGGGATGGGGAGCTTTCACCCCCCAGAAAGCGATCAGAGGTCGATGGTCTTATCAGGAGGAAAAACTCCATATAAACCTCTTGGAACTGAGAGCGATAAAACTAGCACTTCAGACTCTAGTGACAGAGGAGCTCTCTGGCAAACACATATTAGTACAATCAGACAACAGAACAGCGGTGTCATATATCAACAGAATAGGGGGCACCAAATCCATTCGACTATGCCTAGAAACACTAGAAATATGGAAGAGGATTCTCTCCTTCCAGAATCGTCTGACAGCATATTACGTACCCGGACACACAAACGAATTAGCAGACGCCCTCTCATGACACACTCTATCTCTGTCAATTCTATGTCTCAAACCTCACCTCTTTGCTCAAATAGAACAGAAGTTCGGCAAGAGACAAATAGACCTATTTGCCTCAGAGACATCGGCACAAACACAGAAGTTTGTATCGAGGGTATGGTCCAACAGAACGTGGAAAGTGGATGCGTTATCCTTTCCATGGACGAACCTCCCACCACTGTATGCATTTCCACCACCCACACTGATGCCACAGGTCCTTTTCAAGATCAGAACGGAGTTGATACAGGACTTGGTACTAGTGTACCCAGTTTGGCCGTCCAAACCGTGGTTCCCTACGATCCACAGACACATAGTGGGAGAGAAACTGCCTCTGGGGCTGACAGTGGGATGTTTCCAAGGGTCACAGGACCTACTATCCAAACTCCCACAGTTAATGTGGATTGCAGCTCAAATAGTTTGTTCTGCTTCCAACAGCTCTCCCTCGCAGCCAACAGCCTCATAGACTGTTCGCTTTGCCCCAGAACGATCACTCGTTATAAAAACCTAATTGCTGAATACTTACACTGGTTTAAGGACAAAGAAACTCAATTTGAGCAGCCTAGAGCTTTATGGGGGGCATTGGAATTTATCACTATAAAATTCCATTCAGGAATAGCCACCTCCACTTTAAAATCATATGGTTCTGCGTTGAACCTATTGATCCCAGACTTAACAATTCACCCTTTATACATTAGAATAATCAGGGGAGCAGTGAGGTCTCGCCCTCCAGTACCCAGGTACGAATCCACTTGGGACATTCACTTACTGTTAAACTTCTTAGCAAAATGGGAAATTAATTCTTTATCCCTACGGGACACAGGGATAAAGCTGGCATGCTTAATAGCTCTAGCCCTTGCAGCCAGATCTTCAGAGTTAACACTAATCCACATATCAGAACCATGGATGTCGGCGACCCCTGAGGGCATTCACATAATACTTAAAGGTAGAACAAAAACCTCACACATTGCCCCAAATTTAGTAGAGCTTGATTTTCTAGAAGACAAAATAGACGGTTCTCTCTGTATAGTGTCACATTTAAGAAAGTATTTACAACTCTCCTCCGAATACAGAGGAGACATTACACAACTGTTTATAACATCCAGACTCCCATTTAGACCAGTCTCATCCAATACTATAAGGGGATGGATATTACAAGCTATGACGTCATCAGGAGTTGATACTTCTCAATTTAGGCCCCATTCCCTGAGGAGTGCGGCTTGTACTAAGGCAGCTTCCAAGGGAGTAGCCTTAGCAGTAATCCTAAAAGCAGCCAGATGGTCTTCCGACAGAACGTTCATAAAACACTACTGGCGTCCTTCAGAATCAGAAAGAATTGAATTCTCCAGAGCAACCACAAGGTGTGTGCTACTCTACCCACCAGCTGTTGCTAGGTGGCTGCCTCCCGTAGGACAAAACAGAGTTTGCAGGAATCTATGATCTGCAAACTACATTTGTCCTAGGGAATAAGGCAGCCACCTAGCAACAGCGCCCAACCCTCCCACCCTAAAATATTTCTGCCCTAGTGTTGCTACTTAATGCAGAATTCTAATATTCATGTTAATTGCTGACATTAACTCAGTTTAAATTCATTTCACAGGAGGTGCGAAACTCCAAAGGAAACAGCAACCATTACTCCAGCAAGAGGCTAAAAAATAATTCCTTCTCACAACACCGACTATAGAGGTCCTCAACTTCCCCCCTTTTCTGCATGTGTTAATGCTACTGTTTCGGATTAACAATGTCTGTAATCCAGTTTTCCAGTTCTTCAAAAAAAAAAAAAAATTATATATTATTATATATTATATATAATAATTATTAATAAACTTATGTCAAAGTTACTCACTCTCTGTCTTCATTTATATCTAAATAAATAAAGGTAAAATTGTCCTAGGATTTAAGGCAGTCATCCGCTTCCCAAAAAAAAATCTAAATTGCCGCGAGATCTCGCGAGATCTCGGCACCCGCGATGACGTCACGGACCAGGAAGCCGTGACTGTTCATCACAGGAGCGGCGATTCGGGAGGCAGCCGCCTAACCCGGGAGGCAGCCGCCTAACCCACCAGCTGTTGCTAGGTGGCTGCCTTATTCCCTAGGACAAATGTAGTTTGCAGATCATAGATTCCTGCAAACTCTGTTTTGTCCTACGGGAGGCAGCCACCTAGCAACAGCTGGTGGGTAGAGTAGCACACACCTTGTGGTTGCTCTGGAGAATTCAATTCTTTCTGATTCTGAAGGACGCCAGTAGTGTTTTATGAACGTTCTGTCGGAAGACCATCTGGCTGCTTTTAGGATTACTGCTAAGGCTACTCCCTTGGAAGCTGCCTTAGTACAAGCCGCACTCCTCAGGGAATGGGGCCTAAATTGAGAAGTATCAACTCCTGATGACGTCATAGCTTGTAATATCCATCCCCTTATAGTATTGGATGAGACTGGTCTAAATGGGAGTCTGGATGTTATAAACAGTTGTGTAATGTCTCCTCTGTATTCGGAGGAGAGTTGTAAATACTTTCTTAAATGTGACACTATACAGAGAGAACCGTCTATTTTGTCTTCTAGAAAATCAAGCTCTACTAAATTTGGGGCAATGTGTGAGGTTTTTGTTCTACCTTTAAGTATTATGTGAATGCCCTCAGGGGTCGCCGACATCCATGGTTCTGATATGTGGATTAGTGTTAACTCTGAAGATCTGGCTGCAAGGGCTAGAGCTATTAAGCATGCCAGCTTTATCCCTGAACTGTGCACCTGTCCATTACTAATCGTCACACATTATATACTTGCAATTTCGTTTTTAGAATCTTTATATTCATACATAATCACAGACAATAGTGTATTTTAGAACCTGTCATTTCCAGCTGGGACTACATGCAAATCTTGGAAGAAGCAAAAAAAGTGGTCCTTTTTTAAATTAAATTGTATATACTGTACTGCTGGTATTGATGGAATAATAAACTATCATTCTATAGGTAATTTAAAGGGTATTTCTACCACCATATTTGTTTGCAAAAAAAAAAGAATCGGAAAAGTACTTACAGAGCTTTGTTCCCCCTGGTGTTCAGACCCGGCCCTCTTCTTGCATGAAATTGCAAGCAGGGGGCCGGACCGGCAGCCAGTCTGTGAGTGGCAACCAATCACAGACGTGGCTGCCGGCAGTGCAGAACACTGGGGGAACGAGGCTCTGTAAATATATTACTGATTCTTTTTTTTTTGCAAACAAATATGGCAGTTGGGGGTGGGATAGGGTCCACTACACTACAGCAAAATGATTTAATGCTAGGGCACAGGGCAGATTTTTAAACACTGCACAGTGGGGCCAGTAGTTGGGGGGGGGGGGTATTCTCGATTTTCAGTTTGCATTACCTTCAATATTTTGACTTCTACTCTGCTTGTCTCTTATTTATTTACTAGCTCCAAAATTCCCTTTCCCCTTCCTATCCCTATTCTATTTTTATCTTTGCCCCTTTTCTTCCATCCAATTATCAATATTCATTCACACTCTACTAACAGCTACAAAGGCAATTCCTTCTTAATTGCGCCCAACCCTGGAACCTGCAAGATTTCGATTTGCCTTTGTCCTCACCCCCTCCCACCAAGGCTCTAATATTTCTAATATTATATCTATCCCTACTCTTTCAACTTATTTCTTTCTCTGTGGCCTGCTTAATATACATTCCCTTGCTAAAAACACACCTTTATCTGTGTTCTGCTTTAACTCCTTACATCTCCTGGCCCTTATTGCGACTTGCATCTCCCAACATGATACTGCAGACAAGGCCTCGATTATGATTGGTGGTCTATAATTCTCTCATTCACCTTGCTCCTTGGAATGATATAGGTCTTCTTTTGCCACCAATCTGATGCTTTAAACGTGTTACTCTTCTACCCACTTCCCCTCTGGGGCCACAACCTGACAGTTCCAAGCAGCATAACATCCTCACCTTCATAAGCTCTGGTGAAAACTTTGAGGGTTCTTAAATTCTACGCCCAGAGGGGGGGGGGGGGGGGGTTAGGATTCCTGCTCCTAACCAAAACACTGGCTATTGTCACATTGTCAACACTATGCTATCCTGACCCTCTTGTTTTCTCTATCAAACTTCCTCCTTCAACCTCCAGCAGTGGACCAACACTAGCACTCATAAGTACGGTCACTTTCTGCTCTTTACTAAACATCTTTCAGTCTCACATTTTGTCAGCAACTTCTTTCCGCTCTCAGATCACAACCTAATTACTTTCTCTTCCACCTACTATCCCCTCTCCTCTGATACTCCTGATACTGGCATTTCTGTTTGCAATAAACCTTCCAGCTCTATGCTCTTCTCTCAATTTTAGCCTCATTGCCATTATGTCTTATTCTAACCCTAACTCACTTATACATGTGTATAAATTTATTTTATCGACTAATATTTGTCCTCTACAAACTCACAATTGGTGCCCTACTAACCCCCATTCTTTGCTCAGTTCAGAAGGCGAATTCTTACACTATTGTGTGCTTGCAGCTGATCGGCTGTGGAAAAATTCTTGCAGTCAAACGGACTTCGTCCACTTCAAGTTCATGCTCTCTTGTCTAAATTCAGTTCTTTCGGTAGCTCAACACTCCTACTTTGGCACACTCCTAAGCAATAACAAAAATAACCCACATTGCCTGTTTTCGCTATTTAACACTCACTCAGGATTTTGCTGACTACTTTAGAACTAAAGTAAAAGATATCCGCATGCAAATCCCTTCATCCCAAATGATTTACGAATCCTTCTGCCTGCCCCACCACCTGCTTGTCAAGAAATCAATGTTACCCATTTGTACGGTCTCTAGCGGCGTTTGTGCGCGCAGGTGTAAACATAGCCATCTCCAGCATGCATAGCCTCTGCTTCCCTCTTGCCTTTCAGTTTAGTTGTTTGGATCTGTGTGAGTGGGTATGGCTTATTAGCTCTGTGTGTATGTTGTGTTTTAGTTTGAATTGGCCTATCTACTTTGTCCGTTTCCTTTCATCGGTTTTCTATTGGCTCTTCTCTCCTCTACTTTATTTTCATTGGTTATTCTCCCTTTATATTCTCTTTTGACCCTCACCTCCCTAGCCATTATAACCTGTGGTTTATCCTTGCTAATGGTGTTATCTTGTCTAGTTTATTCTGATTTATTGATACCGATCTCTGTCTGCTATTCTCTTTAAGATTGTTTGCTGCCTGTCGTGACCTCTTGCCTGACTCTGACCTTGATTTTGCCTAATCCTTCTGTCCCCTTTCTCGCTGATTGACCTACTGTGCCCTGACTCCATGGTCTGTCCCTGACTCCACTCCTGCCTACTGATTTGGTACTACGCTGTTGTCCAGCCCTTAGCTGGTAGTGCCCTGTCCACCTAGTGCGTTCCTGGTTTTCTTGTGTATTCCCAGCCTCAGCAACCAATCCCAGTAACTATGATTAGTCTGATGTGGCACAGTTCCTTAGAATTAATAGGACCATTGCAAACGCTTCAAATAAAGCGATGCCTCACAGGGTAAAAAATATGAACATACCATAGAAAGAAAGAGGGCACAAAAATGTCCTCTCACAGAGAAAAGACCCTGTAATAAAGGCACTTAACGCATAAAGGTCCAAAAATATGCAAACCTGTTTATTGACATCCAAATAAATAAATTACACATTAACCCCTACCACCCCTATCCACACATGTGAAATGTTAGGACAACAATAAAACCACCTTCATTACTCCTACACACTGTGTACTAACACAATGCCATATAAAACCATTACAGCACTGGGCGTCCCCAAATGCCTATAACAGTTGTCCAGCGTCCAATTCTGGCTTCTCACGTAAGTCCCGATTGAGTGAAGCAATAATGTGTTCCGCTTATTTGTGACAAATTTTAGTCATACACAGGAAGAACTCTGAACGTGGACATATTCATGTTTGATACATCGAATTGACGCTGGACAACTGTTATAGGCATTTGGGGACGCCCAGTGCCGTAATGGTTTTATATGGCATTGTATTAGTACACAGTGTGTAGGAGTCATGAAGGTGGTTTTATTGTTGTCCTAACATTTCACATGTGTGGATAGGGGTGGTAGGGGTTAATGTGTAATTTATTTATTTGGATGTCAATAAACAGGTTTGCATATTTTTATGCGTTAAGTGGCCCTTGCGGCACTGATAAGTGCCTTTGTTGGGCGCTGTCTTCTGTTGACACCTGGTGACACCAGCTCCACTCAGCAAGGCCAATGTTACTGACACCAACACCACTGAAGTCACCAATGCCAGGCAGGCTCACCGCGGCCAACAGTGAGCCCACTGGTACTGCCGGCCTCAGCAGAGCCGATGTTGCTAGCCACTTCTTTCTTCTGCCATCTACTGCAATGACTTCTGAGCTCCGCGGAGGTTTGCGGCTCTTTATATAGGTTTGCAGAAAACCATATGTTTCTGATTGGTACATTTTTCAATGCTTGGTTTACATGGTTTACATTAACCAATCAGATTTCAGAAAATCTGATTGCTCGAGCTGCGGGACCCCTTAAGCCCCAAAGGGCCCTTCCAAAGGCCGAGCTGGTGTCACCGGATGGAAGAAAGAAAACATCGCCCAAGGACCTCTTTTTAGAGCTGACGGGGGTCCCGGTGCCGCAAGGGCTCTTACAAGGGCCGTGGAGGGGGGTCCCGGCTCAAGCTGCGGGACCTCTTAAGCCCCAAAAGGCCCTTATCAGGGCTGTGAGGGCTGCAAAGCCACTTATAAGTGCCGGGGAGAGAGGTTGCGGTTCTAGCTGTGGGACCCCCTGAACGTCCGCCCGTCAGATTGTTCGACGCCTGGCGAACGTTCGAAAATAGTCCCGTGAGTCCGGAAAATCAAACTAGTTCGAATAGCTCGAGTTAGTCCAAACTCATAAAGTTCAGCTCGAACTCGGGTTTGAGTTCTAGTACATCCCTAATCTTAAACTAACAACTAAATATTTTTCATTTAGCTCTCACTTTTCTGCCATGTTTAATATACACTCAGTGTAGGGTTCCCTATGCATGTAGTGTTTAGTTATTCATTCTTGTGGGTGTGGTCTAGCTTCAGGGGAAGGTTTTGATGTCCTTGAAAGGGGTATACAATAAGCCAAAAATATCTGTCAATTAATTGTGCCAAACATTCAAGATATTATAAAAGATTCATAGGTATTCCCCTGTGTTGAACTCAATGAAGCAAATGCAATTGAGCGTATAATGCATTTTAATGATTTGAGATGAAAATAAATTGTATTTATCACATTGGCTGTTTACTCAAGGATGGTAATCCTAAAATATGCAGATATATTTCAGAATTCTACTCCTTTTACTGCTAGCAATGCATATGAAGAATATGGAAAACTAGAACAAACACAGATGCTATTTGATTTGTAAACTCATTGCATGAGTAGAATATCCATCCAGCTGGTAATTGGCCCAATTTACATTTGACTGATACTGACCTTCTTTAAAAAGATTCTCAATTTAATTAGCAGAAAACCCCAAATTGCCTTTCCCCTGTAACCTTGGGGTTCTGGCTCCCTGCTATAATGCTTCACTTTATGTAACACAAGATAACCCTTATATTGTTTATTTGCACGAAATTCAGCATAAATTCAAATTTATTATGTATGTTTTTTCTGTCATGAAATTACCCAGAACTAACTGCTGTTACCTTTCTTAACACACGATTAACCAATTATTCAAAAATGAAGACATGTAAGTTCTTGTGGGGTGGTGCACTGAGGATGCTATTACAGTCATGCTACAGTCATGCTGGCCAATGTTATAATACCAGCTAATGGCTGTTGTTATAGTCCTGCAAAGGTTAAGATCGAATAGTGACGCACAGTGCAGGACCCCCTACCGCTCTATTACATCAAAAGTATGAATGCACTGAAGAATGATAGCAACTCCCATTGAATTTAGTCAGTTAATTTCTATTTTTCCTGAACTAAATAAGCAAGGACCAATAAAGATGTTACAACCTGTCCCATATATAACAAAATTCTAACCTTTAAAATGTTTCAAATGAACCTTACACATGACTTAAAGGACATGTCCACCCTTAAAAAAATTATAATGATTTGTCAGTTATCTACCTTTGTAACCAGATATTTAGAGAGAAATTCTATTTCTGGAAAAAGTATCTGCCTCCTCCCTCTGCCCAAAGCTTGAGCATGTGCAGAGGAGACAGCAGGGAAAACAACAGTTAACATTGGCTGTGATGCTAGCTGTCACAGCCTTTATTGACTGCATGGAGCAAGGGGACATCTTACTTTGCCAGAATGGGGGCAATCCTCTTCCTTAAATATCTGGCAGTAATGCAGGTAATAAAGTGCAAAATATATCAGTTGGGGTTGGGGGCAGGTAGCTGACAATTGACCAATTTTTTTGTTGTAAAGGTGGACATTCCCTTTAAACATATCAGGTCAACTGTGATGTCACCCTCTACATCCATTACCCAATATTGTGCTGGTCTCTGACTATCTAGAACTGGTCTCTTCTGGTAATTTAGCAACAGTAAGGGCTAGGCCACACCAGCGCATTTTAGCACACTATCTGATCATGATTGTGATCCGATCACTTGTTAAAAAGCGCACAATAGTGTTGGCCAGTTGGACTGGTCACATTAGGTGCACTTTGATACGACAATTGGAGTGCATGTGGTCCACATTTTTTGTGCAATCACATGTTCTCCAATTGTGTGATATTGCGCAATCACACCGCGCACTAGCGCACCAGGAACGTGCATGCTTGCATGCCCATTTCAGGAGCGATCGGACGCGCTGGAGTGTGGCCTCAGCATTAATGATTAGATATGAGCCCTGGTTTCAGACAATCCTGGTTTTGCCAATTTCAAAAATTAAAGGATCCAGTGGAATTTTTGGAAATTACAAAAGCCATAACTTAAAAATACAAAATTGTAATTGAAAATAAAAAAATGTAAATCAAAAAGTCAGAACTGCTGATGGAAACTCGCCAGTTTTGCTCATCTCTTTTAAAGATATGGCAGAGTCAATTTTCTTTGTACTAGAGGACTTACAAATACATTTTTAAAGGTCCATTTTTTGCCTAAGCAAACATAGGTTCATATTCAGAGGGGTTTCTCAGACCAAAAAGCCAAAAAATGCTTGTCAAAAGACCTAATAGAAGAATTTGCTCTTATTATTTTGTAAGCATTCCAAGGTGGCACCTGTGACACCAACACCATCATGACTTCTGGTCACAATGTAGAAACCTGGGAAAATCAGGCATTTAGGGCCAAGCAGTGCAATAAAGCATTTTTTTGATTATAATACACATGAGTAAGCTGAATGCAACAGCAAAATGCTTTGAGTACTGCCTAATTTCAGCATCACAGATACTAGATGCATTTTATAGGATTCTATACTCTCTACAATTCTATGTATTGTTTTTATTTTATATTGCTTGCACTGAATAGACACTTGCACTCATTTATACCAGGAAGTGGTTGTGAGTTTTTACACTGTGGTGTAAGTGCATTCAATCTTTTAATATATATGGTTTTTACTATTTATTTATCACTGATATTGGACACTTTGTAATACTATATTTTTATTGTTTTTTCTATCACACTAAGGCGCACAGTGTACAGACACACAAAAGCCAAGATATCTACAGTATGTTCCTCCAAGTGGAACCAGTGACCTTGCAGCCTCATCTTAATCTTTAATTTACTACATGTAAGTAGCCCTTACTACTGAGGTCTGTATTGCTGCATGCCTTCAATCCAGTACTTGATTTTCTAAGGTTCAGTATCCCCCTTCCCTCTCTTAACCAACACCTCCTTCAATCTGACCAGACTTTCTGTAAGTAATCACTAAGAGGCAGCATTGGAAGAGGGAATTTCCTGTCATGCAATTCACCCATACCAACTGTCACCATTCCAGTGACAGCAAAATTGCTCACAGCAGAAGGGTTTATGATAATAACACACTTGATTGACATCTTAAATGTAAGGTGGTTTAGATTAAATATCTAAAGATCAACAAATAAATGGTACAGTGATATTATAGTTTTCAGTAATGGGCAATTTAAAACAAACTATTTTTTTCCAGTATTATGCTGTTTAAATCAATAATACTATCAGATTGACCAGGATCCCCATTGATCAAATTTCTGCTTCTTCTGGGTTATAGTTGTGTATAAAAAGCCAGGCAGTGTACCATTTTATTTTTTCTGGTGATAAAGGTTTCCCTATAAAAATGTAGTGTAGAAAACAGCCCTTAAATTATTGTGTAACCATTTACCTGGGTTTAGGTAAAGTTTCTTAGTAGACTTGAAATGTGCTTTTTTTATGCTATTAGTCTCTATGTTGCTCAGATTTACAGAAATAAGCAGTCACAATAGCTTGTGTAAGTGTAAGTAAGATACATAAAAAGCATAATCACAGGAGTCATTTCTTTGTTCATTGATAAGAATCTCTGGCATGCATGCTGTCTCACACACTGCTACCTCCTCCACTGATACCAAGCTAAAAGCACTATAAATCCTCCTTGGCAGGCTGGCTGGTTGGAAAAGCAGAAAAATCTTGGCAAGCCGGGCTGAGCTGTAATTCAAACTCATCTCATACAACAACTGAAGAGGGACCTGCATGGCCACAGATCTCATATTAGAGTCTGAAAGATATTAAGTCTCACTCTTTCTCTGGCTCCTATACCAAGAAATGTGCATTGCCACTGTTCATGATGCCAGAGGATACCCAGAGGGAAGGCATATGGTCTCTCGTTCTATCTAGAAACTTGCTTTTCTCTGCACTACAATTTCTCATTATTTTTGTAACTTTTGCTTAAATAAACAATAAAGACATATGATATTACTATTCATCCCCAGTCCGTACAGGGTTTAGTTTTAGGTACTGTATTACATTATGCCCATATGTAATCAGTATTGGACCTTTATCTAGTTCAGATAGGCTGTAAACTAATATAGAAGGTATAAAGCTGTGTTTTAGATGTTTTTAAAGAAGGTATCACTTTCTATACTATTACCGGTACATGGTTTTTAAAGGGAATTTACAGTAAATAGAGAGTTGTAGTTTAATAATCTCTCCTCTTTTTTTTTGCAGGAAATATTATTAATCTTCTGAAACAATAAACGTTCACGTCCCCTTCCAAGAGGGTTACATTTTATCCATTGCTCTGCCTTCATTTCAATTCTGACATCAAAGTAGGGTAAAAAAAAGTGTTTGTCACGCCGTGAGAGAGATGCTGTACAACATTGTTTTTGTTTAGATACCGTAGGCTAATAAGGTGCCACTGCAAAATGTAAAACAATATTTACCGATGAAATGGCTGCACATACCCCATAGAGGCCTGTTGGCTGGTGGATCTACCAAGGTATCTCCCAATAGACACTGGAAAGATCTGTATTGAATCTGTGCCTGGGCATTTTTTGTGACTGGGCAGTTGGTGGGGCTGTTCATGCTAGAGTAAAAATACCGGAAAATATATGGATATAATTTTTTTAACATTGTAATATTGTAATGTAATTACATTTATTCAACAAAAATGCAGGGATATTCCCATGAGAGATATACACTATAGGAGGCCGAAACTCACTAGTTTCATTCCGTTTTCAGATTGCCGGATCTTGGAAAAAATCCCGAAGATCCGAAACCGGAACAAATTTTCTATAATTTTCAAATGTACGGGGCTATTTTCGATAATAGCCTCAAATAATTATCAAAAATACGATTGTAGACCATTCCGTACCTTCGAAAATTATTGAAAATATCTTCTGAAGTCCCAAAATGCAAAGGATCCATCCAGATTCGGATGGGTCTTTTGGATTTCGGAACCAAGGGGTTCCGTGTTTGTGTCGAACTCAGGTCCCATCTCTAATATGCACAAGCCATATCTTGTCTCAAATTTCCCTTAAAATATTAGATATTTTGACTTGGTGAATCTGACAGTCTTGTAAATCTGCATTTGGTTTTTTGCCTTATGAGGGCTAGGCCACACTGCTGCGCTTTTTTGTGTTTGCGCATGCGTTTGCGTTTTTTCATATCATTGAAAACGCGGCAACGCACCGAAAATGCGCATTTTCGGTTGCGTTGCTTTTGCGACTGAGTTTTGCGTTCCGCATTTTTAATCGCAATCGCATGCGTTTTCCAATACTTATTGAAAAAATGCAAATGCAACAAAATGGCACATTGCATGCGATTCCGTGTGCAGAGTCTCAGTATTTTTTTTATGAAAACTCTATAAACCCTTAAATTGGGGGTAAAAAACATTCAGTCCCCATGACCTTTGCATAGAAGATAATTGGTAGTTATAGAACATAATTGGTAATTATTTGCAATGCTGAGTACAAATGGACACAGTTAGAGTCCAATGTTGGTCTTTTTGGGTATTTTTAAAAGAATCCTGGCCATTAATTTATGTTTCACACACCATTTCCCAGCCCCTCATACAATGTTTATACTATTTAATGCAGAACTACCATTAAAATAAAAGTATTATGGCAATTAGGTTGAAAATGGTTACTTAAGGTGGCCTTACATATATATTACATATATTACATATATATACAATTTTACTTCCCCGACCGAGCGCTCCCGTGACATTCGATCGATCCTGCCGGAACCACCTCTCCCATTCTTCTATGCGACCCACATGCAATCGCAAAATCTCATTCATTCCCATTCATAGACTGAACAAATAATTAAAGATTTCTGCATGTAGTGATTTTTATTTTTAAACAGAATTATACACACCTAATCAGTTATTATTAGAGATGGACTAGAACTTGAACTCGAACCCGAGTTCGAGCCGAACTATTCGAATTCGGACGAATTCGGACTTCTCGAACTATCCTGGACCCAGATTTTCGATATTTTCGGACTTTCGATAAATATCGAATGTTCAACCGTTCGAATATGCGAGCAAAATGCCTATTATACCTATGGGCGAGCGTCGAATCTACGAGTAAAGTGTCCATTAAAGCCTATACGCGAGCATCGAATCTACGAGTAAACTGTCCATTAAATGTGTAATTACTGACAAAACTAAGAGAGTGTTCCAATAGTTGGTGTGCAGACTGGTGAAATGGATGGCAAAATGTGACTAGTCAGATAAAAAAACTGTCAAAATCAAGATTGGACAAATAACTGGCAAACTAACAGAGAGATTCAATAAAAGTTCTTATCATTTAAAATGGTGCTAATTTTGCCCCAACCAATCAGATCTTATTTAACATTTGAACGCTAACACATGATTGGTTGGGGCAAAATTAGCACCATTTTAAGCAACAAGAACTTTTATTGAATAACCCTGTAAGACTGTATAATGGTTTGCAAAGAAGCTATAATGGTTGGGCACCATACAAGTTATGCAGCTAAAATCTTTGATTTCTTTCTTCTTTTTTTTTAACAATAAATTTTTATTGAGTTTTTGAAAGCAATTTTTCTTTTACAATATAATTTATAAATTCATACACATAATATTTTATAAAGCGTGTATACCGTAAGTACTTTTTCAATTGTTTTTATACATTCAAAACATTAAAAGATTGATTGTCAATATACCAGACTCCCGTTTCCTATAAAATGAAACAAATTTCTGTTGCAATTTGGCTATTGGTTTTTCATAGTACATATATTTATTCATTGGGTAACAAATCTGTTTCCTTTTAGGTGTCTTTCCTGTTTTACAATTTTGGTTGATAAGTTTTTTCATTGCCATACAAGCATGATAAATAATAGTTTTAAAATGTATTATTATTATTATTATTATTATTATTAAAATCATGTGTGGTGCAAAGGAGGACCATCAATTTATACATTACACAAAAGACTCCAGTACACACACATATATATAAAGACCACACACACACACACACACACACACACACACACACACACACACACACACGTCAATGTATGTATGGGGGTGGGACAATTTTCATGAGACTTGGTACACTTGTATAAGGACCTGGGGAAAAGCATAGGCTACTTTACAACTTTTAAAAATGCCTCTATACCCCCTTTTTTCGACATTTTTTAAGTGAATTAACTTGTTGATTTAATGTGCTGTGAGTTAACGTGCTGCCATCTAGTGGTGGATCAAATTAATTGCACACCTTCCAAATTTGCACACCTTCCAAATATCACAGATTGTTCAGGGCAGTACAATGCTTTACTTCATTTTGTTGCTGTGATAGGAGGATAGAGCTGTCAATTATGTTGATGCGATACGTGCTAAAGGGGAAGTTTATACAATACGAGCTAAAGGGTAAGTTGGTGTGATGCATGTTAAAGTGAAAGTTGGTGTGATACATGTTAAAGGGGTAGTTGATGCAATATGCATTAAAGGGAAATTTGATGTGATACGCCTTAAAGGGGAAGGTGGTGTAATACGCCTTAAAGGTGTAGTTGATGTTATATGCTTTAAAGTGGAAGTTGGTTTGAAACACGTTAAAGGTAAGTTAGTGTGATACGTGTTAAAGGGGTAGTTGATGTGAAATGTGTTGAAGGGGAAGTTGGTATGATACCCTTTAAAGGGAAAATTGATGTGATATGCCTTAAAGGGGAAGTTGGTGTGATAAGACTTAAAAGGGTAGTTGGAGTGATACGCATTAAAGGGGAAGTTGATGTGATACGCTTTAAAGCGTATCATATCAACTTCCCCTTTAGCAACGGGGTACAATACCTCAAATTAATTTATTTTTTAGGGTAAATACCAACATTATTTGCCCTCAAATTTGGGCATTTAGCTCTACCCCATTATTGCCCAACAATAGCCCCCCAAATGTCATGAGCTATGTTAATTGGGGATGAGATCTGCTCTAGAATCCTACATTATGTTGAACACCCTGAAGTTAACCAGATTTGTGGATCAGGTTAGAAAGCTGAATTTTGGATGCAGGTTTGGGCTGGATCTTTAGAAAAACTGGGCAACGCCAGGTACTCTGCTAGTATAGTCATAAATTAATTAGGTATAAGAGTTAAACATGCAAGCAATGAAGGGTAATCAGATGCACTAAATTTAAGTTATACAAACATTGTATCTAATGTATCCATTTTAACTTGCAGGTGATTACCCTTCATTGCATCATTGCATTGCTTGCATGTATGTTTAATTCTTATACCTAATTAATTTATGTCTATATATATATATATATATATATATATATATATATATATATATACGTGTCCAGTGCACATATGGGATTTATGAAAATAAATAAATAGATCATGCACTGTGTTTTATTGGCAGTGCATGAAAGGCTTATAGTATTATAGTAAAGTGTGAAAAGAGCTTGCCCTTTGCTGATACAAATCTGGTGTTGGCCTAAAAATGTAGTAAGAACCTATAGACGGTATTTTTCCGCTATCGTAAATTAACAATATTGTTATTTCACATAGTGGTCATTGTTTTTCACATACTAGTTTACACAGTTGTAATTTGTGCCATTATTATTTGACATATGTACTGCTGGTTTCTTTCAAATATGGCATTTATATTTAAAAGAAACCAGCAGTACATATGACAAACAATAAAAGCCCAAAGTACATCCATATTTTACAAGGCTGTGTAAAATAACGAATTTCATGTAAAATAATTATACTGTTATTTTATGATAACAAATTTTTATAAATACTGACTTGTAAAAACAGATTTCAAACCAATATCTGAAAAGTCCCTAAAACATGGTTGCTCTCAAATGAATGGGGTTGTTACAAGTGTACATTTTATTCAATGTAGACAAATAAAGGTGATGCATTTGGTATTTCACAATCCTTGTGCCACCTACATCATACGTACCACCAACTCTGTGTTAAGTGAATCTCTAATATAAAAACATTTGGGGGTTCTGGTAGATAAGATGTTCGAAACTGTTGAGTTTTGTTCGGTATTCAAATTTTTGAAAATTTCGAAATTTGAAAATTCAAAAAACAAACCCATAGAAGTCTATGAGAGAAAAAATGTGATAGTTTCTGTCCATTTTGAGGGACAAATAGGTTACTGTAAATGACACAGAGACCTGGGGAATGGTCTGGGGAACCCGTAAATATAACCAAAACTTATTTTAAAACTATCTTTCCTCACGATCGGGCTGTTTTCGAGCTTCCGCGTTCTATTTTCGAGAGTTACCGAAATCAATCATTACTTTCAAGGTTTATTTTGATAATAGTCTTTTTAATTTCGATAATCGTCTATTTTGGATTTTCAATAATCGTCTATTTTTGATTTATGATGATCATCTATTTTCGATTTACAATGATCATCTATTTTCGATTTACGATGATCATCTATTTTCGATTTACGATGATCATCTATTTTCGATGATCGTCTATTTTCGATAAAAATTTAAAATTCGGAAAATCTTGTTTCCGTAAACAAGAGTTCTGAAAGTTTCATGGGGACTTCGAAACCCTCAGATTCGATTTGAACCCGGGTTCTATTCAAACCCACATTACATCTCTAGATAACAGACTTAGCTGTACCAAACAATGACAGGCAGAAATGACTAGAGCTTGCAAGATATTGTCTTGTATGAAGAGGGGAATAGATGCAAGAGAAAAAAACATTATACTCCCTCTTTACAAGGCACTGGTAAGGCCTCATTTGGAATATGCGGTGCAGCTTTGGAATCCCATATACAAAAGGGACATCTTGGAAATAGAAGGAGTTCTATTTCCAAGGGCAACTAAAATAATAAAGGGAATGGAAAGGCTTGACTATGCAGGCAGATTAGACAAGTAAGGGTTGTTTACATTGGAGAAGCGACATTTGAGTGGGGATATGATAACACGTAAATTAACAATATTGTTATTTCACATAGTGGTCATTGTTTTTCACATACTAGTTTACACAGTTGTAATTTGTGCCATTATTATTTGACATATGTACTGCTGGTTTCTTTCAAATATGGCATTTATATTTAAAAGAAACCAGCAGTACATATGACAAACAATAAAAGCCCAAAGTACATCCATATTTTACAAGGCTGTGTAAAATAACGAATTTCATGTAAAATAATTATACTGTTATTTTATGATAACAAATTTTTATAAATACTGACTTGTAAAAACAGATTTCAAACCAATATCTGAAAAGTCCCTAAAAACATGGTTGCTCTCAAATGAATGGGGTTTTTACAAGTGTACATTTTATTCAATGTAGACAAATAAAGGTGATGCATTTGGTATTTCACAATCCTTGTGCCACCTACATCATACGTACCACCAACTCTGTGTTAAGTGAATCTCTAATATAAAAACATTTGGGGGTTCTGGTAGATAAGATGTTCGAAACTGTTGAGTTTTGTTCGGTATTCAAATTTTTGAAAATTTCGAAATTTGAAAATTCAAAAAACAAACCCATAGAAGTCTATGAGAGAAAAAATGTGATAGTTTCTGTCCATTTTGAGGGACAAATAGGTTACTGTAAATGACACAGAGACCTGGGGAATGGTCTGGGGAACCCGTAAATATAACCAAAACTTATTTTAAAACTATCTTTCCTCACGATCGGGCTGTTTTCGAGCTTCCGCATTCTATTTTCGAGAGTTACCGAAATCAATCATTACTTTCAAGGTTTATTTTGATAATAGTCTTTTTAATTTCGATAATCGTCTATTTTGGATTTTCAATAATCGTCTATTTTTGATTTACGATGATCATCTATTTTCGATTTACAATGATCATCTATTTTCGATTTACGATGATCATCTATTTTCGATTTACGATGATCATCTATTTTCGATGATCGTCTATTTTCGATAAAAATGTAAAATTCGGAAAATCTTGTTTCCGTAAACAAGAGTTCTGAAAGTTTCATGGGGACTTCGAAACCCTCAGATTCGATTTGAACCCGGGTTCTATTCAAACCCACATTACATCTCTAGATAACAGACTTAGCTGTACCAAACAATGACAGGCAGAAATGACTAGAGCTTGCAAGATATTGTCTTGTATGAAGAGGGGAATAGATGCAAGAGAAAAAAACATTATACTCCCTCTTTACAAGGCACTGGTAAGGCCTCATTTGGAATATGCGGTGCAGCTTTGGAATCCCATATACAAAAGGGACATCTTGGAAATAGAAGGAGTTCTATTTCCAAGGGCAACTAAAATAATAAAGGGAATGGAAAGGCTTGACTATGCAGGCAGATTAGACAAGTAAGGGTTGTTTACATTGGAGAAGCGACATTTGAGTGGGGATATGATAACATTATACAAATATATTAATGGGCCATGCAGTAAACTCTCTGGTGCATTGTTCACTAATAGGTCATATCAGAGGACTCATAGACATCCTTTAAGACTAGAAGAAAACAAGTTTCATCTTCAGTTTAGGAAAGGTTTCTTTATAGTGAGAACGGTGAAACTGTGGAACTGTCTTCCAGCAGATGTGGTAATGGCACATGAGGTTATGAGGTTACCTAGAAAATACTTTTTATGCAAATGGGACGTCTGGAAAACAAGAGGGAGGTGTAGCTATTTTTTTTAACCATTATTTTTGTTATGGTACTCAGTGATTTCTAGCTATGCTCGTGAGACTCGTGCGTTTTATTGCTGCGACATGTTACGAAACGTGTTGCAGCAATAAAACGCACACAGTCTAAACTGCTCTTGGTTGTTCTCATCCATTATTTGCTTCTATTTGGTATTTTACTGGCTGAGGATCCAGTGGAGGAGAGATTCTACAAACAAAAGGTACAATTGTACAAACCTTGTGTTGCACACTGAAAAACCTCAGTTAGGCAGTTAGGGACAGAATGGCTAATCACTGACAGGCTATTAGACAAGCTCTAAGTGGACAGGACCTGAAAAATAGCATGAACAGCAGGAATGGAACCAAGGTCAATAAACTCAGTGGGTTAACCAAAGAGCCCACCAGCCCACCCACTAGCAAGTATGAGGTGGATAGCAATTGACCAAATGCCTGAAAGGGAGTTCTCTTACAAAATAGACTAAATGTATGTAAATCTGGCAACTTGAGGCTTAAACAAACAAATCCTGCTAGTCTGTTTCTTATAAAACTACTTCTTATATACTGTACATGTTGTTCTAAAAAAAATGGAGCTTGTTCTGTTAAGAACAAGATTACCCCCCACACACAGTAATAGAAATGGGAACACACTCTGTTACGATTCAGATTGGTACGCTGAACGTACATCCAGCTGTGACAAGCCACTAACGTGCCGATGTTGATGCACGTCAGCACGCCATTACATTTGCTTTGAACGTAAGTTCATACTGACCGAACTTCGGAATGAACTCCCACTTGTGAGCCATAACACACTGTTCCTTGCCCCAGTGATACCCACATGCAAAACACATATATAAACGAAAGCACTGTGGGCTTTTTATGCCCTATTTATAAGTGCTGATCCCACTGGCACTATTAAAAAGAAAATAAAATGTCCGTGGCTTTAGCCACACTATGAAGCAAGGTAATGTGCGTGAAATGCGCAAATTCAATGTTACAATGCATTTTTGCTGCAATTCCAGCAATATTCTGTTATCAGAGCACATGCAATTTGTAAATAAATGGTGATCGCATGCACTCTGTAAGTGGATCACAGCACAGTGCACACAGTGGGACCACCCACATTGTGTTAGCCTGGCATGCGTTTCTCAAGCGCTAATGGACCTCAAAGCATGATCGTAAGCGTGTGAGAAATGTGCTAGTGTGGACTAGCCTTGAGTGTGCCTTGATTTGTTTATATTTGGGCTACTTCGTGCATTATGGGCCTTTCATTGCCTTTCATATTACATCTTAATATTTATTTGCCATGTCACATGCAGGGTTGCAAATGAGCCCAAGGAGTAACAAACAATAAAATCCAGGGACGCACACCGTCTGGTGGAGTAAATGCATTTATTGTGATATTGCTCACTCACATAACGTTTTGGGTGTTCCTTCTTCAGTATCACAATAAATCTATTTACTTCACCAGACCGAGTGCGTCCATGGATTTTATTGTTTGTGATATTCCGTAGTTGTGTGGAGGTACAAGGTGCCATAAGTCAGCACTCTGAGGAGTGTTAACAAAGGTGTACGGTATGTGGATTAAAACAAAGAGTATTAAAGTAACACTATGACAAAATTGGAACTGAGCCTCGCACTCCAAAAAAACCCACTTCATTTATTGAAGACCACACATATCAAAACGTTTTGGGTGTTACATGCCCCCTTCTTCAGGTGATATTAAAGTAACACTATCCTAAAATACAAGGATACAAAAGGATATTTGATATAGCAAAATAGCACAAAAAGTATTTTACACTATAAAAAAAAATAGAGAAAATGATTCTGCTTGTAGATTTGTTTTCTTTCTGTTATCCTTTAGGGCTTTATTTATTTATTTTATTTAGAAAAATCCAACAGTACTTTTGGACCATCTATCTTTAAGACTCTTGAGTTTTTTTGTTGTTTACCACATTGTACTGTAGATTGGAATGGGTAAATTTACTTCCACCCACCAGAAGAGAGTGCAGCAGGTGAAGTGTCATATATCAATGGAACTGCTGTTACCAGCAGCATGATATCTTTTAGAAACTGGCTTAAAAGAAAATTACAAAATAAATTACATTTATAAAGGAAAACTACAGCAAGAAAACTGTAATGACAATACAGCTGGAATATATAGTTAATGGCAACTTAAACATGAATTTGATTTAAGGGACATGTTGTCATTGTATGTACTGTGTGTACAACTTATTTGTAATATCTTGACAACAGGGTACAGAGAGGCAATATATAAAATACACTTATGTGGTTAAGATTAAAAGGACAACAAGATCAGGGCAAAAATCATTCATCTTATAATAAAATTCAAAGGGGGTATGGCTAATGTTACACATAATCTTGCGGGAACTAATTTCTCCTATTTTCCTATAAAATATTAGGGTGTGTCACACAAGTATAGCGAAAGTTCCATATTGTATGAAGAGTTCCATACTGTAAGGACAATAATTTTGCAACATTTCATTACCAGGAAAGCAGATACAGGTGATGAGACATTCATTTGTGGATGTGAAATTGATTAAAAAAAAAGTCTTTTAGCAGTGATTGGCCAAAAATTGATTGGCCAATTATACACCTTGTATAAAGAAAGCTTAACTGACACGCAGCTGTTTACTTTGTGAATCAGCAAAATAATATAATTGCAATTGGGGATTTGATCTGGATTGTATGAGCCTCTTTTTGCCTGGTAAAGGAAAACCCAGACTATGGGTTGCTGACAATAAAAATATAGTATAGATGATAAATCATGTTCAAAGCAGGAGCTTAGATCACAAAGGATTATACGGAACACCCAGCTAAGTGTATGCAGTACGAAGTCTAGGGATTCAAACCTGCAATATTCTGTACCATCGCTTGCTAAAAAGAAAGCCTGGGGAATCGAACTGTTGCCCAATGGTCTGTTTGTTTCCAAAGCCAGCATTTTAGCAGTGAGCCACCACTGTACATGCAATAGATAATTGTCGGTAAATTATGGCTAATACTCTTCAAAATTCAGCATGATCAGTTGGGCTGAGTCAGTTTTTAGTTCAGACAGATTACAGACAGATTTTATCAACAGAAAGTTAGATATATTGGTAAATCTATAATTATATCTTAAAGTCAAAACTCAACCTGTATGTACAAGCACAATTTTGTGTTCAAATTAGTATTTTATTTTAATGTGAGATTAAAGGAGAAATATTTTATAATTATATTATATTATACAGATAGGGAACATAGAGCACTCCTAAAGGAGTAATAAAACTTTTATTCAGTTGTTAACAAGAACATGGACCGAAACCTCGCCTGTTTCGTTTCATGGTCTAAAAGTTTTATAAAGTTCTTTATGTCTAACATCTTGTAACAGCACCCAGGCCTTTACAGTGATACGCATAGTGATACGCCCAGCAGATAAAGGTGGGGGTATAGCAATTATGAATTATGAGAATTATAGCAAAGAGATCAAAGGGCAACTAAGTGATAAAAATGTCTATTTGAAGTTGATGGGGGATCCCACACCCCAATACAAACAAATTGTCCAAGGTAAAGTACATTATGCGTTATCAGCAGGAATAATCTCCCAAGAGATGAGTAACTACTTGATACAGAAATATCCACGATGTCCAGTACTGTATACCATACCAAAATTACATAAGGATGCCAACAACCCCCCTGGAAGGCCCATAGTATCGGCCAGAGGGAGCCTCCTGGAACCGTTGGGAAAGTATGTGGATAAGACGATACAACCTATAGTACAGAATTTTTCCACATACTTGAGAGACA
Organism: Hymenochirus boettgeri; assembly: GCA_019447015.1. Lineage (NCBI taxonomy): Eukaryota > Metazoa > Chordata > Amphibia > Anura > Pipidae > Hymenochirus > Hymenochirus boettgeri. The sequence continues at coordinate 166,787,345 of CM033472.1, forward strand.
CTAAACATCTAATCGAAATTATTAAAGATGTGGAATTACCTGACGAAGAAGGGAATTTATGGTTGGCTACTCTAGATGTAATAAGTCTCTACACTAATATCCCCCATGAGGGAGGGATTGCAACTGCGAGAGAATTCATTTATGAGTATGGACAGGGGAATACAGCACAAAAATTATTTTTATATTATTATTATTTTTTTACAGATATATAGATGACGTCATTCTGATCTGGCGGGGTTCTAAAGATGACCTTGAAAGAATGATTTTGGACTTGAACTTAAAGAATTCCACAATTAGATTCACGTCAAAGATAAGTGATACTTACGTTGATACTTACGCTGTTTTGACACCTTACTCTGGGCGTTCCTATAACACCTCTTAGCCACTATCTAATCACACCCTTAACACCTGGCTGTGATATGCTAATTGGGATTTTCCAGGGTACATAATTGCCACAGATTCTTGTACAAGTCATTCTGAATTGAGAAAGCCAGTCGGATGACTAGCGAAACGTCTTCAAGAACTACATTTCAAGTCCAGTTGATCTAATTGAATACAACAGATAGTATTAGTTCTCCTTTAACACATCTTGTTTTTTTTTTTTATGAAAACATAAATTATTTTATTTTAATGACAATGTCCCTTTAAGTAAGATATAATTCTTATTTGTGCACTAATTTCCTTATCTTTTTTTTTTTACATTTAAGCCTGAACACCTGTATGCATATGAACAGCCTCACATCACTGATTGCCATCAGTCCCTTTGCTAATTTACACTACCATCTGAACCATCTGTTCAGTAGCATACTGGAAGAGTACTTACTGCCTGAAACACACAGCAAAAATGCCATCAGCTGGAACACGTTGCTCCCAGGGGTCAACCTATTTCTAGAAGCTTTAACAATATTCAGTAAAAGTGTACACTGATTTTATTTACATGTTTGTGTTTGTGCAATCTAAGCCAAACTGCTAAATTTTCATTTAATCCTAAACCCTTACCTCGGTAAATCCTTTAATCTTCCATTACAGAACAATGACAGACTATAGCAATTAAAAGCATTTATTAAGGCTGGGGAAGATGGCATCTATCTCACATAAAATGTAGAAAGGAAATGAGTACTTAAAATTCACAAAAACACACACATTTATCATATTATGGAATTATAGTTCTGAATTACTGACAAAAAGAAACTTGGCCTGCTCCACAAGGAAACTAGTCACATCATTGCACAGCATATTACTCGATAAAAGTTTATTTAAAAAAAGAAAACGGTTCTAAAGGTGTATAGGTTCCAACAGTCCCTTAAATCAAAAATAAAACTGTAAAACCAGATACAAATCCTTCAAAGGATTGGCAATTTCACCCTGCTTGTGGGCATGCAATGAAGCATTATAGAATACCACAAGTAGGGATTAGGGATGGCATAGAACTTGAACCCGAGTTCGAGCCAAACTGTTCGAGTTCGAACGGACCCGGACTTCTCGAACTATCTCGGACGCGGACTTTCGATATTTCCCGGACTTTCGATGATTTATCGAATGTTCGAACGTTCGAGTATCGAATCTGCGAGTAAAGTCTCCATTACAGCCTATACGCGAGTATCGAATCTGCGAGTAAAATGTCCATGTTACCTCGAACGTTCGAACGCGAAAGCTCGAAAGTAGCGCGCGTGAGAGTAAAATCGATTTTACTTAAGTCCTGTATATTGGAACATGCTCCCCAGACCATTTCCCAGGTCCCACAACCATTTACATTAAGTTACCATTAGTATTTTAGTTGTATTTGACTCGAACTTTTCGAACTATTTGCCTCCCATAGACTTTAATGGGTCCGTTTTCGAACTTTCGAACTTTCGAACTTTTACAATAGTTCAAAAGTTCGAAAACGGACCGAACTTTCAATAGTTCGACCATCTCTAGCAGGGATGGACTAGAACTCGAACCCGAGTTCAAGCTGAATGTTATGAGTTTGGACGAACTTGAACTATTTGAACTAGTTCGGGTTCAAACTAGTCCGATTTTCTGGACTTGCGGGACTTTTTTTGATAATCCTCGAACGTTCCAGAATTCTTGAACATTCGACAATCCCGCGGCCGTACATTCGGGTGTCCCGCAGCTCGAAACCGGGACCCCCTCCTGGGTCCTTACAAGGACCTTTGTGGCCCTGACAAGGGCCCTTTGGGGCTTTAGGTGTCCTGCAGCTTGAACCGGGACCCCCCTCCCCGGCCTTATCAGTGCCCTTGTGGCCCTGACAAGGGCCCTTTGGGGCTTTAGGTGTCCTGCAGCTTGAACCGGGACCCCCCTCCCCGGCCTTATCAGGGCCCTTGTGGCCCTGACAAGGGCCCTTTGGGGCTTTAGGTGTCCTGCAGTTTGAACCTGGACCCCCCTCCCCGGCCTTATCAGGGCCCTTGTGGCACTGATAAACGTGTCCCGCAGCTCAAACCGGCACCCCCAGTGAGCGGCTTTTAAAAGAGCCCTTGGGCGAAGTCTTCTTTCTTCCATGTGGTGACACCAGCTTCGCTGAGGCCGCTGAGGCCTTGATCCGACGCAACGTCTTCGGTCTAGCGACACCAACACCACTGAGGTCGCCAATGCAAGGCAGGCTCACTGTAGCTGCCAGTGAGCCTGCTGGCACCGCTGGCCTCAGTGGAGCCGATGTTGCTAGCCGCTTCTTTCTTTTTTATCCATCCATCTACTGCGATGGCATCTGAGCTCCGCTGAGGATTGCACCTCTTTATATAGGTTTGCGGAAAGTCCTAATGCGTTTCTGATTGGTCAATTTTTCAATGCTTGGTTTACATGGTTTACATTAACCAATCAGATTTCAGAAAATCATTTTTTTAATTACATCTTGTCATCGATTTAGTGGGAAGAGTGTTGGCGTACACTGATTTTGTTTATTTGCTATATACCTTTATATCAAGTACTTGGGGCTTATGTACCCAGATGAACTATCTTTGATTGATAGGAAGCTGAATACATTTTTTTACACTTCCAGAGAATTGAAATAATATATACCCTATGAGTTTATGGTCATACAATGTTCATACTGTGTAGAAAGAAAGAAGAAATCTGAATAGCTAACCTCAGTCATTACTCATTTCTAGTTTATTTCTCTATTAGTAGTGACAATATTGTTTAGTTTGGAACCAAAGCTCAGTGCTATCCCTATCTATGCTAATTCTTTTAAATATGACTGACACTGAGCAATAGGGTCAAATTCACCCTAAAGGAGCACAACTACTTCCACTCATGTTTGCACAATGCCTCAGAACCACTTCTTAATCATCTTGTGATCACAAAATGACTTAGCAACAAGGGAAACCTTGCAGGAGCACTCAATGGTAAAACAGCCAGCCAGCAAACAAACACTGTATCTGGGCATTTGATAGATTTGACAATTTAAAATCTTATCTATCAAATGTCGAATTAGGGTATAGGCAATAAAAGTTATATGTGCAAAAAGTTTTCCTTGTGCTTTGGTGGGTTAGCTCTGGATTCCATCCAAAGGATAATCATAGTATGTCTGATATAGATAGCAAACTCTATGCTGAAACCTCTGATGTGGAAACTAAGTGCCTCAATTCAGATATCGTTTTGCGATCTGTTCGCAATGTGAACAGCACATGCCAGTTGGGCACAGTATAGCTGGGCCCACGGTCTCTGGACCTTTATTGCAATGCATGCATTCGCCATTTTGTTGGTGCGGGACTAATGGGAAAATCACAAGCGCAAATTTCTGTTGTGTTGTTGTGTGGCTTTAGCCTAACTTTTCCAAAATATGTTAACAAAATATAAGAAACTTTAATTCAATATAGTTGATTATTTGATTATTTGCATATATAGTACATCTGGTTTGGTATTCAAACTTCTGGTTCCTCCAGTTTTTAACAGTCGATGCTGAATTGCCAAATTTATGCCCATTGAAATTTTACAGTTTGCATGTGGAATTTCAATGGGCAAATGAATAATTCTATATAAAGTTTTATTATTGGCCCACTTTATGCGACACATATAAAATACACAACAAATGTCTGCCAATTAATTAAAACAGGATTACCTTTTTATATGTGAAACTCTATGTTAAAACCTGGGTCTGGTCCATGAACCTGTAATTGGGCTCCTGCATACAATATGGGAATTCTATACACTTTAATCATGTTTTCATTTTTTTCCTTATAGAGATAAAATCAGCAAGGAAAATTCAGAAAAGCCAATATAACACATCAGGTGTCTACAGGTGTTGATGCCCATGGTGCACAGTATGAAGTTTCAATAATAAGCACAAGATGCACTTCCTGAATGTCTAAGAATAATGTAGTATGAAGTGCTATTATTTGCCCATTTTATGTGAGACATAAAATACACACAGAATGTCTGCTTCGTAATCAAAGCAGGATTACACTGCGTCTTTCTTAATAACAGCTCCCTGTAAAATGGCTAAATATTGGAGAACTTTCGCTCTGTGTGTGTTTATATACACTATGAAATGCTTTTAGCAAAAAGTCAATCAGTCTAAGTAATTTTCTTTTTTTTCTTTTTAAACAGTATAAACATGAAAAAAAGCCATAAGTATAAATGAGCTTGAATGGATTCTTTAGCCCCTAACAGTTTATTGTGAGTCCATCTTGAAGATTTCTGGCTATTTAATCAGATTCCCTCTTTCCCTATGCCAAATCTGGCAAACCTGTTGCTTAAAGATAACCATACATGGGCTGATAGTTTTCAATTTAGATTTCCGATCAGTGGAAACAATTTTAATTCTAATCTAAAATATCTATTGCAATTCCCTACCTTGTATCAACACCTTTCTGTAGATTTTTTGATAGGCTGATCAATATCGTCGATCATTCTAAAACACAAACAGGGTTATTCAATAAAAGTTCTTATTGTTTAAAATGGTGCTAATTTTGCCCCAACCAATCAGATGTTAGCTTTCAAATGTTAAATAAGATCTAATTGGTTGGGGCAAGATTAGCAACATTTTAAACGATAAGACCTTTTATTAAATCTCCCTGAAAATGTCTTCGATATCCCGACCAATTTGACCTGATTCAGCAAATTGGTCGGGATATTGTATTGGGGCCTTAACATTAATATTAATATTACAGGAGGCTACAGGACATTTACAGTTTAGCTTAAGTGTATGGGAAGATGTAGTTTAACTAGATGCATGAAAAAATGTATAGTTGTTTTAGGCTTTTATTATTTTATGCACAAAATTTGTATATGTAACCATGAATTTAAAATAAAAAAAATATTTTAAGAATTTAAAATAGTATAAACTGTCTAAGTAAAAAAAAAAAAAACAAGAAAAGATACAGCATGAAGTGTTCTCAAGAATGTGCTTCTCAATCACAACCACATCAATTGTTTTAATGAGGACAACCTATTTTGGATCTATCATTAAGGACTCACGCGTTGTTTTACATTCCTTTGACAGAGGAGTACAACCTTACACAAAAAAGTCATTATCATCTGCTAAGGTCAATTGCCACTAATGCTACAGACTGATAATGAGTGTATAAATATGTGGTGTTTCATAATTTCAGCTCAGATTTTTGTAATCAAGAAAAAGACGAGACCCTAATGTTGCTCAATTAGCCATGACCAATAAAAGAAGACATTAAAGTAGCTACAACCACTTGATATTGAAGTACATGAGTACATAGAGAATAGCTAAATTGCTATAGTTTGGACACTTGACACTATATAGCTTCATTTTCAATATTTCTTGAGTGATGTTAGTTCTTAACAGAATTTCATCTTGGTTAAACTGCAAGTTTTAAAGAAAAACCGACAAAAAGTTCAATGTCTTTGTTGGCCATACACTGGCTTGATATTAGATGGCTTCAACTTTGGACATCAAATCAATGTAAATATTGCGCCATCAAGCAGATGGACAGTTCCTGCAGATGTTTCCAGTCCACTCATTTATGATAGAACACAATCCTCCCAGGGCTGTTGTTGGAATGTTGTTTAAATGTTTCCGAAACACCTGCAGCATTAGTATGAAGTCTAACAATATTTACCTGAGAGTCTAAAAGTTAAAGAGTATTGCAGTACACAACACACATTTTGGAACAAACTCAGCTTCATGAAAATAAAAAATATGGTACACTAAAATCATGCTCGCAAATGTCTACCCGTATACTATATACGCAAATCATACCATAAAATTCTAATACATATGTAAGTGGAGGCTATTTATTGGGCCTATATACAAAATGCTTTACTACCTGTTTTTTTTTTTTTTACCTAACTTTTGAGTCACTGTAATGCTCATGGTAGTTAGTAAATGTTCTTAACATTCTTAAAATATTTGTGTTTCTTACTTAAGTAAAATTGTGATAGGCTCTGCAACACATGATTACAATACTACTTAAGTAAACTGCTAATAGTTTAATATGCTCATTCTTTACTAACAGTTATTTTCATTCTTTGTATTGAGCCTTTTGCAAAAAACATATAGTGCTAACAACGAAAAAAAGGTACTAACCTAATAACATTCCTCCCTGAACATTTTTGATTTGGAAATTGAACCTGCAACCTCATATACTCTGTCTTGCTAAAAGCAAAGCTTTATACCACTAACCCAACAGAACTACTATGTGTAACACTAGCATGTTTAGAATCTTTATATTTTAATATGAATATTATGGAAACAGCAAAAAAAAAATAAGTCTGGGGGTTTGAACTTTTGACCTTATGAGCTGTGTGTTTTTAAAACACATTTTAGACTGCTGAGACACCACAGCATATGCAAAAGGATACAGGTACATTAAGAAGCTTTATCTTTTAGGAATAGTATATAAGAAAATCAGCTAAATACTTTGGACATTAGTGTGGTTTTTTTTTGTGTTTTTTTAATTTCCACAGAACAATTTGCAACCAGCACTTGTTGGCCTACAATATTTAGAACCTAAATTGTATGTTCACCATTTGTTTTTTTAAAAGAAAGGGAAATATTTTGGCTCCCTTCCATTACATTAATGTATATCCTTTTAAAACCACTTTCAACAGTCTGTTGCTCTATAATAAAGTAACTGCATGACAGCTCACATTATCACAAAAGGAATGATTATTCTTTAAAATCAGAATCCATGGTAGAAGTAATTTGGAGTCTTATGGGGGACATTTTCAGAAATTGAATTCTTGCAAAGAAACCAGTATAGTGTCTTAATTTTCAACATTTCGCTAGATCATCTGAAAAAAGTAATGCAGGAAACCTTGTATATGGTCTACATACAGTACTTCCTAGTTTAGAAATGTAAAATAAAGTTGGTACAGTAGATCTTCGACTAATCTAATGTTTCCTTTTTCTGTACACTAAGGGCACGGCCACACTGCAATGTAAACGCAATCGCACACGGAATCGCATGTTTTTACCAAGGTTTACTCTTGTTTTTAATTATATCACTTTTTATTCTAGCTATCATGGGTTGTTGTTCTGTGTGAAAATTGCAAACTGCCTAGGAGCTACTAAAACACGAGAATTAAAATGACTGATGGGCTGTCAGCAATAGCAGACACTACCACACATTGCTCTATATATGAAAGACTAGAGTTATCTGACATGAGATAGTCTAGAAGGCCATCTGTGTCTAAATACCTTGACTATATCTTGTTTACAGTTTATGGGTAATTTTCTCAAGGAAGTAGTGAGTCATGGATTCTAAGGAACCTTTGGTTTAGGTTCCTGTGTAAAAATGTTTTAGTTTATTATATAAAATATAATTTATTTTAGAAATGTGTATTGGGGTGAATAGGGGAAATTATTTCCATATAAAGAAAAAGTGGATTTTAACTAAATATAAACAATATAAAACCAATATTATACTGCCAACATTTTTGCCAACCTACATCTATTTTAACACAAAATGCCACTCTCATTGATAATTTAAACTAACTAATTAACACTTATGCTAAACTGGGCAGCCAGGTGTAGGCCCACACATGATCCACCCAACAATGCCCATGTCCACCCCATATCTTACTAAGCACTACCTCTGATTTACAAAGTCTCCACATACCATTCACTGACCAGTGTGTTGTGTGTTTGGCACCACTGGTCTAAACAAAAAAGATAATGTCAAAATACACTTGCGGAAGGTAGGAGGAAAGAATCCTAGTATATCATTGCCTATTAGTATTATGTTATGTAGTATTAATAACATTGTATGATGGTTTATTCCCTATCTGCTATAAACTCACTTCAATTCTCATTAACCCATATTCATCTTCTAAAACTACAGTAGGAAGAACCACGAAGAGCCTATTAAAGAATTTGAGCATAATAGACCAAGTCAGCTGACCAATATACAGAGGGTTGAAGTTGCAAGCCTAATTCCACCATTTCATAAAACAATGAATAAGAATTACCATCAAAGTTAAATTGTTAGCTGGCTCATATGACCACAATAATGTTTATTCTGTCTACACTTTATAATTAACTACATTTTAACATTTATTTGGTTACAATTTTAGCTACTAACCTTTTTAGCTAAAGTTGCCTAAAACAGACATTGGATTTTACAGTGCAAGAAGCGTGGTAACATAGACACATATGTTATTATTTAAAGGGGAACTAAACTCACCAGACAACATTGTCCTAATAGACAGAACTTATTTACAAAGATATAACAAGCTGTGTCTTACCACTCTCTTTACTGTGGCTGTTGCTTGATTTATTTTGAAATCAGAGGGAACAGAACAGGCTTACAGGGATTATAAAAGGGCCTAAAATAAAGCACTGGATGGCCTCTTCCCTCATTTTAAAAAGCCAAAGAGCTGAGGGGGAAGGGAGAGAGCCTTTTATATGGATCCAGTGTGTAAGAATGAGAAATGCACAAGTTTGCTAATCGTAATTGAAGTAGAAGAAATTGAAAAGGTTAGACGTTAGGACCTTCCAGACTGGGGTTACCTTGACGTGGTTGGAAGGCTTTTCATTCATGTGATCACAGTAATGTATACTAAAACCCCTTTGTTTATAAAGTATGCCAGTGTGCAGATAATATGATATTGTATGGGGCCTAGGAATGTGCATTGATTATCTTTTCTATGTATATATATTTAGATAGATAGATAGATAGATAGATAGATACAGAAGGAAGAGACCCCACAAAGAAGTATAGTCAGCAGCCTCAACTCTGTAACATACAAGGTGGTGAAATACCTAGCCAACATCTTAGGGCCATTGGATGGAAGTTCTGAACATCACATCAAGAACTCTCAGGATTTCACTAACAAGATTCAAGATATAGTACTCGGTGCAGAAGAAACTATGGTGTCCTATGATGTGACAAGGGGCCCTATTTATAAAAAATCGTTATCGTTATCGTAAAATCGATCGTTATCGTAAATAACGACCGGGTTTTTACCGATAACGACCGTTATTTACCGATATCGTTAAATACCGGTCGTTATCGTAAATACCGGTCGTATTTACCGATAACGACCGTTATTTACCGATAACGGTCGTTATTTACCGTAACGGTCGTTTACAATAACGGTCGTTATCGGTAAATAACGACCGTTATCGGTAAATAACGACCGTTATCGGTAAATAACGACCGTTATCGGTAAATAACGACCGTTATCTGTAAATAACGGTCGTTATCGGTAAAACCCCGTCGTTATTTTACGATACGATCGGTATTTTACGATAACGATAAGATTTTTTATAAATAGGGCCCAAGGAGACTGTTGAAATGGTGAAATGGTTAGGCCAAGACAGCACCCTTACCAGCAGAACGGATCTTAACCCAGAACAGGTGTGTTTCTCCTACTGGACTTATGCATTATTACCACCTATTTCAAACATAGGGATATGTTCTATAAGAAAAAACATGGATGTGCTATGGGATTTCCAGTTTCACCCATTGTGGCAAACCTTTACTTGGAGGAAGTGGAAACACAGGCGCTTAATATATCTGTTGTATTCAATTAGATCAACTGGACTTGAAATGTAGTTCTTGAAGATGTTTCGCTAGTCATCCGACTGGCTTTCTCAATTCAGAATGACTGAATTCAGTCATTCTGAATTGAGAAAGCCAGTCGGATGACTAGCGAAACATCTTCAAGAACTACATTTCAAGTCCAGTTGATCTAATTGAATACAACAGATATACCATGACCTGGATGAATGAGAACCTTTACAAGCACAGGCGCTTAATATCTTTAAGGGCATAGCACCCTGTCACTGGTTCAGATACATGAATGACACATGGGTTAGAATTCACCAAAAGGAAGAACAAGCCTTCCCCTAACACATCAATTCTGTAGACCAACACATCAAATTTACAAGGGAAGATGTACAAAACAACACACTGGCTTTCTTGGACTGCTTGGTAGAAGTTAGGGAGAATGGTAAACTGGAAGTAGAGGTTTACAGAAAACCAACCCACACAGACCAGTATTTGATGTTTGACTCCCACCAACCTTTAGATCACAAGCTGGGTGACATCAGAACCCTGCAACACAGAGCAGAGAACATCCCCACTAGCACAGAGGCTAAAGAAATTAAACATCTCATTGGAGCCCTTAAATTTTAAGACAGGAGAAGAACATGGTCATCCTGTATGTAGCAGGGGTCTCTGAGAAATTAAGAAAAAAAAAACATATCCCTGTCTGTTATAAACTAAACAACACACTGAAGCAGCGATTGGTGCATCTGAAAGACCCAATACCGAAACACAAGAAAAGTGGCATCATATATGCAGTGCAATGCAACGAAGAGTGCTCTGATCTCAGTTTATAAATTAGCTGCCTATGTGACACCGTATCAAAAGCTTCATAAAAATCCAGGTATACTACACCCACTGCTATGCCTGAATCTTCTTATTTCCAATCCATTGGCACATCACCAGACAAAAGTGAATCTGAAAAGATAGAAAACAGTGTTCTAGATAAAACTGGACTAAGCTCTCTTAAGATCCAAGGATATATTTCTTGCAGTCCTGTGGCTTTATTGGTATTAACTTTAGCTAATTGTTTTGGTACCATATACTCTGTCAGCCAGAGTGAATATTCTTCATTTATACCCTTCATATTATTACAGTCCCTGCTATAAGGACTAGGATTCTCTATAGTGAATACAGAGGGGGGGGGGAAATGGTTTAGCACATTAGCATTTTCGGCATCCTCTATAATCATCTCATGGTCCCACATTCTCTGTCCACATCTTACTAACTGCTTATGCATGGCAGCTTCACTAACAATATTATAGCTTTGCCTACATTTATAGAACGGTTCCAACTCTAGAAAGGTTACCTTGACTCTATGGGCAAATTGCACGGATGTACCTTTTTTTGAAGCAAGTCGCATAAAGAGTTCACCCTATTGTTTTCTATAACATGCTATACACCTTGGACACACCCAGTTATCTATATTTTACTAATATCTCTGTGTGGTTTTAATGTCCAAATTGTGATGATATGTTTTTAACATAATTGATAAATAAAATATTGATTTTATAGATGTGATTAGGTGGTATTATTCCTTTCTATAGATCTGTCTCTATCTTTTTGAGACCTTTAGATGCATTTTTCATACTGTGGGAGTGCCTCCCTTTGAGGGAATATTATGGGTTATTCTGAGTTCATTCTAGAATTTTTTGCTGTTTATATCTTACTGTAACATGTTTCTTATCTTAACAATGACTTCATCATTAGAAATGTTATAACCATAATGATATGGTGACTTTACATGAGATTTATTTTAACCTTTTCTAAGTGCTTTGCATTGTGGAACTAACAAGATAAGAGTAAACGTCATGGCTTTAAAAGCAGGGTAACATTGTTATCAGAAACCATTTGCTGAAACCTGAATATCTATTAACCAATGAAATGCCCATTAGGCTCCAAAGTGTATTAGAAGATTTGTATCATCTGAATAAAATTACACTGGTCCATTTTAAACATCCATTTCTCTATGTAAAGTAATTAACAATGAAAACCTACAGGCTACTAATGCAGAGGAAATAAGAGAATATTGCCAGGAATTGGCTGTTTGTTTTTCACTTCTATATTGCAATAAAGTAGTTAATCTTAAAATCTTACTTGATAAATAATTTGTGTCTGTTTTTTTAAAACTTTATTGACATATGGCAACTTCACAAATAGTGGTATTACTGCTTTCTGACAGCATTCCAGCAAAATTCCATCTTTGTTATCATTATTTTCTTTAAATGAAAGTCAGCAAGACTATTGTAGTTTTAGCACCAAATATGTGGGAGCCCAAATTTAAATTTGATGACATTTATATATTAATTTACTGCAGGACTATAGAACTTTATCTTTTAAATGCATCTGTGTAGCCTGTATGAAGGTATCAATGCTTGATTAGAGGATTATGACTAGTATTAAATGTGAATTAAATGAAACTGATTAACAGGGATATTTGGGATTTTGAGCAAACTTTTATTACTACACATTACACGGTACCAATAAAGTGATAAATCCCATCGGTACTTTATCAGCTTTGTGTGTGTGTCAAAAAAAGAATGCTTCTGAGGCTCACTTGGGGACAAAGCATAGTTCAATATTATAATAAAAAAGTCATAAAAGTGGACAAAATCAATAAATGCACAAATAAATATGTACAGTAATAAGTATACAAGTGATTAAACCTTGCAACATAAGAAAAAAAGGTCCCTGCACTGTTGAGCTTACAATCTACAGTAGTTAGGTGGGTAACATACACCAAAGGGTTTAGGTGCCGTGGTGAGAACTTATACAGTGTTATCTTTATTTACACTCCTTTGAAAAGTCCCCAGGGTCAGCTATATACCAGCACCATACCTTGATCTGGTATTAGAAAAACGTCTTATTTTTATTGCATTCACAATATATAGAAAATTGGGCTGCTGTACATCCATATTAAAGTGCAACTAGAGACCAAATATATAATACATACAAAAAACAGAATTCTAGTGCACAAACAATTCTAATTGCATATTGGCTACCTCCATAAGGTTGCTACTACAAACAGCCTGCTAAACCCTGGATAAATAAAAGCAATTAGTTCAATAAGTTGGCCAAATTATTTTAAGCCCAGTCACCACGTCAAGGTTTCTTTCTTTAACTGGGTCCTAACCTACTGGTACTTGCCTTTTTGGCTACATGATCTGACATCTTCTCCTGTGTGGCCTGGATGCTTGAAGATGACTCTCTAGTTTAAAGTACTTTGCTCAAACGAGCACATGACCTAACTCTGGGTGGAGTACAATTTCCCAGAAGGCTTGGTCAAACCTTCAATGTAACACACAATATATAGAAAATTGGGCTTTTGTACATCCATATTAAAGTGCAACTAGAGACCAAAAATATAATACATACAAAAAATAGAATTCCACCCAGAGTTAGGTCATGTGCTCTGTGCTTGTTTGAGCAAAGTACTTGAAACTAGAGAGTCAGCTTCAAGCATCCAGGCCACACAGGAGAAGCTATAACACCTCTTAGCCACTATGCAATCACGCCCCTTAACACCTGGCTGTGATATGCCAATTGGGACTTTCCAGGGTACATAATTACCACAAGTCATTCTAAGCCAGTCGGATGACTAGTGAAACGTCTTCAAGAACTAAACTTCAAGTCCAGTTGATCTAATTGAATACAACAGATATTTTACAACAACATTAGCAAATTTTGATATCTGTAGTTTTGGTCAGTTTTTTTTTTTTTTTTTTTGACTTTTTGAAAATGAGTAACACGCTGTCAATTTTTTCTTTCCTGAAAACCCTAGCTGCATTTATATAGAATCCGTCATCTCCTAACGCTGATGCTTTTAGAATATCCTCACATGAGCTTGTCTGATTGCATCACAAGCTCAGAGAAGATATGTTAAAATGCCTAACTCTGAATAATTTACCTAAACACAACAAAATAAATTCTCAAACCATCTCACGAAAACACGTCACATAACTAAAATGTTTATAGCCCTCAAATCTTTTTACCTCCAAGTTATATATAGTCATTCAAATTTCAATGCTCTAGTTCACTAAAACCCCCTGTGGCTGATTTAGATTCTGCCGTATGTCTTAATGTAAACAAATAAATGTCGCCATCAGAACAGATCCTGTAAAAGTGTGAGACAGAACTGTATATTTACTCACAATCAGGCAAACTGTGGAGAGATCCTGACCAGCCTTCTGTCTGTTTTATGTAATGAGACCGGCAGTTTTCTCAGAAAAAAAACACTCAACATATTGAAGAAAAAAGTGAAAAAAGAAAATTGAGAGTCTGTTAAATAATTAAAACAGTAAATTACAAATGTTGCATTGTATTCAGCAAACCAAATGGAGTTATCAATAGAAAAGTATAGAAGCCTGATGAGACAATTTGATTAATTCCTTCATTCCCAAAAAAGCAATCAATAAATGTACTAAAAATCATTAATACTGTATTAGGAACCAAACTTTATTTATGAACAACTATTAAAACTAGCTTCCTGCATGAGGATCTTTTTAAACATCAACAAATGTTTTATTTCTTTTTTTTAGGCTACAAGAATAAAGCTTTCTTAAATAATGTACTTAATGTTTAGTCCTCTGCCACAGGAGGCCTCCCTTATTCAATCCAAATCTACTCTAGTGGACTGCTATTAACTGTTTGATCACAGTTCAGTACCTGTTATAAACCGGTCTGTCTCTTCAGCCAGTAGAAGGGGATTTTGGGCGCTGTCTCACAAGGTAAGTTATGATGGTTGCTTTAAGCTTTATTTGGTTTGTTAAGAGTGCTTTTTATTCTTGCTAACCCAAAACTGCTCCTGGTCTCCCATTCCTGTGATCCAGTATTCATCCCAAGTTTCTCCTGCTCTCCTGTTGCTCTATTCCAGTTTTTTACACAAAGCTGCTTATGGTCTCCTGTTGCTGCATTCCAACATTCCCTTCAAGTTGCTCCTGATCTACTGTTGCCGCACTCCAGTATTCGCCTCTGCTGCTCCTGGTCTTTTTTAACTCCTCATCCCTTCCCTATTATTGACTTTTCAGTTTTCACTGCCAACCCTTCATCCATTATCCACAAGAGTGCCGCCTGCTAACTTCATTGACACTCTTGTTCTGCTGAGTCCTGGGACACCTGTAACCTCTACCATCATGTTCCCAGGATGAGAAAAGCAAGCAATGCTATTTTTTGCTACAGAGATTCCAACCTCAGGCTTTCTATAAAAACTATTATCCAAAATGTTGTCAGTGTGTTGTGGGTTACCATTGGTTTATGCTTGTGCAGTTTAACGTAATCTGATCACAAAAAATGCTGATTACATGGCCACCCACATTAAACATGCACTGCACTGGGATTCTGACCTAATAACTTATCGCAAGCGCAATTGTTACTGGTGAGAAAACGTGAGTGTGTCCTAGCCCTTATGGTGGCCATAGACACTATTATTGTGGTTGTACAATCCACGCATTGTACAATTGTCAGCCTGTGTACGGATCAGGCGTCAATCGTATGATATTTTTATTTTTTATTCAATTTTTTATACAATTGTCAGCCTGTGTACGGATCAGGTGTCAATCGTATGATATTTTTATTTTTTATTCAATTTTTTATTCAATTTTTAGTTGGGGATGCATTATTCATTGTAATTCACCCCAATACAGCACCCTTTTGGAGTAGTTGGTTTGCAATAACTGGTCTAACACCAACCCCCCTCTCAACACATCCCCGCAGACACCACTTCCTCACTGCACACACACTTTTGCCATCACCCCCCTAAGCACAGTCACCGTACCCTCGCTGCCCCCCTGCCATCACCAACCCAGCAGACACCATATTCTCAACTCCCCCTTGCTATCACACCCCCAAGCACACCCTCCATGCCCTCACCCCCTGCCACCACACACCCCATGCACAGACACCAACAGGGGAAAAGAAGGCAGAAATGTTGCTGCTATTAAATCAGTATTGTTGGTGCAGGTACATGGAATGGAAAGCATACTGCATGCTGTACAGTACTCAACACTGCGCTCCTAGTCAAGTAAGATCCCCTCATCCAGCTACTGCTATCGTCTACAGTGAGATGTAACGCACCTCACGGGTTGTGTAGGACCCACTCCCCTGGCAACTGATACTTTATAAGCCGGGAAAGGGAAGTTCGGGCATGATGCATCTGAGGTGGCACACCAGAATATAGCTGTAAGTATTATTAATGGTATTATGTTACAGTTGGATCCCATTTAATTCCATAGCAGGGTTGGATTATACTACTATTTGCAGTGATCCTCTAACCCACTTCACACTATACTAGGAATTTGTTGTGGGCTGCTAACATAAATTCGAAATGTCTTAAAATATGT
Organism: Hymenochirus boettgeri; assembly: GCA_019447015.1. Taxonomy (NCBI): domain Eukaryota; kingdom Metazoa; phylum Chordata; class Amphibia; order Anura; family Pipidae; genus Hymenochirus; species Hymenochirus boettgeri. The sequence goes on from CM033472.1 coordinate 166,803,645, forward strand.
TCTTACTGTAAATATAATAAAGAAAAAAAAATCTATCTGATGGGGCAGAATTGCTACAAGTTACTAAAACAAACTTATACAGAAATCACACCATTAATATTGGAACAGACCTTGAAAAATTCAATTCCAATAGACTAGTCAAAGACTAGAGATGTCCGAACTTCGCAAAATCCGGTCCGCTCAGGATCCGCGAATTTTCGAAAAATTTGAAAATTCGAAAATCCGCGAGCGGACCCATTAAAATAAAAATATCCTCGAAAATCCGAGATTTTCTCGAATTTTCGAAAATTTTCTAAAATACGTGTTTCTCGTATTTTCGAAAATACGAGAAAACCGCGTATTTTTGAAGATTTTCGAAAATACGTATTTCCGAAAATACGAGAAATCTCGGAATTTCGAAAATTTTCGAAAATACGAGAAATCCGCGGATCGGAAGTTCGGAAGGTGGAAAATCCGGAAAAATCCGCCGTTCGCGAACGGGATAAATCCGCGGCGGATCGCGAACCGGCCATCCCTATCAAAGACTAAAAAAAAGTCTCACAAACTGCCATTGTTTTTGGCAAATCAATCCACAATAAGAAATGTAGCAGAGCCCATCTCAAGTACAGCAAGTGGCGCTCAAAGCAATAACCCCCTAAATCTTGCACTGAAAATATATTTTGCTAGAATTTTAGCATTTTGAGGATTAGCTAAGGAGTAATAGAAGTAGAAGGTAAAAGCTTTGTAGCTAGTTTTAAATAAACATATTTCCATGAAACAAAAACAAGGAGAAAATAGATTATAGTATATTCCCATTGTGAGAGGGGTCCGTCAAACACCAGGAAAGACGTAGACAAAAACCATTAAAGGGAACATTCTAAAAACCAGGTCTAGCATAGGTATTTCTTTTTGCTAATCCAAAGGCTTTTTGTTTTATCTCCATGAAAACAAACAAACAAAAAAAGACCAATTTACCCTGAGCTGGAACTTTAAATATTTCTAGCTTCTATTGAGTTCTGACCTGCAACCTGTTTTATGAAGTAAGAATTGTATTGGGAACAAATAAAAACGGTTGTTCTGAAACAAAGAATTGACACAATCTATTTATCTTGTTATGCAGGCAGTTGCTGCTCTTAAAGAAACCTGTTCAATACTAGATGGCCTTTCACTTGTACAAATGATGCCACAGCAAGTTTTTTACCAAGTTATAAAAATTGCAGCAGCACAATAAATTGTAAGATAAAATGGAGAGAAATTCAATTTTAAAAGAAACTTGTAACTTTTCACTTAAGCAGTGCTTAGTTGTGGGACAAGGCTGCAGGAATGGGTACTATGTCAAACGTCAATACCAGGTGCCGCTCATTCCAGATTGCCCTTGGAATTGAAACCATATTTTATATCCCCAAGGGAAATTTAGTACAAGTGCAGCAAATTTTCTTTCATCCTGCTGATAGAGCATTTCACAGAAGCCAAAAATGTGCAAAGATTATTTATACAACAGAACGTATATTATTTTGCCTTGACAGAACAGCGTCTTGATAGCAAAATGTACCTTTGTACTTGAACACGTGGAAAGGGACAGATGCTAAGCTGGAGTGATCGATGTGAGATGTCAATATTCCAGTGGTTTTATTGCAGACTTAATTTATGCCTCCAGCACACGAGGAGATCTGATATATGAATATACTGCAAGACTGCCTGCTGCTGGGCTCTAGTAAAAAGGCAAATATGCGACTTAACCTCTCTGATAAATGAATGTATGGATTTAAAAAAGAATGATCATGTGGTAAAAATATAGTACTTTGCTGGAGGGCATTGAAATAAATGCACAACAGAATACAGAACAGAATGTTCTGATTTGGGTTATAGCAATTATATATATATTTATACTTTATAAAAAGCTTTCATCACATTAGAGAATCTTAGGGGTGGCACAGATGGCAGACATTCTTTTAGGAAGGAAGGGTATTTTTTATGAATACACACATCAAAAAGATATAACGAGCTTTCCCCTAATTAGACCACTAAAACAGTGCAATTATAAATGAGTCTCTTTGAACATTATATATCATAATGCAGATTATTGTCATAAAAATAGAATCTGGACTCTATCATACAGCTCTATCTTACAGATATCTCAATGGATGGAACTCACCCGTATTCCTGGGTGTTCCAGGTGCAGCGCGCCCCAGACCCCTCGCTCAGCCCAATATACTAAAGATAAACCGAAAAACAAATGGGTGTAGTGCGCACTGGGAGATCACAGACGGCCTTCTCGCAGCTATGTATTCGGTTTCAACTTTTGGATCAATAAAGACGTGGTTTTAATCAGCTAAGAGGGCGGTTCTGACTGTGATTTCCCAGTGCGCGCTACACCGATTTGTTTTTCGGTTTATATTTTATGCATCCCTCAATACGTACTATTGACTTAAAGGGTATCTCCACGCCATTTTATACTTACCTTTTCCCTGTTTAATTGAAGAAAGGGAGGTAAAGGAGCTATGTCTTATCTCCCGTTCTTTAATTAAACAGCCAGCCCAGGAGACAGGTGCAAAGAGAAAGAACATACCTGCAATCACGCTCCTCCGCTGTTCCTCTGCAAGGTCCCAACATGCCCTTGCATTGTATGAGCATGCAGTCAGATGCTAGATTTTAGATTTTTTTGGGTTACTAGCTTACTGCAAATGCATAACACAGGCAGATGTTTGCGCATCTTTTTCATAAGCCCCAGAATGTCTATATAATAGAAACTGCTGATTGCGCATAATTTAATAAAGGTACGCACTTTCAGTGTTTTAAAATTCTGCCAGTCTACTACCGGTATTTTAAACAGCGTACCTTTATTAACATACCCATGATCAGCTGATCACGGTATCTTGCCAGGGGAGGGGTCTGTGTCAGGGGCCTGCGACGAAACTTGCACTGTATTCTTACTTCAGTTTAAGAATGTATAAAGTTGTATCAAAAGTGCCTACATTTATATTTCTTATACATCTAGATTTTGCAAGGGGTGAACGGTGTGTACCAAAGTGTTCCTCTAGTACATAATTCCTGGCAAAAAGACCCCTGCAATATGTGCCCAGCACCCAGAATACTCTCATACAAGTTTCTCATGTTTGTGCTTTGGTAAATTGCTCCGCAACCAAATATATAGCTTGGCAGAATTCTGTAGGATTCGGCACAAAATTATTGTGGATATTACTGACTGTGGTTTAGAGTTTTTTTCTTAATTAAAGGAGCAATAAGGTCCCAATAAAGTGTGGTATCAGGTCAAGTAAAACACCATTACTATAGCATTTAGCTGTTATTTTAAGAAATAGAGCACTACAAGATTGAAAATCTAAGTTCTCCTCTCTATTCTGTTCAATAATAAATGTGAACCTGTCTTGGATTACATTATCTGGAAACATTGTGCAGATTCCTCTGGAAAAAATGAAAAGTAGCAAATGGTCCTGTTTTTAAAATTAAACATTAGGACTAAAAACATTTGAACTGTTCTCTTTCATGAATTTCAAGGACATTTCATTTTTAATCATTTTTTCCCTCTTGTTACAATCCTATCTGCTTTAAGGGCAGAAAGGATTAATGGAAGCAGACTCCAGCACTGTGACCTTTACTTTGCATTAAAAAATGCTTACTTGAGCAGTCTGCTATGGACCCTGAGAGTCGCTTTGTGCTGAATACTAAAACCTGATATCAAGTAATGTTTCACAAGGATCTGGTAATAAAAAAGGAACATTTATCCATAAATTCCCTTTGATACAAAAGGAAAATCTATTTAATTCAGGCCACAGATCAAACACAGTGGAATGTAGGGGAGATGTTGTAAATGTGAGTAATGCACAGCAATTTGTACAAGGTCCAGGGAATGAAAAGTAGAGAATGAAGTCAGCCCATACTAGATCTGCTTTGTGCTTTTGTCAGTTTTGCTTGCATTTTTGCTCATTACGTCATTTCATTTAATTAATACAAATTTCTTATTTAAGGCCCGTACACACTTACACACAGTGGTGGTGCTTGATGCATACAGTACTATATTTTACAGTATTCGATAAATAAAACAATTGGGAGGTGGAGGCCTTTTAAAGTGGTTACAAGTCCTAGTTTTAGATCCTGCTGCTCAGATTGAATAGGAAAGTAGTGTAACAATAAAATGTGCTTTGCACTTCACATTTACATCAAACACGGGGTCTAAAGCTCAAACCCCAAACTTTTAACCAGCTATTTAGTTGTAATCAATCAAAAAAAAAACTTACTGAGAGATGCAATATGCAGCATGTTGAAATGAGGGTGAAACCCACAATCTCAGTGAATATAGTTTAAGTTAAGGTAAGTTTTGTGCTACTCTGTACTGATTTTATTAGGGTAAAAAGTCCTCACTCCTTGGATATCCTGTCATGCAGTAACTGTTGCATGATCATTACATTATGGGAGTGTGTTTATACCATAGACATGCTGTGGAGCAATATTGCATCACCCCCACTGTGTCTTAGATTCATGTTTGTGTATTCCTTATGGGATATAATAAGGTCTAACAAAAGGAATCTTCTTCTGATTGAGACCTGGGGACTTTAAATGACAAGGATAATTATAGACCAGATTTTAATAGGTATGCAAATAAAATAATCTTACATCACAAGCAAATGATGAAAAAAAAATACATAATGCAAAGCACATTTTATTGTTACACTACTTTCCTATTCAATCTGAGCAGCAGGATCTAAAACTAGGACTTGTAACCACTTTAAAAGGCCTCCACCTCCCAATTGTTTTATTTATCGAATACTGTAAAATATAGTACTGTATGCATCAAGCACCACCACTGTGTGTATGTATACTTATTGCTACTTAAAGGGCAACTACTGTATATGAAAAAATTAACAGGTTTATTCAATAAAAGTTCTTATCGTTTAAAATGGTGTCCAATTTTGCCCCAACCAATCAGATGTTAGCTTTCAAATGTTCAATGATATCTGATTGGTTGGGGCAAAATTAGCAACATTTTAAACGATAAGAACTTTTATTGAATCTCCCTGTAAGTTTTCAAATCTAAAATCTGTAATTATTAGAAAGTTAGGAGACAGCACACATACCTCCTGCTAAGCTTTCCAACCAGAGGGATGAGCTGACTGCCCCCAGAGCTTCAGTGAATCTCCTCCTTTCTCTAGCATAGCAAGCATGGACGGTCAATGAGCAATAAAACACGGATGAGGGCATCTTTGACAGCAGTCTTCTCGGGTTAGAAAGCAAAACTGAGGAGGAGCACTTACCTCCCTAAATTTAGATTTTATATTTGAAACTTTATTTTTCTATAATATAAATATATAGTTGAGCTTTTGTTTTGGACCTCAATCCTCCCTGATAAGTAATGCTGTACATTAGATACGATGGCTCCTTTTTCTGTAAAGCTAAACCTTTCTTCATAAAAAAAAACACTAGCTTTTTTCTTAAGAAGAGAATAATGAAGCTTAAATCTACGTTATCACCATACAAAAACACCTGTTTAAGTTTGGCACTGGTACAATTGAATCAGTACATTTCTCTAAGCTTTTCTTGCCAACATCTTTTAAAACATGCCATTAAAAAGGGGGGGAAATGAACAAAAATCATATTGTATAATCCAAGCCAAATATTTCACAGGTAAACAGCATTTTGACTTGTTCTAGGGTTGGGTGTTTAAAGTACAGTCTTAAAACTTCCCTGTGAAAATAATATTTGTGAAGTAAACTAGTTTAGCTTATAGGTCGTGTATTCCATTAGATCATCTGAACTTAAAGTTTAGTTCTTGAAGATGTTTCGCTAGTCATCCGACTGGCTTTCTCAATTCAGAATGACTTGTACAAGAACTGTGGCAATTATGTACCCTGGAAAGTCCCTTTATATTGCCAACAAATTCTGATCTGATGGGGGGGAAGAACTGGTTCTCCTTTAAGTCTATCTGATTGGTTAAATAAACTTAAAAACTATTATTTTGTCTGCTCAGTATTTCTTTCCAAATTTGCATTCTCCAGATTTCTATTTAGTATCCTTTGTAATGGTTCATACAATCGTGTTGTTGGGCCAGCTGAAACAGCAGACAAATGATCAATGAACAGATACTTCGTCCAACAATTGTAAGTGTGTGGCAGCTGCCATATGCATGGTTAGTTATCAGTCCTGAGGGATCAACAAATTACCAATGCGACCTGCAAAAAATGTGCATGTGTGTATGGGCATTTACAGGGAGATGCGATATCCCGTGATATGGAGAAAAATGTGTTAAACCCACATTACCTGATTGGTTTAGCATGGGTTTTGTACTCATTTTGCTCTGTCTGGGCCCTTTCCAAAGATTTTTGCAATAAGTGTAGTGGCAATTTATTGTCCTTGAAATCATGCAAAAGATCGCAACTACTCTGGTGACTACATTGTGGGAACAACGGCAGGTAAGTTGTGTAGGGAAATTCATTGCATCTCCCACATAGTGCGTGTTGCTCTAAATAGCCCAAAATACAGCACTGCTTGTTGTTAAAGCTGGTGAAGGATTTGTTTATTTGAAATGAAGTTACTCTCGCCAAGACAAACCTACTCAGTTGAGAGTTGCTCAACATAGCTGACATTGAAGAGGAATAAAAATGCACAGCTATGGGTGGGTGGAATTAATTTAAAAATATAACAGGACAACCAATCAGATAAAACCAATCATAATTTATCCAATGCAGATTCCCACTATGTAGGTTATCATAGTTGTAGCATGTACTGAAAATTGATGAGGGTTTAAAAACACGAAAAGATATAATATTTCTTTGCCAGCAATACAAGGAATGAAATATGATATATGTTTGCGGGAATGTGCATCATTCGTGAAAATTTATATTCCCTCCAGGTTTTATCTTGGCAATTCATTGCCCTGCCTAATCTAACTAATAATGACCCTTAAATGGATCATTGAGCTTTAATGTTACCAACTGCAAACCAGTGAATACTGTAGCTAAACATCTAACCCTTTAATGTATATTTTACAATGCACTTTGTATTATCTGTAGATAATTTATACTGTATTGGGATCACTGTAGTTTATAGTATGTCTCAAATAAAAATTTGTCATATTATTTAATATATGTAAACAATAAATAAAAATAGTTTGTTTATTCCGTTGATAAATGAATGCAGCAGGAATATAATTTAGATCGGAAACTAAACTAAATACTAAAAGAAATGCAGGAAATAATTCAATTTCTATCCTCAACCTTTCAGAATAATGTATTTAACGTAAGCGTTACATTTTATTGCAAACATAGAAAATGTCCATAAAACAGTTTCCAAGTTGGAATTCCTCCTTACACAGCTTTACTGTTGCTATATATTGTGCTATTAAGCAGGAGCATGCCGTGACATTTTGAACCAATAGCCTGCACTTGTGTCAATGTTAGATTGATCTGATTCATTTTAATAGGTGACCTAAGAAGAGACAATGCAATGATTAATAAATCATCTCAAATGTGGGGGTCATCAGTAATCTGATCCATTTTAGATTTATGAAAGATCTCAATCAGGGCCTACATATTTGTTTTGTATATTCATAAAGAAATTGTACCATGCATGGTCAACATCACAAATAGAGTCTGATATAAATTACAAACACTGCCTATGGTGTATTGATTACATTTTGATTTGTATATAACTATTTATTGTATGGAAAATGAGAGATACTCATAAAATGAAAGTCTTTTGATGTGTTATTTTTATGACCTTTTGTTGCATAGAGTATCCCAATATAAATAGTTCAAAGTTTTTATATAATATAGTCCTGTAATTAGCAGTTTGTTACAAAATACAATTTTGTCAAACTGCTGTCTTTTTTTAAAAAACATCTTGCGATCCAATGCATAATTATGCTATTATTAGTAATTAATGGTCTGATTCTGATAACTATGGGGGTGCAATATCCCCAACTATTGGCTACAAGTGTAAAATCCATGCTACATGATGTGATTAGTACATCTCCCTAAAAGTGTAAATTTGATGACTAGGAAAATTAATTCACATTACACTGGCATTCTAATAATGTTATAAGTTGCATCCCCTGCATCCTTCAATATTAGGAAGGCCTAACACTGACACAGTATTGACAAAATAGGGGAATCTACTTAGAGACACAATTGCTCTCCCCTGCCCCTAATTTTTTTGTCTTACTACCTGTGGCTTTAACCCCAACTATCGGGTGTTAATATAGTCTACATAAAATTCCAGCAAATTCTTTTTTGAATTCCTTGGCACAGCTGCTTGCAGGACTTTTCCTGAACCCACGCAACTGCTCCAAATCCAGTCTTAAAGGAGAACTAAACTTAACACATTCACATTTAAAATTAATGTGAAAGTATTTCTCCCCAGAACATCTATACATTGTAAGATTCTTATTTAGTACTCAAATTTACATACATGTGATAAATAGATTTGTAATTAAGAAGCTTCAATGTTGTTGCCAGTAAAACTCACAGCCCTGTAGTCTTCAAAGAGCCTTGTGAGCATGTGCACATATTGTAGAGTTGCCAGATTTTTTTTTAAATTACTGACTGGGACAAATTGAATTGATTTCGAAGCCCCTCATCCCATGCCCTTTGAGACAGCAGTCCTCCATGCCCCCTCCCCCACATGCCTCCTAAGACAGCTGATCCCCATGACTGTTTCATTTCAGCAACTGGTGCCAGGGTATATACACAATCAATTTAATTCCTGAGTAGTGTGCCTTTCCTCCCCCGCAGCCAAAAAGATTGAGTATATGCGGAGGCATTAGCTGATATAGGGGCATGTTACACGTACACAGCATATCACAGAACCTAGATGTGAATTTAGTGGTTGCCTAGCAACCACCACCCACCACCAACAAGACTGTAAGCTTGCTTGCACAGCCACACCCCTCCATGAAATCTCTGCAGAAATAGATTACAAAAGTTCCCTTCAAAACAGGTACCTTTTTTTAGGAGGGCAAACTTTTTGGCGGGTGGTTAATCCACGGCAGGTCAGGATTTTATGTGGCAATGTGCAATGTGGGAATTGCACTCAAGATTAGGACAATCTCGCTAGAATAGGGACACCTGGCAACCCTGAGCTATTGCCACATTCCCTGACACCATATTCACAGTGAACAGTGTTTTCTAATCAAATGGCTCCACCCATATGGAAGTATTAATCAGACTGTAAAAGCTATTTATTACCCTGCTGTTTATTTTCCAGCCAGCATGTATTGCATACAGCCTCCTGAGCCACCGATGGCGTTAAAGTCCCGCAATGGTAAAAAAAAATGGTGAAAAGCTGCCCCGAATCCTGGACTCCCCCACTTACTTTGGCCACTGCTCGTTGATACTCTCTGGACTATTGAGAAATAACTTTATAAATAACTGTATTTATTGTGGATGCCCTAGTAGCTCAACATCACATTACTATGTTATAAAACACACAGCCCATGATACACAATACAAAGTAATCTATTGCGCTACTGTTTTGTTTTTTTGTTGTTGTTTCCATTAAGAACTAAAGAGGATTCTAGCATAGGCATACTTTTTTAAACAAACAATGCAATCCATTTATCCTACAGAGCTATAAAGAGTGTGTGTTATATACCGTATGCACAGAGTAAATATGGAAATCCAAATGAAACATACATGTGCCGAAACTGATTTCCCCTGAGGACAGATGCATCAAGAAAACCCACATCAGCTCAATCAAACGTTTTTAAAAAGTAAATAGCTCATTGGTAATCATTTTTGGATAAGCATTTGGAATTGCTTTTATATTCCATTATCATTAATAGCAATTCCTTTAATGTTTTGTTTTGGAAATGTATTGTTAGGGAAATTCTCTCTTTAAAGTTCTAACTGCAACTATAAAAAATAGAACATAAAATGAAAGACAGGGAGTATCAGCGTCCATGACAGGTAAACCTACCAGTTCGCATTTCAGTATTGGTATTGTGATTAGGGGAATGTCGATACTGAATGTTATCTCTGCCTTGTCAATTTGACTTTTTCTCCTAGGTTGTTTTATTTGTGGAGCAAGCAATTAAAACAAAGCTAGGTACCACCATACCATTTCACACTTGAATAAGGACGTCCGACCCAAACATGGGATAGACAAACACGTTTTGGCATACTTGATTGGTTTCATTCAATCCACCAGGATCTTCATCTCTTCATTTCATTATCTCCAGTATTGGATGCAGGGGTAGAGAGCTATCAGATAGACCTGGTGGTAGCACGTATGTAGGTAATATTCATATCTTTTTTATGGGCGAATTATTGTACTGGTTGCTTGTGGCGGCTGCGACGACCGTTTGTTTGTCCGTGCGGATGAACACACAATCGGACAGGTCGAAAACCACGGACAATCGTGCAATCCTCTATGGGACACACCAGTCGTGGTTACTGTCAGAAAGCGGCTGCTTTTGCCGCAACCGACAGGGAAGATTGGCATGTGTGTACCCACCTTTAGGGCAGGTCAGACTAGCGTTTTTCTCATGTGCTTACAATCGCATTTTGTGACCTGTTAGCACATGAGAAAGGCTGCCAGGCTAACACAATGTAGGTGGCAACACAGTCTGCGCTGCAATCCATTTAACAGAATAATCGTAGCTCAAACGCACAGTAACGCATGTGAAATGAGCAACATTGCATTTTGCATTTCACACAGTTAGTGTGAGTGCCATGTAGCCACAGCCTAAAGATTGAATGCTAATTAACTGGAGAAGGAATACCCACCTATGTGCTTTTGATGCAACTTGCCTTTCTGCTAATGGCTATGTTGGCTGTGATGGCTCTGAAAATGAAAGGGTTTGAACTGTCAGTCCAGTAACATTTTCTGCCCGTCTATGGACAGTTTTAGTAACTGGGGCACAGAATTTTATTAAAGTATTATTTCATATGTAGTAATAACAGTAATGTGTTTCTGAATTTTCTCATTACTCAGAGTCATTTTGTGATCTATTATGTTCTCCTATAAAATAAATTATATATAAGCACCTTCAACTGTTCCTCCTACTCAAAATGCACTACTGTATATATGTGTACTGAGAGTTTAACAAAAAAGACAAATGTCTGCTTTGTTTTGTTAATATCTGAGATATTAAAGGAACTTAACACCTTTGTTTTATTGCTAGATCAGTAAATCAAGTGCCCGTTCTAAGCAAAAAGAAAAGGTAATATTGATAGTTGGCCAGAAGTTGGCCCTTTATATAGAGATGTGACAGCCTGCAGAAGGGGTTCATTTTACCAAAATTCAAATATCCTACCAAATAAAGCAAAGAATTAGGCTTAATGTATAACCCTTAATGTATATAACCCTTAATGTAATAATCCTTAATGTATATACCCTTAATGTATACCCTTAATGTATTACCCTTAATGTATAACCATTAATGTATAACCCTTAATGTATACCCCCTATCTTGGATCTGCTGTAAAGATACTGTAGCTCTGCCCCTTTGAGACTTCGGGATCTCCTTCTTAAAGGGCAACTATAGTGAAAAAAAACTTGTCTGTATACAATGTATAGATCACGTATTAGCTGCCTTACTTTAATGTTTCTGTGTGGCTTCGTTTCTTCACACTGGCAGAAGTTTGTACCAAGCTGTGTAGTCCCCCTCCCCTCTCTGTCTACCCCCCTCAAGCAGTGACGGGCTGTATACAGAGTCCGAGCATGTCAGTTGAAAGGACTTTAAATGAAGTGCTGACATCCTGTTGGCAAGGGCTGCAAGTTTGGGGAGTTGCTCATTATGGGGACTTCAATTACCTGACATTGATTGGTGTGGTGGAACTGCCATCACAGAAAAAGGCGATGAGTTCCTGAATTTGCTGCAGGATAATTTCTACTGTAAAATATAGTACTGTATGCATCAAGCACCACCACTGTGTGTATGTATACTTATTGCTACTTAAAGGGCAACTACTGTATATGAAAAAATTAACAGGTTTATTCAATAAAAGTTCTTATCGTTTAAAATGGTGTCCAATTTTGCCCCAACCAATCAGATGTTAGCTTTCAAATGTTCAATGATATCTGATTGGTTGGGGCAAAATTAGCAACATTTTAAACGATAAGAACTTTTATTGAATCTCCCTGTAAGTTTTCAAATCTAAAATCTGTAATTATTAGAAAGTTAGGAGACAGCACACATACCTCCTGCTAAGCTTTCCAACCAGAGGGATGAGCTGACTGCCCCCAGAGCTTCAGTGAATCTCCTCCTTTCTCTAGCATAGCAAGCATGGACGGTCAATGAGCAATAAAACACGGATGAGGGCATCTTTGACAGCAGTCTTCTCGGGTTAGAAAGCAAAACTGAGGTAGGAGCACTTACCTCCCTAAATTTAGATTTTATATTTGAAAACTTTATTTTTCTATAATATATAATATATAGTTGAGCTTTTGTTTTGGACCTCAATCCTCCCTGATAAGTAATGCTGTACATTAGATACGATTGGCTCCTTTTTCTGTAAAGCTAAACCTTTCTTCATAAAAAAACATTTAAACACTAGCTTTTTTCTTAAGAAGAGAATAATGAAGCTTAAATCTACGTTATCACCATACAAAAACACCTGTTTAAGTTTGGCACTGGTACAATTGAATCAGTACATTTCTCTAAGCTTTTCTTGCCAACAAATCTTTTAAAACATGCCATTAAAAAGGGGGGGAAATGAACAAAAATATGCTATTAATCCAAGCCAAATATTTCACAGGTAAACAGCATTTTGACTTGTTCTAGGGTTGGGTGTTTAAAGTACAGTCTTAAAACTTCCCTGTGAAAATATTAAATATTGGTGAAGTAAACTAGTTTAGCTTATATGTCTGTTGTATTCCATTAGATCATCTGAACTTAAAGTTTAGTTCTTGAAGATGTTTCGCTAGTCATCCGACTGGCTTTCTCAATTCAGAATGACTTGTACAAGAATCTGTGGCAATTATGTACCCTGGAAAGTCCCTTTATATTGCCAACAAATTCTGATCTGATGGGGGGGAAGAACTGGTTCTCCTTTAAAGTCTATCTGATTGGTTAAATAAACTTAAAAACTATTATTTTGTCTGCTCAGTATTTCTTTCCAAATTTGCATTCTCCAGATTTCTATTTAGTATCCTTTGTAATGGTTCATACAATCGTGTTGTTGGGCCAGCTGAAACAGCAGACAAATGATCAATGAACAGATACTTCGTCCAACAATTGTAAGTGTGTGGCAGCTGCCATATGCATGGTTAGTTATCAGTCCTGAGGGATCAACAAATTACCAATGCGACCTGCAAAAAATGTGCATGTGTGTATGGGCATTTACAGGGAGATGCGATATCCCGTGATATGGAGAAAAATAAGTGTTAAACCCACATTACCTGATTGGTTTAGCATGGGTTTTGTACTCATTTTGCTCTGTCTGGGCCCTTTCCAAAGATTTTTGCAATAAGTGTAGTGGCAATTTATTGTCCTTGAAATCATGCAAAAGATCGCAACTACTCTGGTGACTACATTGTGGGAACAACGGCAGGTAAGTTGTGGTAGGGAAATTCATTGCATCTCCCACATAGTGCGTGTTGCTCTAAATAGCCCAAAATACAGCACTGCTTTGTTGTTAAAGCTGGTGAAGGATTTGTTTATTTGAAATGAAGTTACTCTCGCCCCAAGACAAACCTACTCATGTTGAGAGTTGCTCAACATAGCTGACATTGAAGAGGAATAAAAATGCACAGCTATGGGTGGGTGGAATTAAATTTAAAAATAATAACAGGACAACCAATCAGATAAAACCAATCATAATTTATCCAAATGCAGATTCCCACTATGTAGGTTTATCATAGTTTGTAGCATGTACTGAAAATTGATGAGGGTTTAAAAACACGAAAAGATATAATATTTCTTTGCCAGCAATACAAGGAATGAAATATGATATATGTTTGCGGGAATGTGCATCATTCGTGAAAATTTATATTCCCTCCAGGTTTTATCTTGGCAATTCATTGCCCTGCCTAATCTAACTAATAATGACCCTTAAATGGATCATTGAGCTTTAATGTTACCAACTGCAAACCAGTGAATACTGTAGCTAAACATCTAACCCTTTAATGTATATTTTAACAATGGCACTTTGTATTATCTGTAGATAATTTATACTGTATTGGGATCACTGTAGTTTATAGTATGTCTCAAATAAAAATTTGTCATATTATTTAATATATGTAAACAATAAATAAAAATAGTTTGTTTATTCCGTTGATAAATGAATGCAGCAGGAATATAATTTAGATCGGAAACTAAACTAAATACTAAAAGAAATGCAGGAAATAATTCAATTTCTATCCTCAACCTTTCAGAAGTAATGTATTTAACGTAAGCGTTACATTTTATTGCAAACATAGAAAATGTCCATAAAACAGTTTTCCAAGTTGGAATTCCTCCTTACACAGCTTTACTGTTGCTATATATTGTGCTATTAAGCAGGAGCATGCCGTGACATTTTGAACCAATAGCCTGCACTTGTGTCAATGTTAAGATTGATCTGATTCATTTTAATAGGTGACCTAAGAAGTGACAATGCAATGATTAATAAATCATCTCAAATGTGGGGGTCATCAGTAAATCTGATCCATTTTAGATTTATGAAAGATCTCAATCAGGGCCTACATATTTGTATTTGTATATTCATAAAGAAATTGTACCATGCATGGTCAACATCACAAATAGAGTCTGATATAAATTACAAACACTGCCCTATGGTGTATTGATTACATTTTGATTTGTATATAACTATTTATTGTATGGAAAATGAGGAATACTCATAAAATGAAAGTCTTTTGATGTGTTATTTTTATGACCTTTTGTTGCATAGAGTATCCCAATATAAATAGTTCAAAGTTTTATATAATATAGTCCTGTAATTAGCAGTTTGTTACAAAATACAATTTTGTCAAACTGCTGTGCTTTTTTTAAAAAAACATCTTGCGATCCAATGCATAATTATGCTATTATTAGTAATTAATGGTCTGATTCTGATAACTATGGGGGTGCAATATCCCCAACTATTGGCTACAAGTGTAAAATCCATGCTACATGATGTGATTAGTACATCTCCCTAAAAGTGTAAATTTGATGACTAGGAAAATTAATTCACATTACACTGGCATTCTAATAATGTTATAAGTTGCATCCCCTGCATCCTTCAATATTAGGAAGGCCTAACACTGACACAGTATTGACAAAATAGGGGAATCTACTTAGAGACACAATTGCTCTCCCCTGCCCCTAAATTTTTTTGTCTTACTACCTTGTGGCTTTAACCCCAACTATCGGGTGTTAATATAGTCTACATAAAAATTCCAGCAAATTCTTTTTTGAATTCCTTGGCACAGCTGCTTGCAGGACTTTTCCTGAACCCACGCAACTGCTCCAAATCCAGTCTTAAAGGAGAACTAAACTTAACACATTCACATTTTAAAATTAATGTGAAAGTATTTCTCCCCAGAACATCTATACATTGTAAGATTCTTATTTAGTAACTCAAATTTACATACATGTGATAAATAGATTTTGTAATTAAGAAGGCTTCAATGTTGTTGCCAGTAAAACTCACAGCCCTTGTAGTCTTCAAAGAGCCTTGTGAGCATGTGCACATATTGTAGAGTTGCCAGATTTTTTTTTTAAATTACTGACTGGGACAAATTGAATTGATTTCGAAGCCCCTCATCCCATGCCCTTTGAGACAGCAGTCCTCCATGCCCCCTCCCCCACATGCCTCCTAAGACAGCTGATCCCCATGACTGTTTCATTTCAGCGACTGGTGCCAGGGTATATACACAATCAATTTAATTCCTGAGTAGTGTGCCTTTCCTCCCCCGCAGCCAAAAAGATTGAGTATATGCGGAGGCATTAGCTGATATAGGGGCATGTTACACGTACACAGCATATCACAGAACCTAGATGTGAATTTAGTGGTTGCCTAGCAACCACCACCCACCACCAACAAGACTGTAAGCTTGCTTGCACAGCCACAACCCCTCCCATGAAATCTCTGCAGAAATAGATTACAAAAGTTCCCTTCAAAACAGGTACCTTTTTTTAGGAGGGCAAACTTTTTTGGCGGGTGGTTAATCCACGGCAGGTCAGGATTTTATGTGGCAATGTGCAATGTGGGAATTGCACTTCAAGATTAGGACAATCTCACTAGAATAGGGACACCTGGCAACCCTGAGCTATTGCCACATTCCCTGACACCAGTATTCACAGTGAACAGTGTTTTCTAATCAAATGGCTCCACCCATATGGAAGTATTTAATCAGACTGTAAAAGCTATTTATTACCCTGCTGTTTATTTTCCAGCCAGCATGTATTGCATACAGCCTTCCTGGAGCCAACCGATGGCGTTAAAGTCCCGCAATGGTAAAAAAAAAATGGTGAAAAGCTGCCCCGAATCCTGGACTCCCCCACTTACTTTGGCCACTGCTCGTTGATACTCTCTGGACTATTGAGAAATAACTTTATAAATAACTGTATTTATTGTGGATGCCCTAGTAGCTCAACATACAATTACTATGTTATAAAACACACAGCCCATGATAACACAATACAAAGTAATCTATTGCGCTACTGTTTTGTTTTTTTGTTGTTGTTTCCATTAAGAACTAAAGAGGATTCTAGCATAGGCATACTTTTTTAAACAAACAATGCAATCCATTTATCCTACAGAGCTATAAAGAGTGTGTGTTAATACCGTATGCACAGAGTAAATATGGAAATCCAAATGAAACATACAGTGCCGGAAACTGATTTCCCCTGAGGACAGATGCATCAAGAAAACCCACATCAGCTCAATCAAACGTTTTTAAAAAGTAAATAGCTCATTGGTAATCAATTTTTGGATAAGCATTTGGAATTGCTTTTATATTCCATTATCATTAATAGCAATTCCTTTAATGTTTTGTTTTGGAAATGTATTGCTTAAGGGAAATTCTCTCTTTAAAGTTCTAACTGCAACTATAAAAATAGAAACATAAAATGAAAGACAGGGAGTATCAGCGTCCATGACAGGTAAACCTACCAGTTCGCATTTCAGTATTGGTATTGTGATTAGGGGAATGTCTGATACTGAATGTTATCTCTGCCTTGTCAATTTGACTTTTCTCCTAGGTTGTTTTATTTGTGGAGCAAGCAATTAAAACAAAGCTAGGTACACACCATACCATTTCACACTTGATAAAGGATCGATCCGACCCAAAGCACGTTTTGGCATACTTGATTGGTGTCATTCAATCCACCAGGATCTTCATCTCTTCATTTCATTATCTCCAGTATTGGATGCAGGGGTAGAGCATATCAGATAGACCTGGTGGTAGCACGTATGTAGGTAATATTCATATCTTTTTTATGGGCCGAATTATTGTACTGGTTGCTTGTGGCGGCTGCGACGACCGTTTGTTTGTCCGTGCGGATGAACACACAATCGGACAGGTCGGAAAACCACGGACAATCGTGCAATCCTCTATGGGACACACTCAGTCGTGGTTACTGTCAGAAGCGGCTGCTTTTGCCGCAACCGACAGGGAAGATTGGCATGTGTGTACCCACCTTTAGGGCTAGGTCAGACTAGCGTTTTTCTCATGTGCTTACAATCGCATTTTGTGACCTGTTAGCACATGAGAAAGGCTGCCAGGCTAACACAATGTAGGTGGCAACACAGTCTGCGCTGCAATCCATTTAACAGAATAATCGTAGCTCAAACGCACAGTAACGCATGTGAAATGAGCAACATTGCATTTGTGCATTTCACACAAGTTAGTGTGAGTTGCCATGTAGCCACAGCCTAAAGATTGAATGCTAATTAACTGGAGAAGGAATACGCACCTATGTGCTTTTGATGCCACTTGCCTGTCTGCTAATGGCTATGTTGGCTGTGATGGCTCTAAAAAATGAAAGGGTTTGAACTGTCAGTCCAGTAACATTTTCTGCCCGTCTATGGACAGTTTTAGTAACTGGGGCACAGAATTTTATTAAAGTATTATTTCATAATGTAGTAATAACAGTAATGTGTTTCTGAATTTCTCATTACTCAGAGTCATTTTGTGATCTGATTTATGTTCTCCTATAAAATAAATTATATATAAAGCACCTTCAACTGTTCCTCCTACTCAAAATGCACTACTGTATATATGTGTACTGAGAGTTTAACAAAAAAGACAAATGTCTGCTTTGTTTTGTTAATATGCTGAGATAATTAAAAGGAACTTAACACCTTTGTTGTTATTGCTAGATCAGTAAATCAAGTGCCCGTTCTAAGCAAAAAGAAAAGGTAATATTGATAGTTGGCCAGAAGTTGGCCCTTTATATAGAGATGTGACAGTCTGCAGAAGGGGTTCATTTTACCAAAATTCAAATATTCCTACCAAATAAAGCAAAGAATTAGGCTTAATGTATAACCCTTAATGTATATAACCCTTAATGTATATAATCCTTAATGTATATAACCCTTAATGTATAACCCTTAATGTATATAACCCTTAATGTATAACCATTAATGTATAACCCTTAATGTATAACCCCTATCTTGGATCTGCTGTAAAGACTCTGTAGCTCTGCCCCTTTGAGACTTCCTGGATCTCCTTCTTAAAGGGCAACTATAGTGAAAAAAAAACTTTGTCTGTATACAATGTATAGATCACTTAGTATTAGCTGCCTTACTTTAATGTTTCTGTGTGGCTTCGTTTCTTCACACTGGCAGAAGTTTGTACCAAGCTGTGTAGTCCCCCTCCCCTCTCTGTCTACTCCCCCTCAAGCAGTGACGGGCTGTATACAGAGTCCGAGCATTGTCAGTTGAAAGGACTTTAAATGAAGTGCTGACATCCTGTTGGCAAGGGCTGCAAGTTTGGGGAGTGTGCTCATTATGGGGGACTTCAATTACCCTGACATTGATTGGTGTGGTGGAACTGCCATCACAGAAAAAGGCGATGAGTTCCTGAATTTGCTGCAGGATACTTTTCTCTCACAGGTGGTTGAGGTTCCTACTAGAAAAGGAGCTCTGTTGGATCTGGTAATATCTAACATTGTGGAGCGCATTATAGATATAAAGGTAACTGGAGGCTTAGGGAATAGTGACCATGAAATAGTGGCATTTGGACTTATCTTGTTATCGAAAGGAAAAGTGCGCTGGGTTAACAAAGACATTTAATTTCAGGAAAGCAAATTTTCCCAGGTTAAAAGCAGCTCTTCAGAATGTCAACTGGGATAATGTATTATCAGGTAAAGGTACTGAACAGAAGTGGACTGTGTTCAAGGGGATTTTAAGCCAGTTCACATCTAAATTTATACCCTTGGGAAATAAATGTAAAAAAAATAAATCCGCGCCCATGTGGCTGAATTCTGATGTAAAGAGGCAAATGGTAAGGAAGAAAAAGGCATTTAAAACCTTTAAGGCCAAGGGAATGGAAAGGGCCTTTAGGGAGTATAAAAACTGTAACAAGGAGTGTAAGAAAGCAATCAAACTAGCTAAAATTAATAATGAAGTTAGGATAGCTGAAGAAAGCATCACTAAGCCTAAACATTTTTTTTAAGTATATTAATAGTAAGAAGATGAGGACTGAGAATGTGGCACCATTAATTAATGGGGATAAGTTAGTTACGGAGGATGGCGATAAAGCAAATGTCTTGAATTTTTTTTTTTCTCTGTATACACTATAGAAGATCCAAGTACAGATATCATAGAGTATAGTAGCAATAAAGGTATACAAGATTCAAGTTCACTTTGGTTAACTGAGGATATGGTACAGAAAGAACTAAATAAGGTTAATATTAGTAAATCTCCTGGACCGGATAAAATACATCCTCGGGTACTTAAGGAGCTAAGTTCAGTTTTATCTAGGCCATTGTTTCTTATTTTTGCTGATTCCCTCATGTCCGGTGGTGTGCCTCTGGATTGGAAAAAGGCTGATGTTATTCCAATATTCAAAAAGGGTAGTCGTTCACAGCTGGGTAATTACAGGCCTGTAAGTTTAACTTCAGTGGTGGGGAAGATCCTGGAAAGTTTAATAAGGGAACATGTTCTAGAGTATGTTTCAAGGACTGACATTATAAGTAGTAACCAGCATGGATTTAGGAGGAATAGATCTTGTCAAACTAACTTGCTTGGCTTTTATGAGGAAGTAAGTAGAAATTTAGACTCTGGTATAGCAGTAGATGTAGTTTACTTGGATTTTGCAAAGGCTTTTGATACAGTCCCCCATAGGCGACTAATGAATAAGCTAAGGTCTGTTGGTCTGGGGAGTCACATTTGTACATGGATAGAAAATTGGTTAAAGAATAGGATGCAGAGAGTAGTTGTTAATGGGGCTTCATCATTATGGACTAAAGTGCTAAGTGGGGTGCCACAGGGTTCTGTGTTGGGGCCGCTTCTATTTAATCTATTTATTAATGATTTGGAAGTGGGTATTGTCAGCAAGGTTTCTGTGTTTGCTGACGACACAAAACTTTGTCGACCATTAAAAACTTCAGAGGATGTGCAATCGTTGCAAGGGGATCTAGATAGATTATCACATTGGGCTGCTAAGTGGCAGATGAAATTCAATGTTGATAAATGTAAGGTGATGCATTTTGGACTTAAAAATACTTGTGCTACTTATACTATAAATGGCTCTGTGTTAAGTGAATCCCTGTTGGAAAGGGATCTTGGAGTTTTGGTGGATAACAAACTTAAAGGTAGCAAGCAGTGCCAGGCGGCAACAGCCAGAGCCAGCATGGTATTGTCTTGTATAAAGCGAGGTATGGATTCAAGGGAGGAAAATGTTATTCTCCCTCTTTACAAAGCATTGGTAAGGCCTCATTTGGAATATGCAGTGCAATTTTGGAATCCTGTGTACAAAAAGGACATCTTTGAAATGGAAAGGGTTCAGAGAAGGGCAACTAAATTAATAAGGGGATTGGGGGAGCTTGAATATGAAGAGAGACTGGAAAAGTTACAATTATGTACGCTGGAGAAAAGGCGCTTGCGTGGGGATATGATTACTGTGTATAAATACATTAACGGGCCATACAATAAACTATCTGGGGCATTGTTCACCAATAGAACATGTCAAAGGACACGAGGACATCCCTTAAGACTTGAAGAAAAAAGGTTTAGGCTTCAAGCTCGGAAAGGGTTTTTCACTGTGAGAACGGTAAGGCTATGGAACTGTCTTCCAGTGGACGTTGTAATGGCAGGTTCATTGGTCAGTTTCAAAAAAAAGCTGGATGAGTTTCTGCAAACAAGGAATGTTGCAAGTTACTGGTATTGATACATAAAGTAGAGTTGATCCAGGGAAATTTCCGATTGCCACTTGGAGTCAGGAAGGAATTTTTCCCCCCTTCATAAATTTGGTGGGTTTTTTTTGCCTTCCTCTGGATCAACAGTTAGGCAGGAAATGAGGATATTGCTAGATGGGTTGGACTGGATGGACGTATGTCTTTATTCAACCTCAAATACTATACTATACTGTTGACCCCTCCCTTCCAGAGCTAGACTGCAAGCAATCAAAGTGTGGAATAAAGTAGCAATATGCTGAAGGGAGGGGCAGAGGGGGAGAGAGGAGGACAAGTGGTGCTGAGATTCTTTACAAGTAAGTTACTGAACTCTGTCTCTGCCTGTTCTCTAACTTTGCTAATTGTTATTTACTTTTTACCTAAAGTTCATATCTCTCCCCCTGCTTAGCTGAGATCATAATCACTGAAGAGAGAGTCAGTGTAACAGCAGCTTGTAGTGAGACCTTCACAAACACAGTGACACTGCTTGTTGTCCTGTTACATTTCAGTTGCTCTAGTCTATATATTTCATAGATTGCACTGTGTGTCTTGTTTGGTATATAGTCTGTATTACTGTATTATATATACTGTATTAGTGTTCCATTTGAGTCACTGGTTTTGTATGTATATAAGATTTTTTTTGGGGGGGGGGCTGTTTTATAGTGTGTTATGCTAATATTGCTGGGTTAAAGGGTATGTCCACCCTTAAATCACACTTTTAATATAGGCTTCCCCCTGGTCCCCCAGCCCCAACCGCATTATTTTTATTTTAAGAAAGCTCCCCACTCTTACTTACCTCCCCTCTTTCCTCCGCCGCGCTCCCGCCCTCTGCTTGCGAGAAATGCAAGCAGAAGGGCGGGACCGGCAGCCGCGGTCTGTGATTGGCTGAGCTGCAGCCAATCACGGACGCGGCTGCCGGCAGCTAACTTCAGCGGAGGAAAGAGGAGAGGTAAGTAGAGTTTGGGGAGCTTTCTTAAAATAAAAATGATGCGGTTGGGCTGGGGGACCAGTGGGAACCTACTAAAAGGGTTAAATGCTAGGGGGAGGGAATCGGAGAAGGGAGGGAGAGGGAGGGAAGGGAGGGAGGGGGAGAAGGGCTGCAGTACGCATGGCAAAAATCTACCTGAGGCCAGGTAGAGGCAGAGTCCTATATGGACTCTGCTAGCCTCCTGGTGGGCAGTTTTTGGGACTTTGGGGGGGGACTACAGGAGAACCCTATGGAGCTGGGATGTTAGGTAAGGATTAAACTACACTACATGGTGGGGCCAGTAGTTGGGGGATTATAGTTTTGGGGGTGGACATGCCCTTTAATGGTTTATTGATTGTGTTGAGTGTGTGACAGTACTGCAGGGGAGCTTTGGATTGTGTGGGTGTGTGCCTTTGAGTGACAGATGAGGTGTAGCAGCTCCTACAAATCACAGCATATTCAAAGGCTTATATCTCGGGGACTATGTAGAATTTAAAGAAACTAAAGGTACCCTGGTGGATGGGATGACTTATAGGATACATTAGAAGAAATAAAAAAAAAACAATTTTCTTACTATAATTGCCCTTTAAGCCTCCAAAAGCAGTGTCCTTGTGGACCGTGTGCGTGCTGTACACAATCATGGTGGGCGCGATGATGTCACGTACGCGCGTGGCGAAGTCACTCGCGCACACGGACCACATGGACACTGATGCTGTTGATTTAATATGCACAGGCCCTGTAATGTCAGTGTAAAACCCATGTTGACCCAATAATACATCTGGTAGTGTGGGATTTATAATGACTTAGCTGTTTAGCGGCAAGTATTGCATCACTCCTGTGTGTGTGTGTGTTATCGTTTATGCAGCTTGAAAATATAACCTAACAATAATTAATTACTTATATTTATTTATATATTTTCCAGATCATAAACCATCCAATCAAAATATTGGTATATTAGGGCATTTACAGGGTGTGGATGCTTTACTCGAAAACATCTGGAGGCACACCGTTTGAGACCACCTGCACTAAGCTACATTACTTACCTGCCAAAGATCACGGTCAGGTAAGAAGTACCGGTTTACACTGCCATTGAAAAGGTGTTAAGTTACATACAGTAGTAGTGCAAAACTTAACTTAGACTTTATTGCATCAGGTGCAACATGATATTCACCAAAAGTCTTGGAGACTGTGCAGGCCCGCGTCAATTAGTGTAAACTCAACGTTAGCCCAATAATACTTCAGGTAGCATGGGGTTTTACACTAATTTTGCTTAACGGCCTTTATTGCATCACCCCGGTTAAATTTTTCCATTCCCCAATATCCTCCATTTATAGAAAGCTCACTAAGTTTCCTTTCCTTTTCCTGATTTAATTATCACTTTGAATCAGCATGAATAATAGCAGATAATTTGAATGATCTGCAGTCTTTTTGTAACAGAGACAGGATTTACATGGAATCTTCACTATATTCTTTTTTTATATGGCAGTGTATTTTGCTGCGCCTTTGTCTGTGCTTTTAACATTTTGACAAGGCCTGTCACCACAAAATCAGTGCTAGAGACACAGAGGGAAGAGTGATTTCATTGCCTTTTATCATTTAAATGGTTTAGACTGAAGGGAAATGCAAAGAGATTTTACAAAGCAGGTATCATTAGAACATCTAGCTAAAATTCAAAGTAATATTCAATATGAACATATATTTGAAATCATTACCAAAAGCAACAGAAAACCTTTTTATATCACTAGAGATGAACATAACTGGCGTGTTTCATTTTGACAGCAGTTTGGGCAGAATGTTTTGAAGTTCTGAAAATCCAATACGAACCTAATTGAATCAGAATGGTTTGCATTTTGGTTCGCAATTTTCAAATTTTTTTATCTCAATTTTTGATTTTCAAAAACAGTTTTTCAGTAATTTTTAGAATCTAATCAGGCAGATGAAGCTCAGCTGAGCGAAATGCGTAGTAGTGAAGTCACAAGCCGGAAGTAACGCTGGTACCACGTGGAACCATTGGAAGGAAATTTCGGCCTCACTTCATGGCGCTGAATAGAACTAGACAAGCTGAAAGACCCTGATTGGAAATCCTTAGTGCTGTGGCCACGGAATGCCTTACTTATACAGTCTGTGGGATTGAGGGAAAAGTGTACTGGATATCAGCGGATGGGGCTGTATGGTGCATATCTACACATATCTTAACAGTAATATTTAAAGGTCTAGGTGTTTCTACACCTTTATACATATGGTAACTTTTTCTGATCTATTATCTTTGGATCAAGTTCTGAGGATTGGATATACTGGCATTTGTAGACAGTTGGGACTATTTAATGTTTTTTTATTACATGTTTTTACTCTACCTATAATTTTTATATATATATATATATATATATATATATATATATACACACAAAAAAAACCTTTTATTTCACGATCTACGCGTTTCGGCTGACTGCAGCAGCCCCCCCTTAGGATGTGACATCACTGCAAACAAGTGATATTTAACAATTCAGGTAAGACCCAACCCCTCCCCAGTGTTCTCCCCACAAACAGCGTTAACACTACCAGTGCTGTTCAAAACTAAAATGCTTACATGGATCAGTGCAAACAGTGCGCAGTGCTTACATAGATAAGTGCAAACAGTGCCATCATACATTCTAAATGCAATGTCATATTCTTCAGTTAAACAGCTTAAAAGATCACATTATAACAAATACATAAAAGTATACCATAATCCCGCATAGGTTAATGTTGAAAACACACCTACTGCAAAAATCCAAATCTATCTCTAGGAGCATTAAAGTGCTAATAGTGCAGACATCATTGAATAATAAGAATAGTATTGATAAATATTAATAAATATTTATAGGTGACCCCAACATTGTAACACAAGTAAAAACCTATACAAACATTAAAAAATTTAAAAATATATTTACAACCACCGTTCCACTCTGCCAGATCGTTATTATATATAAATTTATTTATTGTATTTTATGATTATTGGGGCTGGCCAGCCTATGATTCATTGTAGATCACAGACATAGATTTGTGCATTAATACTTTTTTTTATCTTTATCATTATTATTTATTGTGTTTATATATTTTTTATATCTCATTATTTATTTGTATAGGCTCACAAGTTGCTATTTTTATTGCTAGTAGTTTGCCCTGTGGGTGCTTTTGCATTTCCATGGCATTTATTCCTGAGGAAAGGAACTCAGATGCTCCTGTGTTGGGGTTCTAGTTATACACACACTTACCTTTTATACATGGGAATCAGTCAGCCATATGCGGTACCAGGGGTAAAGAAAGCTTAGTAGTCAGAAAGTGGACAGATGTTGATCCAGGCAGAGAAGTGTCAAAGTCAGAGGAAAGGAGAGTAAACTAGATACACCACAGGCAATAAGGACAAGCCGAATGCTATAATGGGAATAAATGAACAGGAATCAGGAACATAAAAAGGATAGGCAGACCAACAAAAGGGCAGGAAACAGAACTTAAAGGGCAAGTCCAGCCCTAAAATGAAAACTTACATACAGGTAAATCACCCCCCAAAACCCTAAACGGTAATAGTTTGAAATCTGAAATAAATAAGTCTAACCTAAAATCCTGCACAATGTCCAGTTTCCCCTGTTTCTGCTTCCTGGTTCTTCCAGTTAGCAAATGTCAGTTATGGATTTGACAGTTGACATCACAGCCAATGACTGAATGTTAATCCCCTGTCTGCCTCTTCTGAGCATGCCCAGGCTCAGTAGAGGCTCAGTACAGATTTCAATGAGGCCTCCAGAAGCATAGCAGGCATACAGTAATGAATTCATAGGACAAACTATGATATTTCAACATATTTTAAAGAGGCCATTCTTTCTAAAAGATGTTCTTATGAGGGTGGAGTTGTCCTTTAGAATAGGCTAAGGAAATACCAGGCTAGCCTGAAGTTGCGCACCAAGTAGTGAAGAGGGAGTCACCAGAAGATAAGGAACGATGGCCAGACCTAACACACTTGCACCATTTTTAAAATTAATTTATTTTTGTTTTTACTGACACATTATCTATACTGTAAACTTAAAGTCACCTGAAGACATTCGTGGGAATGTTATAATATGTAATATAAAGACATTTTAGATATTCTTTAAACTGAATTATATTTATAGTTTAAAAGGGAGGTGCAGTAATGGTCAGTATTGCTCAAACAGGAGTAAACAGTACTTTACTTGGAAATCTTTCCTTTCAATGCAATGCAGTTATCACATCACTACTACATTGGAGGATTCTGGAAGGTAAGGGTGCGCCCACCTCTAACTTTCTATTAGGTATCATTAGTTATCATGCAAGTGACGCAGGCCCTGCTACTAAAACACACATTGACCCGTTATCACTTCAGGTGGTTTGTGTTGTACAAAAGTGTTTTGGCGGACAAGCTTAATTTAATTAATTGCATAAGTTTGGACCATTGACAAATAACTTGCAAACATTTAAATATTTCTATGTGCTGAGGTGATGACACTTCCTTGTATTATATGAGGGTTCCTTTGTATATTTCCTCTACATGTTGAAATGCAAACATTTTCCAGAAAAGGGGAAAAAGACAATGGTGTTTCAGTTAAATCAGACAGGCTTTTCATCATTATACCTGAACACATTTTGTGAAAGAATTCTTATGATAAATTTAGACAAGCCTATAACTCATAATAAGGTGGAGAGGTAGCTCTAAAGTATTTAATTTTAGAACTTATCACTTACAGTTATAGAACACAAAGGATAACTTGTTAAAATGCCACATAACTAAATCCTCGTGTCCCTGCAAGTCATCTATTATGTTACAAAACAAACACACGTGACAAAGGAAATAGAGGTAGCACATGCATGAGATGCTCTATTTGAATTCTCTATAACTGTATGCAGAATGGCATCCTTGGTGGTTATAATGCATGTTTCTACAATAAATGGCATGTGTTTTATCATAGATTTTTTTATGTGCTACTACAATAGATGGAGTGTGCATGCAAACTATATTGTATGGCCATATTAACTGGAAGGGCTTTGTTTTGGAGGAAGAATGGACTGTGTTTTTTTTCTGTTTTCCAGTAGGCACAACTACATAAGTACAAGTCTTGTAAAGTTTAAGTACACGTGATGTCATTTGTTCAGTAAATGGCCTATGCAATTGTCTTTGAATAATGGAAATCAGACATTTATCCATCCATTCCAGACAGAAAGTGACTTACAGGGATCAGAATAAATGTAGTCCATGAAGACATGTTTAATCACAGTATAAATGAACCAGGATGCCACAATTCAACCGAAAAACGCTTTAATATAATTGCCTTGTATGTTCTCAAACATTCTTATGCTGTAAGCAAAAGCCTATTTCCAAAATCCATGTGCAAGTAGTTTGAGCATGTCAGTTAAGCCTGGGTTATGAAGCATGTTGAATAGATGAAGGATGAAGTACCCATTGTCCTACTCTGACTTTCCAAAATAAAATGACATTTTGGAGAGAGAAAGAAAACATGTGTCAATTCATTCTAATTTAATGGGCCTCCTTGTTAGGGGTGCAGGCATTATTGTTAGAGGTTCCAGAAGAAGTGGCTTTATCATCAAGTTTTCTGCTGTCCTTTGCAAATTAGTAAAACGTTCTGATATATGTAAAAAGGCTGTACAGCAATGTTTAAAAGACTTCAATGATATTGATAAGACACTTCTTTCAGGGGTGTTCCACAGGGAAAGGGGAAAACAATGTCTGTTGATGATGAATTTTGCTATAAAAGAAAATGCCTTTTTGTTTTGCAGTCAGCTGTGTGGGAAAGTGAGCAGTTAACATACTTTTCATATCCTGTAAGAACTCAATTAAACTAATGAACTTAGTGCATGAATAAAAAAAAGGTGATGGAATGTTTAGGGTTTCAAATATTTAACTAAGTTTGAAGAACTTAGGTTTTGTCAGGGTGGTTTGGGTATACATGTAGCCAAGGTCTTTAAGCTAACTGTTAAACTTATCTGGAGAGAAAGCTTCACCCTTCCACATGGACAAAAAAACAAACAAACAAAAACAACAAAATATATATATATATATAGCATACCAACATATATAGAGCACTCAGGGGTCTTTTTCATAAATTATCAGTTTTATTGATGCAGTGAAAACATCTACGTGTTTTCACTGAATCAATAAAACGGATAATTTATGAAAAGACCCCTGAGTGCTCTATATATGTTGGTATGCTGTATGGACTTTCGATAGTAGCACCAGGGCAAAGGACTATGGAAGGATGAATGCGGGACTCCATTGTAATTATATATATATATATATATATATATATAATATATAATATAAAATTCATTCCTTATTTTCCTTATTTTTCCTATTTTCTTATTTTCATTTTTAACGATTATTAGTATGATCCAATAAAATGTATACTTATTTACTAGACATTGGTCATTTTTGAAGATAACACACCAATTACCTACATTGTGCATTCAGTACACACAGTGCATACAGTACACACAGAAAAAGACTGGAATTTTTCTACAGATTGATGAGCCAACCACAACATATTTAAATTTTTTTGTCTTTCTTCAGTTTCTTCAGGGGGGACTACATTAGCATTATAGCTGGAACCTTGCTAAGTGATAAACTTTAGGAGCTGGGAATTTCTTAGAACCTGGAATCTGAGAGGCAATTGGTTAATCTAGGAGTGATCAGAATAATCCAGTGGTACAAGTGACTGAACTGTGGAAGGAGGAAAATCCATTAACATTTGGTGAGTATTGGAGTTTATTAATTCTTAAGCTCGTAAAAGTAAATTAGAATTTAGAGATTTGTCCAGACACTTTTCAGATGCTTCTTTATGGTGTAGTCTTTACAAGCAAAGTTCCCAAGCAAATTTAGCAATGGCTAAATGTAAACTAACTGTGAACAAATTGAACAAGAAGCCTTGGAATGCTGTGAAACTAGTAAAAATGTATAATACTTTTGTGATTGAAATAAAACACATACTCAGTGTTTGTATAAATACTCAGGAAGCGGTGATTTAAGAGCATGTCCACCCCTAAAACAAAAATGTAACACACTACTGGCCCCACTGTATAATGCTTAAAAATCCTTACAATACTCCTCTAAATGGTTCTCTTGCAGTGCCTGTTCAAAGTTCCAGAAAATAAAGAGTAGAAGCTGTCTGTGAGTCATTCAGATGCCTGCTTCTTCGTTGTCCTTGTTGAGGTTTCTGGCATATGCAAGGTAGCTCTCCCCCCCCTCCCTCCCACCCTCCAGATCCCTTCCTGCTGCAGTGTCTAGTCTTACAAATAAAACTTTTTCCATAGTGTAGGGACCCCTCTCCCAACCCTGCCATATTTATATTGTTTAAAAAAAACAGAAACTTACTTACCAGAGCGTATTCCATCAGCATTCTCAATAGTCATAGACATGGCTGCTGGTCTGGTCCCTAATGTTACTTCCTTCACAGTAGTAACATTACAGACAGAGACCACAGGAACAAAGACAGGTAAGTAAGATTCTGGGACTTTTTACAATATAAATATGGCGATTAGGGTTGGGCCCTATTCCTTAGGGATAAGTAACCAGCTGCAATGGTAAAAACTTTTGTTAATAGGTTGAAGTATTTAGATGGATTTATACTTGAACTGATAGCAGATATTCCGACTGAAACCCCGGGTAAAGATAGGAAAAGTAGATCCAAATCAGTGAATGGTGCACAATATTGGAATGAGAATGAAAAACAAGTAAAATTTAAGGTCATATGAAATGGTAATGTAAGAAGTTTTTGAGGGATTTTCAGATGAAGGATTTAGGAAAAGAAAATGGTTTAATTAAACAAGAAGCATCTGTTCTATCTTATTTAGATGAACCACAGTCTACTTCCCCTATGCACCTTTGATTAAACCAATCAGAGAGTTGTCTTTTAGTAATGGCGTGAATGGTAATTTATTTTAAGTAACCAATGCTGTTTCACAAGGGTTGCTTCCTTCTCCATGACTAGACTGGGATTTAACCCCTCATTGTCTAGATTATGATGCTCCTCTTTATTTAGAAAAATGTGGGAGACCTTATGTAAAGACAAGTTTATTTTTCTGATTGACACTAGAGCTCAATTATCTGTGTCAGGACAAAATTGCTATTGTTACCTGGATTATCAGTTTGTTTAATTGATGGTTGTAATTGTAAAGGTGGTTCGAATGCTACATTGTGTAACAATGTTCCTTTTCAAATTCCTGGTTATTTGCATACTGACATTGATATCTGGTTTTGTCAAGGTGCTGAAAATATAATAGGCTGATATAATAAAAAAGAGAAACTGGATAATAGATTTAGGTATTCAAATAATCTGGTGGATTCCATTAATCATAAAACCATTGTGATTTATCAATCAGATTATAGTGAGGTTGGGAGTATCTCTCTGACAGATGTTATTGGGAAAGGCCATAAATAGCCAGACATATTTGACAATGAAAATGTGATGGAATTTGTGTTTGCTTCCTTATGGGCACAATTTCAAAATGAATATACAATGAAAGGTAAATGTTGAGGGGGGAGATCCTCCTTCTTTTCAAAGAGAGTTGAGATTTCCACCAGAAGCAATTGAACCAATTTCAACAGTCATACAAGATCTTGAACAATTGGTAATAAGAAAAGCAAATTGGTGTGGTAAGAAAAATTATAATAGTTATAGACTATTACTAAGTCTTAACTTGACTTATTTAACAAGTAAACTCGAACATGCACCCCTATAATAGCCAATTTACCAGACATGATATCAGTGGTTAATGCGAACACTATGTATTTTCTAGTATACCTTTGACCGGGAGCTGTCAATCCAAAATGTTCATGTCCTACATTTAAGCCCATCAGTCTTTAATTCTGCTTTACAGAGATAACATTAAAATTTTACTGAACTATTGTTTGTTACACTATTTGGATGATATTTTAAGTACAGAAACAAAAGCAGAATACATGAGTCTTCTGGCTGAGCTGTTCACCTTGCGGCAGGATGCAGGATTAAAATTGAATACTTAAATGTACAGCTAATGAAACCAGAGGTAACATTTCTTGGAGACAGCCTTTACAGGAAAGGGTATAATCTGTGCCTTGTTTTCCTATTCCCACATTAAACAAAGCACTGAGACAACTTTTAAGTTTGGTGAATTTCTCCAGGGAGTTTATAGAAGGATTTGCTGAAAACACTAAACCCTTATATCATCTTTTAAAAGATAATGGAAATTATACTTTTGGTCCATTGGAAGAGGAGGAACAAACGTTAAAGAAAGATTTGCAATCAGACCCAGATTTAGCACTTGTAGAGAAAGGTTTACAGGGAGATTCAATAAATATTCTTATTGTTTAAAATGGTGCTAATTTTGCCCCAACCAATCAGATGTTAGCTTTCAAATGTTACATAAGATCTGATTGGTTGGGGCAAAATTAGCACCATTTTAAACGATAAGAACTTTTATTGAATAACCCTGTTAATGTTTGTGCTAGGGATCTAGTGGGTGTTTATTTTGCTGTAAAGGAAATAAAACGCATTGTTAGTTTTGAAAAAATCTTCACCACATTCAACATTGAATGTTCCAGGGGTATCTAAATCAGGGAGTCTCACATTGGTTTTTGTAATTGTCAACAAAGCAGTTTAAGGTAGATTACAAAGCTTAATATGTACTACCACAGTTGATGCATGAGGGCATGGGGCATGATTGCTCTAATCAGTTTCATTAAGTTTTTTCACCTCTTTTCTCAAGGAAGGCAGAGAAAACTGTTGAACCTGTATTTGTTCATGGCATTTTTATTTAAAGGGAAATACTTATTCTGGCTATGCAATTTGATATCCTGAATTTGGACATGCAATCCAATACAAAATGCCAGCAAATTAATCAGCTCAAAAGTAAAGATAGTTTTAAAGTAAAAGTAAAGATAGTTTTAAGCCTTGATGAACAACAGGAAAATGGTAGCCACTAGTAATCTATAGAGATGGTTCTTGTTTAGTATGTTCACTGGATTACTTGCCGGTGTGGGAAAGAAGAGGATTTGTCTAATTAAGCTTTAGTACATAAAGACACATTAGAAGCAATAGTATAAGTTGCTGCTAAGAATTTAAATGGCTATTCTATTGTTAAAGTGCCAGCACACAGAAAAGACAATAAGGAACTAAGCATAGGAAACAGAACAGCAGATATTTTAGCTAAAGAAGCAGCTTTAAATGGTGAGACAGTCAGGCAATCAGAATCAGTCTCTGTAAATACTATAAAGAAAACAGATACAGAGCTTACTTTATTTTCAAAAGAGCAAGCCAAGAATTCTATCCTTGCTGCCTTTCTGATTGATACGAAACCTCCCTTTTTCCTGTTTGTGGAAATGGGTTTTTGTGTCATGAATGTGATAGAGTTTGGCACCCTGTTGTACCTAAGCATTTACAGATTAAGGGCCATATTTATAAACAATTGCTATTTTCGCAATTTTGCTATCGCAGGACATCGCAATGGCAAAGAGTGATATTTTCACCATATTTATAAAAAAGCTAAATTTTTGCGTCTCCTGTGATGTGCGGTGGTAGTATATTCTCATTTCGCTGTAATACAGAACTTAATGTAAAAAAAAAAAAAAGCGATTTTGGTAAAATCGGAAATCGACAAACATATTACAGTAAATGCTGGACCCTTCTTAGCATTGAGACACACTCCACAATGTACTGACACCTTCTTAGGACCCACAAACAGGCTACATATATGGGCACTTATGCCTTTTCTCCACCTCAGACTTGGCAAGTTTAAATGGCCCAATTTAAAGCAATAAAATACGTTATTGCGAAACTAAGCCATTGGCAAAGTTTAAAGTGTATCTGTACTGAAAAAAAATGACTTTGTGTCATCTTAATCTATAATCTATAAATAAATGCATGTAAGTAGCATGTAAGTAATATGTTGCTGCATGCCTTCAATACAATAGTATTGTTTTGCTCAGGCTCTGACCACTGACCTGACTATTCTCCCACATACCAACTGCATACCCCTGCATACATCACCTTCCTCTTTAATGTGTATCACTTCAACTTCCCCTTTAAAGCATATGACTTTCCTTTTAAAGCGTATTAAATCAACTTACCCTTTAAAGCTTATCACATCAACTTCCCTTTTAAAGCATATCAAATCAACTTCCCCTTTAAAGCGTATCACATCAACTTCCCCTTTAAAGCATATCACATCAACTTCCCCTTTAAAGCGTATCACATCAACTTCCCCTTTAACTTTAAAGCGGATCACATTAACTTCCCCTTTAACAATGGGGTACAACATCTCACATTAATTTTTTTTAAGGTAAACTAAATTTTTGATATTTTGCAGTATTCCTTAAATAGTGACTCTTGCACAACAATAACCCCTGCATTTAAAGAATTGCAATCAATCAAATTAAATTATCAATCAAAATAAGTAATTTCCCCAAGAAAACTCTCACCACACTCACCTAAAAGTTATGCTTGCAAAAAAAAATATATATATATATGACATATGGAAAAGAAAAACACTTTATTTGAAGTCAGTCAGTGTGGACATTTTGGATTTAGACTTAAGAGCTGATATTGTTTCTTTAAGGGAGAACTAAAGTCTTGTGATAATGTCCAATACTATGTTACTACAGTATGTAACTGTTAGAGAGACATTATGGGTAGTGTATAAAGGTTGGACTAGATGGACGTATGTCTTTAAACAACCGTCAATACTATGTAACTGTTAGACAGTGGGAGTCAAATAGTTTAAAAAGTTTGAATTAAATACAATTAAAATATCAATGGTAACTTAATGTAAATAGCTGTGGGACCTGGGAAATGGTCTGGGGAACATGTTCGAATATCCAGGACTTTCGAAAACTCGATTTTACTCTCACTCACTCTACTTTTGAACATTCGATAATTATCCCATGAACGACTCGCAGATTTGAGAATTCGATATTTACTCGTGTATTGGTACAATACACATTTTACTCGCGGATTCAATATTCGATATTTACCCACGTATAGGTACAATAGACTGTTTTTACTTGCATATAGGTATAATAGACATTTTACTTGCGGATTCAAGAATTCAATATTTACTCGCGTTTAGGTATAATAGACATTTTACTCGCGGATTCTGTATTTACTTGCATATAGGTATAATAGACATTTTACTCACGGATTCGAGAATTCGATATTTACTTGCGTATAGGTATAATAGACATTTTACTCACGAATTCGAGATATACTCGCGTTTTGGTATAATGGACATTTTACTCGCAGATTCAATATTCGATATTTACTCGAGTATAGGTATAATAGACATTTTACTTGCAGATTTGAGAATTCGATATTTACTCGCATATTGGTATAATAGACATTTTACTCGCATATTCGCATGCCTCGAATGTTCGAACATTCGATAATTATCAAAAGTCTGGAAAATATTGAAAATCCGGGTCTGGGATAGTTCGAGAAGTCCGAGTCACTTTGACTGGAATAGTTCGGCTTGAACTCGGGTTCGAGTTAGAGTTCTAGTCCATCTCTGGTAATGAGTTGGAAATTAATTTCCATATGCAGTTGGCAAAGGCTGCTGGTATGGGGCATGTTCTGGTTATGGAGGATTTCAATTATCCTGACATACATTGGAGTAAGGGAACTGCCAGCACCAAAAAAGGGTATCAAGTTCTTAAATTTTCTATATGAGCATTTTCTTTTACACATGGTAAAAGTTCCTATTACACAAAATGCATTATTGGATCTGGTAATATCTAACAACCCTGAGCTCATTTTGGAGATGAAATTGTCATTTGATATAGGTTGCAAAAAACAAAAGTGCACTGGGTTAACAAAAACTTTTAACTTTAGGAAAGCTAATTTTATGTTGTTAAAGGAATCACTCCTATTCAGACTGGGGAGATTTGTTCTTAGGTAAAGATATTGAGCAGAACTGGACTGCTTTTAAAGGGGTATGAAACTTTTACATTTCTAAATGTATACCTTTAGAAAAAAAGTGTAAAAAAAAAAAATTGGGTCAATTCCTGCCTGGCTTAATGCTCAGGTAAAAAGGGAAATGGAATAAAAGAAAAAGGCTTTTCAATTTTGAAATCAGTGGGAACAGAAAAGGCTTAAAAAGCTGTAGTAAGGAGTTAATTAAACTAGTTTTCATCTGTGACTCCATTTAACTATTCTAAATACAGTTTAAATATTAAATTCACAATGTTTTGTTTTTATAGTGGAGGCTAACATGGAACAGGCTGATCCATTTTATGTATATGACAAGAAAATCTACATTGAGTATGAAATGACACCGACTCAAAGCACCTGAATATTAAACCATAAACCAAGTTGGATTCGGAACCAGTTATAAAGTGCTCTCAGTTTGTTATTGTAAGTGTAAAAACTTCACTAGAATGTTTAAAGCAAACCAAGTATAGCTCACAACCCATCTTTTAAGGTACCGGTAATACTATTAAGTTTCTAGTGATTAATCTTTTCTTATGTCTCCTAATAATTTGTAACCACTGATCTTTTCAAGTGAGTCCCAGAGAAGCAGCAAGTTTAATGCTTAAATAGTAACTGAAGGGTTTGTTTTTAGCCTTCTATTCGATAGCTGAGCTTAATATGATTGAGATGTTATCTGAGAATTTAAAGGAAAATCACAATCCTTAATCGTACACTTTGGATATGCTAAGAAAAAGAAAGAAAAACTTTGATTTAACCTTTATTGTCCTACACATCATACTATTTACTTTCTTTTTCTTTATTATTTTACTTATGTGCTCTCAATGCCTTCTGGAAAAGGACACCCACACACTGTGACAGCAGCTGCTCCTATTAATTTAAAGCCATTGCAAAAATTAAAATTAAAACCAATTACATTGGCTGCTTTATAGCCGGAGAACAGCTTCAATGTGATTGTTCCCTCTGGTTATGGACAAAAAAAATATCCCAACCTTGGTTCTGCTGCCAGCAGAATACTAATATGAGCAGGACCTGGCAGGGAAAAGTCACATTCTATGTGGAGGAAAATGACTTAGCACTGGCCTATAGCAGAGAATAGAAATTCTGCATCTGTCAAGATATTTCCCAAAGTTTGGAAATGACAGTCTGTGGTAGGTAAGCGTCTTTAGACCACAAGTGTGCACTTTGTCCAGCAATTTGTTTTATTTTGCATAAAACAAAAATCGTACTAATCTTGCTTCATAAAACAAGGGAAGCCCCATGCATGTTGGAAGTTTTCTCTGCTAATGTCTTGCACATAAAAATAAATGCATTTTAAAAATGTTTATAGAAGTTTATAGCCCCCCCAAATACCAAACAAAGCTAACAGGAGCTAACAAGAGGACTTGTATTATGTGTCTGTTGATTGTACGCTGAATAAAAGCTGCTGAAGTTAATGTTGACTGCTATTGTTAGCTTTGGTTGGTTCTGTATATATAAAACATCTCAGACACAACTCCAGTATTGGTGTTTATGTTGTAAGTAGACCAAACTGCATTTCCATACAAATGTACAGATCTTGAAGTTCATTAACGTTATTGCAGAAAGCTGAGTGTATTCAGAAGGGCATTCTAAAGGATGTCACAGAACAGAATCACATAAACTTCCTCACACAGATAAATACAATTTTATTCCATAAAAGAAACTAAAATCAAGTTGGGACATTTTCTCCTATTAATTTCCACTGACAGCAATGGGATTTAGC
This sequence comes from Hymenochirus boettgeri, assembly GCA_019447015.1. NCBI lineage: Eukaryota > Metazoa > Chordata > Amphibia > Anura > Pipidae > Hymenochirus > Hymenochirus boettgeri. Next base: position 166,840,568 of record CM033472.1, read on the forward strand.
AAGTGAGAACTGTCAAGTCTGCTTATCTCCTTATGTATGAGACAGAGAAGTACAGAGTTGGAAATATGCTGCAGTTAAATAAAGTAGGCTTCTGTATAAAACGGGCAGTTTTACTTTTGTTAGACTACAGCTCTCATCATATCATTGGAGTATCTCTCTCCATTTATTTTTTACTTTATTTCATGTGTCATCAGAGGGTTGTTTGCATTGGCAGAATTATAACTTGAGAAAGGTCACAGACTGAAACGTTGCTATCTGTTTGTTGCACATGAAATAAAGTTATTTGGACAAGTCCTATGAGTGCAAGTGCTTTGAACTCTCTAGAGACAGCCAACACATGCTCACACCTTAATTGCGAGTACGCAGAGTGAGCAGGAGATTTGCACTGCACTGTGGTTGTAAGTGCAGAACAGCAGGCAGCAATGTGATTAATTCCAGATGGGAGCAAAGAGTTAAATGGGGGAGGTGGAGATCACAACTCAGCACTTTTCCAGCAGTTTAAAAGTAGTGATGAATCCCAGTTACCTGGTTTCAATGTGGAACTGCCAGTTTAGAAAATCCGCAGCTAGCGTCACCGTTAGAGTAGATGAGGGAGTGAGGTTTTTAAAGGACAACAATTCTGTCCTTTGAACCCCTCCTTTTAAAAGTACCCAGGGTGAGGACTTATAAAAGTAAAGCAAAATATTCACCCGGGACTTCACCAATAGGAAGACACGTTTCTTCAACAGTGTGTCTTTCTATTGGTCAGCTCTTGGACCGGAAGGAGGAACCTGGTAACTTTGCGCTAGCAATCGAAACTACTATAAATAAGTACACGTCTTAGGTGTGAGGACCTAGCGGTTTAGGTCCTCACCCTGGGTAATTTTATAGGGCCAAATAAGAGTGTCGGGGCTAAGGTGAGAATAGTTATCCTTTAAAGGGTGTGCTTATTCACTGTTTGTATATGTGCTTGTGAAGGTGATTACTTGAATTAGTGTGAGCAACCACACTTCTACCTTGCATCCGGCATCCAGCAATATAGATTGAAGAGTGTACAGGGCTCATAAAATATGACCTATATACAATGGGAGCTAGCAAAGTTAGAACTGGTGCCACAGTTAGAGCTAGCATCAGAGTTAGAGCTAGAATCACAAGGGTATCATTTTATTTCTGTTATTTAAGATTCTTTCTGGGGAATGCAATATGTCAAGGCACCAACTCTTACCTTACGGTGATCCCATGATGCAGTTTTCATTTTGCAACAAGTTATCTCAAAACTTTAAAAGTATTGCATTAACAAGGTAAACAATAAAAAAAAGTTTCAGAAATCAACAAGCCTTTAAAATCAGAGTAGCATCCACACTAACTCATTTTAACAGTGAGTAGCATGGATTTAACACTCGTTTCAACAGTAATGTTAAATATTGCATCTTCCTGTTTGTCTTTAGTGTCCCTTTGGCTAATATAATTTCCCCACATCATCTTTTATTTCTGCCTGTGTGGTTCTTGTCAAAGTCAACTGACCTCGAAGTAATATGATGGTCTGGCGATTATATAAATAAAACTGCAGGGACTTGAGAAGGTCAATGATACAGTAGTATAAACTGAGGCAGTAACAGTGAAAATGATTATAAACAGTGGAATCATTGAAGGCATAAAACGTGGGGATAATTTTAAGCACTATTGCTTTGCAATGATATAATGGATAAATGGTTTTGTAATTTTATGCAGGTCCTCAATCTGTGCCAGGAGCAAAGTTTTTAACTTCTTAGACACAATAAGAATATCACAATAAAGAAGATGAGGTACCTGCCCCCAAGACCCCTCTAATAGAATAAAATATAGAACCATGCAATACTGGGAAATGGTACACATACCATATTTACTATGTGTCCTGTTTAATCAGAATATAGTTCTTCTCATGCCTTACAGGATAATTATTAGTAAAGCAAGGTTTACTCTTAAGAAAGAAAGTCTTTGAAATTACCGGTACTCTCTGAATGTTCGGAACTAATATTTTGAACTGGATAGTAATTCAAATGAATTCAGCACCTGCAGAACACATGTATATTAAAGAGGTGGAGAGGACTATTTATTTCGAATGGTTTTGAAACAATGTAGGAATGTGCGCGATACATGCACATAGAAGGCAGAGTCTGTCAGGACCTGTCAGACTACTTACCTTCCCTCCTGGCTCCAGATTGATTTATTGAAGAACGGGAGGTAAGACATAGCTCCTTAACCTCCTGTTCGTCAATAAACTGAATTCCCCAATTTTTTTAATACGAGTGGAGATACCCTTTAAAAAGAAATTGCATGAATTTTGCCATGTTACAGAAAGCTGCATGTCACACTAAAGCTAGCTATATCAAGGCCAATGATCAGAAATACGATCGGACGAACAGCTCGAAGTTCCCTACCTTGAGGCCTTGATCTTTCTGCAGATTTCAACTTGAAACCCCTTACTTCATTGCCACAAATGTTAGTGTTGCTGGTAGATGGTAACACAGAGTATTGTGTTTTTTTGAACACCTCATTCAGTATTTTTCTTTGAAATCTTTCTTTGTTTCATTTGAAACAACTCTAAACTAGAAACTTTATAACCTGCTAGGTTTGACTTGACCAAACCATTAAACACAATGCATCAGTGATACTTGCAGAGTTGAAGAAAATAATATGGAGGTTTTAGCTTTCAGCGGGCTAAATAGAAAACATTACAAATTGCTATATTATTACAATCTCTGTACCACAAACCCTCGGATCCCCAAAACATTTACAAATAAATGTAGTGTAGAGCAAAGATTTTGTGATGCCCAAAGTCAAATCTTTAAAATAAGTTTCCTAGCATCAATTTAGTGTCAAAAAATGACATTTCAGTTAACAGATATGAAAACTTGTATAGAAGGAGCAAGTAAATGCAGGGACCTAGCACGAATAAACCTTGCAGACATTTTACATCACACAGTTCTCTAGCCAAGAACATTTCTCATCTGAGATTGAATCCTTCTCTAAGTGCTCTTTTCAGAAAGTAAAATCTTTTGGCACAGTTCACTGAAGCCATTGCAGACGCGGAGGATTAATAGTATTGCTTTTGTTATTGCCAACATTAATTAGAAGAGACTCTGTGAATATCCCTCATCTTTTATAGCTCAGCTGTGCTACACAGTCTTTCTGCCTCTTCACATTTAGAGGTTCTTGTCTAAAAGCATTTAAAAAAATAAATAAAATCAAAACGATCCAGCAAAATTCTTTAAGTTTATTGAAGTTGAAAAATTTGCCTAGTTGCAACAGAATAAAAGCAACTATCTCTGGTTTGTTATGTTAATTAAGTTTTTATATTGGATTTCGACTAAGGCAGCTCATTAGACATCTGAATTCATCATAATGTTTTGTATGAGAAAATGGATAATAGTAAAATCCATAAATGGAAGAGCAAAATAATTTAGAAGTTACCTCTGTACAGGACTTTCATAAAGTTTCAATTCTATATATATTTTTTTTTTTATGCTGAACGTCAGTCTCTAAAAGTAGGGGAAATTATATAACCTATTGAAACACTTCATAAGCTAACTTCAGACAAAGTAGCCTAAGATGTTTTGCCACTAGGAAAATGTTGCATGCAGCATTTTCCCAGTGGCAACGATAAGAAACAGCCAGTAACAATGTGGCAAGAATGACGAACATCATCATCTGAAATTGGCATTAGTAAAACCAAATGCCTCTCAGCTCTGAAATCACCCTGTTATTGTAGAAATTGTTTGTTTAATATTTCAGGTTACTGGTTATCCGTGATGTCAGTGTTGGCTCTTCCTGGTGGTTATGGATGGATGTTTGTAAGTTAGCACTTTTTCCAGGCTTCTTTGTTCTAGCTGCATTATAGGCAGTGAATTAATTATCCTGTTTTTAGAAGGAAAGGGAAAAGTGTTAAATTAAAAGAATCTTACCCTTCAACATTATGTTTAATGGGTACACTTATAGAAACAACATATTGCAGATCTCCCGGTGAAGCATAATGAAGTTAAAATGATATTAACACAGCTCTGTGCAATGCATTTCTCAAAAGTACCTATTTGAAGTGGAAAGTTGGAGGCAAGGTTGTCAGATCAGTGAAACATGTAGGGAAACCTATAAAAAACACATAAAGCATGGCTAAGTTAAAATGACCACAACATTGTTTAATTGTAAGAGCTTTTCAATCAGTGCAGACCTGTTAATTTCATTTATTAAAACACGTTGCAATTAGTGCAGCCCTGCTAATTACTTGTTTTAAATGTGTCCCTATCAGATCCTGTAGGGTAGGAAGAGTGAGTTTTTCTTTATGCAAAGTTTCCCACAGGCAGTCCTCATTCAGCATCAATTTTATAGTATATGAATTGTTATGAGCAGCATGTGGTATACCCTCCAACTTATAGGGTATGAGGGTATGCATACAGGGTTACCTCCTTTCCCCTTTAAAGGACATCTCAACTGGCATCTCTACTGGTAACACATTTTGGGAATTCAATTTTATTGAAGAACGGGAGGTAAAGGAGCTGTGTCTTACCTCCCATTCTTCAATAAAACAATCTGGAGCCAGGAGAGAAGGTAAGGAACCCGATCTCACGCACCCAGTGCGTAGTATGATGGACTCTTGTCTTTTATGCGCATGCATATCCTGACTAAATTGCAATCGGAAATAATCCCTGGATCAACAAGAATTAAATGCATTTATACTAATAGTTTTGTAATATATATTCATGTATTGTATAAAAGGATATATTAACAGTAGCCCTTAAAGGTAAAGTTCAGTGGAAAATATAATTATTCTTAAAAGTCTTATTTTATATTACACATACTTAATTATTCTAAATATTGTCTTCTATTTTAAAAAAAATCAGTTGAATTTATACCCCTTTGCTATTCCTTGCTGTTGACATTAGTGAGCTGATATTTGAGGTTCTGTAACGGTCCTTCTTCTTCTTTCCAAAATGCACACTACCTTTGAATGCTTCTAACAGTAATTTCTACTGATTGGCTGTTGGATGGGTCAAACATGCTACCTCTCTACTGAGCAACTTAATTGACCCAGGCGCTGGGTCAAGGGCAAGACCATAATGGTCTCTATTAGGGGTCCTGCAAACAGGAAGTCAGTATTTCAGAAGCATTTATTTATACACAGACAAAATGCTGAATGGGCAGGTTAAAGTCATTAGGATGAAGAAATACTGTTTTTTTTGCTTAAAAATGTATTGTGTATGTTTGTATTTCCACTAAACTTCCCCTTTAATGTAATGATAGCGTGATTAATTGGACGATCACAGACTTATATATATGCAGAATTAAAGCTTTCAAATTATAGCTATAATCATGAAAAGACAATTCTGGAAAAATAAAATCATTGCTTGTTTTTTCTATTTTATTTTTTTCTTCTCATTTTGTATCAGTTAATATGCATTTTACCTAAAGCCTTACATAAGGACAACAGGTTTGAGTCATTCGTAGAAATCTCTTTGGAAATCTAATCATAAGGTAAGGAAATTAACAATCTATATCTAAAAGCAATGTTAATTGCTGCAACTTTGAAATGGCCCTTTAATCAGTGTGAGCACCTAATGAGTACCTAGCAGACATAGATTGGAGCAAGGATTTAAAGCAGTAATCTTACCTACCTGATTTTTTAGGCATTTTGAACAGCAGGAGTCCTAAAGCTGAGCTACTGATTTTCTCTCTGGAATCCTCACTGCTACAAAATAATCTGAATAATTACTTGCTAGTATCTCCTTGAATTTAAAAGTAAATGTTTTCCAAAATGACTGTGGGAAAAGTATGGAAAAAAAAAGTTTTTTAACACCCAAGCACAGTAAAAGTCTTGGGATGATATTTATAAAGCTTCTTTAATGTAAAATAGTGATATCGCCACAATCGTTATTTTAAATGACAATCATAAATGGTAACGCTATTAGGTGGTCATAAAGTAACTATGTATTAAGTGTTTTTACTATTTGACATGTGTACTGCTGCTTTCTCTTAAAATTACATTTATAGTTAATAAATACAATCTATAAAAGAAGGTAGCAGTACATATGCCAAATAGTAAAGGCACTAAATACATAACGATGAGTAATCATGTGGCTAAATAACGATTGCTCCGTCAATGAGACAATAAAACCTAAAGAAGTTTTATAATTACTGTCCTTAATTTGCAACCACAAGTAAAAAACACACTTTAGGTGATTATCAGGTGATTATATTTTTGTTAAAAGTTATCTTTTTGTTAAAATTCCATGTGCATAATGCAATGTTATATCATTTTAAGTGCTGTTCCACCACCATAATTTTATATCATCATGTGATTATTGTTAGCAATGGACTGAGGTCCCCTGCACATGCCAGAGTCCTCAGGGTGGACAAGGAAGAGGCAGATAACGGATGACACACAACCAGCTCCTACTATTCACTTTTCTGGACTTTCATCAGGAACTGCAGGACAACCATAAGGAGCAGAGGAGAAAGGTAATTATTTTCTTACACTACCCAGTAGGGCCAGCAGTAGGGCAAATTTTAGTTTAGGGGGTGGACATGCCCTTTAACAATTTATAAATATCCAGTGCTTATTAATTTGGCTTGAAAGAGCCAAATTACTGTTTTGTTCTCTTTTTCTTTTCATGTTGGTATTCAGCTGTGAGCTGACCTAACCAGATCTAATTATCTGTCTTGATTGCCTGGGTCACAGCACACACAGACACAGGCTGCTTCGTGCAGCCTTTGCTCAAGCCAAATTCAAACGTTATCTTTCTAGTTTTATTATATATTTTTTCATTGTTACCTTCCTATATTTTAATGTACACTAGAATTCCCCATGTAGAATTCCCAAGGAGAGGGGAGCAAGGACAACCACTCCAGGAACCATGGCCTTTATACATACCCTCCCAAAGATACAAGGCACACAAACACACCCCAGCAGTCATTGCAAACTCTACAGTTTATATTTGTTGAAAAGTGTGAGTACTACTTTAAAGGGACAATCAGGGTTATTCAATAAAAGCTCTTATCGTTTAAAATGGTGCTAATTTTGCCCCAACCAATCAGATCTTAGCTTTCAAATGTTAAATAAGATCTGATTGGTTGGGGCAAAATTAGCACAATTTTAAACGATAAGAACTTTTATTGAATAACCCTGTTTGTTTTGTTATTAGGGTGGGAAAGCTTCCGGGGGCCTGTTGAGTGGGGGGGTTTAAGTTTTGGCCCTGACACTCACAAAGTTGGGTCCTTAGGCTTTCTATGCTACTGGACGGATGGTTTATAAGTGGGAACTCTTGATTCCAGTTTTGAATTAACATAGGAATCCCCAAATTTCAACCGTCGAAACCAGGTTTGATGTTGAAATTGACAAGGAATCACATTTCTCTCTTCCCTAGATACTTCATTTCACTTTAAGATAACACAGAAGTAAGCTTCGTTCTCCATAAAAACAGGACAGTCAATACTGTACTACTACGTTCATTAAAAACTATTTAATTCTATCACCTTTAATGCCAAATTACTAGAGAAGAAAGGTTGCAGTCTAAGCATGGTAAAATGAATATTGCCAATATGTCCACAGTTTATATCTAAGATCCAAGAATCAATAATCAGAGCAGACAGGTTAAGGCAACTGCAGCAGACAAAAAATGTATATACTAAAAAACTGCCCCTTTAAATCACAAACCCATTAATCTACTATCCCACACCAGCCTCACCTCTTTTGAGTTACAGTAGCAGCAGGTCTATGGCTAGTGATTATATTATTGAGCGGAAAGGTCTGCCAGCATTTCTGTCATTATAGCTACTCATTAAATGTTTCTCCCAGAGGAAAATATAGCATTTACTAAGCAGTTTAAAGAAAGGGATTGACTGCCCTTGAATCTAAAGTACATAATCCCACAAGCATCCACTGTCAGTTAGAAAGAAACTTTGTCAATATTATATAACATGTGGGAAATGTACATGTACCACTAACAGTATAGATTGTCAGCTTCATGGAGCATTGTGCAAGTAAAGACCCCAATATATCAATAAAAATTAATGAATGAAGTTGTTAAAAAATGCATTTTCTATTTAGACTTGGGTGAGGGTAACATATCAACTATAGATACACGACTAAACATAAAAAAAAATCTGGAAAACCTATGTTACATGTAAAATAAAGAAAATCTAAATGCAAACTTGGTAAGATTATTCTAAGACCATATTTGTTGATGTACATTTACCTACTTAAGGCAAAAAAGAAGACAGTATATGCAGTACATAACACAAAATTAAATCTATCAATGGTTACCATGAAAATATGTTTGCATTCATCAGCCATTCCCAACATTGTATGAATGTGCCAAAGTCATTATATAAATATAAGGGAACTTTTGTCTCCAGACAAATGCCCTTTAATAGAGATGTCCGAACTTCGCAAAATCCGGTCCACTCGAGGATCCGCGTATTTTCGAAATTACGAGTTTTCACGTATTTTCGGGAATTTTCGAAATTACAAGTTTTCATGTATTTTCGGGAATATGTATTTTCGAAAATACAAATAATCCTCGTAATTTCAAAAATTTTAGAAAATACGTATGTATGGAATTAAGAGAAATCCTTGTATTTTCGAAAATTTTCAAAAATACGTGAAAACTCGTAATTTAGAAAATTTTCGAAAATACGAAAATCCGTGAATCGGAAGTTCGGAAGGCGGAAAATCTGGAAAAATCCGCCGTTCGCGAACGGGATAAATCCACGGCGGATCCGGGTTCAGATCCGCAAACCGGCCATCCCTACCCTTTAATAAAAATAGGGGACCTGTGGTCTCCATACGAGTGCCCTCTATTAAGAAGTGCACACTTCTACTTTTAAAATGATTCAAGGATCATGCATTCAACTGCTTCCATCACCAGCCCCAGCAAGCCACTGGCTTGAGCATTCCAAATTGTATCCTACTGCTGGGACAAAGCATCAGCATCTTCCCACACATTTCTTTATTCTTTTAAAGCTAGCCACAAGCTTGAAAATACTTTTTCTTCTCTCTCTGTAAAGTGTCCATAGACAGAGGAAAGCACATTTGCTAATTTCAAGCCTGTAACTAGCCTCGGAAAAGATACCATTTGGGCATGGGGCTTATGACACAGCTTATAACGCATGCCTGTCACAGAGACAGTGCAGAGTAGGAAGAAATACTTTATAAGCCTATAACTTTGGACAGACTTCAGCTATAAACATAATACTAGGTTTGTTTACAAGGTATGAGAGAACTCTTATCAATAGTAAATAATTGTATGGAGACGACAGTTCCCTTTTAAGAATGCATTAACATTCGTTTGGATCTGATTAGTTAATCAATACAGTCTAAAATGTTGTCCATGCACAATGTATATAATTTTAATATCACATCAACAATATAAAGTGAATTTCAGATCCTAAAAAAATTAATATGTGAGCTTGCAATTTACACAAAAAAAATCATAATGGCTATTAAAATAATGTACATATTTTTAAATCCTCTACATCTGTCAATATTTGCGAAGGAACTCAAAATAACTGAAAGGTATAATCACAAAGATTTTTGTCAATCACAAAAAACTCTTGAATAAGTATCACTATGTTACTGATTTTGTGCTGTTAGATATTAGTCTGGCACTGTCTGTTCTTGCTTTACAGACATAGACAAAGTGATTAATTCTACAGGGCTTTGGAGATCTGCTTATGCATGGGATTGGCATGCACCTCACAATAAAATACTGTAACGTCTGTAAACTGTAACAGTGTAGTTTAACTGGGCTTTCTCCACTAGTGCCACCCAAAAACAAAACAAAACACAGCATGCTTTGCCACCTACTTACTTGCTGCCACCAAGTAACTTCAGAATGTTCTACTCCAGTGCCCAAGTACCTCAAACTAATAGAACATAGAAATCCCTGGTGGACTAAAAGACACCAATAATGTCTGCCAAATTGCTTTTGGAACAACATGTTTCGAACCATATTGGTCCTTTATCAAGGGGACCCATGGGAATACCTGCACCAATGCTTAAAAGTGCATAGAACATCCCCTAAAATAATGATTGTGAACTTCCAGTCTTTTGCTCTAGGATAATTTGTTGTACCAGAGTAAGTGGGGTGCCAAAGGATTATGTTCTGGGACCATATAAATGATGTGCAATTGCTGCAGGTGGATCTAGATAGATTGTCACATTGGGCTGCTAAGTGGCAGATAAGATTCAATGTTAATAAATGTAAGGTGATGCATTTTGGACTTATAAATCATTGTGATACTTATACTATAAATGGCTCTGTGTTAAGTAAATCTCTTTTGGAAAAGGATCTTGGAGTATTGGTGGGTAACAACCTTAAATGTAGCAAGCAGTGACAGGCAGCAACAGCTAGAGTCAGCAAAATATTTTCTTGTATAAAGAGGGGTATGAATTCAAGGGAGAAGATTATTATTTATCCTCTTTACAAAGCATTGGTAAGGCCTCATTTGAAATATGCGTTGCAGTTTTGAAATCCTGTATACATAAAGGACATCTTGAAAATGGAAAGAGTTCAGAGATGGGCAACTACATTAATAAGGGACTGGGGGAGCTTGAATATGAAGGCATATTGGATAAGCACTAGGGAAAAGGCACTAGCTTGGGGATATGATTACTGTGTATAAATACATTAACAGGCCATGCAATAAGAATCTGGGGCATTGTTCATGAATAGAACATGTCAGAGGACACACAGACATCCCATAAAGGGCATTTCCACCCCCCAAACTAAAATTTAACCTACTACTAGCCCCACTGTAAAGTTTAAAAAAAATCCTTACCTTACATCTCTGATCCTTAGTTCTCTAGCAGTGCTTGTCCAAAGGCCAGGAAACTGAAGAGTAGGAGCTGTCTTCTTGTCCAAAGGTTTCTGCCTCTAATTTAGCCCCTAGGAGCCCTTCCCCCGGCCTTTCTTTAGTGTAGGCTACCCCTGCCCACCCCCTACTGTCATGTCAGATTATTAAAAAAAGAATTGGAACACTAATTACAGCCCTTTACTCCCACAGCGCTCTGCTACCAGCCAATCACAGATACGGCCTGGCATACGGTCTGGCCCGTTTGCTAGTTTCAGCAAGGAGGGAGCCAGATCAGAGCACCACAGGAGTGAGGCGCTGTAAGTAGAGTTCTAATTCTTTTTAAGTAATCTGATATAGCAGTTGGGGGTGGGCTGGGGAGCCTACATTATACTAAAAGTTTTTATTTAGAGTGGATACACCCTTTAAGACTGAAAGAAAGAAGTCTTCCATGGGACGTGGTGATGGCAGATTCATTGGATAGTTTTTTAAAAAAAAGCTGAATGAGTTTCAATACATACCAGTCAATTGACGCAAATTATTATACTACATGATGTTTCATCAATACAAAAGAAATAATGAGGCTGTTGCAATAAGAGGTGTAAAAGTTTGCCCATGTTATTAATTTGCTGCAACAAATAAGATGTTTTTACTGGGTGACTGCAGTGAGATTACATCTGATTGGTTTCTGCAATTTAATAGCACACACAAATGGTGATACCTTTTATTGCACCTGCCCCAATGTATTTAGTTCATATTTGCCTTTTGAAATTATTTTTTCTTTTTTACTAAAGTACAAGAAAAAAAAACTTAAAGGGTAAGTTACGTACAACTGAACATATGCTTTTAGGAACAAAAAGGAGCCTTTTCTCATTTCAGTAACTTAATATGCCAATCCAGCATTATGCAAGACATAAAATGACAGCTTAATGCGGACTGCAGTAAAGGAAATAAAATCAATGTATTTTTAAAAAAATAAAGAAAATATGTAGGACATGTATGATAAAAATAATTCATTTTAAACCCCGCTGCTGGTTTAACCGTTGCTTTAGGTGTAATTAATGTTAACAACATTTAGAAAACACACACAATACTATACTGTAGATTAAGAAGGTGCCTGTTATATACAGTATGCTTTTACCTATAAGATGGTTCTAGAGAGAGAAAGTTCTTCCACTGCATTGTCCTAGATACATTGGATCCGATAAAGTGACGTGGCAGCAACTACAATTGTATTCCTGGTACTTGAATTCACAATACATTTTATATCTATATTAAAAACAGAAGCTTCAGAATCAGGACAATGAAAAGATAAAATGGATTGAAAGACTTGAGCATGCTACAGGTTTAATAGAAAGCAGAGTGACAAATGATTAGAACTGGACTAAAAGATATATTATGCAAAGCTAAGCTTTAACATTCAAGTCACATCTAGAGATATAGCTATATAATATGATATAATGCTAGCAAGCAGTTCTGACTTTGAAAGACATTTTGACTGCAAAGGTCACTGTTACAGGAAAGTTATTTGATTTTTTTTAAAAAAAATAGCAAATAGCAAATCGGCACTTGAAGCGCATACAACAGAAAACAAAGTCACTTTATACATTAGAAGCAGAACAAATGGGATGTTTCTATAGGATGTGTGTTTTGACCAATGAATTCAAAGCAAAAAAATGTGCCCTTTTTCATTAGTGAAAAAAAAAACTCACCTCTCAAGAGGCCGCAAAAGTCCATTAAAGGAGAACTATAGTGTGTATACTTTAAAAAACAAAACAAAAAAAGAGTAAAAATAAAAAGCAGGACTGGTAAATCCTTGTTTCTTTGAAGAGCACCAACCCAAAGAAAACTGATTCTGTCAGTGGATTCAGCACTATACAGGACTAGTCCAGGACTAACCTGGCAAATAAAAACTGTACATGCTGTAGCTCCTCCACAAAACAATATCGAGAGGTAGGGATAATCAATCATACCTACCTGCCCCTGGTACTTTACATTTTTAAAACAAACTTTTACAGTTTAGTCATCCTTTAAAGGCTTCTCACTTGGGGAGGCATATCAAGGGGGTCAACATTGTTGGGCAGAATCTGGATAACCATATTGGCTGAGCTTACAGGGTGGCAGCCACAGTAGATTGAATGATGGTGCTCCAAACAGACCAATAGGAGCCGTGCAACCTGGAAACACACCAGAGTTCACTTTATTAAATTACTCCTATACACATAGCAGAACAACGTCCACACCTGACGTGTTTCGTGCATAGCAACACTTCATCAGAGGCTTTGAATGATGACTGCTGCTTCCACTTTGGTATCCCTCAAGGGGATTTTTGAAAATGTACTTAGGAATGTGCTCCATAAGTTAGAGAACTTCCCTCAAGGAAGGGAAGGTCACTAACCATGTAATCCAGGTCAGCAGGCCTTTATACTAGCCTACAACATGTTTTGTTACCCTACAGGGCAGTTGTGATGGCCTGTACCTTATCAGTTATATTGGTGCTTAAATTTCTGGCCCAAAATATGCAATAGGATACATTATATATATATACAAAATACAGTATATGCAGTATAAAACCTAAAAAGTCAAGCAATCCTCAAGAAATTCTTCCCTAAAAACTTTTCACAGATCATTGGTTTTCTTATATGAGGAAATATTTAGTGGCTCATTTACCCAGAGCTTTAAGGGTTTGCGCTATCGATTCAAACAGTTAGCGTAATTTTAACTCCATCTTAGTGCCAAAACACGGGTTGTGCAAAAGACACCCGTGCATCTGGCACTCACAATTTGCCCTATTTTTAGCGTAAGATTTCAATGCTGGCGAATAGCCGGTGTTAAAAAAACGCTGTGGGTAAATCCCTTTTGGGAACGATAGCAGCTCTAGGTTAAAGGGCATCTATACTGAAAAATAGGTTATTTTAAATTGACCATAACTGGAAACCATAATTCTTCCCAACCACCACTGTATCATTTTTTTGTTGATCTGCACCCTATTTCTTTAGATATCCAATCTAAAACTTCTTATATTTCAGCTGTCAATCAAGTTCCTTGCTCTCAAAAACTATTCTTCTGTGAGTAGTTTTACTATAGCTGGAATGGTGACAGAGTTTTGACAGTTGGAATGCTGTATGCTGTGTGCAGGCTTCACAGTTGGTTTGGATTGAAGGCATGCAGCAACACACGCAAATCAGAGTAAGTGCTACTTACATGTATTCAATCATAGATTAATATGAAGCAAAGTTATTTTTTCAGTATTGTGTCCCTTTAATATCCCTCGTATAGTTTATAGTAGAACTAAACCCAATTTTTTATACTCCACAATCTGAAAACAACCCCCCTTAAAACACCAATAAGCTATAAAATACCACTTAAGTAAATTGTATTAATGTAAATGTAAGCGTGTTAAGAACTGGATGAAGTATCTGTGTGTATGTGCAGTGTCAGACCACACCTCCTGACCTCATTTACATGCTTCCTTGCTTTATCTGTCCTGTAAAAGGATTGGCTAGAGATTATTAATGGGTGTGACCAACTGTAACAAGTTTCTGCCATAGCTAAGGACTGAGCATGTGCAGAACATAATGGTCATTGACCAAACTGTGAGATACTCGAATGCTGTGAAGTAAAGCATAACCCATATGTTATTTAGGTAAATTTCCCAGCACCCATATCAAAATGAAATGTAAGACTAGTTTTATATCACTTTTGTTCAGTGTTGTTCTTTGGTTTTAGTTGTCCTTTAAGTTTGGCAAAAATTGTGTAAGATCGTAAGATTGTGTTTTAGAGATGGGGTTGCTGTCTGTGGTTCTAAAACAAGTAAACAGAAGGAGTAGTTAAACTGAGGAAGACACTTGAAATAACTTTAATTACTAAAATAAGTCTAGTTAAATTGACTAGAATATTACTTGATATTACATACGTAGATACATTTTAAAGCAAAAATGTACTTGTTCAGATCTTCATTAAACTTAGAAATGATCTGAGATAAAGTTATCCCAATCATTGATTGCTAAGTATGTAAGTATTTTATAGTACAGACCTTAAAGAAAAGAAGACATAGAAAATTACACATTAAATAGCTGGAGAAACAGATTTTTTAGAGTGATTGTTCATTTGTGTTTTTTCAATAAATTTATTCTCTTTTCATTAAAAAACCACATAAATATACATATTTTTGTGTGCTTGAAGATACCTGGATTGTTTTGGGACCTGTGTGGATTATTGGAAAGTTCCAAAAATTACTTTAATTTCCTGCAATATGCTTCACAACAGTGTACTTGTGGCGTTATATGACCTTTCTGCCTAGCTGGTGTTTTGCTATTGATTTTAATTACTTAGTTTAATTTACTGCGTGCCAGCACAAAGCTGTTTACTTCTACTTGCCAAAATGTTGTCACAGCCTCCCGGAGGAAGGCAGAAAGAGAAAACTGTAAATGTTTGGGAGTTAGAGGCTATTCATTAAAAAAAGAATATCATTTGCTTGCTTTACAAAATGTCACTGCTCCAGCATGTAGACACTAAACATTAGCACAGCCAGTAAAAGAATAAAATGTCAGCACTGCCTGGACAGAAATAAATCTTACCATCACAAGTCTATTAACAAGGTGAAGTTCAAAGACAGCTACTGTGTAATCCTGTTCCGTGTACCATGCTACTGTATTCAATTTTACAGTTCTTTTACTTTCCCTAATTGTGTCTAATCTGCAAGGATTGCAACTCCAATTAACTCTTCTCCATTCCCTAGGAAATGTAAAAATGACCACATTCCCATTATGACTTGCATACCATTTTCAATCTGTTTAGTTGACTGAATGAAAATGAGCATCAGTAAATTAATATAATTGCCACTGTCAAATACAACTTAATCACTTTTCATTTCCTTAAACATTATTACAGCTCTCTCATAGAAAATGCAGAAACTAACTTTTTATATTTTGAAAAAAGATGTTTTACAAATACAGTTGTGCTTAAACAGACCAAAAACTATTGAAAAAACAGATTCAATGTGAAAAAAAAAACATTTAAAGGTATGGCCAGCAGCAGAGGAGCCTTGGAAGAAAAGAAGGAACAGCATTCATATTTACATGGATTTTAAATAAGTACAACATTTTTTCAATCAAAAATATAGGGTCATATTTATAAAGGACTGATATTTTCACCATTTCATTAATGCCAGACTTAATGCCATGGCAAATAATGTTATTATTACCTTATTTATAAACCAGATGTTTTTTTTGCGTGATATGCAGCGGTAATATTGCTGTATTCAAAAAGTTTAGTCCAATATCGAGGCAAAATAGTAAATTATTTATGGTTGAATTAAGACATACATCCATCCAGTCCAACCTACTCAGTAATACATTTCCTGTCTAACAATTGATCAAGGAAAGCAAGGCAAGGCAAAAAAAAAAACAAAACAATCTGGAGGGGAAAATTTTGTTCCTGACTCCAAGTGGCAATCGGGAATACCCCTGGAACAACTTTATGTATCAATACCAGTAACATACAATATTCTTTTTGAAACTATCCAAATAACCTGCCATTACCATGTCCAATTAAAGACGGTTTCAAACATCTTTTCTTCCAGTATAAGGGATGTCTGTGTGCCCTCTGACTGTATTATTTGTGAACAATATACCAGATAGATAATTGTATGGCCCATAAATGTATTTTATACATAGTGATTATATTCCCACACAAGCACCTTTTCTCTAGTGTGCATAATTGTAACTTTAACAATCTGTCCTAATTTAGGTGTCCTTCTCTGATCTCTTTCTATTTTGAAGATGTCCTTTTTGTATACAGATTTTCCAGTGCTTTGTAAAGAGGGAGAATAATAATTTTCTTCCTTGAATCTATACCTCACTTTATACAAGAAAAAATCTTGCTGCCTCTAGGTGTTGCTGCCTGTGACTGCTTGCTATATTTACGTTTGTTATCCACCAAAACTACGAGATCCTTTTCCAACAGAGATTCACTTAACACAGACCCGTTGATTTTGTAAGCAGCCCAAGAATTTTTGAGTCCAAAATGCATCAACTTATATCAACATTAAATCTATCTAGATCCACCTGCAGCAATTGCACATCATCTGTAGCTTTTAATGGTTGACAATGGTTTGTGGTGTCCACAAACACAGAGACCTTGCTGACAATACCCACTTAGAAATCATTAATGAACAAATTAAATAGAAGTGGCTCCAGCACAGAGCCCTGTGGCAACTGACTTAAAACTTTGCAAAACAATCATTACATTGTTAATCCCCCCCAAACATGGAAGGCTTGCGGTATGAGTAAACATTTTTCATGCAAGGGTTGGAAATGTTTTCTGTTTCTACAGTTAACTGAACTGATAAATGAAAACATTGTGTACAATTTTATTTCCAGCTTTTACACTAGAAATGTGATTAATGATTGAGCACCAGTACATACTACATCATCTGGCCCCATGGATGGGTGCAGGGAGGTGGAAAGGGTGAGGAGAAAGGGTCAATGAGTCAGTGGTACTGTTCCATGTTGGTGGTCAATTCTGCCTCAGGCAGCCAAATAATTGTGACTGCTCTTGTTCAATATCTGATCATTTTGCCTCCAGCCATAACAAAACTGAAGAATCAAAATAAATATTTTTCTATAAAGGCTGCTCTCTGCTTGTCAAATATTGGATTACATTAAAATTGTTATAAATTAATGCGCTTCTTCTAATCAATAGGAGCTGCCTACATCCCACTCCTTTTCAATGATTGTGTTTTGCATGCATGGTTAATTAGATCTACCATTTGAAATGAACTAAACTGTAGCTTATAGTATTTGACTAATAGGTATTAAATCATTTTATAAGCAACATCTGATTAACGCCTACAAATACAGTAGGGATAAAACATGTTTACTTTGTGTCACATGGAATCATTTAAGGATTGCAGCTTTAAAGATTTTGCATTTGTGTCACATTTCAAATTGGTGAAGATGCAATAATGAGCTACCCAATGTAATATTGGGTCATTGTAGGCTTAAAGGTTCTTACACACGCTCGGTCAAACGTATACACTCGGACGACTCGCCAAAACGGCCGTTCGTCTCCTGTAGCCGTTGGGGTCGTGCGTGTGTATGAGCCTTTACTCTTAACTGTGCTGTTTTATCAACAGTGATGGGCATCAGATGCAATAGAAAAATCATTAACTTTATAGTGTGAATACTAATGAACACTGTGCTCCCCTTTTGTGATTTAAAATATCTGTCTGGATATCAAGTTGTTCTGTTCTGTATTCTTATAATTTTAGAATATTATAATGCAATACAAGGTGCCCCCTGCTAACATCTGATTGGTTGCTGCAAATTAATAACATGGCAAAGTTTTACACCCGTTGAATTTCTCCTGACCTCCACTGTCATATACATGCACAGTTGCACACAATAAATAAATAAATAATACCCTTAGCATAGTCACATTATTACACTTCTGCAGTACACATCAACCTGTCCTAAATAATGTTTATGAAAACCATATCAAGCATATAGTATATATTGTTTATTTATAATGCTAATTTGTTGTTTCTTAAATATTAGTAAAAAAAAATATTTTCCAAATAGAACTAAATATGCTATATTTTATTTTTGCAGAGATATTTTATTTTCTAAATATTTTAAATTACAATGAAATGGGATCTATGAGAATTATTGCTACAATAGGGCGATTCCCTAAAAACATAAATTAAACCAAGCTTGTATTGGCCCCTAAAGATGTTTGCTTTAGCTTAGACAGGGCACCAAAAGGGAATTCAAAATCCTTAGTTTAATTATCTTGCCAGACATGCCAGTGTTCTTCCTAGTTTCTTTTACCCGGCTACTTTTTTATGGGGAAAAAAGTCTGGGAAGAACACTGCCAACCCCAACCCTGTGGTAAGAGATCAGTGCTGTTAATGTCCCCTGTTATCAGTCCATACTATGGAGTGGAGAAGTAATTGTTCTATTTGTGGGGAGGGGTTCATTATTACCCCTTGCTGTTGTATGGCCTCCTCTTAATGTCCTAAGGCCATAGCCCCCCTCCTCCATGTCCCAAAGCCAGAGCCCACTCTTGGTGTTCCAAGGCCAGAGTCCCCAGTCACTATAGCAAGAGTCCCCCCTCTGTCCCAAATCCATGTTCCGCCCACTGTCCCAAATCCAGGGTCCCCCCTCTGTCCCAAATCCAGGGTTCCCCCACTGTCCCAAATCCAGGGTCCTCCCTCTGTCCCAATTCCAGGGTCCCCTGCTGTCCTAAATCCAGGGTCCCCCTCTGTCCCAAATCCAGGCCCCCTCTCTGTCTCTCAGCCCCAAATCCAGCCCCCTATGTCCCAAATCCAGGGTCCCCCCTCTGTCCCAAATCCAGGATTACCCCCTATGTCCCAAATCTAGGGTCCCCCCTCTGTCCCAAATCCAGGGTCCCCCCTCTGTCCCAAATCCAGGATTATCCCTATGTCCCAAACCCAGCCCCCCCTCTGTCCCAAATCCAGGGTCCCCCCTCTGTCCCAAATCCAGGGTCCTCCCTCTGTCCCAATACCCCCATTGTCCTAAATACAGGCCCCCTCTCTGTTCCTCAGACCCAAATCCAGCCCCCTTCTGTCTCAAATCCAGGGCCCCCTCTGTCCCAAATCCAGGGCATCCCTCTGTCCCAAATCCAGGGTTCCCCTCTGTCCCAAATCCAGCCCACTCTCTGTCCCAAATCCAGGGTCCCCCCTCTGTCCCAAATCCAGGATTACCCCCTCTGTTCCAAATCCAGGCCCCCCTCTGTCCCAAATCCAGGGTCCTCCATCGGTCCCAAATCCAGGGTCCCCCATCAGTCCCAAATCTAGGGTCCCCCTGCTGTCCCAAATCCAGGGTCCCCCTCTGTCCCAAATCCAGGGCCCCCTCTGTCCCAAATCTCCACTGTCCAAAATCCAGGGTCACCCCTCTCTCCTAAATCCAGGGTCCCCCTTTGTACCAAATCCAGGGCCCTCTCTGTTCCAAATCCAGGCCCCCTCTCTGTCTCTCAGCCCCAAATCCAGCCTACTCTGTCCCAAATCCAGGGTCCCCCCTCTGTCCCAAATCCAGGATTACTCCCTATGTCCCAAATCCAGACCCCACTCTGTCCAAAATCCAGGGTCCCCCCTCTATCCCAAATCCAGGGTCCCCCCTCTGTCCCAAATCCAGGGCCCCCCTCTGTCCCAAATCTCCACTGTCCAAAATCCAGGGTCACCCCTCTCTCCTAAATCCAGGGTCCCCCTTTGTACCAAATCCAGGGCCCCCTCTGTCCCAAATCCAGGCCCCCTCTCTGTCTCTCAGCCCCAAATCCAGCCCCTTCTGTCCCAAATCCAGGGTCCCCCCTCTGTCCCAAATCCAGGATTACCCCCTATGTCCCAAATCCAGACCCCCCTCTGTCCCAATACCAGGGTCCCTCCGTTGTCCTAAATACAGGCCCCCTCTCTGTCCCTCAGCCCCAAATCCAGCCCCCCTCTGTCTCAAATCCAGGGCCCCTTCTGTCCCAAATCCAGGGCATCCCTTTGTCCCAAATCCAGGGTTCCCCTCTGTCCCAAATCCAGCCCCCTCTCTGTCCAAAATCCAGGGTCACCCCTCTCCCAAATCCAGGGTCCCCCCCTCTGTCCCAAATCCAGGGCTCCCCTCTGTCCCAAGCAACCTTACCTGCGGTCTGTGTAATTGCTGTGTTCTGCCTCCTGCGTGTTTTCTCTGTTTCTCCTTCTAGTGGTGAGTCAATAGGAACTGCAGAGACCATCTCCCTCTAGTGGTGAGTCTGTAGAAACTGCAGTGACACACACACACGGAACCACATACTGTAATTAGCTCTGGGATTTTAATTATATAGATGAGTTTAAAGGGTGTGCCAAACTTTTGCAAAAGAATTAATAATAATTTTCCATACCACCAAATTTCGCCTTGCAACCCATCGACTTCTTCATGCCATCCGGCTGGGTAGAACCATTGCATGCACAGATATTAGGCAAGTGTTTACCATCAGTTGGCTTCTTATATATCAGTTCTACAACAATAGCTAATCTGAAACAGAGAGGCCACCATATTTCTAAGATTACAGCTTACATATCTTTCCTTTTTTCCTGTTTTTTCAGTCTATGGGTTCACTACAGTAGTCATATTCCACTGAAAGTGAACACAGTATCCCTGAATTACCAAGGAAGATGATTTAAAGAAATGATTTCAGAGCTGAAGACAATTTTTTCACAAAAAAAAGTCATTGTGTCAGATTACAATTTCTATTTTTACACGGATAGTGCCCATCCATACTTATGTGATATTTGTGATATGTGTTCAGCCTGGCATTGTTAAGTAAGTAGTTGAAATACAGAAACTGATCTATTACAGAATAAATAATTCACCTTTATTGATCCTCTTGAACATATCATATTTTCCTTGTATCGTTTACCTAGGCAGAGCGAAACTTTTATTTTGATGTACTAAGGAACATTAACTACTAAGCAATTCATTTAGTATACACTTCCTGTCTCTACTACTTGACATCATACAATTTATGTTGTGCTCAATTCGCAAAAAAATATACATCTGTCATACATTTTTCTTAGTGTCCCAATACCTAAACCACTGTGCGTTCATCACAATCACAAGCCTGCAACACAAGCAGAATACATTGAAGACTGAATAACAATTTTGAAGCAATCTTTCTTTTCTATCCTGATTGTTTGATTGAACTTCATGGTGTCAAAAAGTTCCTTCCTAATCAAATTAGCATTTGGAAATAATAATTTGTGAATGTGATTGAGCTGCTTTGAATTCAGCATAGAAATTCCTATTTATCTAGAGTGCCTAATATACAGCCAGAGTAATTGCTAAACTAAAGTGCTACATTAATTTAACATGAGCTAAAGAGAAAGCTTTATTGAATAGGGCAATTTCCCATGCTGCGTGTGGAAGGCAAAGATCACTTTGCTTGTTCTAAAAAAATGTTATTCTGCACCGTAGAAATGTTTCTTTTAAATCAGGATTTTTTTAAGGGACTTAGTACAGTATGTGATGGTCTGAGAAGATGGCTTTGTGATGGATGGATAGTAAAAGCAATATAGTTTGTGATGTTTCTAAGACAGAATATTCTATTGACTGATCTTTTTGAGATGACAAGGTAAAGAATGAGTTCAGTGAGACCTGGAGGCAGTCTGTCTGACTGAGTGAGAGGATGGTAAAGCTGTTGATGTAAGGCTGATGGTAGGAAGATGGTAATGCTGGGGACTGAGGAAAAGAGCTCCAGATTTGACAGATTAAGGTGGTAAAAAGTTTAAATGGTTAAACATTTAAGTATTGTAACTTGAAGCAGTATATGGAAACTGCAAATGATTGCTCTGCAGTAACTGAACTACCCAGTGAATGTATGGTTTTAGTTTAGAAAAACATGTTGCTTGTACCTTATGATAGACTTTATACTTTGTGCCTAAATCAGTGTGGGGAATCCACACAAAAAGCTACACTAGCTCTGATATTTAAGGAATTAATGCGGCTCTAAGAAGAGATGTGTATGGAGCAATCTACAGGGAGTTAAGACAGGAATTATATAGTAATAGTTACTTTAATGGGACTTAAGAGCATATTTATAAAGGTTTGTTAAATTTTTCGCCTTTTCCACAATTTGGACTTTTCGCAATTTACCGTATATACTCGAGTATAAACCGAGGTTTTCAGGCTTTAAAAAAAGCCTGAAAATCTTAATCTGTCTCTTACCTTGTCTGGCGGCCGCGCGATCCACATCCTCGGTGCGCATCCGGATGATGTCACTACCCAGCCGCCGCAAAGTGAGAGGGCGGGGTAGTGACATCATCCGATGCGCAAAGACTGTGGAGCGAGGATGCGGATCGCGCGGCCGGCGCGGCCCTTACTTTTACAGGGAATTGCCAAATACTTACAAATAAGAGTAAAACCTTCTTTATTTGTGCATACTGTATGCCCAAATAAAGGAGGATTTACCCCTATTTGCAAGTATTGCCACTTAAATGTGAAAACTACAACTCCCAGCATGCTTTATTGCTGGGAGTTGTAGTTTTCAAACATCTTAAGTGGCAAATATTTGCAAATAGGGGTAAATCCTCCTATATTTGGTGCATACAGTATGCACAAATAAAGAAGGTTTTACTCTATTTTAAGTATTTGCAACTTAAGATGTTTGAAAACTACAATTCCCAGCAATAAGCATGCTGGGAGTTGTAGTTTTCCAAACATCTTTAGTGGCAAATACTACCCCCTCGGTTTATACTCGAGTCAATGTGGTTTCCTTCTTTTTTTACCTAAAACTAGGTACCTCGGTTTATACTCGGGACGGTTTATACTCGAGTATATACGGTATAAAGTAATGATAACCAGTGGGGAAAAGTCATTACTGCTACTTTTCGTTATTTTGCTTTTCACAATTATAAAAATGACAAAAATTGTTTTATTGCGTTAAGTTCAGCTTTTCAAAACCTCCAAGTCTGAGGTGGTGAAAACGCATAAGTGGCCATTTATTTAGCCTGCCAATAGGTGGAAGGTGTCAGTACATTGTGGATTGTTTATCAATACTAATAAGTACCTATGGGACTATGGGAGGTGTTAGAATATTTTCCAGCATATACTGTAATACATTCTGAGATTTCCCATTTTCCTAAGATTGCTTTTTAAGGCAGTTTTTTTCCTCCAGACCTCACCAAGTTCAACTTTTCTATTCTTTAAACGGCAGCTAATTATCAAACCAGCCACATCAATTCAGGAACTATGTAAGAAATAGTCATGTTAATGGAACATTCCAGTAAGTACAAAAATGCCTTAACAATGTATGGGGAAATTCTGGTAAAAAAGGAAAAAATACAACATGCAAAAGGCAGAAAAGGTGTCAAAAAGGCAAAATTTCCCCTATATACCTATATAGGTTATAGCTTCTCAAGATATATGGAGTAAGAGGAACAAACCAGCGCTACTCACAGAGTTGTGGAAAAGATAAAATCCAAGGTTTATTCACATCACTTTAAAAACATGGATACATGGTGCCAGTTCACCTGCCTGATGCGTTTCGTGGGTGTGTCCCACTTCATCAGAGGCCAGGTGTAGCTGGTCAGTTACAAGTATAAATAGGAGTGCTAGGTTACCTCCTATTCAAAGGGTAAGTATACCGTTAACACATAATACACTACATATATTAAAAACAACAACCAACTCCAGACAGAGAAATGTATCTGTTGAAGTCAAAGCAGATTAACAATTAGAATCACTATAATCCAAACCATAATAATATCTAATGAGACTAGAAGGAGACTATCCAACATATCCATAGAGTATGTAATATATTGCACATGTAGAATCCTTATATAAATGGACCTATATCAGCGGACCTTATATCAGTGGAACTATTATGGGACAGAAAGCAATAATATATGCAGAGGTAGGTATAAAGGTAGGTACAACATTAAAGGGGAATATACACGTTTTGTTACCATATATACATAGCTTGCTATAAAGTCATACAGCATACGATTAGCAAGCTACTTCATATCTCATATTAGCATATCGGATCAATGCATCAGGCTCTCACTACCCCCCAGCCCTTTAGCATGTTTAATTGAGGGAGGAGGCCATCCAGTACTTATTTTAAAGGCATAGGAACTCTCATTAAAGGGGGTACTATTGCCACCTAGAGGTCAGACCAAGCTAAAAATAAATACATACAATACAAATATATGAAAAGCACTCCAAATATGTTAATTTACAGCTGTATTATAAGGAAGTGCTACTGATCTGGTCAAGACATTTATACAAACATAGGGAAAATAATCAATGCACATTCCTAAGCCCCATACAATTTCACGTCCTCTGCACACCGGCTTACTTAGTAAAAAAGGAATTAGTATACATTGCTATGATCACATGAATGAAAAGCCCCCCAACCACGTCTAGGCAACCCCAGTCTGGAGGGCCTATCTCTAAAGATGGAATACATTCATCTCTGTTATACCACCTATTAACATAGGATGGTGAAAGGTGAAATGACTATTATATGTCCAGAAAGCAATTCAGTTCCCATTCCCCGTTAAGACCTTCAGGGTATATAGTACGGAGCAGGAATATCCAATAGGCTTCTAAATGTAAAAGACCCTTATTTCTATCCCCTCCTCTGGGTCTATTCATAATCTTGTCAATGATGGTGAAACTAAAGTTGAAAATACCACCATGGGCTTCCAAGACGTGCTTTGCAATTGCAGAAGATTTATCTCCCCTATTAAGGGCATATATATGTTCAGATATCCGCTTGTATGCTGGTCTGATAGTTTTTCCCACATACTGAACACCACAAACACAAGGGGCTAGATATACTATACCAGAAGCTATTAAACACCTTAGTGGGGACCATATACTTGAATATATTACACCTGGACCTATTACAGGGATAACTACCCAAGCAATTTAACCAGGTTTTTGAGCCCCTAGGATAGCCAATTTTGTCTTTGCTGGTAAATAAACTAGGTGAGACCCTGGCTGCTATAGTTTTTCCCCTTCTAAAGGAGAACTTGGGTGTGTCTCCCACATGGCACTTCAAGACCGGATCGAGACTAAGTAAGTGCCAATGTTTTTTCACTATGCGGCAGATGTTACCTATATCATTGCCATATGTAAATGTAAGAAACGGAGTATCCTGATTCTTATCATTACTCCAACTATTCAGATCTCTCTTCTTGCTTCTATGTCCCTGAGCTAGGAGATCATGGTGGTTTTTAAGTACTGCTCGTTCGTAGGCCAGTTTTATATTACTAGTCTCATACCCCTTCTCGATTAATCTGTCCCAGAGTTCCATGGCATTATCATGAAATAGTTGCCAAGAGGAACACATACGTCTTATACGTAAGAATTGTCCATATGGGATCGCTTTAATTGTCGATTTAAGGTGGTTCGAGGTGGCATTTGACAGTGTATTCCTAGTAATAGGTTTACGATACAAATTAGTGTGGATTACATTATTATCCACAAAGAATTGAATATCCAGATATTCCATTGTATCCACATTGACGTTATATGTAAAGTTTAGGCCCCACTCATTGTTATTACAGTATTTTACAAAATCATCAACTGTTTGCATGTCTCCTTTCCAGATAATGATCAGATCATCAATATATCTGTAGTAGGCAATCATTTGATGTTGATAAATATTTTCTGGAGTAAAGATAAACAACTCTTCCCAGTATCCCATGAGGAGGTTGGCATACGTCGGAGCGTATTTAGCGCCCATCGCTGCCCCCCTCCTCTGGGTGTAGAATGTCCCATCAAATAGGAAGTAGTTGGTATTGAGTAAATGTGTGAGCAGATTCACAATAAACATGTTTTGATGTTCAGGATAGAGATTATGATGATTGAGCCAGTAACTTACCGCTCTTATGCCCATTTCATGTCTAATGGAGGTGTATAGGGCACTTACATCCATAGTAAGCCATTTATAATCACACTCCCAATGTATGTCACATAGCTTGTTTATAATATCTGTAGAGTCTTTAATATATGAGGGTAATGTCATGACCATGGGAATAAGCAATTTATCTATGTATTCAGCTGCATGTTCATTTAAAGATCCTATGCCTGACACTATTGGTCTACATTTGACATTTTCCAATGTTTTATGTACCTTTGGAAACATATGAAATATAGGGATTACTGGGTTAATTACTTTCAGGTACTCATGTTCTTTTTTGTTGAGAATCCCCAATTCCCACCCTTGGTCCACAATATTAAAGAGGCTAAGGGTAAAATCCTTGGTTGGATCCTGGTCCAACCGAATGTATGCATCTCTGTCATACAACTGTCTATCGGCCTCTTTGCGATAATAGCTGGCATCTAATACCACTATGGACCCTCCCTTGTCTGAGGGACGTATGACTATATCATGGTTGTTCGACAGATTTTTCATGGCCTTTGTCATATCTCTATCCTGACGTATATATTTAATATTATCACTTTTAGACCATAGTCTCATCATATCGTTATACACAGATTGTTGAAACATTTCAATGTATACACTCTTACTTTGAACAGGGTAAAAGTTAGATTTGTTACTTAGGTCAGTATGTGTCACATTCACATTTTCCATTGCATTGTTACAATTTAGCAAGCCATATAAAGTAGCAATATTACGCTAATCTGTATCATTTAGATTTTCATTGGATCCTATGTCCATATTCTCCAGATGTATATTGATCACAGAGGCAGTCCCAGACAGTTCTTCAGCTACACAAACATCCTCAATAGACGGGACTGTCATATTGAAGTGTCTAAATAGAGTAAGTTTCCTTATGAACCTGATGATATCAATCAAAACATCAAACATTTTAACTTTACTATAAGGAACATAGTTCAAACCCAATTCCAGAAGACTTGATTCCTGTGGGGTTAAAACATAATTAGACAGATTAATCACATTTGACACTTTCTGTGATTTTTGGAGGATCTTGTCCTCTAACTGAATCTGTGATTGAATCTGTGGGTCTGTATATTGGCCTGTCTTCTCCCCTTGCGTCTACCTCTTCTGGTCGGTCCCTTGATCTTATGTGGTCCCTCGGATACAATATTCCGGTAAATCTCGCTCTTTGTTGAGTAGTTTCCCTGTTCGATCATGCCTGTTGTAAATTGGTTCTTGATAAAAAAACTTTGGGACATGTCATTGCTATTTATATACTCCTCCTTCCTATGAAATCTCACTCTTTTGGGGGTATAACCACTAGTTGTACTCGATGAAACTTCAATATCCATATGATCTCCTGATGACAATACTGGTGAATGTCTATATTTTTTTTAGGTGTTCTAAATGTATTGGATCCCCTTCTATTGGGTGTCCGATTTCCATGATTGAGATGCCAATTATAAACATTATTCAGCTCATAATCAATTCTGTCTCGCTGGAATTTACCATGCTTTATGCGTTTAAGTTCCATCTCAAATCTGTTTATTTTCATTTGAATATCTGACATAGGTTCTCAAGAGTTTGGCTTGAGAAAGGTCCTAAAACTAGGAACGAAACATTGCCTGGCATTTTTGCACTTTACTAATATTATAAATAAATAATATTGATCTACAAGGAGACCCAGAAGTGCATTGGATTTTTGTTTTTGAATTTATATAAATAAAAAATGTCAACAATAGCTCTGAAATTTCACCTTCTCTGCTTTATAAATATGCCTCTAAATTCAACATATACATTAGGGTTTTTTTGCTTAAGACCCCTTTTTACTGTTGCCAAATTTTGCTTGCAGCCCTGGTCTTGAAATTGGCAAAACTATAGAGCAATTTCTCTTTTTGCCACGATACCATACTTAACAGAATGAATAAGGTGAAGTTCAGTGAACATCGCTGATAATACGGGCACACATTCCTTTCCCCGCGAAAGCAAAAACAAGCGGTTTTATAAATATGGCAAAAACAATTCTCTTTGCCATTGCAATGACCTACAATAGCGAAATGGCTAAAATATTGATTGTTTATAAATATGCCCCTTAGTTGGGGTATAGTATAGTATTTGAGGTTGACATACGTCTATCCACTCCAACCCACTCAGCAATACCCATGTTTCCTGTTGATCCAGTGGGGAAAAAATTCCTTCCTGACTCCAAGTGGCAATCAGAAATATCCCTACATCAACTCTACTTTATCTATCAATACCAGTAACTTCCAATATTCCTTGTTTTTAGAAGCTCACGGCTTTTTTTTAATCTATCCAATGAACCTGCTTACCTGACCTCCTTAATGCCAGCAGATAATAAGGTCTTTTAGTGGTACTAGGATGGGGATTGGAAGGGAATGTAGCTACAGGCCTTTTAGTGTTTTTTTTTATTGCTCCCAGGTGTAACTTTTGTAAATACTTCTTTAAACTAAATAGAAATCATCTTAATTAACAGCTTTATGTAAAGTGTATTAGCAGCTTTAAAGGACAACTCCACCCTCATAAGAACATCTATTAAAAAAGAATGGCCTCTTTAATATATATATATATATATATATATATCATACTTTGTCCTATGAATTCATTACTGTATGCCTGCTATGCTTCTGGATGCTTCATGGAAACTGAGCAATTAAGAAACCTGTACTGAGCATTTACTGAGCATTTACTAAGCATAGACATGCTCAGAAGAGGCAGACAGGGGATTAACATTCAGTCATTGGCTGTGATGTCAAATGTCAAATCCATAACTGACAGTTTCTAACTGGAAGAACCAGAAAGCAGAAACTGGGGCAACTGGACATTATGCAGAATTTCAGGTTAGACTTATATATTTCAGATTTCAAACTATTACCGTTTAGGGTTTTGGGGGTGATTTACCTATATGTAAGTTTTAATTTTGGGGCTGGACTTGCCCTTTAAAGTGCAAGCAGGTTCTGCAGTCAGGTAAGTGTAAACAAAATGTTCCATTTTTGTTCAAACATTAAAATCAGCATTCCACATGGCTAGAGGAACATACAAGGTTTACCCTATTTATTATAATAGTGTTATTTTATAACTATTGGCATCATTTTATAAAGAACAAGTTATGTACTGGATCGAGAGTTCCACAATAACCCAATGTACTTCAGATAGTACAATTGACAAATGTTGTTGTTTTGTTATAAACATTTTTTTGTTGTTGTTTTTTGTTTTCCATAGCTTGTAGAAATAAATCTGCCCCTTCTGTTGATCCATTTATCTTTCCTCCCTCCAACATAGCAGTGCCCTGGGTACAGGGAGGCAGTATCACTTTTTCTTTACTAAAAGTAGGCTAACGGCCAATTTCCTGACCTTTTCCCCTTTCCTGGTGTTTGCTTCATTTGTGTTTATTGTGTTAAATGGTACAGATCTCAAATGAAACTAATTCCAAGGGCACAATAATCTAGCAATACGCTTATACAGTATATATCACATGATTTTGTTTTCAATAATTTCACATTATTATAATAACACTTTTTTGGCTAATGGAATAAACGTACGTAGGACATTGCCGATTACCTGTCAATGGCCCTGACTGTGTTCAGTTTAAGTCTTACATCAAATATATATAGACAGGGCAATCTTGTGGTGAAGTTGATGTCTATCCTCTGCGTACAGTGGTAAGCGCAGTTGCAGAATATTTCTGCATGCAAGAGATGGGGGAAAACCTAGTTACTAAAAATGGAATATTGGCAAAATCTTACATTTAGCATGCTTCATTTCAAAGGTTAATAGCCATAGTATTAGTGTACAAATTGCAGGGGAAAGTACGCCAGCTCCCACCCAAATATTTAAATACAAACATGTCAGAAAATACTGGAACTGTAATAGAAGTAATGATCCTGAATGCGGTCCATATGTACACAGATAGACCTTTCGGGTACAGAGAGCCTTACCAATGTACCAACTGTTAACGTGAATTTAAGACACAGCTAACAGATAGCTGGCGTTAAAGAATGGGTAGTGGGTGCATTGCCTAAAGGGGATAATTAAAAGCAATAATGTTTCTCGGTACATAGCCCTGTTTGAATCTTTTTTAAGTCCTATTCACGCAGATTTCCTGGGACATAGCACACTGGCTGATCTGCAGCCACTCAGTCTTAGGTTCTGCTTGGCCTCGCTCTCCTCCCCCTGCTTATTTTCTGTTCCCAGTAGGGCTGTGTAAGCAAAGCAGTCTGAGAGTGACATAATGAATCATGGTACACTGTATGGGGGGAGCTATTGGGGGGAGATAAGGCGCCAGGCCCCATTTAAGTCTGAAACACACAACAGGCAGGTGTTTTAGGTGCTTCTATTAGATACTGTATCACAGGCAGTTGTTTCTACGGCAGATGCTTGGATCTGGCTTATAACCCCTAAGACCCATTCCCTCCCTCCACCTGCCCCTGGGAACATTTAAAGCCAAGACCCTGGTTTGTTAACCGGGAAAAAGGGTGCATCATGCCGGCCATTCAATGGCACTGAGGGTCACTGTCATTTTGGTGTTTCATGCAGGTTCAAGCATGACTGCTCGGTCTGTGGTGGCTCTGGCCCTATGTCAAACTGTTTTCGTTGCCAACTAAACCATCATCTGAAAAGCCAATGTTTTACTGCCCAATGTCTACATTGGGCAGCCATAAGAACAACAGTAAGCATAACAGAGGTTGGTATTTTTTCAAGGTTTTGTTATCCCCTTTGTTTATTCCCTGTTTCACAGTTCTCTTGGAATTTAAAATTGGTTGCTGAGTTTCCAAAAGTGTTAAAGAAAAGTTTTATTGGGGCTTGATAAAGGACTATATGAAGTCTGAAACATGTTGCAATAAACCAAGGTTACTTTTTGCAGACCACTTCTGTGTGCTGTCCCCTTCCTTTTTCAAGGTTTATCTGTTTTAATAGGATACTCGACCTGACCATGAAGCTGGTCGGGCGGCGATTCTTACAAAATTAGATATTGGATCCACTTTTCAGTTATTTCCTGTGCATCAGAGCTGTTTTCACCTGCTAGGATGTCATCTGTACTACTATTATATGTGCCTTCCAATGGGCTGCTCCTTTTGTTATGCTTATTTCAAACTGTTTCGCTCCTTTTTTGAATGGATTGTGGTTTGTGAGACTCTGGGGGCTATAATTCACAATCTTGATGATTTTCAGTGCTGTCTTTCCTGGTAATTGAGATTCTCAAACAATGGCCTACTGGCTGACTCTGAGTAGGTCCGCCACTACTGGTTTGGAAATCCTTTCTACTTTCATATAATGATCACATCTGTTGGCAGGATAGGGATGAAAACAACAGTGACTTAGGTGTAGAAGGTTGTAGAGGAGTGGGATATTGCTTAGAAACCACAGACTTAATGAGAGATATATGAAACACACTAGGAATCTTCATATTAGAAGGAAGTTGAACTGCAGCCAAGCCTATCAATTCCAGAATAGGGAATGGGCCAATGAATTGCGTTCCAAGGAGGGATTTTGTAGATTTATAACCACACTTTATCTCCAGCAGAGTAAGATAGTAGTTACCTACATTTCTAATTGGCTGCAGAGTTTTGAACAAGCGCAGACTTCTAAAGGTTAGGCTTAGTAGAGTGCCCAATAGCGGACATTCAGGCAGCAAAGTCATTGGCAGCAAGAACCTTTGTAAAAAGGAAATCTTGAGGAAAACATCTAAGATTTATTCCAAAAACACAGAAATAGAGACCTTCAAGAAAACGAATGAGAAGCATTGGTTTGAGCAAATTCATCCCACAGCAAAAGGTCAGACCAATCATCTTGGGTAAAAGAAATATAGTACCGGAGGTATTGCACCAAGATCTGATTAGTGTGTTCTATTCCTTTGTGGGTGATATGCAGATAAAAATAAACTGTAATTTATTACCCATAGATTTATGAAGTTCTCTCCAAACGTAGAAATGAATTGAGTTTCTCTGTCAGGAACAACTTCTAAAGCAAGTCCATGAAGCCGGAAAATGTGTGAAATAAATATTTGAGCTAGTTCCCTTTTAAGTGCCAGGAAGGGGGTCCCAGTTTCGATCTGCAGGACTCCTTATCCCAAAAAGGTAGTTGTCAGTGCCACAAAGGCACTTATAAGTGCCAGGGAGGGGGGAGGGCAGGGGTTCAAGCTACAGCATTACCTTAAGCCCCAAAAGGCTCTTTTAAGGGCTTCTGCTGGGGTGCAGGGTCCCTACCTGCAGATGTGGGGGAGCAGCCCCCTGCTAGTGTGCACACACCTCAATTGGAGTGGCACTAGTGGACACCCCCCTTCTCAGCCCCTCACACCTCCCCTCGTCGTCAACACCATCCACTTGCAACAATATAGAAGCCTTCTTAGTTTCTGAATCTATTTCTGACATGTACGTAAACGCAAATTACCAGAAAAGAATCTTACAATGTATAGGTGTTCTTGATAGAACAGCTTCTACATTAGGATTTTTTTAAAAATTGAGTTTAGTTCTCCTTTAAATTTTGCATTGAAAAAAAAATGAAATTCTGGATTGTAACTACAATTTTTTTTATGCAAAACTGTTGATATTGTTCCACCATTAATTCTGCAGAACATATTGAAATCCTGAAAATCCGATTTAAACCCAATTGAAGTAGGATGTATCGGCTTTTTAAGTGCGAATTTAGAATTTTCTACTTTTCGAAATTTGACAGCACTTTTCACATTATCAACCACAATAACTGTCTTTTAGACCGACATTACTGAATTTTTGACTGATTACTGAACTACCTACCATCTTTTTCTTAAAGGGGAACTGTGGTCTCCATACAGTTTTCTACCTTTAAAATGAGCCATCAACCACCTCTCTACGTGCTCCACAGCCCAAGATATAAAGAAATTACTGACCAGAAAGTTAATGGGTGGGCGGCTGACATGTGACATTCCTAAGGCTGCTCCTCCACCTGGCCCCTGGGGAGCACAGCCTCAGACTTCAGTGTGTGCGGGAGACTGAAAGTACCCCCCTCCCTGCTGTGCGAAGATTACCACAGAGAAGGTCAGTGATTCTATAGCCCTTCTATAGACCTGAGTGTCCCACAACACCTGCAAGTGGGCGGGGCAATGGTACCCATGGATGGGCAGGGCTAAGGCACCTGTGAGTGGGCGGGACCACATGGGGCTGTAAAGGAAGGGGCCAAGGGGGGCCTGCAAATGAAGGGGCCATGGGGGCTTGCAAGGGGAGAAGGAGGCACAGGGCAGATTGACTATCATCCACTGTCATCCCCTGCACTTCCTGCTCTGAAACTGATGGTTCTCACTCTGCCTGAAAAGGCTGTTTTCACACAGTTTTCTGTAGGGGGGGGGTCTGAGTGGCACACAACACCTGCAAGTCGGTGGGGCAATGGCACCCGTGGGCAGGGCTAAGGCACCTGTGAGTGGGTGGGACCACATGGGGCTGTAAGAGAAGGGGCCATGGGGGGCCTGCAAATGGAGGGGCTATGGGGGTTGCAAGGGGAGGAGGAAACACAGGGCAGATTGACTGTCCTCCATTGTCATCCCCTGCACTTCATGCTCTGAAACTGATGGATTTAGAGCAGGAAGTGCAGGGGACCTTCTGATGCTGCTGCCATATCACACACAAAAATGTAAATAGCTTCAAAACTATGCAACATAAACAATGAAAATTAATTGCAAAAATTCTCAGGAGAGCAATTCCTATCAATTTACCTAAAGTCATTTTTGGACCACACTTCCCCTTTAAAGTTCCAACTTTTCTAATCAGCTGGTTAAACATTAATATAATGCAGGGTTATTCAATAAAAGTTCTAATCGTTAAAATGGTGCTAATTTTACCCCAACCAATTAGATGTTAGCCTTCAAATGTTAAATAATATCTGATTGGTAGATATGTTCGAAACTGTTGAGTTTCGTTTCGTTTTGAAATTTTCGGAAATTTTGAAAGTTCGAAAGTTTGAGTTTCGATTTTCGAAAATCGTCTACTTTTGTTTTTTTGAAAATTGTCTACTTTTGATTTTCAAAATCGGCTACTTTAGATTTTCGCTGATTATCTACTTTCGATTTTCGATGATTATCTACTTTCGATTTTCGATAATTATCTACTTTCGATTTTCAATAAAAATCGAAAATTCAAAAAATTCGGTTTCCGTGAAATCTGGGAGTTCTGAAAGTTTCGTTGGGACTTCAAAACCCTCAGATTCGATTCGAAACTGGGTTCTAATCGAGCCCACATTACATCTCTACTGATTGGTTGGGACCAAATTAGCCCCATTTTTAACGACTAGCAGGGAGATTCAATAAAAGTTGTTATCGTTTAAATTGGTGCTAATTTTGCCCCAACCAATCAGATGTTAGCGTTCAAATGTTAAATAAGATCTGATTGTTGAGGCAAATTTAGCAACATTTTAAACTTTAAGACCTTTTATTGAATAACCCCGTAGAACTTTTATTGAATAACCCTGCATGTTTTAAAGTTTGTTTAAATCTAATGCATGTGTGAATCTAATAGAAACTTTATTTTCAAAATGTCCGCAGTTTTCATCTGTAGTTTTGACCAAGTAAATTTTATCAGAACAACAGGTACCTGTACTGTAGTTTTAACCTAAAACCAGGTTCTGGACACAATACAGTACATCCCTAATAGTATTGCATTTTACAGTCTGCAGTTATTAGGGTTGCCTTTTAGATTTTCTAGCATCTTTGATATATATATATATATATATATATATATATATATATATATATATATATATATTATATACTATAGTATCTGCATTCATATATAAACTTAAGAAGAAAAAAATCTGCAGCACACAACTAATTTAGTGTGAGATTATATACATTCCTTTATTATAATATGTAAACACATACATATCCAGGACTGGTAATGTACAGAACAATTGATTAAAAACATTAAAATATATTATGTACACATAGCAGCATTCAAGTAGAGCAGCGAAATGGTGTAGTGCGAAGCATAAATTAGTAAACAGACTCTAATCAAAGTAATTAGCATATGTTAGAGTAACAAGAGTAGCTATAAGATTAATACAGTGTATACTTATCTATCCCTATGCATGGCTCAACACTTAAAGAAGGTACAACCCATGGGAGTTAAGGCGCCAGCGTTGCTGTACTCAGAAATGCTGCTATTCCATCGGAAACGATAGGTCCCCCTGACGCGTTTTGCCTGGTATCTCTGGCTTTCTCAAAGGTGCACCTTATACCATTTCGCTGCTCTACTTGAATGCTGCTATGTGTACATAATATATTTTAATGTTTTTAATCAGAAATGTATATAATCTCTCACTAAATTAGTTGTGTGCTACAGATTCTTTTATTCTTAAGTTTTTATATATCTGGTTCTTATCTGTTCAGCACCTCCCCATTATACTTGTTACTTTGGGACTAACTAGTGCCATACCTATCTTTAGCTTCCATAGTATCTGCATTCACTTTGCTGTATAGGCTTTTATTGCTTATATTGCTTGTCCAAACATTAAACTAGTACTTCTTTGTGCAAAAGCACTGAGCAGGTTAATATTGCTTGCCCAAACATTAAAACAAAAATAACTTAAAGGGATTAATTGTTTTTTCAGCAAAATTAGCAAGAGATAGATGGTAATATATTTCAGTTATTAACATTATTTTGTCATCAACATGAGTTAGGTATCTTTCTGTGGTGCTAAGGCTCGTAATGTCCTAGTTTCCCAGCTGACATAAAGTTATGATTAAAAAATTCGAAAATTCGAAAATCCGCGAGCGGACCCGGTAAAACTAAAAATACCCTTGAAATAACGAGATTTTTCGAAAATTTTCGAAATTACGAAATTTCACGTATTTTCGGGAATTTTTCGAAATTACGGGTTTTAATGTATTTTCGAAAATACAAGTAATCCTCGTAATTCCGAAAATTTTCGAAAATACGTATGTATGGAATTAACAGAAATCCTTGTAATTTCGAAAATTTTCGAAAATACATGTTTTCCCGTATTTTCGAAAAATTTCGAAAATACGTGAAAACTCGTATCGGAAATACGAAAAATCCGCGAATCAGAAGTTCGGAAGGCGGAAAATCCGGAAAAATCCCCCGTTCGCGAATGGGATAAATCCGCGGCGGATCCGAGTTCGGATCCGCGAACCGGCCATCCCTAGCATTTACCAGTGAACCTCTGCACCAAAGCCTCAGAACTGAACATCTTCCTTTCTTATAAGGATTTTCTTTTTTATATATCACTCTGCTCTGAACAGAGTTAACCCCAGCCTGCATTTAAAAGGAATGGCATTTTAATACCATTATCTGCATAATATTGTCTGAATTGTAACCTGGTGTTGGAATGTGTTTGTTGTTACAACTTTTTTCTAATTAAAGGACACACTCCTTAAAGGGCGTCTATACCAAAAAATAAGTTATTTTAAATTGACCATAGCTGGAAACTATTATTCTTCCCAATCCCCACTGTATCATTTTTATGTTGATCTGCCCCTATTTTTTTTAGATATCCAATCTAAAACTTCTTATATTTCAGCTGTCAATCAAGTTACTGGCTCTCAAAAACTATTCTTCTGTGAGTAGTTTTACTGTGGCTGGAATGGTGACAGAGTTTTGACAGTTGGAATGCTGTATGCTTTGTGCAGGCTTGACAGTTGGTTTGTGGGGAAAAAGTCAGGTCGGATGGAAGTGGGAGTGGTTAAAAGAGGGAGGGGGGATACTGCTCCTAAACAAAATGTGTGCTGGATTGAAGGCATGCAGCAACACATGCAAATCAGAGTAAGTGCTACTTACATGTCTTCAATTATAGATGTAAGGATAGATTTAAACCTGCTCATTGAGGTTTCTTGACGTAGAGAGAGGGGAATAGAATTCCAGAGGATGGGAGCCACAAGAGAGAAAGGTTTAAGGTGAGGGGAAGCAGTATCAGTGGGGGTCTATACAGGCGATGGTTCTGTGATGATCGAATGGCTAGGGCGGGGACATATGGGGAAAAAAAAATAATTTTGAATGCGCTGTTTAACGGGGAGCCAGGTTGTTGTCCAGTACAGAGGAGATTTGGGATCCTGTTTATTAGAGAGCAAAATAATATGTGTAGCAGAGTTTATTATGGACTAAAGGGGAGAGAGGTGGGAAGCAGGAAGACCAGTAAGTTGTAGGTTATAATAGTTGAGGCGCAATAGGATGAAAGCATGCATAAGCATTGCGGTAGTCGGGACTCGGGAGAGAACAGAACTCTGGAGATTTTTGCTATATTGCATCAGGTTTTAGCAACATAGTTAATGTGGTTAGAAAAGGAAAGAGAGTAGTCGAAAATAACCCCTAGGCACCGTGCCAATTGAATAGGGGGTATTGTCAACTGAAACAGAGAAAGATGGGACTGGACCAGGTTTAGGTGGGAAAATAATCAGTTTAGTTTTAGAAAGATTTAATTTGAGACTGTGTCAGGGGGGAGACTACACTACATCAAACTATACATTTTTGGTCATTGGTTTTGGACATACCCTTTAAGGTTAGAAATTTAAATGGGGGTCTAAGGGACATATTTATAGAGGGACATTATTTTCAGGGGTGGGGGGGTGGGATGGGGGTGTGGTTTCCGAAAGACTTTACCACAGCTTTGGTGAGCCTTAAGATTGTCTGAGCTTATAGGGATACTTATAGGGATACTACACACAGGCCAAGGTAATTAAGTAATTAACAAGATTCAATGTGGACTACAAATTGCTCACCAGCTGTGCTACAAGGGCTAAACAGGGAACAAAAATACTTTTACCCTATAGCACATAGAAAAGGTAATGGTAGGCGTACCAGATATGAATTTAACAGGGTCGCAAATAACAATGGGGCACAGGAGGAAAGGCAATAGCTTAGGACTGTCTCTGCAGACAATGTGATAATTTGCCTCTCATATTATTAGGAATTCACAAATATATATATATATATATATGTATATATATCATACACAATACAAGGATTGTGGAAGCACTCCAATTAGGATAATTTACAACTACATTTAGCGGAAGTGCTACTGATCTGGTAAAAACATTTATACAAACATAGAAAAGATAATCAATGCACATTCCTAGGCCCCATACAATATCATATTGTCTGCACACTGGCATACTTTATAAACAAAGGGGTTTTAGTACTTTTTTTATTTTTTTTTTACAATTACGATTAGCAAACTTTGCAATTCTCATTATTACACATTGGATCCATATAACAGGCTCTCTCACTTCCCCCCAGCCCTTTGGCTTTTTAAAATGAGGGAAGAGGCCATCCATCCAGTGCTTTATATTAAAGGCATAGGACCTCCCATAAAAGGGGTATGTTGGGGGTGCTATTACCACATGGAGGCTTGACCAAGCCTCCCAATAAATACATACAATACAAGGATTGTGGAAGCACTCCAATTAGGCTAATTTACCACGACATTTAGCGGAAGTGCTACTGATCTGGTCAAACATTTATACAAACATAGAAAAGATAATCAATGCACATTCCTAGGCCCCATACAATATCATATTATCTGCACACTGGCATACTTTATAAACAAAGGGGTTTTAGTATACATTACTTTGATCACATGAATGAAAAGCCTTCCAACCATGTCAAGGTAACCCCAGTCTGGAAGATCCTAACTTCTAACCTTTTTAAATTTCTTTTACTTCAATTACGATTAGCAAACTTTGCATTTCTCATTCTTACACACTGGATCCATATAACAGGCTCTCTCACTTCCCCCCAGCCCTTTGGCTTTTTAAAATTAGGGAAGAGGCCATCCAGGACTTTATTTTAAAGGCATAGTATGCCAGTGTGCAGATAATATGATATTGTATGGGGCCTAGGAATGTGCATTGATTATCTTTTCTATGTTTGTATGTATATATATATATATATATATATATATATATATATATATATATATACCCCCTACTGTAAATTATAAGGATGTTAGAAGTCACAGAGGAGTTCCATGACCATATAAAAGCACAGGGCCTCTGATCCCCCCTTTCCCCCCACAGACACATTAAATGTTGGCAGATTCTAAACAGTACGGCACTATGCTCCCAATCTTGAACACTTTTAATGCTTACGTTAGTGTAGCAAAGATCTTTCAATCATCAAAGGGTTACAGGCTGGAAATAACTTCCTCTCACACATCTCTCTCTGGCTCTGACTCAGCCATCTCTGGTTCTGCACAGTTGAGCTCAATCCCAGCTGAGGTTACACAACATGATCAGGCTGGCCGGGTTGTACTGCGGATTCATGGTGAGTGAAAATGCATGGGGGAAACCACATCCATGTTATAATTGATTATAACAAAATTACTTACAGTTGGGATCCATAGGAAATTGGTGGATTTTATATATATATATATATATATATATATATATATATATATATATATATATACTAGCAAAAGTGTGCCGTTTGGTGCACAGTGGAAATTACGTGTGTATGTTTTGCTATGTGTAGTTGCAGTGCTCACAGGAACCATCAGGAAACATCCAGGGGGGCAATAATAAAATTAGTCTGAAGGTCCTAAAAAAAACCAAATAATCGCATCATATTAAATGAACAAACACACACTTACATCCTCCCTTACCTATACTACCTGCCAGCTAGAATATAGAGGGTCTATGTGGAATAAACCTGCAGGTCTGAACTGACCCAGGCAATCTAAACAGCACCATGTTAATGAGCATCCGATAACTCTAAAGCTTTAACGCCTTCTGATTCTGTATTGTTTTGAGGCTTTAGTTGCCCTTTAAATGGACAGCAGAATTCCCACACTGTAGTCCCATACAGCAATAGCCAAATCCAGTATGGCTATTACTGTATTGGACTACTGTATGGGAATTCTGCTGTCCATTTAAAGGGCAACTAAAGCCAGTTGCTGGGAGTTGTAGTTTCCAATTATCTGCAGTCTCAAGGAATTGGGAGTTACTGTATGGGATTATAGACCCCCCCCACTTCAGTGTTACATTACTTTGCTTGGGCTGTCTTCAGGTAAGGTACTTCGGTGTACAATCCAGCAGCTCAGTGTGAAATCCGATGGCTGCTCGCTTTAAATCTGCCTGACATCACTACTCAGCCCCCGGGAAGTGAAACAGATGCTGAGTAGACAGCAGATGCAGTGCAAGCGGCAGACAGATTTCACAATGATGTGAGTGACTCGAGTATAAGCCGAGGTTCGGTTTTTTAGGATATTTGTAAAGCCTGAAAACCTTATACTCAAGTATATATGGTATACACTACAATCAAATAAAATACAATGAAAAGCACAATATCATGCTAGAAAATGATTGTGTTAATCTGATTAATGATATACTGAACGATTTCAGTTCATAGAGTGATGGGTCTGTGTCTTAAAACTTCCAGTTTCCATTATCAGTGATCAAGGTGGATCCACAGGGGACTAGAATTACTGGCAGGGCCAAGACAAGTGAAGAGGCAGTGAATGTATAAAACATATTAATCATTTTCCCTTTCCCTTCACTGGCGCCAGCCTCAGCCTCTGCCTCCGTCTCCCCGGCGCCTGGAAAATGGATTCTCTGTCCCTACAGGTACAAGTGAGAGCTTTCTGGGACATGTCATCAGAGCACTTATTATCGGCACTGCAAGAAACAAGCTTAAACAGACCATTAAGGAAACAAACAGCATTGTGGGAATTGTGTTATACCTTTCTGCTATGTGTTAAATAAATATATACCAGTTATTTTCTGAGCATTACTACTGAATGGGTTAAAATGTCTCCAGAATGGTTTACAGAACTTTTTCTGCTGTTAGTCTCACTAGAAATAAATTACATTGCTGGATCTGTTATGATCAGAAATGATGCTTGCTGATCTGACAGGGAAATAGTTAAATGAAAAAACCTGTATTGAATGCACTCATTGTGTTAAATACATCACTGTCAAAGCAATGATCATTGTTTGCTGTTTTAATTTGAGTTAAATGCTGCTAGTTGTACTTTTTTGCAATTTGAAGCTTGTGTACAAGCAACCCCCAGCGCCCCTTCTTGGTCCAGTGCACATGTGTGCCTTTATACAAGATAGGGTCAGTGTGAGTAGGAGGGGAGAAGCTGACAGAATGGGTGCTATCTTCAAGTGATATATTGGACCATGTAAAAAAGTGATCACTCCTACTACCCATTGAATTATAGGTTTTATTTAAAAAAGGTTACTTTTTACAGTTTAAAATCATTTTTAAAACTTATAGTACAGGGAGCTCTGGAATTATTCAGGGAGATGTAATAAAAGTTCTTATCATTAAAAATGGTGCTAATTTCCCCCCAACAAATCCGATGTCAGCTTTCAAATGTTAAATAAGATCTGATTGGTTGGGGCAAAATTAACACCATTTTTAACGATAAGAACTTTTATTGAATCTCCCTGATTGTCCCTCCCCTAACCCACTGAGCTGAGGAAGTAAAAGGTGAATACTCCAATCAGGTAAATCCCCATCTAAAAGGAAAGGGAAGCGAGAAGTAAAACTGGAAGTGAAAGGGGAATTCAGACCCATTTATCATTAGAAAGACATAGAAAAACAAGCAATGTATCAATTTAATTGGCAGTTTCTGACTTTTAAGTCATGGATGTTTATTGCTTATATTGTTTACTGCTTTTTCCTTTCAATATATCCATTTAGATATACAGTACATATAATGAATACTTACTGAATTATAGTACACATATTTTTTGCAAATAAAATTTGACCGCACTATAATAATAATAATTATAAACAGTAAAAAACCCTAAAAAATACCAAAATATCAAAGTTCCAATTCTCAACTTTCCAATTATACAACATTCCATGTCAATGTTCAATTAATTAGTGTTTTACTCTTAATAACAAATGATATTCATTTGATTTAGTTCCTAATGTACAAGGGACCCGGTACTTGTACAAAGTCCTTGGTAAAGAACAAATTTAGATTTTATTATGTAACACAGGTATTGTGCTAATTAACAATTCCTAATTATAGCCTTGATTTTAAGGGGTTTTGCTGTATTAAAAGTATTAGGGTTCCCCTTAAAGTGCCTAGAATGCCCTTTCTCCCCTTAAATATATTCCCTACATATGCAGTTATACCACTTAATGTGATATAACTGCACAATAGATGTTTTTCCTATTACACACTATATTTAGAGGACTGTTTCACCTTCACCTCTTTTTGATCTGATTTATCAGCTGTCCAGATTTCATTAGCAACATTCTGTCATTCCCAAGAAACTGGGTCATACTATACCTTGGAACTATTGTATATTAGTAGAACATTAGGTTCATACCTGGCACGGGATTATTAAGGGAATAAAAAGTGAAACAAGCATGTGTTTAGTGGCAGAGATTTTAAAAAGCAAATTAATTGGAATTACTGTATTGTACTGTTTGTTTTTTTAACCAAAAACATTTTTTCGGGAGATGTAATACCTACCTCTGTGCTCCTCTTGCCTTCTGGGTTCCCACAATGCAGTAATCACTTAATCTAATTTACTGCATTGCAGAAACCTGAAAAGTAAGGAACGTGGAGGTAACACCTCAATTTAAAAGGGAAGAGTGGGTTTAACTCCATTTTAACTCATACAGAGTCCGGGAGATTGAATAAAAGTTCTTATCATTAAAAATGGAGCTCATTTTGCACCAACCAATCAGATCTTATTTAACATTTGAAAACAAACATTTGATTGGTTGGGGCAAATTAGCACCATTTTTAATGATAAGAACCTTTATTACATCTCCCTGATGTTATTAATTAGTTATTAATGTATATCTTGATAATTATATTAGACAAATCTGTAGCACTTTAAAGATTGTATTTGTTGTATAATCTCTGTAAAATTGGTTACAAATTATTAAAATGCACATTTCACAGCAGTCTTGCCTCTTTACATGGCATTTCACTCACTACACTACAAAAACATCCAAGTTCTTAGCTTGTCATACACTTGGGTAATTGGTACATGCAATACCTACCTCTGAACGTTAGACATACATTTTGCACTTTGTAGCCATAGCATTTAGTATAGTTAACACCAGCTGATGCTTAGTGAGTGCTAAACAGTCTTGCTATCTTAAAAGCACTGAAAAGCTGAGAGTTATGCAAATTCTAAACATTCTGTTCTACATAACGACGGCAATTAATGCTAAATATCAATAGTGTCCCTTGGCATTGATTGCATCTGATTTCCATAACAACTGGCTGCTGGAGTGAAGAGACACAGGATTTATCATGAACAATTTCTAATTATTTGCCACGGTAACACAAAAGGAAGATAGAGTTGATCAGGATGCCTGTCAGACCTGGTTGTCATATGAAATGAAATATTGATTGTATGATTTTTTTTTTCCTCTCTCATCTTAAAAGAATACATTGCAGTTATGATCAGACAAGGGTTAAACAC
Source organism: Hymenochirus boettgeri (assembly GCA_019447015.1). Classification (NCBI taxonomy): domain Eukaryota; kingdom Metazoa; phylum Chordata; class Amphibia; order Anura; family Pipidae; genus Hymenochirus; species Hymenochirus boettgeri. Next base: position 166,884,162 of record CM033472.1, read on the forward strand.
TGTTAAAGCAAACATACTGTTTAGATAACTGTCTCCAATAAAATGTGACTACAACCCCCTTTAGCTCATTGCCCTAAAAGTTACCCCACTGCCTTGTGAGCTTGTGACCTTGACAGAGGGTACAGTTTCTCAGACGCAACAGCAATCTGAGCAATAACATCAAGCTAATACATGTATGTATTGTGATGCTAAAGCTTAGGAAAGAGAGATTACAGCAGTCTGTGTAAGATGTGCTCGGTTTTTTAATTGTGAATTTGGATTTGAGTGCATAGCAACCACTATGAACTCATGAAAAACAACCATTCCCCCCACTTTTATGTCCTGCTGCTCTTTAATGTCACTTTTCCAACCAATCAGAAACCTCTATTGATTTTCCACTGGCATTAAGTGGCTTTGGACATTGATCAATGATTTAAAAGAGAAATACTAAATCTTATGGATGTGGAAGACAGAAAGGGCAGTGTGTGATATAAAACAAGGTAAATAAAACCATGAAGGAATATTCAACATTAGGTTGACAAGATAGCTGATGATGCAGCTAATGGATTTTTGTAATTGTATATCTTACAAAAATGATGCGCAAATACAGTCAAGGTTTATTGCATTTTTTTGTTATAGAATTTAAAATTCTAATGAAAACTTGAATGGAAAATTAACTCAAAATTTCCTGCAGCTCACAGTTTTACATTCTCAGACTTTAGAAGTAAACTCTCAGCTCTAGTGTCAGATATTAGCCAATCCAAGCAGGCATGATACTGTACATATAGGTTAAAATGTATGTATTTAGTTAACATTTAATGTTTTCAATAGCGAGTCAGCTATTAATGTCATCAAAGTTAATTTTAAATGAAGAAATATATTTGTATGAATTCTACTGTTTGGGTGGAAATGGCATTTTATTCCGGCATCTGTACATGAAGAGAAACTCTTCTGACATAACAAAAATAATTCTGGAATGCTACCAAGTTGCTAAAATGGAGGGAAACACCCTCAAAATTTTGTCTTGGAATTATTGGTTTGCCAGCGGATGGATCATTTTAAAGGGTGACTTTACTCACCGAAACAACTTTACATTTTCTGAAACTACAATTTGAGTCAAGTAAAATGATGGTACTCACATGTTTATCTGCGCTTGCTTTGTCATTAAATTATGAATGTTTAGTGAGTACTCCTAATACCCCCCACCCTCCCTTACTCACTGCCTTCTTTTAGTGTCTGTGACACTTATGTGTTCTGCACAGCCTCACCATGGACACTGCTCTGCTTACACATCTCCCCCTCCCCCCTGCTGTCTTTTCTCTGCTGATTCTCTTAAATGTTGCAGAAAGTGTGCTGGCAGGCAGGCAAAGAGGCAGTCAAGCATGAGTCACATATTATAATGTATGCTTCTGGTGTGACAGGTCTTTTCCTGTAAATGTGATTAAAAATATGATTTCTCAGAATCTACAGCTCAGATTTAAAATCTGAAAAAAGTTTTGGAGAAGTGTAATATTGCTGCATCAATTTTTTTTTGAAAATTCAACTTTTTTAGAGTAAGTACAAAAGTAAACCTATGGCTGCCTTAAAATTCATAAGAGACAATTCATATTCAGATTTTAAAAGTTCTGCTGGATCTACAAATTTTCCAAACATGCAGTTCCGCCTTAAAACCATGCTTGTTTTAAAACCAGGATTCATTACTAGTGCTGACTACGGGCGTATTGATATTATTTCCATCTCCTTACAAGTGTCTGTTTCGGTACATGACCGTTTTTCTACACAGGTACCTATTTCGATACTCACAAAGCAATTCATTAATTTCTAGAGAACAACTGAGAAATTAGTTAGAAGTGAATCTTTTCAAACTGGCCAAGCATAAACGAAGGTGCATTTATGTGAAAGCTGCATGCTGAGACAAAATGAATGTCTGCATTGAATATGCAAAAAGTAAATTAATTTTAAATGAAAGCTTATTTTTAGCCAGCTAAAAAGCAGCAAAAAGATGAAAACTTGTCAGCAAATGTACCAGATTAATATAGAAAAGTTAGTTTGTAATAACTGTGTGGGCCATTTTTGTTTAGGGCAGTCTAAGATAATCAGATAATCAGGACATGGATTTGACAGTATACAGAAATATGTATTTAAAATGTGTTTTAATTTTGTATGTAAAGTTACCAGTTCTTTGGCATTTGGCATTATGCTGGTGACTTTTTTAACTTATTATGAGGTCAAAAGTATTTCAGGAACAACTTATGTTACCCACATTTTGGCCTGGTATGTTGTTTTCTGATGTTGATATAAATCTACCTAGTGTCGATAGCAGCTCTTTATGACAGAATCTTTAATGCCAGCAAATATCTGGATGTAGAGATTTGGAATGGGTAAACCCTATTCGCAATGCACAGAGAGACGCAATTGGCTTGGTGCATTACCTAAAGGGGGCAATAGAGATAGAGATTGCGATAGCGTCTCCTGGTGCCTAGCCCCAAATGTATCTAAATTGAACTGCACAAATGCCTATTCTGTTTGCTCCCGGTGGATCGAAATGTAAACATAATGCTTCCTGGTTATATATAGAGATGGGATATTGGTCCCCCCCTCGGTTCCCGAAATCTGAATGATCCGTCCGAATCCGGACGGATCGCCCGGATTTCGGGAGTTCGGAGCCTATTTTCTATAGTTATCGAACATTCAATAATTTTCTAAAATAGCCTTGAACGACTGATAATTCTCGGAAATACGATCGGAAACTTGAAAGTAGTCTCCGATTGTATTTTTGAGGATTATCGAACATTCAAGGCTAATTCTGAAAATTATCGAAAACTGGACCCCCCTGACCCCCCTGAATTTTCCCCAATAGTGGAGGAAATAAATAGAGGGCGTTTGAAGAGGCTTTGTTGATTGCTTCGTGTCTGCTTAAATCAGCCATTCTTGCTTGGGCCAAGCTACCTCTGCCAATGAGGGCACAGAATGGCCCATTTGGCAATTGCCAGAATTTCCAGAATGATGTCCAGACCTTGCAACACAGAAAACTAGTACCTAATTATTAGAAATTATGAGAAATTATTATTCCAGCAATATCTTGGTACATGTTGCCCAATTACTGCCTATACATTTCACAACTTCCTGACAGTTCCCTTATACATCTAAAACATGTTTGTACATCAACTGTCACCCACCTGGTACCTGATTTCATGCAGATTTTGTTCTAATTTAATGTTATACATTTCTTTCCAGATGCAAATATCCCAATAATGTAAGTAAATTGCATAAATATGTATAATCAATAACTGAACTTAAATAACTAAATTCATTTAGTTGCATGGCGGAAAAAAGTGACAATTCAGTGTTGTAGGCAGAAAATAAATAATGTTCAAAAGCCGTTTCATTAAAGTGTTAATGCTCATGGTTTCTTCTTTGACCCTTGTATTATTTCAGAGTCTCCACATGATGTCCCTGGTGTCTGTGTTCTGCTTGATACACCTCTCCAGCTTTGCTTGCTACATGGCTTGCTGCACTACAACTCCTTTGAGCACAGAGCACCAAAAACATTTATACACAACATTGCTTGATTTCAAAGTATAAGAAATCACAGCTCCTCCACACTTACTGTTCTCTTGAACTGCCTGACAATGACTTACATTTATAATCAACACAGAAACCCAGAACTCAGACTAGGGTTAAAATACTGCAAAAGGCAAATACACCCCCCCCCCATTTGTCTTAATTGTGAAAACTGCTGCCACGAGCTTAAGAACTGTCTGTATGTTTATGGGGAGGTTGAACAGGTGCATATGCATGTCCCATATTACTGACAGACTCCACTGGAATCTTCTGTGAAATTTGCAATAACTATCGAAATCTCACAAAGAGGGCCTTTGAAAATGGAAGAGATGTGGCCCTATTATCACTTTTTGGCAAGCCTTACAGGGAAATGTAATAAAAGTTCTTATTGTTAAAAATGGTGCTAATTTTGCCCCAACTAATCAGATGTTATGTACCATTTGAAAACCAACATTTGATTGGTTGGGGCAAAATTAGCACCATCATTTTTAACAATAAGTATTTTGATTACATTTCCTTGTTAGTATTTTAAATGTTATATATAGGACTTCCAATTTCCTTACAATGGGGAATTAACAGGTTGTCAATCTTTATTGGCTGAAACATGGTGACATTAATGTTATTGTCTATGGCATAAAAATGAAAGCAAATAAAGCTTTAAAGGGCATGTCCACCCCCAAAACTATAATCCCCCCACTATTGGCCCCATCATGTAGTGTAGTGTAATCCTTACCTCACATCCCAGCTCCATATGGTTCTCCTGTAGTCCCCCCCAAAGTCCCAAAAACTGCCCACCAGTAGGATAGCAGAGTCCATATAGGACTCTGCCTCCTACCTGGCCTCCGGGAGAAGTTTGGCATGCGTACTGCAGCCCTTCTCACCCTCCCTCCCCCTCCCTCTCCCTCCCGATTTGGATTTCCTTCCCCTAGTGTAAAACCCTTTTTAGCAAACATTGCCCCTGTCCCCCCAGCCCCAAGAGCTATGTTTGTAATATCAGAAAATGCCCAGAACATTACTTACCTTCCCTCTTGCCTCCGCCGCACTGAACTCCCGGCAGCCGCGTCCGTGATTGGCTGCCACTCAGCCAATCACAGATGCAACTGCTGGTCCCGCCCCTCTGCTTGCATTTTCTCGCATTTTCTGATATTACAAACATAGTGGTTGGGGCTGGGGGGACAGGGGCAATGTTTGCTAAAAAAAAATTCTGAAGGGTGGACATACCCTTTAATGTAATTATTTACTTCAAAGAAAATTAAATAATGATAAACACTGCTTACAAACAGGTATAATTTGACTTTGAAAACTCTTACTACAGATAGGTCAAAGAATCCGACATTATGAGTTGTTTCACTTTTAATTTTGTCAGTAGTGGTTTATACTACAATACCAGTTCTGCCAAGGTCACTGATCCTCCAGCATGCCACTGTTGCTATTTTGTTAAAAGCTGTCTTACCTAGACTGTATGTTTCAAAGGAGATGTGACTTAATGGGGTTAGAACTAAGGAATTGGAAATATCCCAGTGGACCCTCTTCAAGGTCACAGAAATCCAAAACTTCGGAGAGTTGTCATATCAAAACAATTGAACTAAGAGCATTCATCCTTTATGTCACCTCACTAGTTTTTCAGAGTTTTGCTGTTTTTCAAAACTTGTACAATTTGAATGCATTGATCAAGTCTTCACAGTTTATTATCCATTACTGCAGAATGGGTGGTGCATGTTCTGAATTTTTAAAGGCTTTTAAATCTTTTAGAAAAGAATATGTTGTTAAATTGTATTTAAATATAGAAAGCAGAATAAATTGTGAAACAGGTCAAGATGTAGACAGGAGTCTAATGTCTAAGTGCTTCGTTCTATTAATGTTCTTTTTCTCTGCCTTGGGAATGCCAATAATACCTTGTGGTATCCTGTTTAATTATCAGATGTCTGTGTACTTGACTATGGAGACAGCTATTTATTTTACAATAGAAATCTAAGACCCAATGTCATTAGAGTCATAACAAGCATTCAGCAACATTTTTTTAGGGAATAAGAGGTGTATTTTACAAATCTAGAGGTTCTACAATATAACAAAGTTGCATGACATCTAAATGAAAATATTTGAAATGAAAATGTGTTTCAGAATTGTGACTAATATTTTTGCTGACTGATTTAGAAATCAGAAATCTTTCTGTAAAAAGTAGAACTAAACTTAATTTAAAAAAATCCTAATATGAAAGCTTTTCTCCCCAGAACATCTATACATTGTAAGATTATTCTTTAGCAAGTTGCATTTATGAACATATGAATAATAGATTCTGTAATTAAGACTGCTTCCATGTTGTTGCCAGTACAACTCACAGACCACGTAGCATTTAAAGAGTCTTGTGAGCATGTCCACCTAAAAACACCAATATGGAATTCCCTAATAAACCTTTGAAAGCTGCTTGTTACTGTGCAGTTTATTTTCCAGCCAGCATGAATTGCATACAGCCTTTTTGGGGCATGTCTTTAAAATTCTATTTATCACAAAAGATAAAACCTCTAAATGTACATGTATTCTTTGTATATGCTGCAGTCTAAAGTGTTTGATTTAGAAACTCACAGCTAATGAAGTCAAAGGTTCTAATCCCCAGACTAACCAACAGAATTTTAGCAAGACAGGCTCAATTCCCCAGACCTTCTTTTTTACTGAAATGTTAACATTCTGGGCCTCATTTATCAAGAGCCAATATTGGTATGACCAGGGCTTTCTGTCATTATTTATTATCACAATAGCGGCTCTCAGTGAATCAAGTTATTTTTGCGAAAATCTAAGACCAGCCTACAGTTGGTTTTAGATTACCGCAAAAAAGCCGTACTATAGGTTCCTTCATCCATGCTAGCTAATAATACACTGAACTCTTTTTATATGAAAAGCAATGGAATATATTATTGCTAGGGACAGGAGCATTAAAATAAGTGTACTACCTGTGTCAGGTAGTGTCAAGGAAATATATCTGTGCTGTTATATGATTGGCTGAAGCACCCTTGCTTTGATCTTTTTAGCACTACAAAACATGGGAATTATACTGCGTACATTTTTTTTATCGAAATTACAATACATTTTTTTAAAATGTAGCCTAAAACCTGTAATGATACTGTTTCTTTAAATTTACACACCTGGAACAAATCATATGCCCAACCCCCAAACCCAGAGAATGTTATACAGTAGTTTACTTACCTCTTTGCAGTTCCTGAAGTTCATTGTCATTAGCTCTGTCCACATCATAAAATCTGGCATCCACTTCAGATGCGGGCTTCCTTTCATACTATCACACCTCCTCTGTATTAACGTGTAAGCTCTGGAAGAGCTCATTGAGCTTGTAGAAGAGGTGAGAATCAAAAATACAATCAAAGACAGTAAGGGATAATGAGCTTTAGAGATCATGGAGAGGTAAACACCCATAATTATATGAGGGTGGGAAGGTAAGTATAGATTTTTGTTCCAGAGGCGGACATGCCTTTTAGGGAAAAAGAAAGTAGGAGTTTAAGTTTTTCTTTAATAAAACAATATAACCTGCATGTGTTTGTGCCTATGTCAAAGATATAAAGGTGTGTCGCTAGAAGGAGCAGTCCGTGTTGAACAAGCATAATCTTAAATAGCTGCTAAATAAAAAATGGAAGATTAAATTAAATTATACTTATACATTTATAAATATGAGCTTAGTGGCCCTGTAATGTATCAACCATTATTAAACCATGAAACCAAAAAGATTACATATTATAAGCCTACAATTTTCAAAATTTAGCTTGCTTAATGTTTGGATTGCTGGGGCTAGTTTACCTGCACAATCAGCATACTGAAAGCCGTAGAGCTATAAAAGTATACAACAAAGGGAAACTTTGAATTTTCATTGAAAGGCTGTACTTTGGAAGGGAAAGTGTTTGTCAGTGCCACAAGTTTCAAAACTCAATAATCTTGCTATAGCAATGAAAGAGGCCAAATTTCAGAATTCATTCTGATTAAATTGCTGTGTGTGGTTGCCATGGAAGGTAGGTGTTTAAAAATAGTAGAAGGTGGGTTTACCTGTGTATGTGTGGTGTTAAGGGGTATATTTTTGTGTTATAACAAGTAACTTCGTTGGTAACTTGCCATGGTAACAGAAGAGTAAGTTGGGTGTGGTGGTGTATCAGTGGATTTGTGTACTGTGGTATTAAGGGGTATGTTTTTGTGCTTTAGTGCATAATGCATAAATTACTATTTTGAAGGTTTATGTATGGTTGCCATGGAAATATAAGGGTAGATTAGAAGATTTCTTTCTTGTAGTTCTGAAGATGTGTGAACACTACAACATTCATCAACTGTAGATAGCAGCAGGGAATTCTGGGAGTTGTAGTTTGCAGACATCTGGAGGACCACAGGATAGCATACAAACAAATGTGTACTTACACCCTGTTGTGCTGATACATACAGCACCTCCCCCCAACATCTAGTCGAAATGAGAATTAAGGTGTTTTATTAGTAGCAGGGGGGGCTGGACGGTAGCAGGGCCTGCCACAAGCCCGTAACCTCTGATCGCGGAGCCCATGACCTCCACGATCAGCTGTTTATATACAGCTGATCGTGCGTATGAAGGAAACATACACGTGATCAGCTGTTTAAAAGACCAGACCCAAACTTCCTGAAATGAACCACTGATTGCGCGTATGTTTCATTCATACACGCAATTAGCTGATCATGGAGGGGCCCAGACTCCAATCAAGTGGGGGGCTCCGGGCCCCTTGCTTTATTCTCCTGAAATGGAGTTACTCCTGGCTAAGGACAAAACAAATCTACCTATTAGTTCTACCATGCTGGTCCACCTGCAAGTTACAAGGTCCACCCTGCTATTAAAGGGGAAGTTCAGTTCAAATACATATATTTTTAAGAAATAACAGCAGTAATTTTCCATCCTACTGACCTTAACCTGCCCATTCAGCTTTCTTTCGGTGTATAAATTAATGATTCCAAAATTCTGACTTCCTGTTTGCAGGACCCCTAATAGAGACTGTTATGGTCTTGCCCTTGACCCAGCACCTGGATTGATTCAGTTGCTCAGTAGAGATCTGAGCATGTTTTACCCATCCAACATCCAATCAGTTTAAATTACTGTTAGGAACATTCCAAGGTAATGTGCATTCTGGGAAGAAGAAGGACCGTTAGAATCTGAAATGGCAGCTCACTAATGTCAACAGCAGGGAATAGCAAGGGGTATAAATTCAACTGATCTTTCAAAATAGAAGTGAATATGTAGAATAACTAGGTATGCATAATATAAACTATTAGTGAGATTTAATAAAAATCCTTATTGTTAAAAATTGTGTTAATTTTGCCCTAACCAATAAGATATTATTTAAAATTTTAAAAGGTAACGTCTAATTGGCTGGTGCTAAATTAGAAAGAAAAGAACTTTTATTGAATAACCCTGTAAGAATTTTAAAAATAATGATATTTCCCACTGTACTTTCCATTTACCTTGCTTACAAGTCATTCTGTAAGACTAAGGAGTCCGCAAGTATGACATGTCCTCCCGTCCTCCTTCAATTTAGTGCAGATACAACTCACAACAAGTAAGACAGAATAATTTCAATAGATATGGTCTTGCTGTGTTGTATTACACTTCTAGAACTGCACATGATCCTTTAAAAGCACTGGGAGCAGAATGTCTATATGCAAGGTTCTAAAACAGCTATAACCATGGTCAGGTTGACACAATTGGGGGGAGGGAAGTGAACCTAAAAAGCAAGAGAAAACAGAACATAAATAGTTTAGGGCAACATAAATAATGGGGAATAAAAGGGCTTAACTATGCAGGAAAATTAGACAACTTAGGGCTGTTTACATTGGAGAAGCAGTGATTGTGCAGGGATATGATCACGTTATATAAATATAATAATGGGCCATATAATAAACTCTCTGGTGCATTGTTTACAAATAGGTCATATCGAAGGACCTGTGGACATCCTTTAAGATTAGAAGAAAAGAAGTTCCATCTTCAGGTTAGGGAAGTTTTGTTTACAGAGAGAATGGTGAAACTGTCTTCCAGCAGATGTGGTAATGGAAAGTTCATTGAATAGCTTGGGAAATGGGTTGGATAATTTTCTAAAACATATTGAAACATACTAGTATTAATACATATGTCTGCTTGATCCAGGGATCATTACTGATTGCCATTTGGAGTCAGGAAGGATTTCCCCCCACTTCCTTATCAGCTAAAAAAAAAAATCTGCCTTCCACTGGATCAAATGTTAGGTAGGGTCAAAGTGTAGGGTATAAAGGTTGGACCTCAATTACTATGTTATTATGTTACTGAGAAATTAAAAAGCAAGAAATACAACTTATAACATGAAATGGTGGTAGAAAACAAAATGGATTACCTAGCTATATGAATATAAGAAATCCTAACAACAGGATCTTTATATTAATCGCAGAGGAAAGTATTAGGCAATGAATGCCAATGGGCTTAAAACATATAAAGGAAGAAAAAGAGAGAAAAAAAAGGACTCCCTTCTTGGAGCGTATTACAGCCCTTAATGGTATTAAGCAGAAAGGTGGTAAAGAGAGAGAAAAAGACACATGCCTGTACTTATCCTTGAGGGGAAATCAGTCCCTAAATTATATCTACTCCCTATAGTGCTAGTAAAACCCTTTAGCACTCAGACCTCTCCTCTGCTAAGATAGGAAGATATATTGGCTAATTACCTTTATAACTGCAAACCAGGATGCAAATAAAATTGAAAGTGCCCAAACAGTATCCCAAATCACAGATAGCTGCATTTGAAGCATACAGAAAAAATGTATTGCTGTTGTGCAGAAAAGAAAGAGCCCCAACACATTTCGCCCCCATTAAGGGAGCATGACCATTTTGTTTCTTCTCTTACAAAACTTTGCACACCTCACCCTGAAATAACCAGTCCTGCCCCAGGAATGCTCATACCACCCAAATCTAGCATACTCTAGAACCAAAATTTAGCACTGAAAATTAGAAAAATATTAGTCAATACAGTCTTAACCAGTGCCAATACAATTGTATTTGATGTCCTATTAATTCTTTACAAACGTATTGTATGTTAACCAGGTAGGCACCCCATGCACACAGCCAGGCTTCTTTTAGCATTTTATTATTATCCTGCTGTACAATACAATTCATTTCAAAGTTCTTTAAAAGGTAAAGATAACCTGAAATTAAATTAAAAGGTTTGAGTCTAAGATATTCCTGAGAATAAGTAACATACTAGTATACTAGTCTATTGGCATTGATTTTTATATGAAAGTCTGTGATAAACTCATTATTTTCTTTGCACACACCACCCTGAAATAACCAGTCCTGCCCCAGGAATGCTCATACCACCCAAATCTAGCATATTCTAGAACCAAAAATCTAGCACTGAAAATCTGAAAAATATTAGTCAATAAAGTCAGAAAACGTATATTATATGTAAGTTTGTCCTATTTTGTGTTTCTCAGTTTGCTGTTAGCATTAAGTTCTGATAAAGTTTTGGTTAGCCCAACCTGTTTATTTTTAAAAAAATTTGAAACGTGGTGATGTTGTGAAATAATCAGGATATTTATTTGCAAACATTTTAAGTTCTGCAGTAGGGGTTAAGACACTTAAAGAATCCTTGTTTAGTGTCCATACCCATAAATATTATTCTTATCTTTCAATGTAGTGTAGGAGATATTTGTTTTCCTCTCCCACCTTTGTGTGGAATATCCTTCCTCCTACTTGGGTTCATTAATGTGTGCTCACTTGTATTCTGTTACCCTTGGGAATGGGCAGCTGCATCTTCGCAAAAACGTTGGGACTGAGATGTCTAATAAATAAATGGTGTACTGAGTTCTGTGTTCCAGTCTTTTATTTCACTGCATAAACAACTTGGCCCCATCTTCCTATCTTTTCCCACACTGGTTGATTATTTTAATTGTCATATTTTGAAATGACTATAATCCAAGAGTATATGTTATATATATATAAAAATAAAAATACTGCCTTTGAACATTATGCACCTTTTTAGAGCAAACTTTAATGAAATACATTTAAAAAAAGAATGAATGCTTGTATCAGAAAAATGTTAAAACTTCTCTAGTTGATTTATTGCTGATGATTTTAATGAGGCATTTCCATTCTGTTTAACCTAACATTGGAGTAGTATCACAGCATGCAAACTCTTTAACTGAAAACTGTGATAGTAGCACCAATATTTCCGAGAGCGTTATTTTCAGAGTGATGTACAGTGTACACAAAGAGACTGAAACAAGAAGCTTTAGTAAAACGGAAAATTTTACTGGTTATTTGCAGATGTTTATTTGTTAGGCAGAAGACAAGATTATCTGTCATCTTCATTGTCATAACATTACAATCATGGCTGCCAGCACAAGAAGTAATCTAGAAGTGCTATCTATTAAGGTAGTTTAATAATAAAACCTTACATTGATACTGCCAGCAAGAAAGTGATAATTTTTCCCCCTATTGTAAGTGTGAAGGCCTACATTGGTGTATTAAGTCTCTAAGACATCATGGTTTTAAGATCTATGCTCTTTGGTCCCAGTTATATAGTTGCTTTTTGGCAGCTATCTCACAGTAATTTGCAGCATTATATTAGACAATCGGCATTGGCAAATGAACTCAGCCTGTATTAATCTTACTTATGCTATTTTACAATGTGATTACAGTGGGTTCTTATCACAGTAAGATCCAATATTGCCTAAGTAAATGGAATGGAGTCAACCAACTAAAATAAATAAATAGGATGTTTAAACCCCTTAATATAGTGGATGGTTCTGGGAGACAATTGTACAGTAATAGTCAAAGAGGGTAAAAACACTCAAAAAAAGTAATAACTCTGTCAACCACATTACCTACACAAAATCACCCAACTCCACAACTAAAATAGTCATATGGCCTTATTCAATAAGAGGTGCAAAATGAGAAATGTAGGTAATAAAGATGACCAATTAACTCTATATTTAGCAATGGAGAAAAGATGCCTCTGGTGGTAATGTATGTAATGTTACACAGTAGCACACAAACATAGTAGAATTTCTCCATCTTTATTTGCCACCCGGTCAGTAAATTTTTGCCAAAGAAAATATATATATATATTGGCCAGACTCATTTAAATGGAATTGGGTATTAAACTCTCAAGCATAGACTTTCATATGAAAGTCTGTGATAAACACATCATTTTCTCAATGCACTGTGAGTTTTAAAATGGAAAAATAACCTTGTCTCAAGGGCATTACAAAAGGATTTACCTGTACAATATTCATCGCAAATTCATGGCAGATTGTGGCAGACTCTTTAGGAATTTTAAATTAAACGACCCAACACCCTATACTATCAAATAATGTGCTTTAATATAAGGAGATAATAACAACAGGTGAAAATTTTCCATCTCTTTTATCAGTTTAGTTGCCCCCTGTATTTTTTCTTATTCTTATATATCCTACTGTAGACGGGTACTTAAAGCCACACTGCATACACAAGATGAGGCCTTACAAGGGCTATATACAGAGGTAAAATTCTTCCTGCTTCTATTGTCCACAATAAGTCCCAAGTCTTTCTTAATTGAGTCAACTCCTAACTCTATCCCATTTTAGGTTATTTTATTTATGTTTGTTTTGCCTAAATGCATACCATGGCAGTTTTCAACATTAAAGGAGAACTAAACCCAAATTTTTACACTCTAAAAAAAATATCTCAGTCACATGTTCCCTTGCCTAATCTGTTCTGTAAAGGGATTGGATAGAGGCTACTATTGGGTGTGGCCAACTGTAACAAGTTCCTGCAGTATCTTAGGACTGAGTATGTGTTAAGAACACAATGGTCAGCGACCACACAGTGTGATACTGTGATGTTGGGAAGTAAAACACAAACCCCATGTTAGAAAGGTAAATTTCCCAACAATCCTATCAAAATGAGAGGTGAGACACACATTACTGGTTTTATATTAAGGTGCTCTACCTTCTAAAAGGGAATTATTCGAAGACTTTAGTTGTCCTTTAACCTCCCTTTGCTATTTTGTAGCCCAATCACCATGTTTATAAGATGGATACATTTTGCACTGAGCCAATATCCCTGCACAATTTTGTATCATCAGCAAACACAGAGACACAGAGTCTGGTTTACTTTTTCTAAAAAAATGTGTCCATGTTTAAATTTGCCAGCATAGATCTCAATTAATATTTAGGGTAGAAATGTATAATAATATTCCTTTTTGGTGCTGAAATATATCTAAATGAAGCTATACAAAATTAATTAAATAATAATAACTACAAAAGGCATAAATACTAAAACCAAGATAACTATGAAAGAAAGCCTAAACAAAATGTCAACAGATTGGCAAAGGAACATGACTGATTCAAGAGAGGTGTCAAAGAGGCCATTTATGTGAAAACGAAGAAACCAAGCCTGAATAGAGGTGGGGGGGTTCGACACCAACTTTCTGCCATGTACAATGCTGTTTTAATTTCTTAGCCTGGGCAGTTTTGATAACACCCCTTAGCCTCAATGCATCCACAGCTTGCATTCAGAAGGTTCTTAACACCTGGCTGTCATATGCTCATTGACTTTCAAGGGTACTTATATTGATAACAGATTCTTGTACAAGTCATTCTGGATTGAGAAAGCCAGTCGGATTACTAGCGAAACTTCTTCAAGAACTAAACTTTAAGTGGATACAATAGATATACCATGACCTTGATGAATGAGAACATTCACAAGCAAAACCTTAACAATAAATGTTTTGGATAGTTTAATGCAGACAACAAGTATAGATCTTTCCATGTGTAAAATTCGAACAGGGAGCTTTAATAAACGTTCTTATCGTTAAAAAAAATCGCTTCAATAAACGTTCTTATCGTTAAAAAAAAAGCTTACATTTGATTGGTTGGGGCAAAATTAGCACCATTTTTAATGACAATAACTTTTATTGAATAACCTTGAAAGTATGTTTAAATGTAGTATTTCTTCTACATATGTGTATTTGCTTATGCTTTGTTTGGTATAGCTTTTGCCCAAATACAGCACTGTAACAATTGTTCATTCAAGTATCAGAAGTCATTGTTATACAAAACACAATAATAAAGGTATCTGGCCACAGTGCTATCTTTCTCAATGCAGTGGAATATTGCTCACGATTTGGTTATTCTAGCATTTAATATGCTAATACTGATGGAATAACATGTTAAATATCTGTGGTGTTCTGGAGATTTTATTTGTAGAAAAAGAGATTCCACTGAAAAAGAAAAGAAAAATCTCTCTATGTAGTTCTGAACGCACCACCAACAAGTAGCAACCTTCAAATCAACAATTTATACCTAATACCTAAAACTGGGGCGACACCATTGTCTAACTCCAGGAAACTGTTATAAACAATAAGAAAAAATTACAGATGTGAATTTGTGTTTGGAAAAACACAACAATCCGTCAACAAACAGTTTTACAAACAAAAATATCTATAAAGAAACTGTGCAAGTGTCAGAAATCCATTGAGTATAGTATGTTTTATATAAGCCTAGATTCTCTGAAGCAATAGGCAAGACATACAGTGCAGTTATATGTATTTATTTTTCATTTAATGTAATTTTATTAATTTTTCAAGTTTATTTAGTTCCCCTGTTAGAAGTTGAACATTTAAATTAAAGATTTTACTGCTTAGATTTATTTAAAAAAGTCCAGTAAGGCACAAGTCTAGTAAGGAACACACCTATTCTGGGTTGAAATCAGTTCTGCTGGTAAGAGTGCTCTCTTGGCCTAACCATTTTCTCACCATATCAACAGCCTCCTTGGTGGGTATACAGGTGAAGAGAGATGTCACATCATAGGACACCGTAGTTTCTTCTGCACCGAGTAATATATCTTCAATCTTGTTGATTAAATCCTGAGAGTTCTGGATGTGATGCTTAGAACTTCCCACCAATGGTCTTGGCTAGGTATTTTGCCACCTTGTATGTTACACAGTTGATGCTGCTGACTATATGTCTTAGTAGTGCCCCTTCCTTATGTATCTTTGGGAGTCCATATATGCATGGACGTGCCTCACCAGGGTAGAGGCGATGATACATTGCTCTATCATTTGCTTTATCCTTTTGAAGCTGTTGTAGTAAGTCTATGACCTTTTTCTTGTAACGGCTGGTGGGATCCCTTGTTAAAGCCTCATATGTGTTGTTATTGGCCAGGAGCATTGTCACCATATTATGGTAGTCTGAGGTGTTGATTACCACTGTGCATCTTCCCATGTCTGCTGGTAGAATGATGATACTGGAATCTTTCTTGAGGGATGTTAAGGCTCTTCTTTCCTGGCAAAGGCTGCAGATACCTTAAGGCGAAGTTGTTCTGTCTCACTCTGTGGTACCTTATTATTGTGGATTGAGGCTTCTGTGGCTGCTATTATATCCACCACAGGAATGGCTTTAGGAGTGATGGCAAAATTCAAGCCCTTAGCGAGGACTTCCATTTCTGGCTGGGTCAGATATAATAATTCTTGTTTTTATGTTACAATATTGTAGCTTACTTGGTTTATTTCTTAAAAAGCCTAGCAATCATTTGCATCCATGTATTAGTTATCCAGCTGTGTTTCTAAACCATCTAATACAGTATAAACAAGATTAATATAGACTAGAATTCTAGGCTTCCAGGCTATATCTAACAGATCTACAATTTCTCTAGTCTAGATAGATAACATTGTATAGCTGAGCATTTTAGTGTCTATATCTTATATAATAAAACAGGATAACCATTTTGGAACCTGATTTTATTGGATAAAAAGCTTTGGATGAAGAACATTAACTGCAAAGCAAAAAGGCAAGTTTTGCTGTGACCGTCCAACTGTTTAATTGCATTCCACACTGATCAATAAGCAGTTCTTGCAAAGAAATATTTACAGCCTATTTAAATCCATCCTGTGTACATGGCCTGAGAACCAAATCATTTAGCAAAGCCTTAAATCTATTAATAAATGGCAAAAATCAGAACCTCTTAAAAATGAAAGTTTCTCCAAAATGCTTCTACACAAACTTTTGAATGATCATTTTAGCTGACATCATATAAAGAAAGGGGAACTATAAATGAGAAACCAATTATATAATTTGAAAAGTAGACCTCAAATGCGAACAAAACATAATATGATTTGCGCTCTGCATTCTTTTTTCCCCTGGATAACATTTTGAGATTTTAAGAAAGAACTCAACAGCCGACAACCATGTTTTGCACAGATACATTTTTACATTTCCAAGACACCTTCAGAAGCAAACACAACTGGGAAATCACTGCTCTAATAATTACTCCGAGATGTACATTTACAATTGGATTTTTACTTGCTGAAATCAATGAGATAAATATGAAAAACTAAATTCATTTTTTCCTATGTAATGCATTTTTCCATGGATATACAGCAATTTGCATCTGCTTTAACATATATTTACATTTCCTAAAGAATTGTGGTTTAAAATGCACTAAAATTGCATTTGTAATTCATTTGTGTCAGCTTTTTTATGCACTTCCACAGACTTGTATTAAAGTGTGATCAAGACAGATATGGACCATAAATGGTGAATGTTCATTTCATAAAACGTATTGGATGGCAATGCACATAGTGGGAGAGGTCGCCATAATTTACATTAAAACTGAAATATTGCAGATTGCAAAACACAGCAAAAACACATAAGTGGGGCTTAGGCTTTTGTGCTTTTATAATTTTATTATTCTATATCTTTTAGTGGTGAAGAGAAAACTGATAGGGACACTATAGTGTAATACATTTACGGTTAATAGATTTGGAACAAGCATGGGCCTTACTTCCAGAAATGAGAGGGCCCTTTCTATTCTACCTGCCACTTTGTTGGTATAAAAAATGTGTTTCTTTGGTCAATGAATGGATGCTTCTTTTAGGAAAGGGTCTAAAATGCCCTATACTATGTATTATTTATATATGATTTAATTATATATTACATTTAGATCGTTATTTTTGAGAAGTCTGATTTATAGCCATACTGTCTAGAGAAACCCTACTTTGCATTGAAAGAAATCCAAACAATGATAGAAGTACTATTTTTTACATACATATACATAAACCAATGAGTAGAGGTGTACCCTAATTTTGGCTTATACACTGCACATTGACAGTTTTCCCAGAAGCCCCATATGCTTTGATAATTTGCAGTTGTAAAATGAAAACTTAAGGAATACATATATAGGTATAGTAAACTAGAATCAAATGGTAGAAAATAAATCTACAATGTTTTTGCTTTTGACTTAGGTCACCCACTGCCAAAAAAATGCATCCAATATTTGAGCCAACTGTCTGAAATACGGAAATAATGCTCGGCCTTATAAGATTTAAATTATTTTGACATTTCATGAAAACACAGTCTAGGATGGTTTTGAGAGTGATGTTTGGGTAACTTAAAGGGTATCTATACTCTAAATTAGAGATGGGATCCGGGTCCGACACGGACCCGGACCCAACATGGAAACCCTTGGTTCCAAAATCCAAATTATCTGTCCGAATCTGGATTTCAGGACTTCGGAACATATTTTCGAAGATTTTCAAATGTACGGAGCTATTTTTGATAATTATCTCAAAGAAAAATCCTCAAAAATATGATTGGAGATCATTTTTGAGTTTCCGAGCGTATTCTCGAGGATCGAACGTTCAAGGCTATTTTCGATAATTATTAAAAATAGCCCGAACATTCAAAAATTTGTTCTATTTTCGGATCTTCTAGAGAAGATCTGGGAATCCGAAAAACAGAACAAAACTATAGAGTTTTGGCCACCTCTACTCTAAATAATCAAATTTTCAAAAATTGTGAAATCATAAATCTTTAAATCTGAGCTGTAGATCTTGTGAAATCATCATTTGAAATCACAACAGCATTTACAGGAAAATACCTGTCACTCCAGAAGCAGAAATTATGATATGTTCCCTATCCCTGACCCCTAACTAGCTGCCTGCCAGCATACTTTCTGCAACCATTAAGAGAATCAGCAGAGAAAAGAAGGAAGGGGGAGGGAGAGATGTGTAAGCAGAGCAGTATCCATAGTGAGGCTGTGCAGAGATTATAATGTCGCAGAGACTACAAGAAGGCAGTAAGTAAGGGAGGGAGGGGGCAATTCGGAGCACTCACTAAACATTAATAATTTAATGACAAAGCAAACACAGATAAATATGTGAGTACCACCATTTTACGTCTCTCAAATTGCAGTTTCAGATAATGTAAAGTTGTTAAGGTGAGTAAAGTGACCCTTTAAACATTAATTTTCAGAAAAAACAAACAAAAAAACTTTTTGTTTGTTTGTACATTGATTTTTGTAGAAATTACCGTAGTCAAAACTAATCTTTCAGTATTTTAAAGTTTAAGTATTTGTTTAAATAAAATCTTATGTTATTACTACTTTTAGTAGTAAAGTTTTCCTGCTTTTTTTCTCCATAGAAATGTTATCCCATGATTATTTTTTTAAATCCATTTACAGTTACATATAAGGTGGGATTGTAAATAATTCTTAGGATTTAGGAAAGCAAATACCAAGGTAGGCATTTAAATGATCTGCAAACAATAAAATCTGTAACCAAAGATGTAACAAAAAAAATGCTGGCTTCTTAATGTGCCATTCCTAATTTAGTGCACCCTGGATCTGTATTTGCTGGTAAAAGCCTAATAACATTGTGTAGCATTTGCTTAAGGGCTACAATGGACACATTCTATTATACTTTTATTTCTTTATATAAGATGATACTAATGTTATAATATGTTTATGGTTTTAAATGGATCTTTCATCAATGTCTGTGGTTGGACTGGGATCTCTTTTATTGATTCTATATCATTCTTGTGTGAGAGAAAAACAAAGTCTTGCCCTGTTCACTCTTTTCAAACATTTTTCAGCAGCTAATGATCTTTCCAATAGAATTTCAACAGTCGTGATTGCTTCCTAATCTAATTTGGTGATTGCTATCAGGAATAGAGATGACTGAAACTCTGAAGTTTAGTTCCGTTTTCGGATTTACGGAACTCTGGAAAAACCTGAAGATCTGAAAACGGAACTTACTTTCAAGGGTTCTCAACGGATTTTCAAGAGTTACAGAATGTAAGCTTGAACACTCGATAACCTCTAAAATACGATCGGAAACTACTTTTGAGTTTCCGATCATATTTTCAAGAAAATAACCTTATAGATTCGGTTACCCTCAAAAATACTTTTCCAAAATCCTGAACAACCTGCCTGGATTCGGATGGAATGCTAAGATTTCTGACCCGAGAGGTTTTGTGTCGGATCCGCACCATCTTTAATCAGGAATAGATTAGGAAGCAAGTATAAGACAATAGGTGATTTAATCACATGTTTCAGGTCGAACCACCCTTTCTGAGGGGCACGAGAAGCTTGCTGCCTCCCTGCCAACGGGATCCACATAGTTGAAGCCTTTAAAGAAATGTTGTATTGCTCACAATGTATAGTTCATATGACCATGCTGTTGATCTCACAATGGCAGACTATATCTAGGAAAATCTATAGTTTTCCTGCTGAAGCTTTTTTCTTTCATTTGTTTGTTTTTTCACTAAAACTTACTTAATTGTTAATTGACAAGATGCTTGGTTCTAAATAGAACCTCATTTTTTAAAAATCCCATTTTAACTAGCAGAAAGATATAAAGCTGAGTCAGTGAACTACATCCTTCGCTCTCTGTGTCCAATGAACACAGCAGTCAATTATCTAAAGGGAAACCATCATACTTATTTGAATATATTTTTCAGGGTACCCTTGTGTTCTGATTTAATAAATAACATATCCGAAACCAAAGGGATGGTTTGAATTATTTTTAAATGAGTTCCTTCGGAACCCCAGGTATTTAATTATACACACAGCAAGGCTTTGGGAAAATATAAAAGGCAAAAGAGTCAGCTGTTTCCAAATAGATTATGAAACCAAAGTCTGTCAAGCAGCCAAATTATACTCAAGTAATTTGAAATCTGTGAAAGCAAGACTCACTGTCTTTCTTACAATGACATACATTATTGCTATTGTGTTTTACTAAGAGGATGGTTTAACTAAATATTTGCAAAGTTAAACTTCATTGGACCAGAATATTTGCTTAAAAGGGAAGTGCAGCACAAAAACATATGATTTCAAGATAAACAGAAGTATTTTCTTTTTTCAATTACAATAATATGCTAGCTATTGTCTTTAAATAAATAAATGCTTCCAAAGAACTAACTTCTTATTTGCAGGACCCCTAATAGTTTCCATAGTGGTCCATGTGATGATTCAGAGTTCTGAGCATGTTTAATCCATTCAGCAGCAAATGTCTTCCTCCACAGAAATGGAAGGGTAGGCCAGTAGGTATGTGTACCTGTGTCAGGGTGGGGGTTAAAAAAACAAACTTTTTAGTTTTTTATTACTTTAGTTACCCTTTAAGAATGGCTGCCACAGTAATGGAGGGGTAGGTCAGTAGGTGTTTGTAACTGTGTCACATTGGAGGTTAAAAAAAGTATGGCTGCCTTGGAATTTGAAGGGTAGGTCATTAGGTGTGTGTACTCTCAGGTTGGGGGTATGAGATACAGTCCAAAAAAGCGGAAGAATAAAACACAAGAAGAAGAAAAAGAAGAAGAAATAGAAAGAACAGGAATTTGGCTTTTTCAAGCCAAATTAATTAATTACTGTTAAGAACATTCCAAGGAAGTGTGCATTCTGGGAAGAAGGACTATTGCAGAACCCAGAATGGCAGCTCATTACCGAACACAGTTAAGGGTATCAAATCAATTGGTCTTTAAAATGGTAATATATAGAATATCTAGGTATGTATAAAATAGAAAAACTAATTTAAATAACTGTTTTTTTGGGGGGGGGCCACTCTGCTGCCCAAGTTCTACTAGTGAATCAAGTAGTTGAATTTAAATTGTTGCACTCCAGGAACTTTCATGTAATGATTATATTTAAAGGGCATGTCCACCCCAAAAACTAAAATTTAACCCACTACTTGCCCCACTGTGTGGTGTTAAAGAAACCTTAACTTACATCTCTGCTCATTATGGTTCTGCCTGTTCAAAGTTGAAAAAACTGAAGGGTAGGAGCTGTCTGTGAGTCTTCCGGTCCCTGCTGCTTCCTTAACCTCAGTAAGGACTGTGACATGTGTAGGGGGGTCCTTTCACCTCCATCCCTCTAGATCCCTCTTTGCTGCCTGGTGCCCTACCTCTAAAAACTTTTAATATATTGTAGGGCACCCTAGCCCACCCCCAAACGCCAGGTTCGTTTGTTAAAAAAAGCAGCAAAAAAATGTACATTGGTTTGTTCCCCCAGCACTCTGCATAGCCAAGAATCATGTCTGTGATTGGCTGCCTCTTAGCCAATCACAGATGCGGCTGCCAGTTTGGCCCCTGCTTGCAAATTCCAGCAAGCAGATGGCCGGGAACAGAGCACCGGGGGAACGAAGTAATGTAAGTAGAGTTCTGCTTCTTTTTTTAACAAATGAAACTGGCGGTTGGGGGCTAGGGTGCCCTACAATTTAGGATATGTTGCACATTTAGACAACTGTTTGGTCTTTCGCCTTGAGCCTCTATCAAGCTTAAAACTGTATGACTTTTAAAAAGACACGTGATAGTGAATTGACTCTCAGAACTAGAACTATATACTAATGTACTAATGTACTCTAAACCAATATTTTGAAGCCAATCTAATGGGCATCATACTCAGATAGTATACAGACTGTCAAAACACTTAACATGAGATTCATGTGAATAGTGACTTATAATAGGATTGCATTTGAAGAAAATCAAATCAGGACCACTTATTGGTAGAAAAATTATAAAATGATACAATGGGAAAAGTCTCCTAAGGATTTTGAGTGTAGTTTGTAAATCTAACCATATACTGTTAGACACGTAGATAAGTTAGATTGACGTTCATTTGTTTAATGTAACTAATGGCCTGGTGGTTCATACCTTCAGACATTCCTATGATGTTCCCAAGCAGATCACAAAAAAAGAATGGTTGAGGCTGTTTTTCAGACATTGCGCGAATGTCGGAAGTTGAATATTTAGTATATGGGCAACCTAAGAAACACACTGAACCAAGTGATTAACAAACATACAAGTAGGGCTGCTGTATACCCCAATCATAAAAAACCACAATCTGGAAACACTCTGATTTTACAACACGTTTAATTACATAAATCCTATGTTTCATGCAAAGTTATGGATTATCAATCGCACCAGATAAGGCCGACATACATTTCATATAGTTCATTTTCCACTGTAAATTAGCTTAATAAATACAAAACACCAACCATATTAGAGGTTTCTTAAAAGACATGTCCACCCCCAAAACTAAAATTTCCCCCACTACTGGCCCCACTGTGAGTTGGCGTGCTATGGCGCGTTACCCCATCACAATTAGGGATTTGGAAGGGCTAGCCACCTTGTGGTCTCCAGGAGACCACCTGGAGTTCGCTACACTCCTCTTGCTCAACCCACACCTTTCTCTGATTGGGTGTGGTGATCTGGTCACATCCCTGTCCAGGGGTATAAAAATGGCTCTGAAACCCAAAGAGCTAGCTCTCCATTTACCATCTAATATTGGACTAATTAGAGTTTTATTAGAGTAATATAACAAATATTAATATATACAGTAAATTCAACTTTGCTTTGTACAAAGTATTTGCATTTGTTAATAAAATAAAAATCTTTTGCATCGATTAACCATTCTGGATGGTTTTTTTTTGATATGTCATTGAGCAGGAGAGGGAAGAGGAAGGGGTGAACTGGGGTATATGGTATATAACATGATAAACTAAATCAGGACTGTACCTATAGTTTAAATTTGACAGGAATCTTGAGAGTAGAACGTGCTAGCATATTATGATAAATAATCATCAATACAAAGAACATACTGTGAAAGGGTGATCGCAGAGGTGGGTTCACTTGAACAGAGTTATACAGAGTGTATCTATTGTTATAGGGGTTAAATTAGGAGGAACTGGGACCAGATTTTATTGAATTTGGAAGGGCAGCCTCGATGTATATAGATCAGTCTAAGGTAAGGTAGCATATGAGTCACCATTGTCCTCCAAGACACCACTTTAGAGGAGGTAGGCGTCATCCAGGAAGGTACACTGGTTCTTCTCACGTAAAATAGAGTTTCACGTAGAAAATCTGTTTCATATTTATTCCAGATCTCATTTTGTGGGATCACCAGTAAGCATAGATTGGGTTCTTGGGGTACGGGTAGGGCAAGATTGTTGAGAGGAAGTGTGTCACTTTGTACCAGAATCTGGCCACACATGGGCAGTCCCAAATGAGATGGTGACAGGTGGGGGTCTGGTGACACTTTGGGCATTCAAGGGAACGGGACGCTGACATGCGGGACAGCCTATATGGTGAAAGGTAGGCTTGGTGGAGTATATAATATTGCATTTGTTTGTTGGGATCTTAGGGAGAGACCAAGAGGTGAGATTCAGCCAGATCTTCCCAGTTTTCAGCAGTGAGTTAGTTGTGTCTTGTATTTTGGAGTGTAGAAGATAGAAATAGAATCGGGACACTAAGCACCTTTCTCCCCCAGACTCAAAAAGTTGAATAATGGGAATTGTCGAGACGGGTATCTCATCTCCTTGGAATTCTGTCAATAAACTAAATCTAATTTGGAGATATTGAAACCAAGCAGAGTTTGGTAGGTTAACATTTTTTTGAGAGACTCAAATGAAATCAGTTTCTTTTCTTGTATAATGTGTGAAAAAAGGATAACTCGCCTTGATGCCCAGAAGTCAGTCGATGGCAGAGAGGCCAGGGAGGGATAAGTGGGATTGTGCCAAATAGGTGTATTCCCATGGACATCGGTGTATTTGAGAATTTGCATTGTTTTTTTTACATATTTTAAACTGCTGTACGTGTAGGGAAGTTCCTCCTAGTGGGATGTCATTTTGTCTGGATTGAAGAAATGTTAGTGAATGAGAGGGGAGGGGAGATATGAATGCAGAATTGTATCATTATCATACAGGATAAATGGTTTGGTCCTTGTGGGTTTGTGGGTTCTGGCAGACACCAGGATTTAAAGTATTTTAGCTGTCCGGCTATATAATACAGACAGAAGTCTGGCATAGCGAGGTCTCTGGAGAGTTTTGAGTTTGACTTTCTACCTCCCCAAAAGTATAGTAATTTAGGTAGTAATATGCTCATGATCAAGTTTATCCGGCCTATTAAATTAACTGGGAGTGTCTACAATAGTTTAATTTTTAGTCGGACTAGTTCAAGAAGGGGTTCTATACTGAGTGCATAGGTTATCTGAATTCCCAGGTAGCTGGCCGAACTTTTGAAAGTTCGAAAATGGACCCATTAAAGTCAATGGGAGTCAAATAGTTCGAAAAGTTCGAATGAAATACAATCAAAATATCAATGGTAACTTAATGTAAATGGCTGTGGGACCTGGGAAATGGTCTGGGGAACATGTTCGAATATCCAGGACTTTCGAAAACTCGATTTTACTCTCACGCGTGCTACTTTTGAGCTCTCACGTTCGAACATTCGATAATTATCCCATGAATGATTCGCGGATTCGATGGTCGCGTATAGGTACAATAGACATTTTACTTGTGGATTCGATGCTTGCATCTAGGTATAATGAACATTTTATTTGCGGATTCGATGCTGGCGTCTAGGAATAATAGACATTTTACTTGCGGATTCGATATTTACTCGCGAATATGTATATTAGTCATTTTACTCGCGGAATCAATGCTTGTGTATTGGTAAATAGACATTTTACTCGCGGATTTGATGCTCGCTTCTAGGTATAATAGACATTTTACTCCCAGATTCGATGCTCGCGTATAGGTAAAATAGACATTTAACTCGCATATTTGCTTTCTTCGAACCTTCGAGAAGTCCGAGTATGTTCGAACTCGAATAGTTCAGCTCGAACTCGGGTTTGAGTTCTAATCCATCTCTACTTATATGTACCGAGAACCGTTATCACTCTCTATTACCCCCTTTAGGCAATGCACTGGGCTGTTAGCAGCCACTCTTCTCTGCAAAACTTTTGAGCTCTCGCGTTCGAACATTCGATAATTATCCCATGAATGATTCGCTGATTCGATGGTCGTGTATAGGTACAATAGACATTTTACTTGTGGATTCGATGCTCACGTATTGGTATATAGACATTTTACTCGCGGATTCGATGCTCGCATCTAGGTATAATGTAAGCTACCATTGCTATTTTAACCTTATTTTATCCAAGCTTTCCAAACTATTTGTCCCTATTGACTTTTATGGGTCCATTAAATTGGTTTTACATCTGCTTTTTTTCCAATCCAGAGGAACATCGCCAGACAAAAGTGAATCTGAAAAGTTCACTACTCAAATAAGTGGAACATAAACATTTGCAGGGAGATGTAATAAAAGTTCTTATTGTTAAAAATGGTTCTAATTTTGCACCAACCAATCAGATCTTATTTAACACTTGAAAACTAACATCTGATTGGTTGGGGCAAACTTAGCACCATTTTTAACGATAAGAACTTTTATTACATCTCCCTGTTGGTGTTGGTGTAATAGAATACTAAGTCCAGTTCAGTAATCCAAATACAAGAAGAATAATTATATCCAGTAATAGAATTTATAAAGACTGTACACATACCCACAAAAATACCCATACCTCTTACATAATTACACTTTTAGCTAATGGCATCATGCTAAAAAATGTGTTTCGCAATAAACTTTCAAACCATTAAATAGGATCTCATTATTATAAGATATCAATGAAGACAGGAATACAAAAAGGAAAACTGGATTTTTTGCTTTAGCCATGGTGGATAGAATCATAAATAGCCGTATGAATTACCATAAACAAGCTTGCTGAGTCCAAGCAGAACTGTATGAGGTGGACCCCCTGAAGACCGTGCCACATCAGTTAAGTATCAATGCAAAAGAGTCGAAGGCACACTCTGGAAATAATTAATCAAATAATCATTTATTAAGGTGCTGAACCGAAGCCAAATACACACACAACGTTCGTGATGTCACCATAAATACCTTTTATGATGCATTGTTAGGCTACACACAAGGGGGCTTAGACTCTCCGAAACATTGTGTATGTATTTGGCTTCTGTTCAGTAGAGATGGCAAACTTTCGAAAGTTCAGTCCATTTTCGAATATACCGAATGGAAAGTTCGAAAATTCGTAAACAGACCCATTAGTCAGTGGGAGTCAAATAGTTTAAAAAGTTTGAATGAAATACAAATATGTAAATAGCTGTGGGACCTGGGAAATGGTCTGGGGAACATACTCAAATATCCAGGACTTTCGAAAACTCGATTTTACTCTCACGCGCGCTACTTTCGAGCTCTCGCATTCGAACATTCGATAATTATCCCATGAATGACTCACGGATTTGAGAATTCAATATTTACTCGCGTATTGGTATAATAGACATTTACTCGCGGATTCGAGAATTCGATATTTACTCGCGTATTGGTATAATAGACATTTTTACTTGTGGATTCGAGAATTCGATATTTATTTGTGTATTGGTATAATAGACATTTTACTTGAGGATTCGAGAATTCGATATTTACTCGCGTATTGGTATAATAGACATTTTACTCGAGAATTCGATATTTACTCGCGTATAGGTATAATAGACATTTTACTTGCGGATTCGATATTCAATATTTACTCGCGTATAGGTTTAATAGACATTTTACTTGCAGATTTGATAATTCTATGTTTACTCGCGTATTGGTATAATAGACATTTTAATCGCATATTTGCACACCTCGAACATTCAAACATTCGATAATTATCGAATGTCTGGAAAATATAGAAACCGGGTCCGGGATAGTTCGAGAAGTCCAAGTCCGTTCGAACTCGAATAGTTCTGCTCGAACTCAGGTTCGAGTTCTAGCCCATCTCTACTGTTCAGCACCTTAATAAATGATTATTTGATTGATTACTTCCAGAGTGTGCCTCCCTTCAACTCTTTACCATGAATTACCAGTCTATTTTAAGTAACTAATGATAAAAAGCTGAAGATGAAGAGAACCTTCACAATTCAACATAACAATGATCTAAACGTTATATCTAAATCAACAAAATATTAGCTTCAACAAGAGGACATGTCTTAATCATCAACCTTGAATATGACCTAAAGAGATTTTTGTACATACAGCAAACATACAGAAATAATTATATATTTATATAAAATTAAGAAGAAAACTTATTATTATATATATAATATATATAGATATATATATATATATATATAAATTTTCTTCTTAATTTTATATAAAATATAATTATTTCTGTATGTTTTATATATATATATATATATATATCACATCTGGTGACAATGAACATGTGCTAAGACATGTAGTAAAATTCTCTTTGAAACTTAGCATAGCTTAAGGCAGTTTTGAAAACATTTTTCCCAGAATGCACAAGGGCTAATAATTGCAAAATGTAAATGAAACATTGAAAAACATCTCAAACTGACAAGAACAGTGAGCTGTGACAGAAAAGCAGATAGAAATTTCTTTAGCATGCAAGCATGCACACACTAAAAGCTAATACATTAAAATTAAGATAATTTAAATCAATGCAGTGAAAACATTTAGTATGATTTTTAAAGGGCATAAACACAATTTTTTTTACTCACTATTATTTTTTTTCCTCCTACCTTTGTCTTGCTTATTTTTTTCTTCACATTTACAAATAGTAGATTTGAAAGGGCAACATTGCCCCATCATAATCTTTAAATTACTACATGTGTGTGTGTGTGTGTGTGTGAAAATCTTGACCAATCACAATTGGATTTGGTCCTTCTGCAAACTTAGAAAAAGAGCTGCAAAACGCAGCAGATGGCAGAAGATATCTGATTAAGAGGTCAGCAACACTGGCACAGATGACACAGAGACCTGGGGACTGGTCTGGGGAACCCTTAAATATAACCAAAACTTATTTTAAAACTATCTTTCCTCAAGATCGGGCTGTTTTTGAGTTTCCGCATTCTATTTTCGAGAGTTACCAAAATCGATCATTACTTTTAAAGGGTTATTTCGATAATCGTCTATTTTCGATTTCGATAATCGCCAATTTTCGATTTTCGATGATCGTCTATTTTTGATTTTCGTTTTTCGATGATCGTCTATTTGTGATTTTCATCTATTTTCGATAATCGTCGATTTTCGATGATCGTCTATTTTCGATTTTTGATAAATATCGAATATTCTGAAAATCCGGGTTCTGTGAAATCCCGGAGTTCCGAAAGTTTCATTGAGACTTCGAAACCCTCAGATTCGATTCGAGACCGGGTTCTGTTCGAACCCACATTACAATATGGAGCTTTTGTCGCATCTACAAAACCCTCTAAAAAACTAATGGTCCTGCTGTTCTTACCCTGGCAGAACATGTTTTGAACAAGATACATAATGCTCAAATATCTTGGTGAATGCTTGGTGAGTGCTTTTTGTATTTCATAATTTTCACAAGCAGCCTCCATGAGATCATCAAAAATGGCCAAATTTACCTTATCAGGGAGGAATACATTCTCATCTGTAAAATTATGGGGAAATAATGATAAAAGGGCATCATATAATTTTAACAACAAGTATAAAACCATACAACATGGTTAAGGGTTTTTTAGACATTATTGTATCAGTATGTATAAAAAGCTGTTTTACAAAATAACTCTTTCCAGAGTTGGAAGGTCCTGCTAATATACAGGAAAAAGTTGAGTGTTAGCTGCATTAAGTGTTATATCCTTAACCTTTAGTATGTTTTTTTTTTTTTTTAATCATTCAGTTTTTATTGAAGAGTTTTTATAATACAGTTCAATTCAAATCAAATAGAGTCAAATAAAATCAAATCAAATAAAATATCACATTATAACATATCAATATATAATATACTGTAGGGAGTGGGTAGCAGTAGATAAAGTAACCAAAAGTAAATTTCAGCGTGTGTCTCCCCAGCTGCCGTTTTGAGTATTTCATTCTTGCTTGGTTATCAGATTTTAGCATATTTGAGCCAAAGCATCTTAATCTTTATTGATATAGAGATCTATTGTCGGTATACCAGTATTCCCACTTCTTGTAGAATTTGTGAAAATTAAGTTGGGTTATGGCATATTGTTTCTCATACTGCATATTGGTATTGAGGTTTCTCAGTATGAGTGTGATATTAGGGATTTTAGTGGATAACCAGTTTCTGGCAATAAATTGAGTAATAATTATAGTAGTATGGAAAATAATGGTTTGTTGATTGTTGGGAAACTGCTGTAGGTCTATCAATAAGAGGGCCAGTTCGGGAGTGAGGGTGATTTGTTTTTGTAATATTGATGATAATACTAGTTGAGTTTTATTCCATATTTTTCTGATTTTCCTGCAGGTCCAGAATATGTGAAGAAGTGTTCCTCTGGCCTGTCCGCACCTCCAACACATTGGTGAGTATTTAGAGTTCCATTTTGCTAGAATTGTTGGGGTTCTATAATATCTCAACAGTATCTTTCTTGTTATTTCCCAATGTTGTGAGCATCTTGAGAGTTTGAAGGGGATGTTGGCTGCATCTGACCATTGTTTATCATTGAAGGTTTTTCCCAGTTCTTCCTCCCATTTTATATGTGGTCTGAGTTTGGTAAATATATTTTTGTTGTTGATCAAGTTGTAGAAGGTTGTTATTCCTTTGGGGGGGGTAATGGGGGCTGTAAATTGTAGTTCAGTTGAGTCTATTGAGGTTTTCCATTTCTTTTTAGAGGTTGTAAGCAGGGATATAATTTGGATATGTTTGAAGAAGTCGTTCTGGTTAAGTTGGTATTTGCTTTGTAGTGTAGGGAATGGGGTCGGTTTACCTTGTTGGTATAGTTGATTGATTGTTTTTAGTTGGTGTTGATCCCATTGAATATGTAAATCCGGGATAAGTATTTCAAGGCTGTTTATGGGTATGAAGTCGTATAATGGTGCTAAGAAGTTTTGATTTTTGTGTATATTTTTCCAGATTTTAATGGATGCGTGGGGGAGGGTGTAGGGAATGATTATTTGCTTGTCTTCTAGAAGTGTTGCTCCCAAAATTTGTTTCAGGTTCATGGGTTGGCACATTTTTTCCTCTATTTCGCACCATAAGTTTGTGTTTGTCTTGCTTTTCCACCAATATCTTATTTGGTCTAGAGTTGTTGCTTGGTAATAGTCTTTTAATATTGGTATTGCTAGACCTCCTGTTTTGCGGTTTTTAGCCATGGTTGGGTTGTTTATTCTTGCTTTATTTTTATTCCATATGAATTGTGTTATATTTTTTTGTGCTCTTGAGAGGAAGGTTTCTGGGATGTTTATTGGAATTGATCTAAAAACGTAAAGATATCGGGGGAGGATTAGCATTTTGGATGCCATTATTCTATCCATTAATGATAGTGTCATGATCCTCCATTTTCTTGTCTGACTTTCTAGTTTTTCTACTAGTGGTATGAAGTTGGATTGGAATAGGTTTTCCAGGTTGGTTGAAATTTTTATTCCCAGGTAGGTTATTTCGTTGGTGTCCCATCTGAATTGATATTTGCTTGCCAGGAACATTTTCAGGGTTCCTGAGAGATTGGTTTCCATAACTTGAGATTTTTTCTCGTTGATTTTGTAGTATGATAATCGTCCAAACTGATGTAGATGTTTGTATATATGTATTAGTGAGATGATTGGTTTTGTGACAATTAGAATAACGTCGTCTGCGAATAGTGCTATTTTGTGGGATGATGAGTTGATTTTGATGCCTGTAATATTTGGGTCTTCTCTTATTTTTTGTGCCAGAGGTTCCATAGCTAGGGCAAAGATTAGTGGGGAGAGGGGACATCCTTGTCTTGTTCCATTTGAGATGTTAAATGGGTTGGATATCATACTGGAAATGTACACGTTTGCAGATGGGTTGGTGTAGAGCGCCATGATTGCTTTTTTAAAGGAGTTTTGTATTCCAAATTTTTCCAGTACCAGGTTTAGGTATTGCCAATTAAGGCGGTCAAAGGCCTTTTCTGCATCTAATGATATAAATAGCGATGAGATCTTGTTGTGGTTGGCCCAGTCTATAAAGTCGATAATTCTTCTTGTGTTGTCTGTGGATTGTCTGTTTTTAATAAATCCTACTTGGTCTAAGTGGATGAGATGTGGAAGTATGTTTTTGAGTCTCTCGGCCAGTATTTTGGAATATAGTTTAAGGTCATTATTTAATAGGGAGATGGGTCTGTAGTTTCCTAATAGTGTCGGGTCTTTCCCTTGTTTTGGGATTGGTATGATTATGGCTTTAAGCATCTCTTTAGGGAATGTTTGGTTTTCAGTTGCTTTGTTGAACATGTTTTGCAAGTGTGGGGTAAGGGTAGTAAAGTAGGTTTTGTAGTATTCATTGGTAAACCCATCTTCTCCTGGAGATTTGTTTAGTTTTGCTGTGTTGATCGCTTTAATTATTTCTTCTTGGGAGAATGGTTTGTCTAAGTATTCTTTTTGTTCTGCTGTCGTTGAGGGTAGGTTTATTGAGTTGAAGAATGCTTCTAAGATTTCTTTGTTGGGTTTTTTAGTTTCTCCGTTTTCTGCAAGGTTGTATAATTTGGAATAGTAGATGCTGAATTGGTTGGATATTTCTTGGGGGTTGAGTATCTTGTTGTTTTTTTCTATAATGTATGAGATTTTGGTATTGGCTAATTTGTTTTTGATTCTATTTGCTAGGTTTCTATTTGCTTTACCTCCTTGGTAGAGATGTCCGAACTTCGCAAAATCCGGTCCGCTCGAGGATCCGCGAATTTTCGAAAAAATCCGAAAATTCGAAAATCCGCGAGCGGACCCGTTAAAATTAAAAATACCCTTGAAATAACGAGATTTTTCGTATTTTCGAAAATTTTCGAAATTACGAGTTTTCACGTATTTTCGAAAATTTTCGAAATTACGAGTTTTCATGTATTTTTCGAAAATATGTATTTTCGAAAATACAAGTAATCCTCGTAATTTCGAATATTTTGGAAAATACGTATGTAAGGAATTAAGAGAAACCCTTGTATTTTCGTAAATTTTCGAAAATACATGTTTTCCCGTATTTTCCGGAAATTTTCGAAAATACGTGAAAACTCGTAATTTCGAAAATTTTAGAAAATACGAAAAATCCGCGAATCGGAAGTTCGGAAGGCGGAAAATCCGGAAAAATCCGCCGTTCGCGAACGGGATAAATCCGCGGCGGATCCGGGTTCGGATCTGCGAACCAGACATCTCTACTCCTTGGTTGTAAGATGAGGCTTTCAATCTTCTGAGCATTTTTTCATAGTCATAGAGATTTAGCGAATGAAGTTTTTCTTTTGTTTCTTTCAATTGTATTTTTAGGTGTTGTGATGGTTTTTGTTTGTTTTCCTTCTCTAGTGTGGCTATTTTTTGTAGTAGTTCCAGTTTATTTTGTTTTCTGATTTTATTTAGTTGGGAAGCTTGTTGGATGCAGATGCCTCTAATTACAGCTTTATTTGCGTTCCATAGTATGAACGGGTCTATTTCTGGAGATTCGTTTATTTCGAAATATTCTGATATAGCTTTTTGTATTATGTTTCTGGATTTTTCGTATGATAGTATGGTTGGGTTGAGTCTCCATGGTCTTGTTTGGTTGACATTGAATCTTTCCTTTAGGAGGATTGTTATTGGTGCGTGGTCTGACCATGTAATCGGGGAGATTTTGGTGTTGGGAAGTTTTTGGAGAGTCCATTTGTCTACTAGGATGTAATCCAGTCTAGAGTACATATTGTAGGATTGGGAGAAGAAAGTATAGTCCCTCTCTGTTGGATGGGTTGTTCTCCATGCATCAAATAGATCTTCGGATTTCAGGAGATTGTAAAATTGGTGGTTTTTCTTTGTGTTGGGATTAGTGGAGTCTATTTCTGGGTCTAGTAGTTGGTTAAAGTCTCCGCATATTATAATATTTTTTTGGTGGTATTCTTTAACTTTGCTTATGATTTTCTTTATAAACTTGATTTGTCTTTGGTTGGGTGCGTATAGGTTGGCTATAACTAAGTTTTGGTTATTTATGGAACAGTGTAGGATTATATATCTGCCCTGTGGGTCTATCTTTGCTTCATATAGTTTGAAAGCTAGTGCGTTGTTTATTGCAATGGTGACTCCTCTTTTTTTCTTTTCTGATGAGGAATGGAAAATATTGTTGTATGCTTTATGCTTGAGGAGATGGGTTGATTTTTTGTTCAGGTGCGTTTCTTGTATACATGCTATGTCTATCTTGTTGCTTGTAAGCTCTTTCCATAATAGGAATCTTTTCTGGGGGGAGTTTAGACCTCTGACATTGTAGGATTGTAGTTTAATTCCCATGTGATCTGGGGGTTTTCTTGCTGGTTGGTTGTTTTGGGTCCTTAATTACAGACGTATATGGGTGTAGTGTTTTTATATGGATCTTTGTTTTGGGGAGTACATTTGGCATCATATGAGTGTTTGTATTATTTTTGTGGATGTTGTGGGGGTAAGGCAACTGGGGTACGGCACACATAGCTGAGACAAAAAATATACAACATATATAACATAAAAAACATGAGAAACATATAGAACTTAAGTTAAGTGGTAGACATTTCAATAAGGGGGTCATAAGGGGACCACAATGGGTCAGTAACATATTCCTAGTTATCATAGATATCTAGACTTTTTGGAGGGCTGTTTGCCACCTGGAAATGCAGTTGTTTTATTTAAAACAGTTCCTTGTTTCTTAATTGACTGGTCTAGATTATTTTGTTTTTAGCTTATTATAGGTTTGTTATCCCAAGCTAGGTCGGGTGTGGCTTCTTTGATCTTGGGAGATAGATTATTTTGTATTCTTGCTGAATTAAACTAGTCTCTGAGGTATACGGAGATTAATTAGTGTATCTAGAGCCTCCTGGGGTAGGGACCCAGTCCAAGGGTTTATGATTGGACTGATCAGTCTGTTTTGGTTGTATTGGGCTGTTTAAAGGTTAACCCCGTGAGGTTGTATTCTATATTTATGTTTATGGCTACTATCCCCCCCGGGAAGCCCTGGTAGGATCAGGGATGTTTTCCGTGGGTATTATTAAGGGGATAAAGTAGGTATCTCTTATCCCTGAACTTTTTAAGCTTATAAAACATTTATGGCATATAAAACATTCATAACATATAAAACATTTAACATATTTAACACATTTAAGACATAGCCCTTCTCAAAGGTATTCAAACCGTTTTCTTGCAGGGGCTCCGGTCCAGGACTTCCTGCAGCCGGTAGGAGTTTTTAGAGTAGTCAGTCTGGGGTGCAAATGAAATGCTCTCGTCTCGACTTTAGAGTTTCAAAGTTATTAGTCCTTGGCTAATATGTGTGTTTTGATTTGTTTGGATGTTGGTTCAAATAGTTCTCAGTTGTAGTTCCACTCTTTTTGGATTCTTTCTTTTTTGTGTGGTTCTTTCAGTTGGTTTTTGATGGTTTGAGGGATGTTTAGCTTCCATTCCTGGGCTTTGAGGATAGCTTCTCTGGGTGTATTGAAGACATATGATCTTTCTTCTTTAATTACGATCAGGCGGACTGGGAAACCCCATTTGTATTTTATAGCGTTAAATCTGAGTATCTCTGTAGCTTCCTGAAAGGTTTTTCTTAATTGCATGGTTTGGGGTAATAGGTCTGCGAAAAATTGTAGATGATTATATTTGCTTGGCAGGTTGTTTTGGTTTCTTGAAAGTGACATCACTTGTTCTTTAGTTTGAAAGAATAAGAATCTTATTATTACATCTCTGGGTGCTGTTTGAGGGGCACTTTTTGGTTTATATAGTCTATGAGCTCTGTCGATTGTTCTCTCTGTTTTTGTTGAGTTTGGCAGGATTGTTTCTAGTAATTTTTCTAGATAATGATCAAGTTTGGAGTTTAAGACAGTCTCAGGTATTCCCCTGATTTTGATGTTATTTCTCCTTGATCTGTCTTCTAGATCAGTGATTTTGTTTTGGAGGGTGGTTACTTTATCATCAAGGTTGTTATGAGCGTCTGCTAATTCGTTAAATGAGGTTGTGAATTCTGCCATTTTGTGTTCTATATGGTTGGTTCTTTCTGCAATGTCTATTATATCTTTTTTAATAGTTTGGACCATTTCTGTAACGTCCATTTTGAAGGCTTTATGTTGAGAGATTAGCATATCTTTTAATACTTTTTCTGACACTGGGGTATCTTTGGTTGGGAAGTTATGCAAGGGGTTTTGGCTTTGTGTGGTTTCTAGCGTATTGTTTTCTTCCTCTCCTTCCACATCCCCTTTCCTGTGTCTTTTCATAGGTTCCCCGCTTGGTTGGGTCCCCAGGGGCCCTTGTGAGCTGGAGCCCTGGCTAGAGGGGAGATCGGCGTCTCCTAGGTCCCTGCCTGGGTCTGTATTAGATGTTTGTAAGTCTGTTTTTTGTTCTGTGTCAGAGTCTATGTCTGTATTATTAATATATACTGTTTGTTTCTGTTTCCTTACTTTTTCTTCCTTTCTTTCTCCCTGTAGGTTGCGGCTCTCGCGGTTTCCATGGGCGCCACCATCTTGGATTTCGGCCCGCGAATCTGTGCTGCCTGGGAAGAACAAGGTGAGTTTTTTCTCTGTTTGTTTATGAGCTGCGGATTTGTTCTTGCCCATTTTAGACCAAGTCTGCTGCTTCTTTTGAGTTGTTTGGGTCCTGTTTATGTTGCAGTAAGTAGCTGTTTTCCTGGTAGCAGAGAGGGAGCTCTTACTCCATGCGACCTCTCTCCAGGATAGCTGGCCACGCCCCCAACCTTTAGTATGTTTTTTACAGTGTTGAGTTTGTATCTGTATGTCTTTTGGCCAGCAAATACTCAGGTTGTGGGGTGTATAGTGATTGATCTGTCTGCGAACTAGATGGCATAACTGTTTGCTACAACAGTGCCTTCTTTTCTTTCTAGCATTTAAAGGATGTTTTGATATGTACAAGATCTTTATAGTGTGTTTTAATTTTTTAGATCTTGCACAAAAGTTTTCTGTCTTTCAAAAGACTACCTTCCCCACACATCTTTAGTCATGCCTTATTAATTATTTACTCTTCTATAGCCTTTAGATGATTTTCAAACTTTGTGTATTTTTTAAGGGTTCTCTATTGGATTCATTGAGTCTCTTGGGCAACATTTTAAAAAATTTGTAACACAAAAAATTTGGTTGCTTACGTGTCCAAGATTACTCAATGTTTTGTATGTGATTTCATCCCAACACGTGCATTTCTCAATAAATGGGGCAATGCAACTTGTAATTGCTGATGCACAGTCTTGAGGCCCTTGTGTTTCAAAGAGGATCTGCCTTTTTAAACTACACTTGTAAACATCTGACATGGATGTCAGAACACGAATGACCAAAACCTGACATATTGTTGGTTATACTTGTTGACTCACCAGGTCGGCGAGGGATTGAATTGAAGTTCCTTGTAAGACTTCTAGGTTTCTCCAGAGCATGGGGTATTCTTTTTTTTGCTGTGGATTTAAAAGTCAACATATTAATTTATAGCAAAAATTTTAAATTGAGACAATACAATAAAAGATGGAAAAAAAAATTGTTCTGACTTACGTGCTTTATGGTATTTGCACAATTGGTTTATTTCGAAGACCAATGGCGTTGTAGGGGCAATTGTGTTGGTTTTCTTGTGTAAAATTGCAGTGTTTTCTTTTTTTTGCTGCAGATTTAAAAGATTGACATTAGAATTTATAAAATAAATTTGAAAGTGATGCACTATTAAAAAGATGAAAAATTATTTGTTCTGACTTGCTTTAGAGCATTTGAGCGAATGGTTTATTTTGGCGCCTGATGGCATTGTTGTATGACCAGTTGTGTTGTTTTCCGGACTATCTTTTGTAAGATTGCTGTGTTTTCTTTTTTTTGCTATAAATTTAAAAGCTTAAAGGGTAACTGAGGTCTCAAATTCTTCCAAACTAGTAATAATTATATAAAAAGCCTTCCATCACACATTCAAAATAAAACCTAAACCACATCTCTAGATAAAATTTGTGAGAAGTTATTGCTGGAAAGGTTCAGCAATGTAACTTCCTGGTTGAACTTTTCCTGTTTTTAGCCATGTGACCAGCTTGTAGTCATGTGACCAGCCTGTCTGCATTAATAGGCTCCCCTTTTCAACTGTCAATTTGACAGGTACTTCCTGATTTCCCCAGCAATAAGTCTTAATTGAGCATGCTTCTCCCCCGGGGGAAAAGGGCCTGCAGGGATCAGGTGATGTCACTCAACCTACTGGAAGCAGGAAGTTTGAACATTCACCCCAATGTAATTTCTCACAGGCTCCAGCCAGAGATGTGATTGTTGGCTCAATGTAAAGGATATATGGCAGGCTTTCATTTAACCCTAACTTGTTTTGAGACCACTGTTGCCCTTTAACATTAGAATTTCTAGATCTACCAGTTGTAGATGTGGTGGCCTTTGGTGTTCTCAGATCTATAGTTGTAGATATAGCGAAAGTGTGTGTTTATAATGGTCTAGCTGTGGGCATGTGAGTCTCATATGCACTTTCCATAGCCAGGGCATCTGAAATGATTGCATGAAAATTATCCTTAAATTTTTCGTTAATAGCTATTAACAGTATTTTGTAGAAAACACAAAATGTGTTGTAAAGTCGTGATTTGTAGACTCATTTGAAACATTAAGTATACTGTATTCATTGTTACCGGTGTGGCTGTATTTATTGTTACCGGTGTGGGAGAGAAGCGTGTATTCAGCAAACAACATTTCTGAATCGCTGATCATTTCTCGGGCAGGTTTTATATATAAAACCTCTTTGGTCGCACATGTAGAATGGTGTCTCATTGGTATTTCAATTCCTTTTGTGGGATGACATATTTTTTCTCCCCCCCAAAATTTTTATGAAGTGAAAATACAAATGAATACGTTTAGAAACATTGACATTTGGCATTCTTAGCATTCAGGTATTCATTCGCAATTAAATCAGTAGTATCATTTAACATTTGTATAAC
The DNA here is from genome assembly GCA_019447015.1 of Hymenochirus boettgeri. Classification (NCBI taxonomy): domain Eukaryota; kingdom Metazoa; phylum Chordata; class Amphibia; order Anura; family Pipidae; genus Hymenochirus; species Hymenochirus boettgeri. Next base: position 166,922,644 of record CM033472.1, read on the forward strand.
TTTTTACAGTATAAATTGTTCCCGAGGTCCGGATGCAGGGCTTGCTTGTTTAGGGTAATGAATATTGCCTAGATATTCTATTTAGGGATTTTATAAGAGAAAGAGCGGTTAAGATAGCTTTCTTTTATGAGATATATCTCTTTTCTCTTGTTGATTTGTATTACAGCTAGCGTCCACACATGTGTACCAAATTCTTCTGTTTTATCTCATTTTAACAGTTTTTATAGATTATGATCGTCTAATGCCCAATTAGGATCTTTTGTTTTCAGTTTAATTACTCATGTTGTTAGAACAGGGAGTTTGCTCTATTCAGCACTGTTGATATTTCCATCTGTTGTCGTATTGTTAATTCCCTGTTTTTTGGGCCAGTCCTCATAGATCCATGGTCCCCCAAACTTTATCGTAACTGGTGAATGATCCCATTAAAGAGCTTTTCATATAGTCATTTTCACATAACCACCAGATTGTATTGATTAGGCGAGTTATGTTGGGGGCTTCCTGTTTCCATGTGGATGCTATTATTGTTCGGGAAGCTGCACATATCCTGCGGATCAATGTATTTCCCAAACTAGATACTCCAGGTACTGTTCTATCAAATACTTCCATCCATGGGCTTAAGGTGGTTTGTATTCAGAGTGTTTTATCAAATGGTTGCTAGCTTTCCAAAGTTTTGGTCTGCTCTTATTGGGCATCCTCTATAGCATAAATCAGAGGCACCTGGGAAAATTCTAGATATTCTAGCTGGGGATAGGTACCCGTGGTGTAATATTTTGAAATTCTTTTCTTGAATAATTACATTGATGGAGCAGTTTTCAGTGAGGAGAAGATATCCTCCCATTGTGTTTCATCCAGCATCTCTCCTAGCCACCCCTCCCATTTAGTCATGAATGATAGATTAGGGTTATGTCTATTTTCGTTGATTATGCTATATATAGTTGACATTTTCTTTTAACTGTCTGAGGCAGAGTGGCAAAGTTTCTCAAAAGTTGTGAGGCCTTTGTTTGTTTGGAATGCTATTATTTGTTCTGTATAATGAGCTACTTGTTGATACCGTAGCCAGTCAGTGTTGAGAAGTGACCATCGTTGTTGAGTTTCTTCCCAGGGTAAAATTAAGTTGCCAGCCATCAGATGTGCTACCCATGTTATTTCTTTGTGTTGCCATGTCTGCCAGTAAGGTAAGTTTAGACCTGGTGTGAAATTGGTATTGTGGTATAGGGAAATCATTTTAGTTGGTAAGTTGGTAAGTTTATGTTGTTTTATCAAGCTATACCAATTTCTAATAGTGTGCAATAAGTAGGGGTTGGTGTTGCAATAAGAAAGTGCTTGTGTCACTGTAGGTAGCCATAGGGCGATTGTCCCTTCCATTGGGTGTAGAAGGTGATTTTCTAACTCAATCCACCTGGCCAGATCTTTTTTTCCTGTGCCATTCAATTGCTTGTGCTATTTTTTCCCCCTTTATTACTGCAATTACAACTCAGGCATGGATATATACCTTTCTGTTTGCTACTTATTTTGTCTGTTTTTAGAATTCTGAATTTTCAGAATTCTGAATTGAGAAAGCCAGTCAGATGATTAGCGAAACCCCTTCAAGAACTAGACTTTATGTCCAGTTGATCTAACTGAATACAACAGATATACCATGACCTGGATGAATGAGAACCTTAACAAGCACGTCCCTTCTTTGGTTTTAAACAGTAGAAAGGACTGGAATGGGATACCAAGTTTGATACACTGAATATGGACTCAATATTGGGTCAATATTGTTGTAAATTGGACACTATGATACACTAAAGGGGGTGGAGCTTGTATGTGTATTTAACAAGATGTTACACTGTTGAATGTTGTTTGAGATCACACATGATCTGAAATTGTCACAATAAAAGTTTTTTTTAAAATTGAATCACTACGTAAGTGTTTCTTTTGAGTAAAAGTTTATTGCCTATTACCTGCAAAAGTGGGAGCAGGGGATTGAGACTAGAGACGAGTGAGAGATAGATTGATAGATGAAAGATAGATAGATAGATAGATAGATAGATAGATAGATAGATAGAAAATCCCATTGATAGATATGCTGATGGAAAGCAGATGACTGAGAAGCTGGTGGTAAACAGCCAAAGGAACAGTTAAATAACTGGCAAAGAGTCACTGGTGGGTAATGGGGAAGTAAAGAAGAAGACAATTGTAATGGAAATGGCCTCCACAGAGAGAATTATAAACTGTGTCCCACACAGATATTAAAATAGGTTCCCCTACACATAAAATGGTAAAATAAGTGCCCGGTTAGGTTGAGTTTACTTACCACTGTAATATCCATGTCAAATTGATTTAGATAGCAAAAACATTTAATTCCTCACACAAAAACACAATCCTTTACTAACATTTTGCTATTGGTTTTACGAGAATTTTTGGAGCCAATTTTTTCCCCTGCATTATTGTCAGGTGAAATGTGAGGCTCAGTTTTCCTTGAAATCGGTGGACGTCTAATTTGTATTTACCTTGATTATTCCCCAAGGACTTTTGCACGGAATGTTCAGTTTTTGTGTATCTTGAAAAAAGGCAGTTTTCATCATTTTAAAGGACAATTATACTCACCTTCCCTCCGCTCCACATCTTTGTGCAGTAGCTTTTACTCAGGGTGAGGACCTGAACCACTAGGTCCTCACCCCTGGATTCGCAAAACCTAAAGCAGCGTCTTAGAGCAATGCTGCTCTGGTAGGCTTCGCCCCCTCCTCCCCGTTGGCGACGAGGCCAATAGGAAGGCACACTCTGCAACAAGCGTGCCTTCCTATTGGCCTCATCGCCGATGGGGAGGAGGGGGCGGAGCCTACCAGAGCAGCGTTGCTGTAAGACGCTGCTGTAGGTTACGCAAATCCAGGGGTGAGGACCTAGCGGTTCAGGTCCTCACCCTGAGTAAAAGCTACTGCACAAAGATGTGGAGCGGAGGGAAGGTGAGTATGATTGTCCTTTAATGTAAAAAAAAAAGTGTGTGTTTATCACTTTAAGATTTTTTGTAAAAGTATGTCACTTTTTTTTATCATTCCCAACGATGATCTGATGATGTTCTGCATCAGCCCTGTACACTCCTGTAGGAATGTTGTTAAAAATGTTGGAAATGACACAGATACCATGGGTTTTGCACTAATTAAGGGGGGAAATAGCTGATATTTATGTTTTGTTTAGTCAGCTATATTTTACTGTTTTTACTATTTTGTTCATATTGTGTAATATTGTGCTTTTATTGATATCTGGTGCATTAAATTTAAATTTGTTTTTCTAAATTAAATTTTCAGAATTGACATTTATTTAGGTAGTACACTATTTTTTGTTGGAGCGTCCCTTATTGCTATCAGCAACAACATTAGAGTCCACCATTGATATTTGCATAAAAGCACATCAAAATTGTTTACAATTTATACTGTATACTGTTATTACAAGAACCTAGTGTCATTCATGAAAAAATTATAAACATGTAAAATCTGTATTAATGGATCTGTGTCACACTTTTTTTTAAATTAAAATGAACAGGAAGGAAGGTGTTTAATCTTGCTTTAACTACAAGCTATGTGATGAGTCCAACAAAAAAAACTTAACCCAAATATAGTAATTATTATTATTATTATGGATTTATATAACGCCAATGTCTTCCATGGCATTTTACAATTACACAGTCATACATTACATACAGGGTAATACATGTTATACAAAGTCATACATATTACATACACAGGTAATACATAATATAAGTAAACAGAGTGAGGAGTTTCTTACAGCAATACCATGATACGATAGAAGAGAGGACCTTGCCCAAAGAGCTTACAGTCTAGAGGATATGGAGGTGAGACATAATGTGACAGGAATAGGTAGGCTGTAAATAGATTGACAGTGGAGTGTGAAAGGCGGTTGTAATAGTATTAAAACAGGTATCCCTAAGTAGAAATTCTAGAAGGCACCTTGGAATGCAACCCTATGTCTATTGCTTCCAATATGTATATTTTCTACCTATCTATATAACTCTCTCTATTGATAAATTGTGATTAATTTAATCACATATCAAGAAATATATGCAAGTTAGATTATTATACACATTCATGTTGCAAACTTGATTGGTATCCCTGAAATCTCCTCCTAACATAATACATAATGCGTATATAAATACAGTAGTGTGTGCCTATGTGTAAGAAATGGTAAAACAGAGACTCAAACTCAAAACTCCTCCAATAATAAGAAACAATCTTTGTGTATCTCTGTGCCAATAATGTACACAAGAAGAATATCATAGCAGGCAGGGTGCAGGTACTTTTTATTTCTCTCAATAAAACTTTCAGGGTTATTCAATAAAAGTTCTTATCGTTTAAAATGGTGCTAATTTTGCCCCAACCAATCAGATATTAGCTTTTAAATGTTAAATAAGATGTGATTGGTTGGAGCAAAATCAGCACCATTTTAAACTATAAGAACTTTTATTGAATCTCCCTGATTATTTCTTAAGGTGTTGAATAAGGAGAGTGGGTCTTTGTGCTCTGCATTGCATACTGCAGATGTTTTTGTTACCTAGTATTTTTAACAAATTATTTTAAAAAATATATATACCTTATTCAAGCATCCGCAGATCTTGGTTTTAAAGTATGTGTAAATAAAAATGAAAGTACATTGTTGAGCTATAAACAGAACTTAAAACAATTACAGGGAGATTCAATAAAAGTTCTTATCGTTTAAAATGGTGCTATTTTTGCCCCAACCAACCAGATCCTATATAACATTTGAAAGCTAACATCTGATTGGTTAGGGCAAAATTAGCACCATTTTTAATGATAAGAACTTTTATTGAATAACCCTGTTAATGTATTCAATTTGCTGTGACTTTTTAAGCATTCAATGTGCCAGAGGGACTCAAGAGCATGTCCAGTAGAAAACCTAGCAAATAAACAAGCAAGCTCTCTCAAAACACAAGGGAAATATAACTAATCTGCAAACATTCAGGATCTTTGTTTTGATCGCTTACCAACATGATAACAAGGCATCCTAATTGACTGCATCTCATGGACTTTAAAAGTGTCAGAGCAATTTAGCCTTTAAAAAACCACATAAAATATTTTATCACATCTCTGCCTGAGTAAGTTTAATAAACTGCATAGCCTTTGGGGACCAAGCTTCTTATAAATTAACTGCCTTCAACTCAAAACACAAGGGTCTTTATCTCTTGTCAGCTTAATTATGTGTTTAATTTTATTTTTTACATTTTTAAAATGACCCACACCACAAGAAGCCAAGATTGTTTAATTACACAAATGAATATGGTTATATCTAGCATGATCAAAGCACTAATTTGTCACGCTAATGTTCTATACAGAAATTATAGTTCCATTGTGGTTATAACACAATAGTCTATATTAAAGTCTATCAATTTATTGCATAAAATAAATAAATAAAAAAAAACAACTTATATATACCTTTCCGAAATAAGTTTAGAAAAAATGTTTTTGGTTAAGCTGGTACAACACAGCCTGGGGAATAATTCTGCATAACAAAAAATATATTGAAGAGTGTAAAATAATGGCATTAATGGTAATAAATAGCAATATGAGTGAGCATGGTACCTTAATTGAAATCACATCAAAGTAATCAGACTAGGTTAGATAAAATAGACTAGATTAGATAAATCAGTAAAACTTAAAGAGAATAAAGGTTTCCTGAAAGCATTGCAAAGTGGGTTTTTCTGTATTACGCCATGGCAAAATTTCTCATCTTCTCATTTTCAAAAAAAATAAGCTTCTACAAAATATCTTTCGGGTAATAAATGTTAATTTGGTAGAGATGTTCGAAACTGTTTCACTCCATTTTCGAATTATCAAAAATTTTCAGAAATTTCGAAAATCGTCTACTTTTGGTTTTCTATTTTCGAAAATCGTCTACTTTCGATTTTCAAAAATCGTCTACTTTCGATTTTCAATAAAATCTAAAGTTTGAAAAATCAGGGTTCCGTGAAATTCAGGAATTACGAAAGTTTCATCGGGACTTCGAAACCCTCAGATTCGATTCGAAACTGGGTTCTATTAGAAACCACATTACATCTGTCGCTTTTACTAAAATGATAGATGTTCTAAAAGTATTCTGGTTCCTATAGTAAAGAGAGATCAGTTCAAATATAGAAGTAAATATGCTGTGATTGAAAAAATGAATAATGTAGAATTTTATAAAAAAAGAAATAACCCATTCAATTTAACATGCAACATAAAAAGTACACATTTCAGCACAAGACAAGCTCTTTGAGGGTACTTGAAGTTGCCCGTAAGTTCCCAGCTGCCTCACTGCTTGAAAGAAAACCGAGCAACAAAATCAATTTTAACTGAGTGAAGTGAACTGCAATATTTACTGTTTTAATCATTGTAGTTACCTAGACTATGGTTGAAACATTAATCATGCCTCCCCCTTGTAATAAAAATAGGAATGGGTTTGCTAGATGTATTGGAACACATAGTTATTTACAATTTTGAGTCAAGGGAACAACTGATTAAATGGGATGAACACAAACACAAAATTACAGTAAATTTTGCAGCATGCACTATTGTTCTAATAACAGCATTTGATTATTACATTTGATTATTGAATACATAAAAATCTTTCATTATATAATTTTATTGTCTCCTCACACTTTTATTTATTGATATTTACAGTAGTTCAAACTAAGAATATTTTTTTAAAAACCCTGAACAGCCTAATTATTTTTCTTGTTTATTTGGTAAATAAGTATAACTTGTTTTTATCAAACTATCATTTTTTTTAGTTTGTTTTGATAAAAGTAAAAATAACAATAAAAAAAATAGATTAGACTTTATACTGGGCTAAACTTTTGTATGTCTCAGACAATCACAGGTGCTGCTGCCAGTCTGGCCCCTTCTGCAGCTTCTATGCACGTAAAAAGGCACAGAAGCTAAGCAGAAAACAGCCAAGGGAATGAGGTAAGTACATTTAGGTGCACATTTGAGCTGTAAAAAACTCAGGAGGTTGAGGTTTTGGGGGGCAATTGGGCTAGATTTAAAAGCGAGGTGGACATACCCTTTAAGCATAATCTATAGTGAGTGATATACAGTATGTCCTAAAGTCAGAAACTTGATCTGGATGAGACTGCACAAACTGAACTATTTTCCCTTCTTCATCACTAAATAATACCAGAAGGAATAACTTTACATGCATAACAAATGCTTCTGATTTGCCAAAGAATTAAAAAATAAATGCAATCTGTATTGCCTGGTTAATTGTGCGTGTATAATTCAAATTGACTGTAATAAGCACAGTCCAAAATAAATATCTATCAAACAGACTATAGTCCTTTAAGATGTCTCTACTTTATTCAAATACATATGTAACACAACCGTTCTTAAACTTTAAAGGTTAGAATGAAAAATATACTATTAATAACTTTGTAAAACAACTTTTTTGACTGACTGTGTTACTGTCTGCTTTTCAAAATAATTACAGTAATAATAAAAGTTGTATTATTCTTTGGTCTGATATAATGTGTTGTAGTTGTAGAGCCTTCCTTTATTCTTAGATTTTTTTTAAATGACTTTTTAGGTCAATAGAGGGTCAATTGGCAGAAGTACCACCATTACACTTTTCTCAAATAAAAGGAGAAAGGCTAAGACAAGATTTAGACCGTTTTTTTTCTCGCTACTGCTCCTGGCAAATTTAATGATTTGTATTCTTATTTTGAAAAACAAAAATTTGGGATAAATTGGTCAGCTGCTATATTTTATTTGGATCCCTAATTGCAGTGATCAAATTATTCCATTTTAGATTGACCAGACACAACAAAAATCTGCCCGTGGTAGCTGCTCTTTAAAAAGACAGATAGAAACAGAAGATTAATGTGTTAGACTAACTAGTCGCATCTGTTGCAATAGATTAAAATTTTAACTTAATAAGCTTGTTTGTTATGCTTATTTATTTTTCTATATGAAACCACTGTAGGCGACACATGGCCCCACAAATTTTACTAAAATTACCAACTAAAATTTAAATGGAAATTATACTCAATGTAAACCCCCATTCTCTTAAAAATATCCATGGTAAGTACCCAAACTGCTCAGTCCTCACCACCAGTGGCGTAACTACTGCCACTTCTGTGACAGGGACACTACAACCCTCAGCCCAGGGGCGCACTGAGCACACTTAGCTCCCTGCAAAAACCCCAAAACCCAACTGGGAGTTGCCCGTCAGTTATATATATATTTACCATAAACCATCGGTATCTGCCACCAGGTGTGTTAAAAAGGTGTGTTAAAAGGTACACCAACCTACCCAGCATGCACAGCTGTACAATTAAAATAATGACCGTTAATTCGCTACCACGTAGAGGTAGGAATATAACTGAATACAATAGAATATAATATACTGGTAAAATGTAGCGTCTCAGAGGCAGAGTTCCTTAATTAGAGTTCTAATTAGAGCAATCAGAGATTCAGCTAACGATTTGAATATCTTTGTGAAGGTTCTCATTCATCCAGGTCATGGTATATCTGTTGTATTCAATTAGATCAACTGGACTTGAAATGTAGTTCTTGAAGACGTTTCGCTGTCATCCGACGGCTTTCTCAATCAGAATGACTTGTCAGAATCTGTGGCAATTATGTACCCTGGAAAATCCCAATTAGCATATCACAGCCAGGTGTTAAGGGTGTATTAGATAGTGGCTTAGAGTGTTATAGGAACGCCCAGAGTAATGTTTAAAACAGCATTGTACATGGCAGACAGTTGGTGTCGAACCCCCCCACCTCTATTTAGGCTTGGTTTCTTTATTTTCACATAAATGGCCTCCTTAACACCTCTCTTGAACCAGTCACGTTTCTTGCCAGTATGTTAACATTACAATCTTCAAAGGTATGTCCTTTATCCTTAAGATGCAGATACACGCTGAGTCCTGACCTGAGGAATTGGCTCTTCTGTGCGGGGCCATACGTTGATGCAGTTGCTGTTTGGTCTCCCCCACATACAAATCAGAGCATTCTTCACTGCACTGCACCGCTATATGATGTCGCTTTTCTTGTGTTTTGGTATGGGGTCTTTGGATGTACCAATTCTGCCTCAGTGTGTTTGTCGGTTTAAAGCAGACAGGGATACGATGTTTTTTGAAATTCTTCTTAATTTCTCAGAGACCCCTGCTACATATGGATGACCATGTTCTTCCTCCTGTCTTGCTTTCCCCTTCACTGTTGGGTATTTGTGTTCTTTCTTTCCTTCTACTTCTTTTGAACAAGCCCAGTCTGGATATCCACAGTTTTAAGGGCTCCTCTGAGATGTTTCATTTCTTTAGCCTTCGCCTCTGTGCTAGTGGGTGTTCTCGGCTCTGTGTTGCAGGGTTCTGATGACACCCAGCTTGTGATCTAAAGGGTGGTGGGAGTCAAAATCAAATACTGATCTGTGGTGTTGGTTTTCTGTAAACCTCTACTTCCAGTTTACCATTTTCCTTAACTTCTACCAAGCAGTCCAAGAAAGCCAGTTTGTTGTTTTGTACCTCTTCCCTTGTGAATTTAATGTTTTGGTCCACAGCATTAATGTGGCCACAATAGGTGAAACTGGAGATCTGGATGTGCTATGGGATCTCCAGTTTCACCTATTGTGGCCAACCTTTACATGGAGGAGGTAGAAACACAGGCGCTTAATACCTTTAAGGGCATAGCACCCAGCCACTGGTTCAGATATGTTGATGACACCTGGGTTAAAATCCACCAAAGGAAGTACAAGCTTTCACAGAACACATTAAGCTGTGGACCAAACATTAAATTCACAAGGGAAGAGGTACAAAACAAACAAACTGTCTTTCTTGGACTGCTTGGTAGAAGTTAAGAAAATGGTAAACTGGAAGTAGAGGTTTACAGAAAACCAACACACACAGATCAGTATTTGATGTTTGACTCCCACCACCCTTTAGATCACAAGCTGGGTGTCATCAGAACCCTGCAACACATCTAATCACACCCTTAACACCTGGCTGTGATATGCTAATTGGGATTTTCCAGGGTACATAATTGCCACAGATTCTTGTACAAGTCATTCTGAATTGAGAAAGCCAGTCGGATGACTAGCGAAACGTCTTCAAGAACTACATTTCAAGTCCAGTTGATCTAATTGAATACAACAGATAGATTTGAATATCGTTTAATATAAACAAAAACAGTGCAAATAACTACATAGTTACATAGTAATTGAGGTTGAATAAAGATATCCAGTCCATCAAGTCCAACCTATTCACCCTCTTTTTTTTTTTTTAACCCTACCTAACAGCGAAAAAAGGGGGAAAAAATTCCTTCCTGACTCCAAACAGCAATCAGAAAGTATCCCTGGATCAACCAGATCTATATGCATTAATACCAGTAATTCTCAATATTTTTCAGTTTTAGAAACTTATCCAGGCCTTTTTTAAAGCTATTTAATGAACTTGCCATTACCACATCTGCTGGAAGACAGTTCCACAGTTTCACCGTTCTCGCTGTAAAGAAACCTTTACTAACCTGAAAATTAAACTTCTTTTCTTCCAACCTTAAAGGATATCCACACAGGGATTATTAAATCCCAAAATGCATCACCTTACATTTATCAACATTAAATATCATCTGCCATTCTGCTGCCCATTTTGATGATCTATCTAGGTCTGCTTGCAACACTTGCACATCATTTGAAGTTTCCAAAGTTCTGCATAGTTTAGTGTCATCAGCAAACACAGAGACCTTGCTCTCAATGCCCCCTTCTAAGTCATTTATAAACAGATTAAACAGAAGCGGCCCCAGTACAGATCCCTAAGGCACTCCGATTAGAACGTTAGCCCACATAGATGTAGCTACATTTACCACCACTCTCTGCTTGCGATCCAATAACCAGTTCTCTATCCATGAACAAATGTTTTCTTCAAGGCCAACAGTCCTCAGTTTATACATTAGTCGCCTATGTGGCACAACATACAGAAAAATATAACAGACAAAACACAACATAACATAAGTAATAGTAAAACAAAATGGGATGAAAAGTGAAATAATACTTAGTTTAGTCCTTAATGTCCCAGGATGAAATGGAAATGGAAATCGATCCGGTCCACTCGAGGATCCGCGAATTTTCGAAAAAATTTGAAAATTCGAAAATCCGCGAGCGGACCCGGTAAAATTAAAAATACCCTTGAAATAACGAGATTTTTCGTATTTTCGAAAATTTTCAAAATTACGAGTTTTCACGTATTTTCGTTAATTTTAGAAATTAATATGTATTTTCGAAAATACAAGTAATCCTCGTAATTTCGAAAATACGTGTTTTCCCATATTTTCGAAAATTCACGAAAATACGTGAAAACTCGTAATTTCGAAAATTTTCGAAAATACAAAAAATCCGCGAATCGGAAGTTCGGAAGGCGGAAAATCTGGAAAATCCGCCGTTTGCGAACGGGATAAATCCGCGGCGGATCCGGGTTTGGATCTGCGAACCGGCAATCCCTAGTTATTGGCCCTCAAAATAACTCTTATTAGTCCTAAGATTAGATGGTAATGGAAAGCTAGCTCTTTGGGTTTCAGAGACAGTTTTTTTATCCCTGAAAAGGGTGAAACCAATTACCCACACCCAATCATAGAAAGGGATGGGCTGAGCAAGTAGTGCAACACACTCCAGGTGGTCTCCCTGACACACCCACAAGGTGGATGTCAATACAAACTCCTGTATGCCGATGTGGTAACACGCCATAGCACGCCAACATATAAATCTGTGTTCAGGGTGGTTAGACGGATTTGTACATACCGAATTCAATATTGTTATTGCGTATTGATCCATAAAGCAAACAAAAGTGTCTCTGTCACTTTCCACACAAAATAGACCATGGGTGTTTGGATTCCCATGAAACAGCTTTTACCCCTGAGTCTATTTTTAAAAACAGTTCACATAAATCATGGTCATAGAAAGAGATATGTATCTAAATATATGTTTTGCTTCTAATATCGATATGAACCGGGATAAGATTACCTGAGATGTCTTTGTAATCAATTACCTCCTGTTGATTCGGAGACTAGAGTCTACATACAGTCTGTTTAGTAACTGGCTGGGTAATACAGACTGGGACTACAGGCTGTCCTTTCATCCTGCTAACCATACATAATGAAGTTACCTGATGGTATCCACATTAAACAAATACACAAAATATTTTGTACAGACAGAAAATAATACAGTTAAGAGATTGGCAACAGGACAAATACAGATCAAAACATAAGAAATTGAAGAAACATATACAAATATACCGATTCTAACATAAATTTCCCCATAGAAATGTACAATAATCACATGATTGTAACAGCCCGGATGGTAGTAGGGCCCGCCACAAGCCCTAGCTGTCTTCCACCATCAGCTGTTTTAAACAGCTGATCGCGCATATGAATGAAACATACACGCGATCAGCTGTTTAAAAGACCGGACCTGAACTTCTGGTTCAGTTCTGAAAAGCAGGTCCGGTTTTAAACAGCTGATCCCACGTATATTTCATTCATCTTCATCCTGCTAACCATACATAATGAAGTTACCTGATGGTATCCACATTAAACAAATACACAAAATATTTTGTACAGACAGAAAATAATACAGTTAAGAGATTGGCAACAGGACAAATACAGATCAAAACATAAGAAATTGAAGAAACATATACAAATATACCGATTCTAACATAAATTTCCCCATAGAAATGTACAATAATCACATGATTGTAACAGCCCGGATGGTAGTAGGGCCCGCCACAAGCCCTAGCTGTCTTCCACCATCAGCTGTTTTAAACAGCTGATCGCGCATATGAATGAAACATACACGCGATCAGCTGTTTAAAAGACCGGACCTGAACTTCTGGTTCAGTTCTGGAAATTCAGGTCCGGTTTTAAACAGCTGATCCCACGTATGTTTCATTCATATGCGCGATCAGCTATTTAAAACGGCTTATATCAGAAGATAGATTGGAGGGAGGAGGGGGTCAGGCGCCTGGCTTCAAATCTCGCGGGGGGTCTCGGGCTCCTGCAGGTACGCCCCTGCTCACCACTGAGGTTTTCCATAATACAACTTAAAGCCCCTGATGGATTTAAGTTGCACTCATTCTTTCATTCAGTCCCACCACCTGACATGGTATACAAGAAGTTTACCTTCATTTACTGAAAAAGGGAGAGGAAGAGTCTAACTGAATGTCAATTGTTTTAAAGTATGATTATTAGTGAATGCAAAACCTAAACCTTTCAGAATGGACTGTGATTGCTGACTTTGTTCCCACAATCACACCAGTATAGTACTCTATTGGCTAAAACTAACATTTTTGCTGAAATTCATGGATAAATCCTAAAAAAAGAGCCAGAAGAAAGCAATGGCTGTGGAATTGCTGTTGCTTATACAATTAACATTACAATGTAATATGATGATTATATTTTTTAACATGTATTATAATTGTTAAGATTTTTACTTAAAACAAATTGTCTAAATGTGCCCCCCCACACTTTACCCCCATAAAAAAAGAACAAAATTCTAATTAAAAAAAACAAAACCTTCCAGGAGTCACTGTCCAATTTCTATCTGAAAAATCTCTTAAAAAAGAAAGACTGACACATTTAAAAGTAATTAATCCAAGTTTTCCCTTGACCTAGTCTTGATGCCAAGTGAGGTAAAAAGCATTTAATCTTTAACTAATCCACTTAAGCTTTCTTACATTTAAAGTATAAATCCCAAGTTATATCAGAAAATCAAATGCATACATTTCAGCATTTTTGAATTCTAACACTTGATTAAAGATTAAATAAAGAACTCATTTGATAAAATAAAAATATTGTGACTAAAAAAACTATATCCCCAATCCCATAAGTAATGATCCCAAGTCTAGTAGCTTTAGATAACCTTTCCTGGTTACCTTGACAAATATAGACAAAGTTCAAAAGAGAGCAGCTCCCAAGCAATTAGAAAAAGACAATGTCAAATAATGTGAATAAAAGTATACAGAGCAAGACGCATTGCTGTTCCTCTGCACTCTTTCTCATCAGACTTATTGTCATTTTTATGTAGAATCGCTATTTTTGCAGTCAGGTGGAAAATGAAAGAAGATTTTATTTTGAGACACATGGATTCTCAATTGATCTTGAGAATGAATACAAAATATAATTATAAAAGTGGGATCAATCTTTAAAAAATATATTTAAAAGTAAGTTACACTTAGCCCAGACATAATTTATAAATAGACAAAGTAATAAAGCTTAGAATAACCTTTAATTTCTCCTTCTATGAGATGGCTAAAATCATTTAAAAAGGCCAATGATTGAATTTTTTTCTTTTATCACATTGAGAGGCTCTATACATAAACCCACAATTAGGATCAGATGTCAAAAGTACAAATATGCTACCGTGCCTATTTGGCTAGATACTAATTCAAGTTGATATTTCAGAAAACAGTTTACTGCATCCATAGAGTTTATAATATAGTTATCCTAAGGCAGCAAACTGTTTTTTTCCTTCTTCTTCTTGTAAAGCAATAGCAATATGGTGTGTCAAACAGATTGGAAGTACTCATGTAGTATTCCTCAGGACAGGTAATACAAACACATACTGACATTTGTAAAAACCCTCCAAACAGTTTCCCTTTGCAACTCAGACAAATATAGTAACATATAGTTGTTAGGAATTCTGTGAACAATCAGAGCTGCCAACAGTTTTCACATACATCCCTGGCGTGACACCTTCAAGCCATCGAAACAGTTGGGTACTGTCAAGAGTATTTCAAATTCTTAAACCCTAAAGCAGAAAAACCTTATTTGTGGTTCTGGGATAGATTGTTGGAAGATAGACACATAGTTTAAACCCTGCAGCTAATATCAACCATTCTATGAAAGCTTAGGGAATAAATTAACAAAGAAAATGTAATTGTGTTAAATGTTTGTGCTTAAAAAAAACAAAACAATAATCCATGCATAAAATATGTTTCTAGTATACAGATCTAGATACCCTATTATAAAGTAAACTTCACTACTTATTATATAGATATTGGCCATTCAAAATGTTTTTGTCCTCAAATGTACAAATACTGTACTAAACATACTTGTAATCCTCCAGATAATCCTATCTTTCCATTTTTGTGCACATTATATTGCTCCAAACCTAAAGAGATATCTGAGGAAAGTAAATTGGGCAGTACATCCTTATATGATACTATATTAAAGGGAAACTAAAGTCTCCAGACAACATTGCCCCAATAAAAAAGGGCACATTCACAAAGATACAAAAAGCTGTGTCTCACCTCTCCCTTTTCTGGGTATGCTGGGTGATTTATGAAAATAACCTGTGGGTACTAGGGGTCATCTCCCATAATTCACCTTTTCTGGGAACACCCAGCTAAGTGTACACTTAACAGGAAGCTGCAGCCTTGCTTCCTAGATGCTGACAGCCAATCATGTTACAGCTTAGAGATCATCCCTCCTTCTGACTAGAGATGTTCGAAACTGTTGAGTTTCATTTTGATTTTGAATTTTCTAAATTTTCGGAAATTTAAAAAGTCCGAGTTTCGATTTTCGAAAATCACCTACTTTCGATTTTCGAAAATCATCTACTTTCGATTTTTGAAAATCGTCTACTTTTGATTTTCGAAAATCATCTACTTTCCATTTTCGATAATTATCTACTTTTGATTTTCGATAATTATCTACTTGCAATTTTCGATAAAAATCGGGACTTCGTGAAATTTGGGACTTCGAAACCCTCAGATTCGATTCGAAACTGGGTTCTAATCAAACCCACATTACATCTCTACTTCTGACACAGAACACAGATTTCAGTGCAGTTTTTGTGTAAACACATTACAAATGCTCCTGTCCCTTACAATGATAAACTCCTTTGCCTTAAAAAAAAAAAGAAAAAGGAATCTTTGCAGTTTTTGCTAGCATGGATGTAAGAAATAGTATATAATTATTTCAATAAAAAATAAGAGTAAGTATGGGGAATCGAACCTGCAACCTTCCATACTGTGTCTTTCAAAAAAGAAAGCTTTCTACCTCTATGCTACAAGTGCTACAAGGTGGGATATTAGTACAAAAAAGATACAAAAAAAAATAGAAACAAAAAAAGGAAGCCTGGGGAATTAAACCTGTGTCTCAAGGGTCTGTTCTCCCCCCCCCAAAAAAAACAGCACTTTAGTGGCTTGCCACCACTGCAGATGCAATAGATGCAAGTACTTTATATTGCTCCAGGCTGTCAGCAATTTACGCTGGTTGGTAAATAAAAAACAGAGGTGCTATATATAAAGTTTGTACATATGTAGAAACGTTATATTTTTCTAAAAACATGATGGAAACAAATAAAAGAAAAAAGCAATAAACTCAGGCAGTAGACTATGTGGTAGTGTTTCATCAGCAAACTTTGATTTTAACTTGTGACTTCTTGGGCTGTGTGTTCCTAAAAACACAGCATTTACATGGTGCACCACCAGTAACAAATGAATACAGGTACTTTGAGAAACTTTATCTTTCGCTAGAAACAGAAGCTAGAAACTCTGTGTATTGAGACAGTGACTCCTGGGGTCAGGGGTTTGGCTCTTTAAAGCTAACATAGGGTTTGATTATACTGGCAACAACTTGGAAGCCTTCTTTGTTAGATTATCTATTGCCTCATTAACACGTTTCTATTATTAACTATAAAAGTGGAGTGATGTAGGTGACAAAAATTTCTGAATAAGATTAGAATATTTATTCTTCCAAAAATAAAAACAAGTGCAGAGAAAGTGAATTGTGGTAGGGCGGACTCCATGTAACCATATTATAGCTAAAGACTATAGCATTCATAGTAACTAGTCTAACTAGGTATTGTTAACCTAGTTTCAATTGCCTATTACATGAGAATTTCAGGGTAAACCCTTTCTGATTTCTTAATTTATTGCAAAGCAACTACTGATTAAACTATCAGGTCATTTATGTCAATTCAACAGGACGTGACCCTGATTCTGGAATTGCGGAATAGTAAAGGCTCCCTAAACAACTGACAACTGGACAGTAAATAAAGAATGCAACGGAAAGCTGTACTGATAGTCCATTTAGTCTGCCCATAGCATAACACTAACATAACAATATGCATTCTAAAGCTCCAGGAACAATAGTGCAAATGTGCTATTGAAACTAACTTATTAATATATGTGTATTTAACTTTGCACAGAGCATTATATTTAGTTTTTTATTTTTAAAGCATCACAAAATATAACATTTAGATACAGTTGGCCCTAAACAATAGCTGTGTATCACAACTAATCAATTACTTCCTAATAAATTCAGACACACAAAGTCCATTCTGAAGACTTTAATGTAATCATTCCTTTTTATTATTTGTTGTTGCAATATTTCATTTCTATGATGTCCCTTAAGAAAGAAACAGCTGTTGTGAAGTTATAAACTGAAGAAAACAGCATCCATTAATCTGACAGTCAATGTGCACCCAACAGATAGGGCTGGATCTGAATTTCAGAATGTCACATTAAGACATCAACAGTGCTAACAAATATGTGCCTGATTTATATGATGCCAGATGTCTACTGGAATGTCTTTCCAGTAACACTGTGTATCCTGATAGGATAAAGTGACTGCTCAAAACATAATGGTTTGTCCAGAAACCTATTACCTGTCTTTACTTTAGGGTGCAATAAATGTAAATTAGTATTCAGCTGGATTTACTTTTGTAGTAGGTGCAAGATCACATTACTACAAATATCTCCTAATTGTATAGTGTATTTGATGTGAATTATTTAAGGGCATAGCACCCAGCCACTGGTTCAGATATGTTGATGACACCTGGGTTAAAATCCACCAGAAGGAAGTACAAGCTTTCACAGAACACATTATGCGGTGGACCAAAACATTAAATTCACAAGGGAAGAGGTACAAAACAACAAACTGGCTTTCTTGGACTGCTTGTAGAAGTTAAGGAAAATGGTAAACTGGAAGTAGAGGTTTACAGAAAACCAACACACACAGATCAGTATTTGATGTTTGACTCCCACCACCCTTTAGATCAGAAGCTGGGGGTCATCAGAACCCTGCAACACAGAGCCGAGAACATCCCCACTAGCACAGAGGCGAAGGCTAAAGAAATGAAACATCTCAGAGAGCCCTTAAAACTTGTGGATATCCAGACTGGGCCTTTGTCAAAAGAAGTAGAAGGAAAGAAAAGAACACGAATACCACAGTGAGGGAAAACAACAGGAGAGAAACATGGTCATCCCATATGTAGCAGGGGTCTCCGAGAAATTAAGAAGAATTTTCAAAAAACATCGTATCCCTGTCTGCTTTAAACCGAACAACACACTGAGGCAGCAATTGGTACATCCGAAAGACCCAATACCAAAACACAAGAAAAGCGACATCATATATGCAGTGCAGTGCAGTGAAGAATGCTCTGATTTGTATGTGGGGGAGACCAAACAGCAACTGCATCAACGTATGGCCCAGCACAGAAGAGCCAATTCCTCGGGTCAGGACTCAGCCGTGTATCTGCATCAGGATAAAGGACATACCTTGAAGATTGTAATGTTAACATACTGGCGAAGGAACGTGACTGGTTCAAGAGAGGTGTTAAGGAGGCCATTTATGTGAAAATAAAGAAACCAAGCCTAAATAGAGGTGGGGGGTTCGACACCAACTGTCTGCCATGTACAATGCTGTTTTAAACCTACCTGGGCGTTCCTATAACACTCTTACCACTATCTAATCACACCCTACCTTAACACTGGCTGTGATATGCTAATTGGGATTTTCCAGGGTACATAATTGCCACAGATTCTTGTACAAGTCATTCTGAATTGAGAAAGCCAGTCGGATGACTAGCGAAACGTCTTCAAGAACTACATTTCAAGTCCAGTTGATCTAATTGAATACAACAGATATGTGAATAAATGTAAAATTTACTTTATTAATGAGGACTTTAGATGGCCGAAACTCAATAGTTTTGTTCCGTTTTCGAATTCCCGGATCTCGGGAAAATCCCAAATATCCGAAAATCTGAAACCACACCGAATTTTCGATAACTTTCGAATGTATGGAGCTATTTTCGATATATTTTCGGTCAGAGACCATTTTCGTGTTTTCAATCGTATTTTCGAGGATTTTCAAACGTTTGATGCTAGTTTGGAAAATTATCGAAAATAGCTCCATACATTCGAAAAATATCGAAAATACGATCAGAAGTCCTGAAATCCAGACGATCGGGCCGGATTCAGACGGATAATTCGGATTTCGGAACCGAGGAGTTTCTTGTCGAATCCGGGTTCGTGTCAGACCCGGATCCCATCTCTAATGAGGACTATCATTAGCATTTTACTGTTCAGTAAAACCTTTAAGTATCAGTTACTCATTACACTTATTTAAAATGAAAATGTACTAAATTGTCAGTCTTGTGAAGGCTAAATCCATGTTTTATGTCTAAAATCTGCAATCATTAGAAATTTCTGATTGAATGGGAGAGATGGCTCTTTTGAATAAGTGTCAAATTTAGAGATGAGTTCTCTAAACCACAGAACCCCTGGGTTACGAAATCCGAATGATCTGTCTGAATCCAGATGGATGATCCGTATTTCGGGACTTCGGAGCCCATTTTCTATAATATAGCCTTGAACGTTCAATAATCCTCAAAAAAACGATCAGAAATTTGAAACTGGCGAAATTATGGGAAGAAAATGTATCCAATGGAAAGGGAGAGGCTATTGATATCAGAAACTTTGTATGGATACTCAGTAGGCCACATTAAGTATTCTTACAAACCTTACAAAAGCATTTGACGTTTGTTTCCGTTTGTGGATATGCCAGCATAAAAACACGCCCCCTAAAATTGTAAGCTCAATGATTGGTTTGCCTTTCATATTTTACCTTATTATTTTTTATGTGCTTGCTAGCATTGATGTTTGAATTCTGATTATTTCGATGTATAATTAACATACACTGTTTGTCTTTTGCACACAAGTAGTATAGATTTTATGTATAATTTATCTCTAGCTCTTGAGGTTCAATTTATTTTTGCTATTTCTTTCCTAAGTGCCTGGTGGCATTGATTTGCACCAGACCTGTAGTATTAGCAAATTCAAAGCTTCCACTCATTGTACACATACAGTACATGACCTAGCAAAAACTAAATATTCCAAGACCTTTTTATTATTACTTTATATATATATATATATATATATATATATATATATATATATATATATATATAGGTACATGAAATATAATATATATATGTGTCCTATCTGACATCTTCTACTGATTTACAATCTAATTTTTAGTCATCAACTTGGAGGACATGTAAGTACGGTAAAAATACATTTCTCCCTTAGTAGGGTCTCTAAACAATAAATCCACAGGTAGATGGGGAAAAAACAAAACTTGCATAGGATGTGCTGTGATAAATTGTGTTTACTTCACACATTGTGGGTTCTCCCTGTCTCACCTGGGGATTTATGTGCAAACTGGAGATTGGTGGAATGCTCCATTGATGAAGGATTTAGACATGGATGGATGGATTTTGCCTCACTTTTTTATCGAATGGCACTAAACTATATTCAATAGGATATCAATTAAAAGTAATAGTTAGTGGGGCAGTTCCATTTCTTCTTCCTCAGACTCTTTGCAGCTAGAAATTCATTTAACCCAATCAAATCTTTCTTTGGCTAAGAATCTATCCAATTTAATGTGACAGGTGACCTTGGGTAAGAGAAATCGAGAGAGAGGAATTATTCTAATATTAGATTTTATAAGATGAAAAAGACAATGCTTGTAAATAACCATGCATCTATGTTATTGTAATTAGGAACATTTATTTGTACATATATATTTGTAGAGGAGACAGATTTTTGGCAGGCTGGCACCTTGCATATTGCATTTTGCACAAGTATAGTCTGGGAAAATATTTCCAGCCATCCCTGTGTTCATTGCTAACCTTTGTTAATTTGGCAGAGAATGCTGCCTAAGCAAGGATGGTAAATCTATAGCTGGTAAAATTGACCGTGTGTACTGTTTAATGTGCTATTTATATAAATTGCAGACTAGCATTGCTAATTAGAATTGTCTGCTACTTATTTATTTTTCTATAAATTTAGCGGACAAATATTTATGCAATACTTATTTATACAAATATATTTATATAGTAAAATTACAAAGTACACCACACTCCAATTGAGTCCAAAGAATATTTTTTGCTCCCCCTTTTCAATCCAACAGTCTGGTGGGTGCATCACTAACTGAGATGATGACATCACATATAACATGGTATTTAAAGGTACTCAGACCCTCCCAACTCTTGCATATGCATGAGATTAATGATCGGGTTAGACCAATATGGCCCACATAACATAGTACATATCATAAGTTTCATAACAATATACAATTTATATACATTCATATTTTTTCCTAAAGACAAAAGTAGACTTTAAGGATTGTACACACAGATCCCTTTAAACAAACAAATTGTAATCTGGATTTAACCCCTGTGGGTGTAATGTCTGCAAAGGATGCACCCACCACACCTCTTTCTTCTTAATGCTTGCTCCCTATCACCCTCCACCTCGGACATTGGACATTTTCAAGGACAAGGTAATGTAGTTCAGACTCTTTATGTTTAGCCTGTTTAAAGTGCAAAGGTACTGGTAACTTGGTGTGCTGCAGATGAATGCTAGACATGTTGAGATATTCGTGTTTTTTAATAGCTTGGTAGCTTCTCTCAAGTACACATATTTACAAGGACACATCAATACGTACACAACATATTTTGCCTCACAGGTAAAGTATACATGTAAGGAAAATACTTCAACGGTTGTTGAATGAACAAGTTAATTGACTTTAACCACATTATGACATTGTTTACACGAACTGCACATGGCCCCTTCCTTTATTCTAGTCCCTGTAACAAAAGCTGCATAACCAGTAAGACTACTCTAGTAATTCATACTAGCTCTGATTAATCTAGACAAATGACCTAATGTCTCAAAAAGATGTTTGTAGTTGTAGAGTCTGAACTTTTTTCCATTGTGTTCTGGGAGCATTATAATTGAATTTCCCCTAATTTTACCCTGAGGTGGGCTAATTATAAATGAAATGGTCATTTCCCTTATCCTTTTTTTATTTAAGAGATAATTATACATGAACTTTTTATTACCTTTAACCTGTTAAGTGTTTGGTAGCATATTTTAGTGAGCATTATAGATCAACTAGTCAATACATGACAGGTTAACATGTTTTTTTGTCCTTTCTCGTGTATCTTACATGCTTTCTACTACTGTGCCTCAAGCATGGTATCTGATTTTAATTTCCTTCCCATTTCTTTCCATATTACTGTATCACTCCACAGTATTGTAAAGTCATCTGCTTTGTTGCTATTGTTATCATTTGAGGCTATCTATAATGTTAGGCAAAGAAAAGTATGCGTTAATGTAAAGGAGCGTAAAGGAGCCATATCATAAAATGATCGATCATGTATGGTAACATATGATTAGTGATAAATCACAGTTTCAAATTGAACCTGGTTTTTAATTACAACTGCTGGTTTCGCAGTCCACAGATCTGACGGATTTTTTGAAATTTCCAAAACTTTATGAACTTTTCATAAAAAAGTCTAAAATTCTACAATTCCATTTGAAACTTCAAAAATCCTATTTCAACAGTTTCAACAGTTTCTATTGAAAATTCTAAAATGTTGAAATGCTATAGAGAATTCAAAAAACTCGCCAGTTTTGTTGATATCTATGTAATCTCAGAATGTACAACTCTTACCAAATGCTGAAACTCTTTCAAATTCTGAAAAGTATTTATAATGGAATTATGGTTTGGAATTTTTGGGGGGAACAGAAGAATCTAAAATTAATATCCAAGCCTTTATTAATGGTAATAGAGGGAGTTTTTTTTCAATAGGAAGTGGGAAGTAGTGGAACAAAGAAAAGGTAAGTGCTATAAGTGAACCCCAGGGGAATATGACAGAACGTGGCAATGAAGTCTGGTAGGATAAAAAGAGTACTTAGAAGGAAACTGAAAGTCAACTGGGTGTACTGAGATTCCATGAACAATTAATGGTCATTATCTCATATTTGCCGTGATAGAAATCTCAGAGATAGCAAAGAAGCTGGTAAAGCAAAAAAGAAAGGCCTATGTGTTCTGGGTAAGACATTCAATTGCTTTTCCTTAAAACAGTTGTTGAGGAAAAATGTTCAGTTGACAAAGTAGATTGAGACTGATGGATGACACCATGGGAAGCAGACCCTGAAGCATAAAAATATTCACTTTATGTCAAGATAACATTCCAGATTCTTGTTTTAAAGCCACGCTAATCAGTGTAACAAGGCTTAAAATGTATTTCAATTGGGGTTGTATCTGATGGGCACTTTAAAAGACATGAAAAGGTTCTGGTTAAAGTTTGGTGCATTGCTTGTGGCATTAGTGAGTGCTTTCTTTTTTAAACTGTTAGCAATAAATTGGTGTTAAATGTATGCAATGGGCTAGGACAGGATTACTATATTTCTGTATAATGCACAGAGACATGCTATAGCGTCAATGTCTACCATAGTTTTAACCCAAACCAAGTTGTATGGTTTGAAACAATTTTCAGCAGTCGAAATTCCAGACAACATTTCTAACTTTTGTTGCTTTAATGTGGCATTTCAGTTTTGGTTGGCGAAATTCCAGTTGCTTAACTTTGGTCCACAAATCTGCCAGTGGAACAAACCCCCCTGGATTTGTACATCTTTATCTCTATTTTCTCTTTATTTTATTTATAAAAATGCGTATCTATCTATCTATCTATCTATCTGGTTATTTTTTTTATAACATTTACATTATTTAAAATAAAACAATAAATTTTGTTAGGAATAAAAATGCCAATTTATTTACAAGATTATTGGAAAACAAAATATACAAAATATGGACCAAAAATGCCAAGGTTCTTTTAACTAAGCATCTTTCCAATGGAACAGTACAAGTACATGGCCTATATTCATCTGTAGAAAGGATTTTTTTATGAAAGGTTTTGACAAGATCAATTTTGTTTTCTGCAGAGTAAAAAGTGTAGATAGTGTTTAAAGCTTTTCAGCACAGGAAATACCTAAACAAAAAATGTATTTAAATCTCTCCCTTTTATTTAGTCTTTGCGCTAAATAAGAGGAAACCATTTTTACAAGCTCTATTAGAAAATTATCATACCAGCTGTCTATTCCTCCTGACTGGTATCCCCACAATATGCCGTATTCTTATTTCTCTTTAGCTTCAAGCATGTATTCTAATGAGTTTTCTGAAAGAGAAACCCCAGTGGAATATTAACACAGCAAAGAACAGCTCTCTGAGTTAATTTCACTAAACTACATAACCACAATGTGGGATGGTTATACAAGAGAATCCACTAGTTCATTTCTAAAGAAAAATTAAACCTCAGCAATATATTTTTTTTAGGCATGAAGGGGACAATGTACTAAAAAGCGCTATTGGCTACCATGTGCAATGGGTCCAGCAATGTTATATGCTGATAATGGCTCTCGTGCATCGCAAAATGCCATTAACAAATACAGAAATAAAGTGCTGCTATTGGCATATAACATTGCTTGAGTGGTTAACTTTGGTGTTGGTCACTCAGACGCCAAAATGAAGGAGTTAAAGTCACACTAACTGATATAACACCAGTTAGTGTGATTTTAACTCCAAAACAGAAGTGTTGGGCCTCTTGGTGCATCGTCCTAGAAATATCCTACTATTAGTGGATCCTTTAGCTCTTGTTCCAATGGTTTTTAAATGCTCCAGTGGCCGATAGTTGTATTTGATTATTCAGCATACTGTCAATGACTTATTGCTACAGGGATTAAATAGATAATTATTACATGCTGCCTAAGAGATGGTACATCAGAGATAGGTTAACTATTTTAGCCTTCTTTGCCTGGTATGCCTTGTTCTACATGAGGTTGTTAAACTGCCAAAATTTCAAAACTGTGTTTAGGTGTCAAAATGTTGAGGTTTTGCACACAGAATGGTTTTGATATAAAAAAAATCTGCATAGAAATGTTGGTTTGTTCTGTGAACCTTAAGGAAGAACGAACTCTGGCAGGTTTTGTACATCCTTGATGTAGCATAGTGCCAGTATTATTTTTAATATCCTTTCACATATGCAAAGTGTTGACCACTTGCTTAAAGGGACACTATACTGAAAAAATGACTTTGCCTCCTCTTAATTTATAATTGAATACATGTAAGTAGCACTTACTCTGATTTGCGTGTGTTGCTGCATGCCTTCAATCCAGCACACATTTTGTTTAGGAGCAGTATCTCCCCTCCCTCTTTTAACCACTCCCACTTTCATCCGACCTGACTTTTTTCCCACAAACCAACTGTCAAGCCTGCACACAGCATACAGCATTCCAACTGTCAAAACTCTGTCACCATTCCAGCTACAGTAAGACTACTCACAGAAGAATAGTTTTTGAGAGCAAGGAACTTGAGTGACTGCTGAATTATAAGAAGTTTTAGATTGGATATCTAAAGAAATAGGGGGCAGATAAAAAAAAAATGATACAGTGGTGGTTGGGAAGAATTAGTTTCCAGTTATGGTCAATTTAAAATAAGCCATTTTTCGGTATATAATAGTATAGGTTGCAAGAACTTTAAATGCCAACTTAATGCCAAGTTGGTAAAGCAAAAACTGGAACCATGGAAAAGCATGCCCATGCATTACTGTAATTGTTTATCTATAAGGTGAGTTTGCAACACCCAGGACTTGTCTCCTTTGTAATCACAGGCACGCATTCTCCACCACCTAATTAAGGCAGGCACCTTACCAAAATAAATTTAGAGGCAAATCCCATTTCAAATGCTTAAACAGAGAAGGAAGTTAATTGTAGTTGCTTACCACAGAATAAATCGTTCCATGACAGCAATGAGAGCTCTCTCTTTTGAGTAAAAAGTAGAGTACTGTGATACTTTTAATGGACTAACAGTTTATTTTAGTAGACAAGCTTTCGAGGGATCAACCCTCTTCCTCTGACCTGCTCTGACCTGTACTGCTCTGACCTGAGGAAGAGGGTTGATCCCTCGAAAGCCTTGTCTACTAAAATATGTTGATATATCATACTTTTTACTACATATATTGGACTAATACAGCAAAACAATCTCTCTTTTGAGGAAGCTGCTCTCAGTAAGATCATAATGAAGAGATTCACTAGTGGCTATGTGACTCTAGTGACACTGGTGGCTATAGCCAACTTTAGCCAGCTACGTCTTTTTCTATGTTTTAATAAACAATTTTTTTAGAGTGGAAGGTACTGGATTTACTTTTTTTCTTCATATACTTCAATAATTCTGGTCACACTGAATTTTTATGAAAATTTCATTCTTTATTTCAGTGTTTAACGTTTCAGTGCTACACAGAGCACCTTCATCAGGATCCTGATATATGGTGAATGCAAATATCGCCTGGAAGCACCTTGTGAGAAAAATTTGGAAGTGTGCACTTGGACATATATATTTCCTTTGCGTTAATTTTGTTATGGTAAATACTCATGCCAAAAAAGCCACATGGCCCCTGGGGAAAAGCTTGTGGTGGCTGTGTGTGTGTGTGTTTGTGATACTCACAAAGCCACCACAAGTGAATCGGTTAGCATGACTTTAAAGGACAACTCCACCCTCATAAGAACATCTTTTAGAAAGAATGTCCTCTTTAAAATATGTTGATATATCATACTTTTTACTACATATATTGGACTAATACAGCAAAACAATCTCTCTTTTGAGGAAGCTGCTCTCAGTAAGATCATAATGAAGAGATTCACTAGTGGCTATGTGACTCTAGTGACACTGGTGGCTATAGCCAACTTTAGCCAGCTACGTTTTTTCTATGTTTTAATAAACAATTTTTTAGAGTGGAAGGTACTGGATTTACTTTTTTTCTTCATATACTTCAATAATTCTGGTCACACTGAATTTTTATAAAATTTCATTCTTTATTTCAGTGTTTAACGTTTCAGTGCTACACAGAGCACCTTCATAGGATCCTGATATATGGTGAATGCAAATATCGCCTGGAAGCACCTTGTGAGAAAAATTTGGAAGTGTTGCACTGGACATATATATTCCTTTGCTTAATTTTGTTATGGTAAATACTCATGCCAAAAAAGCCACATGGCCCCTGGGGAAAAGTTGTGGTGGCTGTGTGTGTGTGTTTGTGATACTCACAAAGCCACCACAAGTGAATCGGTTAGCATGACTTTAAAGGACAACTCCACCCTCATAAGAACATCTTTTAGAAAGAATGTCCTCTTTAAAATATGTTGATATATCATACTTTGTCCTATGAATTCATTACTGTATGTCTGCTATGCTTCTGGATGTCTCATGGAAACTGAGCAATTGAGAAACCTATACTGAGCCTGTACTGAGCCTGGGCATGCTCAGAAGTGGCAGGCAGGGGACTAACATTCAGTCATTGGCTGTGATGTCAACTGTCAAATCCCTAATTGACAGTTGCTAACTGGAAGAACCAGGAAGCAGAAAAAGGGGAAACAGGACATTGTGCAGGATTTCAGGTTAGACTTACATATTTCAGGTTTCAAACTATTACTGTTTAGGGTTTTGTGGGGTGATTTACCTGTACCTGTTTTGATTTTGGGGCTGGACTTGAACTTTAACCCATTGTGGTTGCATGAGCGTTGCATGAGCATCAGTTAGATTCCATTTCACATCTTTTAAGACAATTATAAAATCTAGTTCAACCCTATGAGAAACTGCAAAAAATATTATTGGGCAGTTTCTTTAATTTAACAAAAAAAACTTCTCAGATGGCTGGAAATTTTTTTTGAATGGTATGCTTACTGATGTGTTATAGCATCTGCATTGAAACAAATATGCAATTACTTTTTCATTCTTGCTCAAAATGCAATGACATTTAGTGCCAGCTCTGGCAAAAAAAAATAGTAGAATGACATTCAAGAAGTCATTAAAAGATTCCTCACCAAGGAAATTCACTTAAATTTCAAGTTGAAAGTTGAATCCATAACCCTGTTTAATTAAGTAATCTTCAGTTCAATTCACTGAGCAATTGTGATTCCTGGCTCTCTTTCCTCAAGGGCTGGTGAGATTTAGAGTTTAATTTTTATCACAGTTTTCAGGCTTTGTGCCTTCTTGTCTTGTACTGCAGGCAAAACCAACTGATATTAAAGCCATACAAGGGCTTGTCTGTAGTAACTAGTTAAGAAATAAAACATAACACGGTAGAGAAATGTACGCCTGACATTCCCTGAGGAAACATCACGAGTTAGGGGAAAATCTTTATTGTTATGAAGTGATGTCTCTGGCTGTCAGTGGCAGATGATGATACTAGGTAGATATGCCTTTTCAGCTATTTGAAATTGTGTTTGTACTGGAGAGAAAGAAGGTAGATTGATGTTACTGTGTTGGCAAGTTAAGCAATGATGTGCATGTTTATAGTTTAACTGTAAGAAATGCACTTACGGTAAGTAAAAAGATAAAAGATAGTCAGGGAGATTCAATAAAAGTTCTTATCGTTTAAAATGGTGCTAATTTAGCCCCAACCAATCAGATCTTATTTAACATTTGAAAGCTAACATCTGATTGGTTGGGGTAAAATTAGCACCATTTTAAACGATAAGAACTTTTATTGAATAACCCTGAATATCCTCATTAGCATTTCTTAATGGATAAAATTATACTTCGAACAAACAAACAATAAATAAATAAATTGGGTTTTCTGTTAAATTCCACTGTTTGTTGATTATCCCTAAATATGAATGTTTCTTTTCATCCAGAAAAACTGACTGATTAAAAAATTTAGTGTAAAACACATTTTAACATGGGTAACATGGGTTAACACTAACAGGCAGATTCAATAAATGTTCTTATCGTTAAAAATCTAAAAAAAAAAAAAAACATCTGATTGGTTGGGGCAAAATTAGCACCATTTGTTATGATAAGAACTTTTATTGAATAACCCGTAAATTTGCAGTATGGGAGCAAAAGGTTTTTCCACATGTGGACCGCAAGGGATAGAAAGTGGAAGGGGAGTTTATGTTACAAAGTTTTTTTCAAAATTGAACAACAACTTTAACTGGTGTAATCAGCTAAGTCTTATCTTCCCCAATGACATACAATCTATTTACAACCTACCGATTCCCATCACCTTATGTCCCATCCCTACTTTCTCTAGACTGTAAGATCTTTGGGCAGGGTCCTCATTCCTGTTGCATTACGATATTGCTGTAAGTAACTCATCACTCATGTACTTATATTATGTATTACCTGCGTATACAGTATGTATGACTTTGTATAATATGTATTACCCTGTATGTAATGTATGACTGTGTAATTGTTACCAGGGATTCTGTATAGTTCTCTTTTTTTAGTCAGGGTTTCTGCTTAGACTTTTGTGAGTACTCCAAAGTCATTGTTACTTTTCTTTGGCTATGTACACATCGGTTGACCACAACCATTATTACAGTATAGACAGTATACATTTATAGGACAGAGATATGAGCACTGTGAGCAAGAAATCAACATAGTATTTCACTTGCAAACCAACTGTTTTGTAACTGCTTTAACATTCTAGGTTTCTATTTATGTCATACGGTTTGGCAGCTAAAAAACTAAGGTGAAAAAGTGTATGTATATGTAAGTCTCTAATAGAAGCTTCATTGTATCATAATTCACTACAAGAGTTTAAAGAGAGAGACTAGTCTTTTTTTGGCACATTAGTTTTGCTACTGTTGATTTATGAAAGTAATGTTAACCCCTAAATCTCGACCATCTTTTTCTTTTGTTACGTTGGCTTAACATCATATGAATATAAGTCCCATAATACACATCGCTGTCTAAATATTTTTACAGCACCAACAGTTTTTTGTCTCTTGAGTCTTGGCTTACAGCCTGAACTTTCTGCCAAATGATTCAGACACTGCTCTTACAAGCAGAGTTTTAAAGCTCTGCTTCTTGAACTAATTAACTGCACCTGAAATCTTTATATATTAGGAGTTAAACCCATGATTTAATTAATAATCTATTCCAATGCAAACAAATAAAAATCAATAGCAATGCATGCAAATTAGCATGGGACTAGATATTTCCCTAGCTCTTGCCCTATAGTTCTTTACAGTACTGCATATTTAGGTGTTGGTGTATGGCCATTAGCATTTTTATCCATTTATGGACAGAAATGTGCGTTGCAGTATGTTTTATTTTACGGATTGGACTGACCAGACCGTTTAAAAAAAAACTCACTGCTGCATGCAATACTGTCCAGAAACGGTTTACCGTAAAAAGAGACAAAAAAACCCCACTGTTTGTTTGTCTTGTTCCTTTTTGGTCCTTTTGTAGTGTGAATTGGGGCCTTACTGTTGAAACAGTGAAAATACTGGATTCTTTCCCTGAAGAGGTTTTACAGGCAGATCCAATGGATAATTTTACTATAAAACTGAGCAAATGTGTAGCAATTGGTAAGTCCTAAAGCTACTGCTTCTAAAACGTATTAAAGGAACACTAAACACATTAAAATGACTAAGTGCCATTCGTTTCTATTATTCACAGGGAGGTGAGAACGCTTATTCTCACCTCCCTGTGAATAATAGGACGATCGGGGGACCAGGAACTTACTACTTACCCCCGCTCCACTCGCACGCTCAGTCTCTGAACAGCTGTCTGTCCCGATCCGCGCCCTATCTTTTGAATTGGCGCGCATGCGCCTAAGATAGGCCGCGTGGTCGGGACAGAGCGCTGTCAGAGACTGGCGCGCTGCGAGTGGAGCGGCGGGTAAGGTAAGATCCTGGTCCCCCGATCGTCCTATTATTCACAGGGAGGTGAGAAAGCGTTCTCACCTCCCTGTGAATAATAGAAACGAATGGCACTTAGTCATTTTTAAAAAATATTGGAGTTTACAGGTCCTTTAAATATTCATTCAAGGATTTAGACTCAAACATATGTTCCATCGAAGCACAAAGAGTTGATAATCCATTGGCTGACCAAGGGCCATACCAGGCGATAGTCTTACATGTTATACTATTTAGTCGGGCATCATTCATTGATCTTCTGGGTCGGACCACCAATGAATTCCAACTGAGTGGCCATACACGTACAGTTATCGTCCAGTATGGCCATTTTTCAGCCACACGTTTGTTGGTGATCACAGGCAGGATTGCATGTGTGTATGTACCTTTAGCCTAATTTTAGTCAGGATTTTCTTATTTTCTTAAAGGGTATGTCCACCCTAAAATGAAATTTTTGATATACGATCCCCCCTGGGCTCCCAGCCCCAGCCGCATTATTTTTTTTTTTAGAAAGCCCCCCAAACTCTACTTACCTCCCCTCTTTCCTGCGCCGCGCTCCCGGCCCTCTGCTTGCGAGGAAATGCAAGCAGAGGAGCGGGACCGGCAGCCGCGTCTGTGATTGGCTGCCGCTCAGCCAAATCAGGACGTGGTGCGGGCAGCTCACTTCCTCGTAGGAAAGCGGAGAGGTAAGTAAAAGATTGGGGAGCTTCTAAAAATAAAAATATGCGGTTGGGGCTGGAGAGACTGGGGGAATAGTGTATAAAAGGGGTTTTATGCTAGGGGAGGGATACGGGATAGCAGAACGGGAGGGAGAGGGAAGGGAGAGGGAGGGGGGAGAAGGGCTGCAGTACGCATGGCAGTGATCTCCGGGAGGCCAGGTAGCAGGCAGTGTCCTATATGGACCTGCTAGCCTCCTGGTGGGCAGTTTTTGGGACTTTGGGGAGGGACTACAGGAGAACCAGATGGAGCTGGGATGTGAGGTAAGGATTAAACTACACTACATGGTGGGGCCAGTAGTTGGGGGGATTATAGTTTTGGGGGTGGACATGCCCTTTAAGTTATATCGTAAACAGATTATTTTTTGTAATGACTTCCATGGCTAGCCAGTTTTAAACTTATGTTCCATTTAGAAAAATATTAATTTATTTTCTCACTTAAATCTCCCAATTCCCTTCTGCTTTTCATTTTTTTTCCTCTGTGGGAATTTTCCCCACTTATTTCTTTTCCGCTATTATGAATAAAGTTTTTTTCACCAAAACGATAATGCTACTCTGGCATCATGAAATATTGCCATGTTCTAAAAAAGAAATTAGATTAAAAAAAAAATGTTAGTTAAATTATGAACTAAAACCATGCTGCTAAAAATATTATAGCTGAAAACAGTGGGGTGATTGACCATTAAATTATAATAATAATTTTTTAGAAGGAAAACAGATGCAAATGGCATAGGAAGTGAGTAATATGAGTTAACAACAGGTATTTATATGCCTTACTGTTAATGGCCACATGTTGATCAAGTTCATAATCTTTTTGAAATGTATGAAATATCACAGTCAAATAAAACCTCATTACAGCTCTCTATGTTTTTCAATTAGTGTTTCAGTTCCTCAGTCCTGTTTATTGCTATGTCCCAGCAGGAGAGCTGGTTTGCTTCTCGCCTTTTTTCCCCTATGTGAGCAAAGCTGAAAAACAATCCACACTTATGACTTCATCATGTAAATCTATAATAGGTTAGATGCCAGTCTCTTTCAGAAATTCTCGAGGGAGTACAAGAGTCAAGGAGGATCAGTGATTCAAAGAATCCTATTATTGTTCAGTTACTGCAGTTCATTTGGAGATAGTCTTTGTTCAAAAACTTGTGGATGGTCCTTAACTGGATTTCTGCCAGCAATATGATTGCACACAGTACAATGTGAAATGAAGAGAAGCACTGGAATGTGATTTTGTGCTGTCAAGCAGAAGGTCAATATAGTCAGCCAGCTTAGGTAGGATACAATACCTTATTAGCTATTTTTAAAGGGTGCCTAGGCATATACTGAAATACAGGGCAGTATTTTAACAGACTGCCCATTTGCAGAAATTAAAGGAGGTAATGAACGTGCTTAGCCAAAGCAATAAAAAGTACGCAAACAATCTACAATAAAAAAGAAAAGCAATGCACAGTCCCCCGCAAAAGAAACCCTTTTCAAATTAAATTAGATTTAATCAAATTCATTAATTTGTGTTGATGAAAAAAGATGAAAGATGTACATGTAAATATGTAAAAATTAAAAGTTGGTTGGCAAATTTTTGTGTATACTAGCTTTCTATGAGTCGAGCCAGCAAGCAAGCTTTGGACACCTTACAATCAATAAAAAAAAGCATTTTAATTTCCTGCTCCTTGCATTCACCAGATTAGTGAACATTGCATCATCTGATCTGGCCGAGGGAGAGGAACAGGTCTCTGGAATTTTAATTTTCTTGATATTTTCATTGATTCTACTATTCTTCTATGCTATCCAAGAGGAAATGTAATACATAGCGCGGTGATCCCCTTACTTTCTGGGTTCCCATAATGCAATAATCACTTTGTGACAGTTACTGCATCACATGAACATAGACGGTTAGATGCGCCAGATTATTGTCTCCCTTTAGGTATCATTAGGTTTTGTTCTACAAAGTAGCTCAAAAGCTAACAATTCAAATTTTATTTTTATTGAATCAGGTACCCAGTGTTTAAAAGAATTGCTACAGTATGTAAAGAAACATTTAAGTAAATTTGTGAAAACTTCAAATTAATCAATGAAATGATTAAAATTGCAACAAACATTGCTAATAGAAAATAGCAGTTTTGTTTATTATTATTATTGTTATTATCATCATTTTTATTACATGCATATTTGTGCACTAGATACAGAGTTATAGTTTTATTCACAGTAATATGAAAGATTTACACCATAGCTCTTCATCTTTGTTCATGAAGAACTGAGGTCTTTAAACAGGGTTTAAAAAAAAAAAAGCCTTACGCCTGCTAAAAATGAGCACCGGATCACATCTCTAACTGCAGCCTGTGAGTTGTTAAAAAAAGTTAACAATTCCTGCTTCCAGTAGCTTGAGTGACATCACCTGCTGATAATCCATGCTGTTCCTCTTTAAATGTAAACATCTTCAAGAGCATAAATTCAAGTCCAGTTGATCTAACTGAATAGCCCAGATATAGTTTGTGGTGATGTATAACAAACTGGCTGCCCGAAAATAGAGATTCAGGGATGAGATATTTGAAAGTATGCTGCACAAAGTAACTTCTAGTTACATTACAGTACTTGCCTGGGGAACAGTTGGAGGTTAAAAAGGGGAGAATCAAAACAGGGAGGAAATAGAACAATGTGAGATTCATTCTGCAGGTGGGTGCACAAATTGTTTGTAAATTTTGATGCCAAAACGTTTACTGTAATAGTTGGTGTCAAAACCAGAATTTTCTCCTCTAAATCTTGGTTTGGTCTGGAAATTTTGAGGAAATTTCTTCAATTTTCTTTTGAAGTTTGGTGATAAAATTAAATAGTTAAAACTAGTAAATTTGTTGCAAAACCAATATTGTGAAAAAATTGCCGAACAGCCCATCTCCACCAAATAAACCTTAGGTTTTTTTATGTAGATACATAATGGTTGATTATGATCCAATTAAAACGATCAACCCTAGCCAGGATTAATATAACAATGAGAGACGAATCATGTTTTGGATTAACGGCTGGTGATGTCACTCAAGCTACTTGAAGCAGGAAGTGTTAACTTTTCCAACAACTTCTTACAGGCTGCAGTTAGAGTATTTAACCCTTACTTCAATGGAGACCTCAGTTCTTCAGGAACAAAGCTTAAAAACTATGATGTCAATGTCTTCTTTAACTGTGAATATGCTTGTGAAGGTTCTCATTTATCCAGGTCATGGTATATCTGTTGTATTCAATTAGATCAACTGGACGTGAAGACGTTTCGCTAGTCATCCGACTGGCTTTCTCAATTCAGAATGACTTGTACAAGAATCTTTGGCAATTATGTACCCTGGAAAATCCCAATTAGCATATCCCAACCAAGTGTTAAGGGCGTGATTGCATAGTGGCTAAGAGGTGTTATAGGAACGCCCAGCGTAAGGTGTCAAAACAGCATTGTACATGGCAGACAGTTGGTGTCGAACCGCCCCACCTCTATTTAGGCTTGGTTTCTTTATTTTCACATAAATGGCCTCCTTAACACCTCTCTTGAACCAGCTCACGTCCAGCAAATATGTTGACATTACAATCTTCAAAGGTATGTCCTTTATCCTTAGAGGCAGGTACACGGCTGAGTCTGACCTGAGGAATTGGCTCTTCTGTGCTGGGCCATACATTGATGCAGTTGCTGTTTGGTCTCCCCCACATACAAATCAGAGCATTCTTCACTGCACGGCACTGCATATATGATGTCGCTTTTCTTGTGTTTCGGTATTGGGTCTTTCGGATGTACCAAAAGGCAGCAATTGGTAAAATTGGAAATTGTAATGTCAACATATTGGTAAAGGAACGTGACTGGTTCAAGAGAGGTGTTAAGGAGGCCATTTATGTGAAAATAAAGAAACCAAGCCTAAATAGAGGTGGGGCGGTTCGACACCAACTGTCTGCCATGTACAATGCTGTTTTGACACCTTACGCTGGGCGTTCCTATAACACTCTTAGCCACTATCAATCACGCCCTAACACTTGGGGGATATGCTAATTGGGATTTTCCAGGGTAAATAATGCCAAAGATTCTTGTACAAGTCATTCTGAATTGAGAAAGCCAGTCGGATGACTAGCGAAACGTCTTCCAGAACTAAACTCCAAGTCCAGTTGATCTAATTGAATACTTATATTTAACTGTGAATACAACAAGACCTCTGTAGCTAGTGCACAAATATCCCTGTAATAATAATAAATAAAATACTGACTGGCTCTGCTATTATTTATTAGCAATGTTTGTTGTAATTTAAATCATGCTACTGATTCATTTCTTTGAGTTGATGAATGCTGTTGACTCATAATAAATTAAATGGCCCTCAAAGTGAAAACCATTGTCTTTGTTATGGAATTAACATTCAAAGGGTTCTGTTTTAAATTGCCATAACAAATTTATAAAATAGCTGTAAGAAAAGGCATAATTCAGAGTACTTTTGAGAGAGAGTAATAAAAACCCAATTTTACATCCATTCCCAGTTTTATTAAAATGTCACCTGAAATGCAATCCAAGCTTTTATGTTTTTTAGTTGAATAGTTGAAAAGTGTGTTTATATAAGAAAGTCAGAAATATAACAAAGCAGAAATTTCAGTAAGAGAAAAAAGGTCAAATATCAGCTAATTATAACTGGCTAGAAATAGGTTTTATTGTGTCCTGTAAGGGACACCGTCTTACTGCACTCAATGAAAACAATGACATTTATTTCAAATCAGCTGAAAGTAGCAGCTGCCTTATCCTGAATACTTTGACTATTGTATTGTAATGTCTATTAATTGAACTGTTTTTCTTAGTCATACATTCAGGATATTTATTGCACTGAAATGTAATGTATAATAGTGAATATTATATGATAGGATCGCTAAGTGTATTAAGTAACACCAGTCGGTGCAGTTCCCCTGGTAGTTACAGTACACCTCTGTTTTCAGTGATTTGGTACAATATATACTGTATGTATTTTATTTCTTATATAGCGCTACATATTCCGCAGCACTTTACAATTATTTACTCAATTCACATCAGGTCCTGCCCTGAAGAGCTTACAATCTAATCACTTTATGTACACATATAACCTATCAGTATGTCTTTATGATTGTGGGGGAAACCGGAGTGTCCAGAGGAAACCCACGCAAGCACGGGGAGAACATACAAACTCCTTGCAGATGTGTCCAAGGGTGGAATCGAACTCACGACCTCAACCTCTGAGCCACTGTGCTGCCCTACTGTACCAAATACATATATACATGATTTAAACAAAGTAAATGTGAATGAAAACAAAAGTGAAATAGACTTTAGAGTGTTCATAAAAAGAAGAAAAGAGGAAACAGTTTCAATATGTGTTCTGCCTTTTCTACATTCTAGTTGAATCACACTGCTCATTGTATCATTTACTTGACCCTGCTTTTGGACATTGCAAGCTTTTATTGTAAACCTTTTGAGTTCACAGCTCTGTGACCATCAGAATAAAGTCATTTTTCAATGCTGCAGTTTGAATAACAATGGAGAGATACATGGAAGAACTTTCTTTGGCTCAACCAATTCAATTTTGAAATAAACTCTGATAAATGTAACTTGAACAACTCTATCTTAGCTGTCACAAAAAGAAACAGATAAGGTGGTTTAAAAAAATATATAGGAAATTTGACTGAGTAGAAATGGGAAATCCAAATGTTCTGTCCGAAACCGGGTGGATCGTTCGGATTTGTGGCCTTCAGAGCACCCTTTCGATGATTATCTAACGAGTAATCCTATTTTTGAGGATTATTGAAAGTAGCCTCGAAAATGTGTCCTAAGTTCAGAAAGTACATTCCGTTTTTGGATTTTCAGATCTTCGAGATTTTCATGAGATCTGTAAATCCGAAAATCTTACCAGAACGAATCTTACCAGTTTCAGCCACCTCTATTAGTGAGTAGGCCATGAGATGTAAATTATAATTTACATGAGATTAGAATAAAATGATTTTGCTTCAGTTTATAATAGTGAATTCTTTTTTTTGTGATGGGCCAAAGTTTTGAATGACCTAAACTAAGCACCTTTTCTCGCTTGAATAGCAATGAGAATTGCATTGCAGTGCATGTCAATGTGGGTGCTCATGATTTTAGGTCATGTGGCTGAATCATTTTACGAAACGTCAACATTTTTTGAATTTCTGATTACTTTTGATTCTAATAATTCTATGTAAGGGAAAGATGTGGTGCTTGGATGAAACATTGTTGTAATATTTATTAATATCTGGGCACTACTCTCTTCCTTACATAGAATTAATTATTTAAAGGTATTAAAGAGCCCTGATACTCTCTCACAGTAAAACATATCCATTTTAATGGACATAGACCTGCTTTAATGGCACAAGTTCTTTTATTATGACTCTTTTACACAGATTGGTAATCTGATGATATAAGATGTGATATTTAAATATGTTTATGTATTGAAGTTATTGCTCTCTAGGCAAAGCTTGTTGAATTGCCTGGGGAACCCACAACACCTAATTAACCTGCATTAATTATTAAAGGACTAGTAAAGGACCACTGTACTAGAGCAGTAACTGACAGCTTGCTTTAACTTATGCTTGCCTATGTCAGAGATAAGAGTAAGTACCAGTGCCATTGACATGGGGCGGAGCCAAAGAGCAGTCAGTTACTGCTTGAGTATAGTGGTCCTTTAAACCCACAATGTCAGTTCCTCAACCAAAATTATACTTGAGGTAGAAGCAAGTATTTCTACCCCAGATATTACACTTACAACTTGTGTGGAACTTCCCCTTTAAATCAACAAGCAAAATTATACTGTGTTTGAAATATAGTTTTGTTGTGGTGTCGTGATGTTACATAGTTACATAGTAATTAAGGTTGAATAAAGACAGACGTCCATCAAGTCCAACCTATTCACTTTTTTTTTTTTTTTTAACCCTACCTAACAGTTGATCCAGAGGAAGGCAAAAAAAACCAGCTAAAAAGGGGGAAAAAATTCCTTCCTGACTCCAAATGGCAATCGGAAAGTATCCCTGGATCAACCAGATCTATATGCATTAATACCAGTAATTCTGAATATTTTTTAGTTTTAGAAACTTATCCAGGCCTTTTTTAAAGTTATTCAATGAACTTGCCATTACCACATCTGCTGGAAGACAGTTCCACAGTAAAGAAACCTTTCCTAACCTGAAGATGAAACTTCTTTTCTTCCAACCTTAAAGGATGTCCACGTGTCCTCTGATATGACCTATTAGTGAACAATGCACCAGAGAGTTCATTGTATGGGCCATTAATATATTTGTATAAGGTTATCATGTCCCCACGCAACCGCCGCTTCTCCAATGTAAACAGCCCTAACTTGTCTAATCTGCCTGCATATTCAAGCCCCTCTATTCCCCTTATTAATTTAGTTGCCCTTCTCTGAACTGCCTCAATTTCCAAGATGTCCCTTTTGTATATGGGATTCCAAAACTGCACCGCATATTCCAAATGAGGCCTTACCAGTGCCTTGTAAAGAGGGAGAATAATATTTTTCTCTCTTGAATCTATTCCCCTTTTTATACAAGACAATATCTTGCTAGCTCTAGCTGTTGCTACCTGGCATTGTTATCTACCAGAACCCCCAAATCTTTTTCCATTACAGATGAACTTAACACAGAGTTATTTATGGTGTAGATGGCACAGGGATTATTAAATCCCAAATGCATCACCTTACATTTATCTACATTGAATCTCATCTAACATTCTGCTGCCCATTTTGATAATCTATCTAGGTCTGCTTGCAGCACTTGCACATCATTGGAAGTTTCCAAAGCTCTGCATAATTTAGTGTCATCAGCAAACACAGAGACCTTGCTCTCAATGCCCCCTTCTAAGTCTTTTATAAACAGATTAAACAGAAGCGGCCCCAGTACAGAACCCTGAGGCACTCCGCTTAGAACTTTAGCCCACATAGATGTAGCTCCATTAACCACCACTCTCTGTTTGCGGTCCAATAACCAGTTCTCTATCCATGAACAAATGTTTTCTTCAAGGCCAACAGTCCTCAGTTTATACATTAGTCGACTATGTGGCACAGTATCAAAAGATTTTGCAAAATCCAAATATACCACATCCACTGCTGTGCCTGAGTCCAACTTCTTACTCACTTCTTCATAAAAACCAATTAAATTTGTCTGGCATGATCTATTTCTCATAAATCCATGCTGACTACTACTAATAAGATGATCTCTGGAGACAAAGTCAAGGATATGATCCCTTAACAAAGTTTCCATCACCTTCCCTACCACTGATGTTAGGCTTACAGGTCTATAGTTACCAGGCTGTGAACGACTATTGGTATTACATTGGCTTTTTTCCAATCCAGCGGCACGTCCCCAGACAAAAGCGAATCTGAAAATATGAGAAACAGTGGTCTAGCTAGAACTGAACTAAGCTCTTTTAAAATCCTAGGATGCAATCAATCTGGTCCTGGCGCTTTATTGATATTAACTTTGTCTAATTGTTTCCGTACCATATCCTCTGTTATCCAATGTGAAAACTCTTCATTTCTTCCCTGCATATTGCTACAGTCCCTACTGTAAGGACAAGGATTCTCAACAGTAAAAATCGATGTAAAAAAACAGTTTAGCAGATTAGCCTTTTCGGCATCCTCTACAACCACCTCAGCTCCATTATTTAATGGTCCCACAGTAGTTTACAGTAGGCAAAATATTAAGCACGACTTGGCAAACAGCCATGTAATACATTACATAAAACACTATTTTATATCCTCCCATTTAATTAAATCTTATTTAGTCTATACTTCTCCTTTAGCTACAATTAATT
The DNA here is from genome assembly GCA_019447015.1 of Hymenochirus boettgeri. Taxonomy (NCBI): domain Eukaryota; kingdom Metazoa; phylum Chordata; class Amphibia; order Anura; family Pipidae; genus Hymenochirus; species Hymenochirus boettgeri. Next base: position 166,962,974 of record CM033472.1, read on the forward strand.
AAGATTGCCCTTTTTTAATTATATGCAAGCTGACAGAACTACTCTACACATTTAAGAATGGGGCTACACCAAGCTGGGTCAGACAGGATCTCTTTAAGTGTTTCTTGTTCTTGAAGCACAGTATTCAAGGTTCAATACTATTTATATAACTGACTTTTATCGCTATGTGGAAAAAATACCACATTTTATTTCAACCTGTTATTTTTCTAGCAGTAGGAATCTGAGTGATTGACAAGGCAATTACTGGCGCAAAGCTACTGCTATGGTAAACGACATTTAAAACAGAATTTCAATATTTTGATGTACAGTAGCTGTTGGTTATAAAACTGGTTTTCTATCGTAGGCTGTGAAAGGCTGAGAGAAAAAAAATAGATAAGGCGTCTTGCTCAATTGCTAACTTCCCCCCCAAAGGTGACTTTAAATGACTGCAAATTTTTTCTCAGAGCTTTTGCTGTGGAACTCACATCATAGCTGTTCAAATGCAGGTACATTTATTTGAGAACTGCCTTTTGATGTTCAGGCTTAAAGTGAATTACAGCTATTTATATCACAAAGAATAGGTACTGTCTTTTCAAACATACAAGGGTGTGTTGCCTTGTTTCAGATTATATACGCTGTGCTATGCATGTGTAATGAGACAAGGCTTTTACTGAAATATAGAACATAACCAATACAAGACTATCCATGACTGTATTTATTGGCAAGCTTCCTTTTCAGTTTTAGATACAATATTTTATCCTTATCTAACACAGGCTTGCTTAACATTAATAACTGGCTTAATTGTGTTATTATTGGATTATATCTAAACATGTGGGGGAGAAGGAAAATCTCTATACAGTATGTAATGAAAAGTAAATATGATTACTTCTAAAACCCTAACATATTGTAGAGGTAGAAATTAAAGCTAAATGCCAATAACTCTGAATGCATTTAAAATTACTGTTGGTGCCATTCCCTAGTGGGTCAAATGCAAGAAGATTTATGTTCTCTGGTAGTGTTGCTGTTCAGATTTGGGCTGAATACAAATGTGACATGAAGCTTGCTGATTGAGAGGACTTTCAGAATTTAGCTGAAATTTAGTAGAAATTCTTAAATCTTTGTAACATTGATATTTAGCGACCCCTTCATGTTATCCTTCTGGTATGGTGGTATTTACTGAGATAAAGCAGGCAGCATTTAGTGAGGCAATTGCAAGACGGCCAACCAACCAGGGACTCAGTGCTCATAGTACTTGCATCAATATACATCCTCAGCCAGGAACCCCAAGCCACCAATATTAGGTGATTGCATCACTAAGTCTTACTTAGGTCTGAGAAAAGGTGTGATATGAGGGTGTGATTTGTTTATTACAGAGGAGCAATGTTGCTGCATTTTTTTGTTACACAGGGTTCTGAAAATGGGGTTCGGGGGCATGGGGTGTGTCTCCAAGCTATTGCTAAAGTATGCATGTTACTGTTGCATGTTACTGGTATTAATACATATATTTGGAGTTGATCCAGGGATATTTCTGAATTTTTTTCCACTTCATAATGGGGTTTTCAGAGGGTTTTTGCCTTCCTCTGGATCAACTGTTAGACAGGAAATGTGGGTAATGCTGAGTAGTTTGGACTAGATTGACGTATGTCTATTTTCAACCTCAAATACTATACTATACACTAAACACCATCATCCACTGACAAAACAATGCATTGGTATTATACAGCCAATGCACCCCAAAAGTAGAAGAGTTTGACGCATCAATGTATAAATATATACTAAAGGATTAATATGAGAAGAAAACTGTGCAAGCAGCTACTTTATTATTTAAACACATTATTATACTATGTAAAATGCCACAGAGCTATAAAAAAGGTAACCAACCAATTGGATATAGAAGACATCTAGAATTATTATGAATTAATAATGAATTATATTTTCATTTGCAATAAGAATTTCGACACTAGATTGTCTTTACAAAATGAGAATAATATTCCAGAGATAAAAGAACATACTAGGATTATACATATAAGACAGAACTAACAGGTACTTGCATATGAGTTACTAATGCAATATCAAGAAAGGGTAGCGGACTATCACAGGACATACGAGAGAGATGTATTTTTTTGTATTAGTGCCTTAAACAAAGTACAAGAACATAGTGAGAACCATGGATATAAATTGCAGATCAGATATTAGGCCAGACCATTTATTTCCATGTAATGGGCTATGGACAATTATACCTTTCCCACCTCACTCCCTCCCAATCAAATTGCTGGATCCTTACTCCTGGGCTTAGCCTGTAGACAGCAAATAGAGCTTTAATATTTACCTTTCTGCGCCCACCTTGATCCATCCCGCAGGACCACCAATAGGAAGATGCACTTCTTGCACAGCACATCTTCCTATTGGTCAGGCTGCAGGACTGAACCAGGAAGTAGAGGGCTCAAAGGTAAGTATAAAAGCTCTGTTTGCTTTCTGCAGGCTAAACCCAAGGGTGAGGACCTAGCAGATTAGGGCCTCACCCTGTAAGTATTAAACAATGGATCAGATGCTTGCATTGAAATGATTTATTAAAAATGTAAATTCTCAGATGAACAGATGAACACAACGTATACCTGTCTCATTAGTTTCACTATCATAGTATCAAATGGATTAAGTTGTGTTTTATGTTAATACGGCTTGGATCTGGTTCAGTTTTTTATGGCTGCAATTAAATATTTGTAGCCCACTTGTTCATAGCCCAGAGACACTTTAAGTATCATATAGCTGTGCCAACTTCAGCAAATCAGTACCATTTATACTATTGTAAATGTTTAAAGTTTGTTAGTTTGGGATAGTGGACTGTTTTTAATAGTAAAAACATATACACTCACTGTTATGAAACACATGTATACTGTCTCTCTCACACACACACACACACACACACACACACCATGTGCTAATTACAACTGAACACATGGAAAATATAATTAATATATGAATCTGGAACCTGTCAAATCCCTGCTGATATTCTACATACGAAGTCAGAAAAAAAAAATCCCCTATGTGTTAATTAACATAGAGATTGTGCACTAAGGTCCTCAAAAAATTTATATAACTGAACATCTTCTTGATATGGTTGAATATAAAATGCCATTTTTACGGAAAAAAACATGTTGATTAATTCTGCATTAATATTTGTTTTTACCTTGGCACCACTTCAAACACACTGAATTTGCAGTCAATTTGAGTTTAAAGTATCTTCTTTATTTTGAAACTTCAGGTATTAGATATAAACAGCAAATACATAGTAACACAATCACTTGTCTGACGCTTTTTAGGCTACATCAGCCCTATAACCTATGTCTATGACTAAGAACTGATGTAACCTGAAATGCATCAGACAAGTGATTGTGTTGCTATGTATCTTTTGTTATTTTCTGATACCTGTATATAAGTGTATGGTTTAATAACTAGACAGCGAGATTCTACATATTCTCCCTGGAAGCTGAATACAGTAAAGTTTTCATGAAAATGCTGCAAACGTATTCAACACACGCAATTCATCTGATGGATGACATACTTTGGGGAAGATGCAATAAATGTCCCTTTCGCAACTGACCTGCACTAGTTCCTGTAAAGTAACCACTTTGCGACTGTTAAAAAGCTTTAATTTTGGTGCAAAAAGTGCAATAATCATCGCTAAATTTACTGCTTCGCTTGGTCTGTGCTATTTTTAAAAGTGTTTCAAAATGGCGCAGGCAATTCAAAACGTGTACAAAACCCTCGCTAACCCGATATTACATTAGTTAGCATTTATTTTTTCCCTTAGCACAGGATATTGCATCTCCACGACAGGATCTTCTACTATCATTTTCTCTGGCCATGTCTGTTGTATGAAATTAAGCCATAGAAAAACATTTAGAGCTGGAGACAGGGGCATTGACAAATATGGGGCTCTATTTATAAACACACAGTATTGGACATTACTGATAACTTGGGTTTATAATGACTGATAATGATGCAGCCGTACCAAAATACCAGGTGGTATTGGTTGTTATTATATAATCGCGATGCAAAACAAAAATTTTAAATACCAATCGATATCATTATTTCCCAAAGTCGGTTAAGGCAAAGTATAGGAATTTTGCGATACCATGCTTTATAAATACAGCCCTCAACGCACAGGTACAATGATCTTGAGTTTTTATGTACTCAAAAATATTTAAATCTTTAAACAAAATAAACCCTATTTTTTATGGCTAGGCAAATAAAGGTGTAGTATAATAGAACTTGTGTGAGTGCCTCCAAAGCTGCAGTTTTGCTTACTTCAATAAAAGATAATAGATCCTTTGAAAAACATTATTTTACAGCTTATAACCAAGAGCATTTTACAGTATATTCCCAGCAACAATGAAGTCAAAAAGCATTCATTTTCACAAGTCATTTTTTAAAATAGTTCTTGAGTACTGTAATGTTTCATTATTGAGCACCAGTAACCTAACCTTTTCCCCTTATGTTGACAGTTGCTGTGAGTTCCAATATTAATTTGCTGTGTGCACATTAATGATGCATTAAATATGCAATACAATGAAATTCATTTATTAAAAAGATTTTTTAATCACCAATAACACTTTAATGGGTATTTTCTAGCTTCTAAAGTGTAGAGAAAAAAATGATTAATAAATACAAAATATTTTACGATTAAAGAGATTTTAATAAAAAAAATAGAGAAAACTGGTATAGGTGCAGAATGTTTTCTTGTACAATCAATCATCTTTACAAAAGCTTACTAGATACCTCCAGAGATGCCAGACACACCTTATTATTAGGTTATTAACAAAACCTCTTTGCCTATACTTGTTTCACATAGATCAATGTTTTGGGACTATGCAGAGCAGCTTTATCAGGTTGATGTATTTCCAGCACCAACAAATAATAAAAGTTATACACTGTGGTTGCTAGTTCCCATATAAAAAAAAATAAATACAATGTACAATATATAATACAATGTCACCAATTAAAAAAGTAGAAGATAATTGTGCATTCCGGCCTCTAGCTTGTTCATTGTCTAATGTGTAGTATATGCAATTTGTTTCTCTACATAAAAATTAGCCACATTTCTTCCTATGTTTTATATTGGCAAATTCTTCTTTTTTCAAAATTCTATTATAATTCTTTATAGTATAAAACGATACTAGATAGTGATATGCATCAAAAAGGCCTATGGGCTGCTGGATTGTGCCAATGCCAAAGAGCAATGGGTTGCACTAAGCACATGAAGGTTGCCCATTGGTAAATTTAATTGGGGAGAGTCAAGGGTTTTGGGCAAGGGTTTATGTCTATTTTGACATTTTGTCCATAGCAGGTGGTAGGAAAGGGATGGTAGGCAATTGCTTAATTTTCTGTTTTCTAATTACTCTCAGTCCCCAGGACCCACTAGCGAAGTGAACAGTCACCTGCCAGAGCTCCAGTAAGAACCCATCGGTCTAGGCCATCCTCCCATCTTAGCTCCAGTGCACTGTCTGTGTCAACCCACAAAAATCAATATTTTCAGCTAATTGCAGTTGCATGATCCTAGGGTCATTTTAACCTTAGTTCCCCTTTAAGAGGAAAGAGGAAACCCTTTGCGTACTCTGTAACTCCTTTAACTGTTGCCCATAGCAGGAGAAGAGTGGATTATCACGCAGAGGCTTAGGCCTACAAGCTAATCTATCCAGGCCACTGCAATTACCTCTTCCAACATCATAGGGCAGAAGCCTTTCATTCTTCTAACAGCTGCCCACTCGCTACGCTTAGCAGCCTCTGCTGGTCCTGCTGGCTCTGTGGGATGCACACAAACAGCTTCTTTATTGCAGTATAACTTCCCTTCTCCCTAACGTTCTTCAGTCAGACCTCCCACTATGCTTTGTGTTTTGTCGAGTAGGTTCACTCAGAATACTCCAGCAACCAAAGTATAAACCCCTCTCCCACTGGTGCTGCACCTGGGCCTCCTACAATGCCTGCACACATTATGGTTACCCAACAGCAGCAGCTGAGGTCTCTCCATACTGCATTCCACCTGCTACCATATCTATTAGGACTCTGAATCCTACAAGACTGAGTACTGAAAATGTATTATATGTGCTGCAATAATGTTTAAATCAGTGTAACTCAATCTATATCTATAACTATAAATAACTGGATTAAGTGTTTTTATTTTTCATTTTGTCTACTTTAATCTGTCAACAAGAACCTGAAAAATTAGTTTCTTTGTTTAGTTCTTTGCCTCCCTCCCTTCCCTAACAGGGAAGGACTTGTACTATTTGGCCTAGGGGATAAATACAACAAAGTGACCCTTTCATAGGCATGTGTGTCTGTGCACTGCCACTGTTTATCTCTGTCTTGGGGGGGCAGCAGCAGCAAGGCAAGCACAAGTAAGTCAGACTCAGTCATGGGAATTTCTAGGGTCTGAAAACATCAGAGGCACCTAAGGAGAATGTATAAGCCGCATCCTTTTCTCCACCTCCAGTTAAGTCACGCCCATTAGTTACTTAACAGAGCCGGAGTGACAGATGGTTAGAGAGTCAGAAAGACACAAAGAGATAGAGTGATGCAGAGAGACAGACAGATGGAGAGACATATAAACAGTTAGATACACAGATAGAGATATATATAGGAGGTAGAGAGCAGGTAGAGCAAACAAATAACACCAGTACAGCAAGCTGGGATCGCATACTGGGATTGTTGATAAGAGTACAGCATACTGGAAATATTGATACATACAACAGTAGGACTGTGGAAGCACTCCTACAACCACGTTTTGCCGAAGTGCTACTGATCTGGTCAAACATTTATACAAACAAAGAAAAGATAATCAATGCACATTCCTGGCCCCCATACAATATCATATTATAATACATAAGGCTCTAACATTTCAATGGGGAGGTGCAGTGGCGAGAATCTATATAATCAGTCACTTAGTGATGTCACTGAGTGACTTCCTGTATTCCACTGCCCCTCCCATTTCTCTCTCCCTGCCTGTATTAGTAATGTAGAAAACAAAGCCGTTTTTGTACACTGACTGACTGACTGACTGAATTACTGTGCTGATAAGGAGGTGCGAGCGGCCGAGTCAATTATGACTCACAGGAATGTGCTCACTCCTCCTTATCAAGCACAGTAATTCAGTCAGTCAGTGTAATGTACTAGAACAGCCCTGAACCGGAAAAGCACTGGGTGAGAGCCAATGTTTATGTCTTCTTTTAGTTTGAGATAGAAACGGCAGTTAACTAATTGTATGTACAAAAATGGGCTTGTTATCTACATTACTAATACAGGGAGGGAAAGACAGAGAGGGAATAATATATGGAATAATACGCTACCTACAGAATACTATACGGATATTACTTTATCTCGAAGTTCCCTGTCCTCTATAATAGCACTCGGCCTAACGGACTCGTGCTTTTAGATGGTCAGGGAACTCCTCGGTGGTGTAATCTCCTTAAATTACACTGTAGGTAGCGTATTATCCCTTATATCTGCACACTGGCATACTTTATAAACAAAAGGGTTTTAGTATACATGTGATCACATAAATGAAAAGCCTTTCAACCACGTCAAGGTAACTCCAGTCTGGAAGAACATAGACTGGATATGGATTGTGCTAAACTTACCAGGAAGAGCCCCTGAGAGACACACACACAGCTCAATCTCATGCTCATGAAGAAGAGGTGAAGTCTGCTCTAACTGCAGCATGAATTTTGCCATTTTTCAAATGCCCCCCTGCCTACTTACCCAGTCCGCCCCTGTTCTCTAACCTGATAATATCACCATTGGGGGTGGTCATGAAAAAGGCGGATTATTATTAATTCACCACCTCTCCCACCCCTGTGGTACATCAAGTCAGACCTTGATCCTGCCTTCCACCATCTCCTAGTCCACCCTAGTTGTTTTAATTTACTTGGATGTTAGTTTTGAGATCATGGGGTGTTCCATGTCATGTTATTATTTGGCTGGACAGGTATTATGTCACAATTCCTTGCTCCAATACTTAGTTGATTTTCTTTTTTGGGACCCAAGACGAGACATACTGTTTGATTATTCATCATTTTGGTGTCCCAGGACCGGTGACAAAACTTCAGCCACAAAGCTGCAAATCAGTCCTTTTGTTCTTGGGTATCGAAAATGACATTTACTCAATGGTTTTTCATCTCCCTGCAGAGAAATAAACCACTTTGGCAGATATAAGTTAGCAAAAAAGCTAAGCCTCAAACAGATCCAATCCCTTCTATGCAACTTAACACATTCCAACTTGACACCCACATAAAAGAAGTAGGGCATTTTGCTGTTGTTTATCTTAAGCTGCAGAAGAAATCACAGCAAATCACTTTGTTTAGTATCAAGGTTGATATCTTTATATAAGAACCCAATGTTTTTTTTAATAGTCTTTAATGGGGATAAAGCACAACAGGTTTCAGACTTATTTGTCTTTCACTAGGTGCAGTTGAAAGGGAAATAAGTCTGAAACATGTTGTGCTTTATCCCCATTAAAGAATATTAAAAGATTATTGGGATCTTGTGTGATCTATTGTTGCTGCTTAATAAAGAGATTGAGGAATTGGTGGACCTCTTTCACAGGATTGAGCCCGGTAAAAGCTTATTTTGTATTCCTGCTGCCTTGGGTTCCAAGTTATTGTTTATTGAAGTCCTTATAGCAGCAGTTTCTAACTGATTTAAACAGAAAGGGACGTATTTATAAAGCTGCGGTATCGCTTTTTAGCATTATCACGCCTTTAACGATCGTTAAACCGATTGTTAATTTCTGGTCGGTTTAGTGATCATTAATTTCCAAACGGTAATCTCGGATCGTAATTAAACGGTACCGATCATAAATCTACGATAACGAAATCGTAGATTTACTATCCCCATATAATACCATTGCGGTAGTTTACTACCGCACGGTATTCTACGACCGAACGTTCGGTCGTAAATGTACTATCACGAGCATAAATTTATGACCATGATCTTTATAAATATTATTATTATTATTGTGGATTTATACAGCGCCAACATCTTCCGTAGCGCTTTACAATTACATCTATACATTCATATCAGGCCCCGAAGAGCTTACAATCTAAGCACATTTATTTGACACATACAACCTATCAGTATGTCTTTATGATTGTGGGGGAAACCGGAGTGCCTGGAGGAAATCCACGCAAGCACGGGGAGAACATACAAACTCCTTGCAGATGTGTCGAAGGGTAGAATCGAACTCAGGACCTCAGCGCTGCAAGGGATCAGTGCTAACCACTAAGCCACTGTGCTTAAGTTTCTAATTACAATTTTTAGCTTTGTATAGATGTCTCTGGAATTTTGGGCAAGGTACCAAATATGAAACAGTTCACTTAATATTGATTGGTTGCGCACATATAAAAGATAATAAACAGGACAAGTTGTTTTAAAAATTCTGAGTCATGGTCAAGACCATAATGGACACTATTAGGAGGTGCTGCATACTTTTATATGTAGAAAACATGCTGGTTGGACTAAGATTGGTGGAATGGGGGGTGGGGGAAACAATATTTTTGTTCCTTAAACTTTATGCATTTGTGCTGAGCTTCCATTTTAAATTGTTCCCTCTAATATGTTTATGCCTTTTTTATATATCAAAACCCTTAATATTTGAAAACTCCTTTTTCTTAAATGGAACACTGGTTTATATTGGTTGATTGCGGTTCTATAAGTTTTTCCCTAAATATTTGTTATAAGCTCTATGTTTTTGATATTATAAAATCAAAACAAATATCTTTTCTGCTTTTAGCATAAGCAACCTTTACCTTGAATTTCTCTTTGTATAAATAAAAAATCATTAAAATACACTAATTATGTTAAAGTCTTAAGGATTTTATTTAAAATTGTATTTTTATGTGTATAATTTTGAAATCTCAAACCAAAAATCTCTTTGGAGAAGGAAACCAGGTAAATGTGAATTAGGTCGTAAAGGATTACAAAGCATAATAGCATTAATATTAACAAGAGTTTTGGGGAAAATTGTGCTTCATCTTATGAAAACTATGTTCAATTATTAAAGCTCAGGAATTACTTTGTGTCTTGACACTGTAGCCTGTATGAGCAGGAAAAAAGCAAATGGTCCTTTAAGTACTCAGCTGCATACTTTTAAAATACAAACCACGTTTACCTCATGCTTAACTCTCTTCCTCTAAGGACCCAATTAATTGCAGCTTTTCCTTGCCCTTTATACAGTTTACTCTCCAAAAAATGGAATGGAATTCTAAAATGGCTGGTTTAGCTTTCCTGCTTTTAATACATTTTGTGTTGTTTTACACAGTGTCTGCTTTGGCAGGAAAACATCTTTTTTGCAAAATTAAAGTTCTACAACAATTTGCTAATTATTAGACTTTGGTCAAATAAATACCAATTTATAGTTTTTCTAAGTATTAGTTCTAACTTTTTAAATTCAGTAATATAAAGGGTTATCTATCGCTGTACTAGTTTGTAATTATGTACTGACATTTAGTAAGGATTTTTATGGCAGGTCCACAGAACAAAGCCAAGTTACAACACAGAATTCTGCTTTAAATCAAATAAAAAGAGAAACCATATGTGGGAGACCAGCACCTGCCAAAAAGATTTTAAAGGCAATGTACATCTGTTGTATTCAGTTAGATCAACTGGACTTAAAGTTTAGTTCTTGAAGATCTTTTGCTAGTCATTCGACTAGTTTTCTCAATTCAGAATGACTTGTACAGGAATCTGTTAGTTATTAAGTACCCTGGAAATTTCCAATTAGCATATCACAGTCAGGTGTTAGGGACCTTCTGAATGCAAGGTGTAGATGCATTGAGGCTAAGGGAGTTATCAAAATCGCCCACTACACTGTAAGGTGTCAAAACAGCATTGTACATGGCACACATGTCAAACCCCCCTACCTCTATTCGGGCTTGGTTTCTTTATTCTCACATAAAGGGCCTCCTTGATGCCTCTCTTAGACCAGTAATGTTCCTTTGCTAATATGTTTACATTACCTTTTTTAAAGGTATGTCCTTTTTCCTTAAGATGCAGGTATATGGTTGAGTACAGTAGAAATGGCTAATATATATATATATATATATACATACATATATTTTTTTAATTCTCTTTTCCAGTATTGATCCTTTTCTGCACTAAATGTATTTTCTTTAATTCTAAACTATTTTTAATTATTGTTAAGCTCATTCTCCAAATGCTCTAAATAGAACTAAGTAAGAATCCTGTCCTTTAAGGAGATGCTACATATTATAATATTTGTATTTAGCATTTGTTGTATATCTGTTATTATTCCTGTCTAAATGTGGCAGTGAATAATAGAGTTATTTAGTATTATTCCTGATTCATAGCTGTTAGGGCTTGTTCCCATTCTCACGCTGTTAGTTTGTGGGTGGTGGCAGCATTAAAAATTTGGTAATATGTATATAAGTGACGGCAACTCTCAGCCTGTGTTTTCACCCTGGAAAGCTCAGTAAGCCCTGTTTGGTCTAGGTTGAGAGTTTTAGCTTCCTTGGTGTCCAAATTTTTACTAAAAGCACTTCTTCTGCCATTTGTATTCCTTCCACGGTGTCTGCTCAGGTGACCAGCACTCTGCTCTTCAAATTAAAAGAATTCTCTAGTGCACATGCCTGAAACTGGCGCAGAGCAGAAGTGTGACATGCCAGGGGTTGGACTTCTCTTTAAATAAAAACTAGGGATCTTTGCACAACAATGACTAATGGTGGCCACACATGTAGTAATATGGAGCATGCTCAGAGGAGTAAGCAATTGGAATAGTATTCAGTGATTGGCTGTAATGTCATCTGTTATGAGACATATAGCTGCTAACTGGAAGAACAAGGAAGCAGAAAGAAAGGTAACAAAACAGCAATCAGCATTTCAGGTTAGACTTGCATCTCTCAAATTTCTAACTAATGAGGTTTTGGTATTTCGGTGGTAATTAACTTATTTATAATTTTTCATTTGAGGGGTAAACTTACCCTTTAATAACCTTTCACAAAGGTAAATGTGTATTTGGCACCACAGTTCTCCTATCTACTGTACAGTGTAATCACTGAGAAAGCAAAATCAAAACTTTATGGCATCGTATTCATGTAAACATTATTTGTGCTAAGTACTTATACCATACACAATTATTTGCACATTTATTTTTCTAGCAAACCTACATAGGTAACTTAGCAAAACGAACCTAGTCAGAACAGTTACTTGCTTATACTGTAATGTACTTTGTTCACAAATGGTGGGAAAATGATCCCTGCTTGTTATCTGCTATACACCCTGGCATATGTGCAAAAGTTTAACATTTCCCCTCATAAGCTTTGCTTCTATTTATGATGTAAACCAAACTTTGTCTTAGATTACATCTCAATTTCGTCAATTTTTCTTAATTAGTTACAGTTTTTTGTACATTTCCCAGTTTTTTATTCTGTATTGACTGGGCTCATTTCTGCATAACATATTGATTCAGACAGGGTTATTCAATAAAAGTTCTTATGGTTAAAAAGGGTGCTAACTTTGCCCCAACCAATCAGATGTTAGCTTTCAAATGTTAAAGGGGAACTGTGGCCCCGTTTTTGTAACTCCCACCACCTATTGCATGTGCAGCTGAACCCTCTGCAATGCTGTATGACACTATAATTACCTTTAAAAAAGTTCTTCTGTGTTTAAAATCAACTTATAAAGTGTTCGTTCGGGCGCCGCCATCTTGGTTTTCATAACTTCCTTTTATTGCTGAAAACTACATTCCCGGCATGCTATGGTACTGGCTTTGTTGCATCATGTGCTTTTCTTATTGGCCGCTCGTTTTTAATGGGGTGGATGAGCATGCGCAGCTTTCCTTGGAGGTGCGCCATGTAGTGGAGGGGCGCGCCTTTTAGTTGACGCGCACCTGCAATCTTTCGGTAATTTCCCCTGCTCTATGCATGCGCGTGCACTGTCTCCCTGGACTCATATTGGCATATCTTGCTGTACCCACTGTCCACAAATGAATGCCTAATACAAGACTATGTGTAAAACTACATTTTATATACTTGGTGCAGTTTGTATGATTTTAATTACATTAGGATGTGTTGGTATTTTGGGGGTGTGCTGTGATTGTCATGAATGTTAATATGTCCAAGTGTAATTGTCAGTGCATGTGTGTGAATGGTGATCTGTGTGTGTTTCTCATTGCATGTGTGTGAATGGTGAGGTGTGTGCACGTGATTGTCAGTGCGTGCATGTGAATATCGTACTTTTGCTGTATTAAAAAACTTTCCAGTGCAGACTGTAAACTTTGCAATCAGGTCACTACGACGTTGCCTCTCAACATGACCCAAGGAGCGACGAAAAAGCAGCAGTGCACGAGCACACAAAAAAAGGTGTGTATTTGAAAGCAGGCAGTGATTGGTTGCCGAGTGCAAGAAATCCTATTGGCTCTCGTTTTCCTGCTATGTGATTGGCAGCCGCGAATCAGTTTTAACACGCAGAGATGGAGTTCTGGTCCTCAGCATGACTCTGCCTATTAGAGAGTGCGCTCGCTGGCAGCGTGGGGTGGGATCATGGGATTGAATAGGTTTTTGGTGTCATCCAGCCCCTTCACTTTCTGGAAATGTTTTTGCTTACTGTATGAGCCCTGTTTGTGCTAGAAAGGTCATTGTAGACTCATTTTAAATGTAAGATTCTAGCCTTTCATATAAAACCTACTTGTATGGGGACCACAGTTCCCCTTTAAATAAGATCTGATTGGTTGGGGCAAAATTAGCACCATTTTAAACAATAAGAACTTTTATTGAATCTCCCTGAGAGAATCTTAAAAAATGAACACAAAGGTAAACAGTCCCAAAATGTTGTTTAGCATTACAGAGGTAGTACATGACTTTCAGGCAGCTGTGTAGGTATTGCAAACGACACCCACAAAGCCAATGCAAGTAATTCAATATCGGTTTTGCAGAACTTTTTCATGGCTAATAGCTGGCATTTAAATCACGCAAGGGTTAACTACCATTCCGATTGAATGGAGTATGACTGTGGGTGCTTCTCCCTGTTTGGGTAAATAAATAAAAAACACTAAAGATGCATTCATACATAGCAAACACAAATATTTAAGTAAAAAAAGAAAAATCTTTAAAAAAAAGTAATTTAACCTCATTTACATACAAATGAATGCATAAAGCCACATTAAAACACCCAATATTCAAAGATACATGTCAGCAAATACTGCTATTCCTGTTTACCACTAATTCCACAAAGCTACATTAGCAGATAAGAAATGTTATATGGCAGTATTTTATGTCCTTCCTCAAAAACGCCATGGAAGGGATTATATAATCTAGTAATGGAAAAACTTTCACAGCTACTTCTATTTAGATCTCCAGGTTTAGAGCTCTGCTCCAAGCAAAATAACAGTGTAGCAATTCACATCAGACCCTAGAGCAGTGAATTAAAGGAACAAATATTTCCGGCTAATTTTAATTCTGTAGACCTATTTGTTTTTAGGCCCTCAAGCACTGTGGTTCATAGGTATGCTTGCTTAGAGTTGTAGAGGTCAGACATAACCTCATATTTCAATCATTTATTCTGGGTTTGTAAATTGTCATGGTTCCTTTTGCCTGACCTGGACTGATTTTCCACAGACAGATCAAAGTCTTTAAATAACCAAACAGGCTCATTTTATTACACAGTTTGTGATAACTTTTTCTACTGCTAGGTTTGCCTTGTTTGTCACATTATGCCAACAGTGTTTCTTTATCTTGTGTTTAAATACTAACATAATGACATAATACAAAGGAGACTCTACATATATACCAAGATAAAAAAATATGGAGCTCAAACCTTTATTCATAATTACTTTTAAATGTGGTGCAAATTACATCTGCAATTTAAACATTACACATATAGTCATAAATGAATAGATGTAAAGTTAAACGTACCTGCAAGCAATGAACCTGCACTAAGGTTAAAATGGATACCTTTAGTTATATTCAGAGAGATTCAATAAAAGTTCTTATTGTTTAAATGGTGCTAATTTTGCCCCAACCAATCAGATCTTATTTAACATTTGAAAGCTAATATCTGATTGGTTGGGGCAAAATTAGCACCATTTTAAATGATAAGAACTTTTATTGAATACCGTATATACTCGAGTATAAGCCGAGTATATACTTTTGAACTTCAGTAAAAGTTTAAAAGTTCGAATTCAGACCCATTATAGTCAATGGGGGATTGATAGTTCGAAAAGTTCAGATGATTTACAACTAAACTAACAATGGTAACTTACTGTAAAGGCTGTGGCACCCGGGAAATGGTCTGGGGAACATGTCACTATCACCAAAACTTGTTAAAACACTTCCTAAACACAAGTGGGCAATTGACAGGTTCTGCACAAGCTACATTCGAGGATTACGGCCAATTCGAGGGTTAACGAACGCTACATTTGAGGGTTACCGAAAATAGAACAATAAATTTGAGGGTTACTGAAATCGAACGATACTTTCTAGGGTTACTGAAAACCAACGATACTTTCGAGGGTTAGCGAATGATTCATTCGAGAGTTACCGAAAAATCGAAGGCTACATTCAAAGGTTAGCGAACATTACATTCTAGGGTTAGCGAACGGCCCGTAAATTCGATAATTATCAAATTTACGATAATTAGGGAAAATATAGCAGCAAGTCTGGAAAAACTAACTAGTTTGAACCTGAAATTTCAATTGCAAAGGTGGATGTGACTGATGTTCCAAATGGTGTTTTCACACAGTTCTCCAAGAAAATGGACGGGGCTCGTCACTTGCGCAACCTATTTTTGAGATCATCGAGTTTAAGTAGCGTGGCGTGATAGATCTGTTGCTGTCTGTTCAATTGGGGGGATCAAGTCTCCCAGATGTGATATTCTGGATTCAATCTCACCCGCCCGTTTTCTAAGCACATGCATGTCTTGGTGCAATAGCGATAGGTCAGATTTGTCTTCTTCAATTAGGGTAGTAAGTGTGGATCTCTATATCGCTGTCAGGAGCTCTGTATGGCTGTCTTGTATGGCCCTGAAGATAGGGTCTGGGTCTGCAGCAATGTCTGGGCCTGATTTTTCAGGTGGGCCACACTTAGGGGTGGGATATTTGGTGGGGAGTATGGGCCTGTGGCCTGGTGTGGTGATAAGGCTTGAGTCTCTTCCCGTGTGGAGTGTCCCATCTCCCCCTGCCCGACCCCCCTCTGCATTTCTTACCCATTGTTTCATAAGCCTTAGAGGACTGTGGGTCAGGTGTGTGGTGTGCTGGTCTGATCTTTTCCTCTGCTTCTGCTCTGCTCCTGGACCTCTGCAGCCGCTTCCTGATCTGTATTGCCGGTTGCAGGTGTTGTGAAGCAGAGGTCACATGTTCCAGAGGGATCGCTGCCTCCTCTCTCACGCGGCTCTCCCCCTTTGCTCCTGTCACAAACCTTGCAGTCTCTCTGCTGCTGCCGCAGCCTTTTGTGCCTTGCTTTTGGTCATGGCATCAGGTAGGGAGAGATATGTTCCTGCTGTTTGTTGTCTTTGACCCGTTAAGTTTGATTTTGATCTCCAATATTGTATAGTCTGCAGGAGCTATGGAGAGACACGTCTTACACCATTGTTCACTAGCTCTGCCCCCCAAGTGTCTGAAAAAAAAAGCTTAACTACCCAATAGACATTCAGAATGATACCACAAGCTTTGTCTCCCCTTTCATGTGCTGTGACTGCTGGATGATTTATGAATTAACCCTGTAAATACTAGGGGTCAGCTCCCATAATTCATCTCTCTGGTTTTGCTGGTTTTGTAATTGTAAGCAGTACACTTCTAATAACAGCAGCATACTCTCTAATGCACAGCAGATCCTGTCACTAAGAAGCTTCAGTAAATTGTGTTATAGTACAGAGACCTGCCTCAGTTAGACACAGATCATGTTACACTAGAAAAGAGATACTGCCTCCCTCAGACATAAATTAGAGATTTCACAGTGACTTATGCTGGCTATTGCAAACATTGCAAACATTCTTCAACACTCCTGTTCCTAACAATTACAGAAATCCTTTTCGAATAAACAGTAAATCTATATTTTATCCATCATGGAGGCAGAAAACTAATATTTAAGTAAATTGCAGTATTTAAACCTGTACCCTCACAGATTGTGTCTTTAAAAAATAGAGCATTAACCCACTAAGATACCAGATAACATAGGTATATTTAGAATTTTTATCTTTTTTTTTTATCATTAGTGGCAGACTGCAAAATCATCCTGTTTTAAAAGCAGGCACTAAAAATTGATAATACTCTATTAAAATAAAGAGTATCAGGAGTTCCAATTACATCAGAAACAAATCATGTCATCAAGGGTCGTAAAGTTTTAATGGAACAAAAGACTGATTAGCAAATACAGTAACCCAGGCATTTCTTAATGACTTTAATAATTTTTTTCCCAATGGCATGGGAATAAGGAAAAAGTTTAGTAACCGTAAGAAAAGTTAAATAAAATGTTTGTAAAGTGCAATCCATGTTTTTCACACTCTAATACAACAACATTTACAGAATAACTGTAGTATTGCAGTCTCTTAGGACAAGATATGGAGAAATCAAGCAAGCTTCTCTTCCACTCCATTGATCATATGACTCTTTGTTACCTGGTTTTCCCACTCACCGTACATGAACAGGCAATTCTGAAAGATTGTATTGATGACCATACAAAAATGATTTTATTTGTCCATCCACTCTTTTTTGTAGAAAAGAAGGATTATTCCATAAGATCCTTGATTATAGATTATAGACCTTAAAAGGGAAGTTCAGTGCAAATACACATACTTTTCAGAAAAAAAGAGCAGTATTTTTTCATCCCAATGACCTTAATCTGCCAGTTCAGCATTTTGTCTGTGTATAAATAAATACAGCTGAAATACTGACTTCCTGTTTGCAGGGCCCCTAGTAGAGACCATTATGGTCTTGTCCTTGACCCAGCACCTGGGTTGATTCAGTTGCTCAGTAGAGATCTGAGCATCTTTGACCCATCCAACAGCCAATCAGTAGAAATTATTGTTAGGAACATTCCAGGATGTGGTGCATCCTGGGAAGAGGGACCTTAGACCTGAAATGTCAACACCAGGGAACAGCTAGGGTATAAAATCAACTGATTTTTCAAAATGGGATAGAATATGTAGAATACACTAAAGGCATTACACAAACTAACAATTTAACAAATATTGATAATTCCCACTGAACTGTCCCTTTAATGCAGACATGATATTAAATCAATTGGGGAGATCTTTAGGAGATCTCATCTCTCTGTAATTTCCCCATATATCTTTATAACCACTGACCCAGAATATATTAGAAATTTTTCTGGCATTATCTACCAGCAACATATACCGTATATAATCGAGTATAAACCGTCCAGTATAAACCAAGGTACCTTTTTTTACCAGAAAAAAACATTTAAAGTGATTGACTCGAGTATAAGTCGAGGCTAGAACTTATGACCCCTCGCCCTTCCCCCCAGTTCAGTGTGTACCTTTTGTGGCAGCTTCCCTGTAGCAGCCTCCCTGTTCCAGCTTCCCTGTTCCAGCCTCCCTATTCCAGCCTTCCTGTTCCAGCTTTCCTGTTCCAGCCTCCCTGTTCCAGCTTTCCTGTTCCAGCCTCCCTGTTCCAGCTTTCCTGTTCCAGCTTTCCTGTTCCAGCTTCCCTGTTCCAGCTTCCGCAGTACAATCCAGGCAGCCGCTCGCTCCCACTCTCCCTATACTGAAGCGCCGGCTGATGTCACTACTCGGCGCCGGGCAGTGACGTCAGCCGGCGCGCCAGTATAGGGAGCGTGGGAGTGAGTGGCTGCCTGGATTGTACTGAATTTCAAGTGAAAGGTAACTGACTCGAGTATAAACCGAGTTTGGTTTTTCAGGCGGATTTTACAGCCTGAAAAACTCGGTTTATACTCGTGTATATACGGTAGTAGAGAAGCTGGTGCACCTGTCTTGTTCAAGGTACTATATATATATATAATATATTATATATATATTATAATAATAAATGTATATCAATGGAGCCGCACACTAAGGATGAGGTAGATAAAGTTAATTATTGACAATACAAATTATCAAGCAACATTTCGGGAGTACATCTCCCTTTCTCAAGATTGTACGCAGGTACTGATATACACTTGTACAGGGTTTTTAAACAGGATAACCCCTCCCAGGGGGTTGAGGGACTTTCTGTTGATTCCTTTTTCCAGGGTACACATTACCCAAAATACATAATAACTTGAGGGAGCCATCTGGCCGACCAATTGTATTGGGGGTGGACTCCCTCTTTTCACCTTTAGCTATACTAGATAGAGTATTAGCTCCCTTAATCTGTGACACAAAGTTGTACATACATCACACTTTGGACTTTTTGGAGAAATTGGCAGCCATCAGGTTGGGGAATTGGTGTGATATTGTACTGGCCACTATGGATGTGGCCAGTCTATATACCTCCATCCCCCACGGGAAGGGATTGAGGCCTCCAAGAGTATAGAAACAAACTATTATATATAATCACATGGGCTCAAAAACACTTGTACAATACATAAGCACTGTTTAGCATCTAACGAGGGTGATTAACACCTGCTTACTCTATATGCTCTATGACCCAGGTGTGCAAACCCTGGGCCCGTCACTTCACACAAATGTGTCTTTATCCGGAGGATACGTAAAATCTCATGTATCAAAACATATTATGGGTGAATGTCTTACCCATGAGTATAGTGAGCAGAGTCAACAAGTCACTAATATACTTACCAGCCATTGGCATATATTAGAGAAGGCCTATCCTGATAAACAGGAATTCCCAAAACCACCCATGATGGCCTTTAAGAGGGGGAAGACCATAGGTTCTATGATTACCTCTACAAAGTGTACCTAGGAAAGGAAATCTATGACCCCTATGTGGCTAGGGACAAAACTGGGGATGTACCCATGTTTAAACTGCAATTTTTGCAAACAGGTGTTGAAAGGACCCATGTTTGTTCACCCATTAACAGGAGAGGAGATCACATTACGTGCCACATTCACATGTGACCCTAGGTTTGCTGTTTATGTAATTACATGCCCATGTAAATATTTATATATTGGGGAGACTACCCAAAAGGTAAAGGCCAGACTTAGCCAACACAAGTCCTCAATTAAGCTACAACACATCCACTTGCCAGTATCCAAGCATTGTATTGGAGGCATGGTAGATCAGGCGCCTAGGAGCTTTGTCTCCTGTGGGCTTGAATAAAGACTATAATCTGTATTTATTTCTATGACTTTCAGATAATCGATTCATTCCATGTAGGTTGTATAGCCCTGTTCTGTGTATATATAATGCATGTTTTGCTCATCCCAACTCATTACATTTTGTTAATGAATGGCCAAGATTTACCAATTTGTTATTAGACATCGGTCTTCTCCAGGTGGAAAAATACCACAGATATTTCAGACGACCAAACAAAATACAGGAATATCAGCTTATGTGTACCTAGCCTTAGTCAGCTAAGGAGACTGACAGTACAAGTAAATGTATCCTTAGTTAGATCTATCATAGTGGTTTTTTTAAAACAATAAAAATGTTACTTGGGTTGTCAGTTTCTACAATCAACTAATAAAAACACTACATCTGCATTGTTTATGGGTGTAATGTTATGTGAAATGGTGCTTTGCAATTATACACTGCATAGAGTGCAACTAATTACCAAAAGTCTATAGTTTAATAGATGTATGAGGAAAAGATCTTATCAAACAAACTTGCTTGGCATTTATAAGGAAGTGAGTAGAAATTTGGACTCGGCATAGCAGTAGATGGACTTTTAATTAATTCCCCCATGGGCGACTTATGTATAAACTAAGGTCTGTTGTGCTTGGGCAGCACATTTTTCCATGGAAAGGAAATTGGTTGATGGATCACATACAGAGAATAGTTGTCAATAATGCTTTGTCAATATGGAATAGTGGTGTTCCCCAGGGTTCTGTGTTGGGGGTCACTATTAATTTCATTTATTAATGATTTGGAAGTGGGTATTGTCAGCAAGGTCTCTGAGTTTGCAGTCAGCCCAAACATTTGTAGACTAGAGATGGGATCCGGTTCCGACTCGGTTCCACAATCCAAATGATCCGTCCGGATTTTGGGACTTCGTAGCTTATTTTCTATAATTATTGAACGTTCAAGGATTATCAAAAATTGCCTCGATGTTTGATAACCCTCAAAAATATGATCAGAAACACGTTCAATGTTATTTTTGAAAATTATCGAAAATAGCCTTGAACATTCGATAATAATCGAAAATTTGTTCTGTTTTTTGGATTTTCGGATCTTCGGGATTTCCCCAAAATCCAGCAATCCGAAAACGGAATGAAACTGGTGGGTTTCGGCCATCTCTGATGATGTGCAATTGTTGCAGGCAGATCTAGATAGATTGTCACATTGGGCTGCTAAGTGGCAGATGAGATTAAATGTTGATAAATGTAAGGCGATGCATTTTGGGCTTAAAATCCTTGTGCTGCTTATACTAAATAATTAATCCATCTTAAGTGCATCTCTGTTGGAGAAGGACCTTTTTGGTGGATAACAAAAGTTAAATGGCATGTTCACCCATAAAAAAAGCTGGTCAATTGTCTGTTACCTTGCCCTTTATTAAAACAAATATATATTTCACTTTATTACCTGCATTACTAACCTGATATTTAAGGATTATTATGTTCACCGTTGTGGCAGAAAAAGCTGGCGCCTTCTTCCATGCAATCAATCAAGTCTATGACTGCTGACATCGCAAACAATGACTGCGGTTAAACCTGCTGCCTTCACTTCACATGCTCTTTGACCAGTGGTAGGTGGCAGATACCTTTGCAAGTAAGGAATAGAATGTCTCATTAAATATATGGTTACAGATAAATATAATAAACTGGTAAGAATAGCAGTTGGGGTTGTGAGCAGATAACTGACATCAGATTTTTGACATGCCCTTTAAATGTACAGTAGCAAGAATCATCAGGCAGCAACAGTTAGTGCCAGCAATATATTGTTTTGTATAAAGATGGGTATAGATTCAAGAGAAAAAAATATTTTACCTCTTTTCAAAGCACTGGTAAGGGCTCATTTGGTATATGTTTTGGAATCCACTGTAAAAAAAGAAGGGTTAAAAAAAACTGTAAAAACTGTAAAAAAAGGGTGTAATCGAAAGGGTTCTGAGAAGGGCAAATGAATTAATAAGAAGACTAGGTGAGCTTGACTATAATAATAGATTGGATAAGTTACAATCATGCCCACTAGAGAAAAGGTGTTTGCATGGGAATATGATTTCTTTGTAGAAATACATTAATGGGCCATACAATAAACCTTTTGATGCATTTTTCACCAATAGAAAATTTCAGAGGACACGTAGACATCCCTTAAGACTGGAAGAAAATACGTTTTGTCTTGAAGTTCAAAACGGTTTTTTCACTGTGACAACGAAAACTATGAATCTGTTGATTGTAATAAATACAAAAATAAAGGTAACAATAATCGCAAACGGTTTAATAAACAAAGGAGTTTGGTGAGACAAATAGGACACCCTTCCTTACCTTGATACAAATGATACCCCAAAGACCTGTAAAGTGATCAGGAAACATTGGCCGATTGCAGAATTCAGCACTTATATATAACATAAAAAGCCCAAATTCTCCTTTAAATGGGACAAAACTATTGAATGTTTGGTTGCCCCAGTGATGTTGAATTTTAGGATCCACATAAACCAGTTAAACTAGATAAACCAACAGTGGTTAGGTAAAACATGTGGGCATGTTAGGTGTACGATGTGCCCATTTATGCTACCTCTAAAACACTTCTACAACTCTATAATAACCAAATTTTATATAAGATACTATATGATTTGTAGAACTATATATATAGTGTATCTGTCCACATGTAGAAAAACTGTAAGGAGGGCAGCTACCAAAATATCAGAACATACTGTATAATGTGGTATTAATAAGGCAGTATTAGAAACTGTAGCCCCCTTGGGTCAAACAGTTTATACCATCATCTAAATATGGACATACTTTGTTGCCATGTAGTCTTTGCGTATATATATATATATATATATTATATATATTATATATATATATATATACAATGATGTTTTTATATTGCATTTGTATATGATTGGAACACATCTCCCCCTCTCCTTGAGGGTGATTTATAGGGAAGGGTGGAATCTTAGCACCAGCTCCTGAAAAAATTACTTATTTTATGTAACGCCTCGAGCAGTGCTGCTTCCTACCCTTCTTCCCATGTTCAGTAAGGAGTTCTATGCAAAATAGAAAGCAATTGGTTTGTAAAATGGTCACTTTATAAAAGCCCAGCCACTATGCTTTTGTAAGCGGTGTACAAACTGGGTACTAGTCTTTGCATCTGGGGTATTCAATTAGATCAATGCGACTTGAAGTTTAGTTCTTTAAAGGGCATGTCCACCCCCAAAACCAAATTCTTCCCCACCGCTGGCCCCACTTACCTTACCTCTCTGCTCCAAATGGTTCTCCTGTAATGTCAACCCAAAGGCCTAGAAAGTAAAGAGTAGAAGCCTGGCTGGAGGGAAAACGTTTCCGCCTCTGAGGTGTCCTCTGAGAGGTTTCTGGCTTTCTCAGTGCAGCCCTTCCCCCCCCCTCCCTCATAATCCCGGATAGGTTCCCTGTGCCCTAGTGTATGGCTCCCTCTCCCACCCCCAACCTCTATATTAGCTTGTAAAAAAACTTACTTGAACTCTACTTACACAGCCTCTTTCCCCCAGCGTTCTACATTGCTGGAAGCCGCGTCCGTGATGCGGCTGCCGGTCCGGCCAACTATTTGTTTCAAGCAGGCAGAGGGCCGTGTCTGAATGCCGTGGGAAAGAGGCAGTGTAAGTAAAGTTTGAGTATGTTTTTTTACAAGCTAATATAGCAGTTGGGGGTTGGAGAGGGAGCCCTACACTACAGCAAATTTTCTAAAAACATGTGGACATGCCCTTTAAGACATTTATGCTAGTCATCTGACTCAATTCTCAATTTATTTCTGAATTTGCAGTTGGATGACTAGCAAAACGTCTTCAAGTCCTGTTGATCTAACTGAATACAACAGATATACCATGATCTGGATGAAAGAGAACCTTCACAAGCATACCAGCCTTTGCTATGTGCTTTGGTTTCTAAAGGCTGACTCACTTTATTGTACTTACAAACGAGCACCTTGTGTAAAATATTATCATGGACACACATATTTATCAACATTTTGCACCATGCTAATTAGGGTTTCTACTACATTTCTTTGTATGCGTGGGAAGATTAAGGCGGTTATTATCAAACGGTATACTGTAATGTAGACTTTTCTGTGTAATATGTATAAGACTGCATGATTTTAACTTTTAACTCTTTGATATGATTGTGATGAGAACTAGATTGTAAGCTCAACGGGACAGGGACCTTATTACCTCTTGTGGCAAAGCCCTAGCACTATTTATATAATTTATATATTTATGTACTGAACTATGTATGTATTTGTTCCCCTTGTATGACTTTATTGTATTTTATACTGTACAGCTCTGCGTCCCCAATTGGCGCTATATAAATAAACATATTCATACATATACAATAATGCCAACTTTAAAAGACCGTTTATCATGGATTCTATTCATTCTTTGTCTGACTACTGTATATCACATGCAGAATATTAAAAACATTTTCAATTTAAATACAAAGTATTACATTAAAGGACCTGTAAACTCCCCTTAAGCCCCCAAAATAAGTATGTCCCATTCGTTTCTATTATTTACAGGGAGGTGAGAACGCTTATTCTCACCTCCCTGTGAATAATAGGAATGCTCGGGGGACCTGGAACTTACCTTACATGCCGCTCCACTCGCAGCCGCTCCTGCACTACAGCCGCCTCTGTCCGACCACGCGCCCCTATCTTATTCGCATCGCGCCAATTAAAAAAATAGGGCGCGCGATCGGGACAGAACAGCTGTTCTGTGCAGGAGCGGCTGCGAGTGGAGCGGCGGGTAAGGTAAGTTCCCAGTCCCCCGAGCGTCCTATTATTCACAGGGAGGTGAGAATAAGCGTTCTCACCTCCCTGTGAATAATAGAAACGAATGGGACATACTTAATTTTGGGGGTTTAGTGTTCCCTTAAGCAGGACATAGCTACAATAAATAAAGCAAATGTCTTTTTGTTGTGTAAAAGTAAAGTCCCTGAAACAAGCCTTCATTCTTCGTGGATTTATAATAAAATTAACAAAGTCTAAAAATGCAAAAAAAAATTAATATTGGATTTTTTTTAAAATGGGAATTGCACATTAAACCATGTACTCTGTTCATATCCCAAATGCATGTGCTTCGTTGCTCACATTCCTTATTAATTAATTGCATTTTTATGGCACATTTGTTCATTCTTTAGTTTATGCTGGCTTGTAATTCCAAAGCAGTTAAAAAGGGAAAAGGCAACATTTGTCTTAGTTTTGTGCTGTGTTTCCATAAAGCTAAACAATGACTAATTGTTTTTTCTGTTTTTCAAATGTGTTGAGCTGGGTCATACATTGTTATATACACCATATTATAAGATACCATCATTGTTTTTTTTTCTTTCATTTTTAATGCTGGAAGTAGCACACCACGTTTAAAATATACAAATTTGTCAAGCACCATGGTAAATATTGTACATTGTTCTAACTGACAATGGTATTTTCTATACATGTAGGCTCCAATATTTTTCTCTAGATGACTTATGCTTCCTTTGTAAGGGAATAAAAGTTGGTGGCATCAGTAGCTGTGGTGCCCTTGTCAATGATGTTTAGGACGCCAGGTAGATTGTGAGGTGCACTCCCTGTAGCCTGCGCCACATCAGGTAAGTATAAATTCTATTTTAGTTCGTAGGGAAGCACACTCAGGTGTACCTGGTTTGTGTGTTGAGCACTTAATAAATGGAACCTTTGTGATAATATTCTATCTGAGTGTGCTTCCCTATGAACTAAAATGGAAGTGAAATTACCAAGTGCTTGTGTAGGTTCTCATTCATCCAGGTCAGGATATATCTGTTGTATTCAGTTAGATCAACTGGACTTAGTTTGGTTCTTGATGAACAGCAATTTATGTTTAGGATGTCCGAAAGACCCAATACCGAAACAAAAGAAAAGCGACATCATATAAGCAGTGCTGTGCAGTGAAGATTGCTCTGATTTGTATGTGGGAGAGACAGCAACTGCACCAATCTATGGCACAGCACAGAAGAGCCAATTCCTCAGATCAGGACTCAGCCGTGTATCTGCATCTTAAGGAAAAAGGACCTACTAAGATTGTAATGTCAATATCTTAGCAAAGGAGAGGCATCAAGGAGGCCATTTATGTGAAAATAAATAAACCAAGCCTGAATAGAGGTGTGTGTGTGGGAGGTTTCGACACCAACTGTCTGTCATGTACAATGCTGTTTTGACAACTTACCCTGGGCAGTTTCATTAACACCCCTTAGCCTCAATGCATCCACAACTTGCATTCAGAAGAACACCTGGCAGTCATATACTAATTGGAACTTTCCTGGGTACTTTCCTGAAACTTTACTGGCTACTTTTTTGAGAAAGCCAGTTGGATGAGTAGCAAAACGTCTTCAAGAACTAAACTTTAAGTCCAGTTGATCTGAATACAACAGATATTACCAAGCCTTATTTTTAGTTCAGCTGGTGTTATAGGGGATTAGATAGGACACAGGTATGTTCTCCTTTGATACTCCGGTTTCCCCCACAATAATAAAGACATACTGATTTATTTGACACACTGGTTGTGCGCGTCAAATAAATGTACTTAAATTGCAAACTCTTCTGGGCAGGGCCTAATGTGAATGTTCACATGTAATTGTAAAGCACTATGGAAGATGTTGGCACTATATAAATCCACAATAATAATAAGAACTCTGTAAGTTTCAGAAGCTTTGAATAACTTATTTGAGATTTACCCACAGCATGATTTTAACAGTGTTAAAATCATGCTCTAAAACTAGTGCAAATGCGATATATGGGGTTAAACTCACGCTAACCAGTAGTGAACCGGTTAGCGCAACTTTAACTCCATATAATTGCCCAATGCCTCTGGGTAAATTGCCCCATTTTATGTTATCTCTCATTGATTTCTAACAAGATTTCCTTGTTTCATTATACCACAATTGTTAGAATAAATATCCTGGATTAGCCACGCTGGACCCTGATGCCTGTCTTAGACCCAGTAAAAGACTCTTACAGCGCTGGGAGAAAGAATTACACCACACACGAGATGTAGCAGAATTCTAACTCAGTAATCATTATTGAAACATGGAATTATAACAAAGAAAAGAAAGGGGCACTGCCAGACTCCGTGTCTGCAGATGAGGTATGGAATGGAAGGAGGAAGTAGAGATGGCCGAATTTTCGAAAGTTCG
Source organism: Hymenochirus boettgeri (assembly GCA_019447015.1). Classification (NCBI taxonomy): domain Eukaryota; kingdom Metazoa; phylum Chordata; class Amphibia; order Anura; family Pipidae; genus Hymenochirus; species Hymenochirus boettgeri. The sequence goes on from CM033472.1 coordinate 166,990,364, forward strand.
GTCCGTGTTCGAACTTTCGAACTATATGGAAAGTTCGAAAGTTCGAAAACGGACCCATTAAAGTCGATGGGAGTCAAATAGTTTGAAAAGTTCTAATGAAATACAATAAAAATATCAATGTTAACTTAATGTAAATGGCTGTGGGACCTGGTCTGGGGAACATGTTCGAATATCCAGGACATTTGAAAATCAATTTTACTCTCACTCGCGCTATTTTCGAACTTGTTTGCGCCTAGGTACCATGTACATTTTACTTGTGGATTCGATGCTCGTGTATAGACTTTAATGGACACTTTACTCGTAGATTCGATGTTCGCGCCTAGATACCATGGACATTTTACTCGCGGATTCGATGCTCGCGTATAGGTTTTAATGGACACTTTACGCGCGGATTCGATGCTCGCATTCGTGCCTAGATACCATGGACATTTTACTCGCGGATTCGATGCTCGCGTATAGGTTTTAATGGACCCTTTACTCGTGTATTCGATGCTCGCGTATAGGTATAATAGGCATTTTACTCGCACATTCAAATGGTCGAACATTCAATATTTATCGAAAGTCCGAAAATATCAAAAATCCGGGTCCAGGATAGTTCAAGAAGTCCGAATTCGTTCGAATTCAAATAGTTCGGCTCAAACTCGGGTTCGAGTTCGAGTTCTAGTCCATCTCTAGGAGGGAGTCAGGTTGACACAAAATATGATAGGCAAAGACCTTGAGCTCACTGGGAACCTCAAGTGTTATCAAACACCACAAAATAAGAAAGAACATTTGGAAACAAAACATCTGCAAATACTTAAAATAATATAAGAACAAAATGGAGATAGAAAACAAGATGGATGCTATTAGGCTAAGTGATTATAGTGATTATACAAAAACCTAACAACTATATTATCTTCCTAAAAACCATTTGAGGAAAATAAATTTCTGTAATAAAGAACTCTCTCTTTTATTTTCGCTTGAGGGTTTATTACTGACTAGAAATAAACTAGTAGTGCACTAAAGATAAACTCATGGCACTCTATCTTTTTCAATGTTGTAACTGCCAGGTTACCCTCTCACCATTAAAGGGGGACCCCTTGTAAACGTCACACGGGGAGCCTATCATAGTCAACTTTGGGGTCCTAATATTTTTAGTTAAGCTGAGTAAAAATGAGTTCCAGTTTCCAAATTGCCAGTTTCTAAAATCCATGGATCAAAAATTCAAATATCAAAAACTAAATCAAAAAAATTGAAAATTGTGGTCAAAAAATGAATTGGATTTGAATCTTCCGCAGAACCACTGGCAAAAATACATTTGATAGTTAAACTTGTTTTTGGTATTTATTAACTTTCTCTTTTCCCTGCAGCATAATTTCCTGTATTCTTTCAAAACATGGATGTGGAAGTTTTTACACTAGTTATTATATTATGTTTTTTATTTTATACCAATGTACTTAAACGGATTAGATTTAATCACTAAACAATGAAACATACTTTAATTATTGCATTCATGGAAGTAATTGCATTTTGACTTTCTCTTTGTACACCCAGTTCTAATTAATGTCTTCCCCATTATACTGTTATAAGTCTCATTGTTATTATTCTTGTGTTCAAAACATAAAATGATACATTTACAATACTTTTTTTTGTATGTTGAGTATAAAATCATAAAAAAAACTTTTAGTGCAGATAAACTTAAAAAAAACAAAACAGATTAAAGGGCATGTCCACCCTTTATAAAAACTTTTTACACAATGCAGGGGATATGCTCCCACCCCCAACTGCTATATTCACAACTTCAAAATCGCTCCCCTTCTTTACTTACACCTCCTCGATCCTGCGCTGTTCTGGTTCGGCTCCCCTGCCCGCCGGAACTGCATGCAGGGGGCCAGACCGGCAGCCGCGGCTGTGATTGGCTGAGAGGCAGCCAATCACAGCCGCAGCTGCCATTAATGAAAACGGCGCTGGAACGAGGAGGTGTAAGTAAAGAAGGGAAGCGATTCTGAAGTAATGAATATAGCGGTTGGGGGTGGGAGGGTATCCCCTGCATTGTGGCACAAGCTTTTAAAGCTACATAACTGCCAGACACAGAGGGAATGGGAAGGAGGGAGGGAGAGGGGGGAAAGGGCTCTACTGAGCATGCCTCATACCTTGATGAGGTTAGCCAAGCTACAGGAACAGAATGAAGCACTGACAGCTCCTACCCAGCATTTTCCTGAACTTTGAAGAGGCATAAAAGGAGAACCACAAGGAGCAGGGATGTAAGGTAAGGAGTTTTTTCCAGTGGTGCCAGTAGTTGGTAAAATTTTAGTTTGGGGGGTGGACGTGCCCTTTAAATGGAAAGCACCTTGGACATGGAGGTAGGATTGATAATTCCTACCTCCCAATATTGTTTCTGTGAGGAGCACTAGTCTTTAATACAAGAAAGCCCAGGACACTAACCAGGCAGATGAAAACTGTACATGCTGTAGGACCTAAATGAAATGATGTTGGGGGGTGGGAATAATAACACTTCTACATACCTGCCCCAGGTATTTTCCATTTTTAAAATGTTAATTTTTAACTACCGTATACACTCAAGTATAAGTCGAATTTTTGAGGCTTTAAAGTTAGCCTGAAAACCTAACCTCGACTTATACTCGGGTCAAGTCGGGTCAATTTAGATCCAAATTCTGCAATTGTGGATAGTAATCAGTAGGTGGCACTGTGTTAACCTGCATAGAAGGTTACAGGAGCTGATCTGCCTTTAAACTTCCTGCTTCCTGTAGTCTGGCTGCTGGACTCACTCAGCACTGTCACTGCTCATCTGGATGCTGTAAATCTGATGGGTCTTCTCAGTTTGGGGCAAAAAATGGCTGCTAGTTCAGTGCAAATGACAGCTTGAAACTACAACTCTCAGGTGACATTTTTAACTATTGGGGTCAGAGAGTCCTTTACTATATGGGGGTCAGAGTGCCCTTTACTATATGGGTGTCAGGAGAATTGTAAATGATGGTAAGCTTAATTAAAAGTTTACTGAACCTTGCCACTCCACATGTTTAGAAACTGCAACTCCCAGCAACAAAGCATGCTGGGAGTTGTAGTTTCCAAACATCTGGAGTGCCAAGGAATTGGAGGTTACTGGTACTGGATGTGGCTATTACTGTATGGGATTCATGTATGGGAATTCTGCTGTCTATTTAAAGGGCAACTAATTTTTACCCTCGGCTTATACTCAAGTCAATCAGTTTTTATACATTTTTCAGGTAAAAATAGTTTTTTTTTTTGCCTTAAACTATATTTATAATACTGAATAATGCAGGGTCATTGCAACACAACATTTAATCAGCATTACAGTAACATGGGTTTAGTCTAAAATTACCCTTAAATGGGTCGCTAAAAACTAAGAATACAAGAACTAAGAGACAAATTTCTTAAGCCGCGGTATTGTGAAAGTCCAATCAATTTTTGATTTATAAGGCCCTTTTATCAGACAAATATATAAATGAATGCTGTTACGGCATGACACATATATCTGTACTATTTGGTGTGTGGAGGGAGCCATATCACTTCATCATTGTCCTCTTTATCTGTCGAAGGGCCATATTTATAAAGGCGTAGTATTACTATTTTGAGATACTGTGCCTTAACGATTGTCATCGCAATTGAAAATATAAGACTAACATTTACGTTCACCCATACAATACCATTGCGGTATTTTGCTATGATACGTTTGTAAATGTGTGATTGGGGCCTTACAATTATGAAAACCCAAAGCATTAAGGACATTTGATTTTATAAGAAAAATAATCCTGAATAATGTATATTTATTTTGGTTTCGGTAGATATATTTATTCCTTGCATCACAATTATTTGCAGATTTCACACTTGTTATTGTTACATGGGAATGAACCAGTTAACACATTAATCTATATAAGGCTAAATAGAGGGTCATGATTAATGTTGTACGAAGTGATCTGACTGACCCCTAGACTATTTACAGCTCACACCTAATAAACAGTCATTACCTTTATTATCCTTTGTTATGGCTATTCCTTAGCCCTTTCTATAAGTGACCTACTAATTTACAGCTAAATCAAGACCATGACATTTACTCCTTCCTGATATGTATATTGTGCTATTTCAGCATTCATTTGTAAATATGTCTGATGAAATCCCTGCATTACCCTACACGCATACACTGTCATTTTTTATTTCAAAGCTATCATTTCTAAAAGACGTTTGCAAATTTTTAACACCAAAGCAGATTTCTATGGATAACAATTCTATGTTTGTGATCTTCATGTTCATCTAGGAATTAACATTATGGGCCATTATAAGCTATTAGGTAACTGTAATATTTCACAGTAAAAACATAAGCCATGTGCTTTGCATTTATAGTTATGTTGTCAAACTTCTGCCGCTGCCCTTCCATCTAGAAGTTTGACCTGTGTTGATCTTATAAGGAGATTGAACATAATAATCCTATTTTTTTATATAAGACAGTTCTTACTTTCCCAGAAGCCCATTTTGTAAATCTTCTAATGGTTTAACATTAAAGATACATTTTGAGCAAATATCTTCTCATATGTACACTATGTTAACTATAAAAGTGAAAACATGGAAAAAGACATCTCTTTGTTAGAGATGTCCGAACTTCGAAAAATCCGGTCCGCGCGAGGATCCGCGGATTTTCGAAAAAATCCGAAAATTCGAAAATCCGCGAGCGGATCCGTTAAAACGTATTAAAATGAAAGTTCGGCAAAATCCGCATTAAAAGTGGTCTAAATAGCCTTGGTAACGTACACTTAACCACTCAGGGACCTGGGTAATGGCCTTAGAAGCACGTATAAATGCCAACAATACCTAAAAAGTACAGTCCGCTAGCGTGACTTTAAAAAATGGTATTTTTCGAAAATACGAGGATTCCCGTAAAAACGAAGATTTCCGTAAAAAAACGAGGATTTCTGTAACTATGATAGCTGCCATTGGCTAATTTGGATCATGTGGCAGCTACGTCGTGAATCCTCGTAATTACGTGAATCCTCGTATTTACGAGGATCTTCAGTTTTTCCGTATCCCGCAAGTATCGTAGATCCTCGTAATTACGGAGATACTCGTATTTTCGAAAATTTTCGTAAAAAAAAAAAATCTGCAGTTCGGAAGTTCGGAAGTCCGGAATAATCCGCCGTTCGCGGACGGGAGAAATCCGCGGCGGATCTGGGTTCGGGTCCGTGAACCGGCCATCTCTACTCTTTGTAAAACACAACACTTTGTAAAACAGGTAAAATCTTTCACCCGCATACAATCTTTGGAACTACTAAGTATTTGGAAGCTGTATGTAGTGTTCTGCAGGGAAGATTAGCTCTTCTATAAATACTAATTATACATTTTCACATGACTTTACTGAAACACCTCAGGTGATAAGTGGTCAGTAGTTACTTGAAACATATTATCTCATTCCATGGCATTAATGTCCCCAACGCGATAATGGGCTTGCTGAATAGCGAAGAGTTATAGCTCTTTCCATCCCCACAAGGAGTATTTGCAAACTTCATCATTTAATAGGTCAGATACCCCTACAGCAAGTTACTTCCCTTTGTGCTTGAGAAGAGTTTGCAAACTTAGAGTACTGTGTCTTACTGTCTCAGTTGATTGGTCTTGTTATGAGCGATACATTTAACAGCAAAGCCTAAAGTTAGAGCAATCAATCAAAAACTTTATTGCAACATTTGAGACGATTGCACACCATTTTCTTTTAGTACTCGGAAAAAGTGATAGAGCTTCCTGTCCTTGCCTGGACTTTTTTTTTTTGCGAAAAACTGATAAAATGTAATTAAATGATTATTGTCTTCTGTTAAAGAAAATTTATGTAATTCTGCATGAAGTGCTCTTTGTAGAAATATCTCGTGACAGGTTTGTCAAAAGTAAAACAAGATTTATTGTATAAAAATCCTTTTCTGTGTCAAATAATGTATGATATATAAAGTTCCCAGACCAGATTAAAGTGGGAGTATTTAGACCTAATAACTTCTTTTAGGGTGTTCCTGCAGAGGTAAGGATATAAGTAATTTTAAAAATAAGCGGAAAGGTCACTACACGAGAATTGAGCTGAAGTCACTGCAGTGCCGTGAGGGAGAAAAACATGTGTGTGTGGCAGTTTCTGTGTGTGTGTGTGGGGGGGCATGGGCAGTTTCTGTGTGTGTGGAGGGTAAGTGTGTGTGTGTAAGGCAGGGGCAGTTTCTGGGAAGGGGGTTTGAAAACAGCATTGTGTCATTTGGGACACAGATATATTCAGGTACAAGGGCTACATTATAAAAGATACTTTAAATTATATGTACATGAGATGTCACCTCGGAGTTCCAAACCCTTTATAAAAGGTCATTGAACTATTCGGTAACATCTAGTATCCTTATAATTTACAGTAGGGGGTACATTGTCTACTATATAATGTACAGCAATGGTTACTCAAGTTGCACTTTAAATATAGACATTTAAATGGATTTAGATACATTGAGATTGAGTCAGGAGCTTTTAAATTAGCTTATTGGTTGAATCAAAGGTTAAGAAACTTTGTGTAGGAATCACCTAGAAAGGCAAGTGGTATTGCAAAGGTTATTTAGTTAGTTCATATATGTTTATGTATCACATGAAGTGAAATCAAAACTGTGTAATGTCACACATGTACCCTTCATATTATAACACATTGGAGCTACATCCCGGATGCAGTACATCTGTAAAGCTAATTGTATGGAATGTATTTGGGGGAGAGGGGAATTATATCATCTACTATTATTAGTCAGATGGTTAAAAATATCATTTGATTGAAAGGAATAAAGATGTAAATGTAAAAGTCCTCTCATTTATTCAAACATGTAATTTATTCACGTATTACCAATGACTCACTTGGCATTCAGGGTTTTTTTTTTTTTTTAAATACTTTTATGACAGCACTTCAGAGGTCAAAAGCTACCCAGATTCAGGAACCATGTCAGGCTTTAAAAGCATCAGTTAATGGACAAATGCGTTCACATATTGCAATGTAAGACGAAGATAGATTATTTTAAAAGGCAGAAGAAATGCAAAGTTTAAAGTACTGTTACAGTAATGAAAGTTGCTCTTTTGCTGTAATTTTAGAGTTACTGAAAGGTGGCCGTATATAAATGTAGCATTCCACTCAACGAGCATCGAATCAGCTGTAATGTGTAGTGCACCAGTACTTCACCTTTAAATATAGGAATTCCCTTAGTATGCCAAATACTCCAAATTCCTTGTTCATAATAATCCTATATAGAATAACTTACACAAGGTATTTAAAGTATCTTATACTTGTTTCTGAAGACACAAAGGTATTGAATGACCTCGCCACCTGATTGGTTCTAACAAGCTACCTAGCATTCTCTCTTGTCTGGCATTCATGGATGTGTTCAAAGACATTGTGTGAGAAGTGTGTGAGTAAAAGGCAATATGTTACAAGCCATTTGTGTGCGTGTAATAAAGGAAGAACAAAAGCTGTGTGTGAATAAAACAGCACTGTATGTAAACACTGTGCTATATTTGATGTATTTGTCATTTTTATGCAAATAAGCAACAAGATTTGCATGTGAGAGGCCACTTTCAATTGAAAAGGACCACACATCACACAATTTACTTGCAGGATGACTAGCAGTTTTTTTTCAGATGAAAAGGTTGTCGGCATCTAGATACTGTATTTGCACATTCACCCCCTCCTTTTATAAAAAAATGTCTGCAATACAAATTCCCACAAAGTCTCTAAAAGACTGTTTTCCTTCCTATATTAATTACATGAGAGAAAAGGGAAGATGCAATAATGGCTATTAAAAGACAAATACATGTCATATTGGGTTAGTGTGGGCTTTACACTTATGTTGTGGGGCCTGCAATGTTTCTATTAACGATGCCAGGCACCCAAAGTGATATTAAAATTGTTCAATTTTGCACTATTATGAAACTTATAGTAAACTTATCTGGGGAAATCCAATATGCAAAAATGAACATTGTTTAAATGATGGCATTACAGCCTCTTCCTTCCTGGGTTTTTGCAATACAGTACTCACTTAGCTTGAGTTACTGCATCGCCGGAGCCCAGAAGCTAAAGTGCACGGCTGTAGCACCATAATTTAAACAACTTTCATTCTATGTAGTGCTTTGTATTGCATTGGGTGTCTGTGCCCTGAATTGGGGATATTACATCTCTCTGTTAGTGCTCTAAAGGTTTGTACCGTGTTCGCCATAAGTAAGAGAATAAAAGTAGAGTTGTGATGCCTTTTATTGGTTTACTAGACAACTAAAATAGATGATTGCTGACTTAAGGAAGGGTCCTGAAAGCTAATATTCTCCCCCCTGTATAAAGAATGTGCAAGTGGAGAGGGTAATGAATATTAACTATTTAGGAGTAGTGCTCTTAGAGGATCTCTCGTGGAGCATAGTGGCTTTATTTCTTGAGGCAGTTGAGAAGGTTTGGTGTAAGTACTCTGATAATGAGAGATTTTCATACAACGGCAATAGAGAGTCTTGTATGGGGGATAACATTGTGGTTTGAGAGCAGCTCTGTGAGCTCTGTGAGATCAGAAAGCCCTGGGGAGAGTAGTGAAGATGGCAGAGAGTTGTGTGGAGGTAGGATGCCTACACCATATTAAGCATATACTAAACGTTGTAGGAAATGGCTATTATAATTAAAGATCATATTACACATACACATCCTAGTAATGGAGTTTTTAGGGTACTAAAGTCAGGAAAAAGGTTTCATGATTTATTAATAAAAACAGAAAGGTTTAGGAAGAGTTTTTTTCCCCAAGCCATCTTATTTAAAATAGTAATTAGACTAGGATAGAATATTTATATAAAATGTATATTAATAATTAGTTATGGGCAGTTAATAATTTATATGTAGAATTGTGATTAAGAAAAGGGATTGTAAAGACTACATTTTACTGTTTGTTGTATTTTTACGATGTACCGTACATGTGAAAATAAATTATTATTATGATCAAATGGTGTTTATCCAACACTGCAGATTTCCACACTACCAATAAAATTCATCGGGACGATTAACCCAGTGGCACTGAACAGGTATTTTAAGTTAATTTCATGCTAAGCTGTTCGCATATTAGTGCCGGATGCGCGGGTTACGTAAAAAACACCCGTGCGTCTGGTACTCGTGATTCAATATCACATTTACACTACTTTTAGCGCATGATTTTAACGACTACTAATAGCCAACATAAAAATCACTCTGTGGATGAATCCCTTTTGGGATTTACCTACATGCACAAACGTGATATTGAATATCGTTTGCAAGATTTATCCAGAGTGATAGCAGCTCTTGGTAAATCGCCCTGCTTATTATTTAAAATAGTAATAATTTTGCCCCAACCAATCAGATCTTATTTAACATTTGAAAGCTAACATTTGCTTGAAAGCTAACATTTGAAAGCTTTTAAGGGCACTTGATAAAGGGTGCATGCCACCCTAAACATGAAAAAAAGAAATATGAAGTGTTGAATACACACCGTTCGGTCAAAGCTGACATTGTGAGTTTATCATATAACTGGACTTGCTACTTAGAGGAGTATGGGTGGAATACTCCAATGGTTGTAGATTGAGAAGCAGGAATAAGCCGTATAGAGCCCAATTTTACCATATTTCTAAGTAAGGAAAGTCATAGTGCTATGCAAGGCATTAGTCTTTTAATACTGGTGTTACCTTGACCTGGTTGGAAGGCTTTTAATTTTTACTATCATACATTTGTAACTAAATCCCCTATGTTCCTCCTATATGCATTACTACAAATACTGTGCTATGTGAATTGTAACTCTATCAACTTGTGTGATGTATCCTGTGTTTCTGCTTGACCTGGGGAAGAGAGAAGTGTATCTCTCGAAAGCTTATCTGTAAAAATTAACTGTTATTCCATAATAAAAAGGTATCACCTTATCCTACAATACTCATCTCATAGTATATGCTACTGGACTAATACGGCTACAACCATTTCATCTGCAACTATGGAAGATACTGCATATAGCCGAATGAAGAAGCAGCTAACCAACTTGATCAAGAACGAAGCATAGATCAACAGCGACATCTTTTTTCTATCCACATACAAGAAAAAAGGACTCATACCCCATGGCCTACGGATTAACATAAGAAACTACTGGGACTATACAATGAAAACCAGAAGCAGTTGGCAGAATCTAATCAACACCATTTAAAACAGAAACCTAAAGGGTCCAATATAAGCAATCATCATGATGTCGCTCCTTAAGAATAGAATTACTAACAGCAGCGCATACCACCAGCAGATCAAATAGGAGTTGTTAACCTGTCTGAACTCCAATTATCTATGCCGGAAATATCTGTTCTATCTAAGGCTTTGACATTCTGCCCCACCACAAAGCCAGATACACTACAAATAATTTCGGATATGGAGCAAGACTACACTTGAGAGAATTTTTCCACCAACCTGGAATACCAACTGCCACAAAGGAATTTAAATAAACAAAAAGTAATCACACTTTTACACCCCCACCAGGACGCAGCTAGAAACTCACCTACATCGAAAGTTTGAGACTTTACAGTCTGTTACTGTCTGTTCAGTTACTTCACTACTATCCACACAAAAGAAAAAAAACATGTATAACCTGTCACATCTGAAAAGAGCAACTATACGCAGATTACAAAACAACATCACCATCAAACCAGCTGATAAAGGAGAAGTTGTAGTCATTATGGATACAAACAAATATATATATATATATATATATATATATATACAAGAAGGTAACAGACAACTTCTAGACAATACATACTACAAGAAATTAAACAACAGATCCCGCACAGGATTTTTCAAGGGAACTCAAAAATCTTATCAGAGGATTTCCAAAGAAAGCCAGGATGGACAATTAATTCCCAATAATCTAGACACTGGTACCTTCTACATGCTACCCAAAATACATAAACAAGGCTGCCCAAGAAGACCCATCATTACAAGAATGAACACACTTACAGAACCACTATCAGGGCAAATAGAAAGTATTCTCAAACCTTTAGCACAAATAACTCCCAGTTTCCTACAAGATACCACAGATTTACTCAATAAACTCAGTGACATTAAGGATCTACCACCTGGTACACTTTTTGTCACTATGGATGTAGAATCCCTTTATAGCAATATTCCCCAAAAAGACAGCATTAACACTTGCCGTAAATTTCTTTTATCCTCCAAAAATACTAAATATAGTACTGCTATAATCACCAAACTAATCAAATTTATTCACACTCACAATTACTTTACTTTCAACAAAGAAAGCTACCTCCAACCCATTGGGACTGATATGGGAAGTAAAATGATGCCACAATACGCAAACTTTTTTATAGCGGACTTGGAGGAGAGATTTCAAACACCCTCATACCATAAAACATACAGATGTTAACGTTACATTGATGATATTTTTATAATATGGACAGAAAGTGAGGGAAACCTCACTAAATTTCACAGCTCGTTTACGAACTTCCATCCATCCATCCATTGCACTAAAAATGGACTACTCAGCAGATTCCATTCATTTTCTGGACACTACAATCTGCATTAAAGATGGGAAACTGCACACCTCCATCTATAGAAAACCTACAGACAGGTGCAGCTACCTCCATTACTCCAGTTTCCATCCTGTACACAGCAAAAAAGGCCATAATACACAGCCAGGCCATCAGGTACAACAGAATATGCTCAGACCCAGAGGATCGGAACAAACATCTTGATAAGCTAGCACTGTCAGTAACACAGAAAGTGTATAAGCCTAACATCATCCACAAAAACATCAATAAAGCCCTGAAAACACCTACTACTACAATACAAAAGGACAAAAACAAACACATTCCACTAGTGACCACATACAACCCTACACTAGAGGGAATTCACAAAATATTTAAAGAATTGCAGCCAATTATCTCGGAGGATGACACCCTTAAACAAATCTTTCCAGACCCTCCAATCTTAGCATTCCGCCAACCACCCAACCTCAGACAGAAACTGTTAAACAGAAAATTGCCTTCGGATCTTTATGGTCTCACTGTAGGGACCAAACCATACAATAAAAAGAAATATAAACTATGTCATCATATTAATGAATCAACCAACATAGCACATGATAAAGGCATCTACACCATTAAAGGATCATACTGCTGCGCATCCAGAAATGTGATTTACATGATCCACTGTAACAAGTGTCCCAATGCATGTTTTATTGGGGAAACAGGACAAGAATTACGCCAGAGAATGAATAACCACACATGAATGACTTCTCTGACCTGATGAAGAGGGTTTAGCCCTCAAAAGCTTGTCAACTAAATAAACTGTTAGTCCATAGAAAAAGTATCACTGTACTCTTATTATTTACATGAATAACCACAGACACACTATAACAATTCATGAAAATAAACCTAATTTCCAGGATAACAGCACAACCTGCACACCAGTTGTACACCATTTCACACTTCCTAATCATTCTGATATGGACCTCACAATATTGATACTTAAAGGGCAATTTAAAAACACCCAGGAAAGCAAAACCTTTGAACTTTGAATGATCCTTTTATTTAACACTAAACAAACCAGTCTAAATAAGGACATGAGATTCCTCAGCCACTGTCAGGAATATGTTTGATCCATTCCCACTTGCCCTGTCCCTGGCAGCTTGTACCTTGTCTGTATTTAACTAATTCCTTTCACTAATTATGTCCTGTTTACAGTTCCCTAGTGTTTACTTTGTTGTTGTTTTTATTGCTTTACTGCTTATAGTTCACCTTATATGCTTATCCTTGTTTTACATTCCTAACATAATAGGATTTCCAAAAAAAAAACGTTGTACCTCTATCAACTTTAAAGATGTGATGTACCCTGTGTTTCTTAGTACTGCTTGACCTGAGAAAGAGAGAAGTGTATCTCTCAAAAGCTTGTCTGTAAAAACGAACTGTTAGTCCATAATAACAGTACCCATCTCTTAGTATATGTGAATTGATCATCTTTCTTTTTGTTTGTCTGACATGCTTCTTGTATTAAGAACATATGCATGTAATCCAAGTAAATTATAAAATATTTTGGAACTGTAATGTTTTAACAATATTGTGCTTTTAACATAATCAGATTCAGAAATTCAGATGTGTACCTACTTAATCAAATATAGGAGAAAATGCTTTCAATAAAAGTTTTCATTTTAAGTAAAAGCGTCTGTCTGAGGCATCCAAATAAGAGTTTCTAATTCAAATCTATACAATAATAATCTATGAGGGTGACAGATGTTGCATGATTATGGAAGCGAGAGAAATACTGTAGCACAAAAAATACAATTACTGGTTTTGCTGGAATATACTGTTCCATTCAGCTGAGGGTGAGATATGTTTGACTCGTAAACTGTAAACAAAGCTCAATTCAAAACCCATTCTTCACTCATTGTTACATCAGGACTGCACTATTATTTTTAGACTACAGTATAACACTTTCAATTATGTAATACTATTATTTTTTATTATGCTTTTTAAATTAATAAAAGAAAATGTTAAAACCAAAAAGGAAAGACACTAAAAGAAGAAGAGAAAAAATATCTCTCTCAATTAAGTAGAGAGGTTCAAAGAAAGAGAGAAGGTAACCTTATGAAGTACCATGTGGGATGTGAGGCTAAGAATCCTTACATAACAAAGTTAGTGCAGGATAATATTGGGAGTTAGAGTAGACTTAGTTCAGATACTTAGGGCCAATTAGAGTGGGCCAATTCTACTGGTTAAGAGATTTACTAATAAGACTTCACACTGAGATGCAAACAATATAGGTATAAAGGGTGTGAAACAGTTACAAGTAATGGCAATCGATTGTATATCAGGCAAATATTGAGGAATCCAATACCTTGCAATGACAATTTAAAGCGTGAACCTTACAAGATTTTAGTTTTTAGTTCTAAAATATAGCAAATCATTTATATTCTATTTATCCCAAAGATCAGAACTCCTAAGGTTCACTTCTGCTCTGCTTATCTCGTATCTCTTCCCTAGCTCCAAATATTCCTTTAAACTCTATTAACAAGTAAATAATGCTATTCCTTCAACTAAGTCCAAACATCCTGGAAAACTTCAGTATAAATCCTTATCATACCTTCTGTTGATTATGCAAGATGGTCTTTAATTCTCTCATTCATGTTGTTCCTCCGGACAGTGTGGAGGTCTTATTTTGTCCTCAATCTACCACTTTAAACTTACTACTCTTCCACCCAATATTCCCTTTTCCTCGCTTGAAGTACATGCTGTCCAACTTTTCCACCTATTCTCCAACTTTTCCACCTATCAGAACTGCAAGGGCATATCCCTCTAGTCATTTCCTTTACCCTCTTTACATGAACTAGTGGTGCATGCTTGTACAAAATGCTTTATCTTTGGCTACAGACAGAATAGGCTTTCAAGTGAGGATCAAATTCAAAATTTCTGGATTGCCTTGTATGGTAAATAACTCTTATTTATTTGCAATGGTTTATTTTTGTTATTTTTTTTTAACATTCTGTTTAAATGAAATCTATGATTCATAGGAAGGCAGGTGATTGCATCTACCTCCCAGTAGTATGCACAATCTCTGATCACCACTAGAGATGGACCTGAATCCATACCCAGTTCCAAAATGGCTTTCACGAATAGGGATGGCGGGTTCACGGATTCGAACCCGGATCCGCCGCGGAATTATCCCGTTCACGAACGGCGGGTATATGCTAGTGTATGACATACATTAAACAGGTAAGTTTAATATATTTGTATTTTGTAGGAAAAAAATCACAGGCAACCTAAATACATGTAAAGTGAGTAGAAGTAATAAATAAAAAAACTATAATAAAAATTCTATCTAGCTCCCTTTACATGCCTTTTAAGTTGTCATTTACATTTCACAACTAAGTCTGTTTCAGTAAATGCATTTTGTTTTGCATAAGCTGACAATGAGGAATGTAAATCCTGAAATATTAAAGAAGTTAGAGCTGTAAAAACATTAAATATGGCAACAACAAAAAAAAATCTAGAATGTCCATTTATTTTTCATTTATTTAGCATTTTCTAGTTATTTTGAAGTTATTTTGCCTTGACTTTATGCTTTGTAGCTCTGTGTTTAGTTCAAGCAGGATAGAGACATAATTACATGGGATGAAAAGACATGTTTCCCTTTGTAAAATGCTGCTTGTGCACTTATCATCACCTTAAAATTCTACATTTAAATTCTAAGCAAAAATGCTTAACTTACAATATAATATGTTAAAAAGGGCTTAAGTCAGTCTCTTCTTCCCCCATTTACATATATGGCTGTTTTTAAGTTATTTCTTTGGGCTAATCTGGGAACAGGCAAATTGGATCTCTCACTGCACTGCGGATGCCAAAAAAGCACCAACTGTATTATTCAATGTTTCCTTTGATGCAGGGAAAAGGATTAAATTCTATTGGTATGCTAAGGACCTAATTGGCAGCCATCAGTTGCCATTAGGTGTTTCGTTAGCATCTCTTATATGGCACTCGCTGTTTCCAGGCATGATTCCCATGTGTCCCCTCCTTATCCTTTCCTCTCAGTAAGGGTGCTCAAAGAGTTATTATAAAACTGGAAAACTAGTACTGACCTTACGACCCTATTACTAAGGTGCCCTCTAGAGGTCGAGTGCAATGTGTTTCACAGTTTATTTTACATTTTAGGCCATTAAGTTGAAGATAAAAATCCGAAACCATCACTAACACAATTCTAAATCCTTTATAGCTGGAGAAATACTCAAGGAGCATTATCCACCTGTGCTATTGTACCAAACCAGATATTTGTGAAATAATCAATGAAGTAATAATACAGTATAATGCTTAACAAGGTGTGTCTGTGATTTAAATAAAAATAGGAGCTATTCATCTGGAATTAAAATCTTCCCAATCACCTTGTATTGTGCCTTATATCAAATGTTGGATAAAATAAGAATAAACACAACAAAGTAAGTTGTTTCCTTAAAAAAAACTTGGGCCTCTTCCTAAAAACCATTGGAGCTACAATTTCTTTATATTTCTCACCCTTCACATTAAATCACAACTTGTTAGCAATGTGATCAATACTTAAATAAACTACTAAGATTACATTTACTACAGAATGGAAATCAGACCTTAGAAAACTATTCACTTTGGAATAATGTATTATTTAACAAATCTATACATATCCATCTGGAATTGTAACTACTTGGACTCTATTTCCTCTATTATTAAAAAGTCATCTGTATCATATGTTTATATTCATCTAAATGCAAAGGAATTGGCTGGTTCATTGACAGCCCAGCCTAACATTCATTTTGAAACAAACTAATAATGCATTCAAAAAACGCATGAAATTTCTTCATCTCCCGTATTTACTCGAGCATAAACCAAGGTTTTTATTTTTTTAAATGGACCTGAAAAGCTAACCTCGGAGTCACATCACATAATACTTGAGTCACCTCACTTTTGCTGCATACTGCCCCTTTAAGGCAGTTAGGGGCAATCAAGAGGCAGCATTCAGCACAGTGGTGCAGTGGTTAGCACTGATGCCTTGCAGCACTGAGGTCTTGAGTTCAATTCTACCCTTGGACACACCTGCAAGGAATTTGTATATTCTCACCGTGCGTGCGTGGGTTTCCTCCGGGCACTCCGGTTTCCCCCACAATCAGAAAGACATACTGATAGGTTGTATGTGTATATAAAGTGATTACATTGTAAGCTCTTCTGGGCAGGGCCTGATGTGAATTGAGTAAATAATTATAAAAGTGCTGCGGAATATGTAGCGCTATATAAGAAATAAATAAAATAAAAAAAAAAATTCAACTGCCCAAAAATAAAAAGTGATAGAGGTAACACACGGGCGACAGGCAATACTGCCTGTCACCCATGTGTTACCACTATCACTTTTTATTTTTGAGCTATTTTCATTCATTAGTGGATGGATGCATTAATTGAGGTAACCATACCAGCCATTACCTGTGTTATGGACTTCTTATACTTTTAGCATTCAACTGCCTGGTCCAAATCCGATGTGGGGATCAGGAGCTAGCAGCCTTAGAAGCTGTGACTACATAATGGAAGCTGGTCCCACAAAGAGAAGAGGAGTTCCACCATAAGGGAAACCCCGGTGATGTCAAATGACTTCCTTCTTACCCCTGGTCTTTCCTCAGGCTTCCCCCGTGCTGCCCCAGGTGGTCTCCTAGAGATACTGTACAATCTATAGTAAGTTGTCACTAAATAAAAACTTACTATGGTATTTGTGAATGGAGCTCAGGAGTTCCATTCACAAATAGGATTATTTCTACGCCTTTGCTACTTAGCAAAGACGTAGATAAAAATGGGGGCAGAGATTAATGTTAGGTGATCAGTTATAATCACCTAATTACTGATCTTTGACAATGAATGAAAAATCACTTCCTGGAAAATTTGCTCCAGGAAGTTTTTCGGATTTGAACTTGGAAAACTTCATTTAAGCCTGTATTTCAAGTTTGTTATCATTTCCTAAGATGATCTGATGATTATCTTTGGGAATGATAGAAAAAAATAAAGGGAAATGCACAAACCAAAAAATCATAAAGTTATACACCCCTTCCCCCCCATTTTTCCATTTTTTAGGTAAAAATAAGTGCCTCATCTTATTCTCATACTTAAATATAAACGATACATTTGAGAAATGCAACACTGGTAAACATGGGATTAATGCATAAAAAGGTGCAAAACTTTACCCATGTTATGAATCTACAGCAGCCAACCAGATGTCAGTTATTCAGTAACCCAGTGAAAAGCTAACATCTGATTGGTTGCTACAAATTAGTTGTGCAAACTTTTGCACCTCTTATTGCATCAGCCACTAAGACTCAGGATCATTTTCTGAAGCTTTCTTTTTGGGCTGTGACTTATGATATGCAAATTCTAATGATCTACATACTGGTTGATATGTTTAAAAATCATCTTTTAAAAGCATACATAATTTATGTTCTGTTCTAGCTCTTGTCTCTTGTTTTATTTTATATATAAAAAATAATCAAATAAAACTTATTGATTATGAAATTAAAAAAACATTCTTTCTGATCTGACATGTTAAAGTCTTATTGTAATGTAGCCATTTGTACTTTTGATATGTTTAAACTGAAAAGAGATTATAAGCAGGAAATTGGGGTGTAGCTTTCTTTGAGTTTATATTTAAGATAGTTGTGGAGAAGGTTTTTTTAAAGAGCTTACATTAGAATGACATATGTATATATTTTTAATGTAATCATTAAAAATTTAAATGAACAAATTCTTCCTGGTGGTTGCTATATGTGGGATCAAACATAGATAATTCAATTTGACAGTTTGAATCATTGTTTAGAGGAAGGCGTTGAAAATCTAAGGTATTGGTTTGTGAGACCTATGAAGAACAATAGTGCATATACAGTAGGGAAACCTATGCACGTTGACATAGAACTAATCACCAGATGTGTGATATTCAAATTTAGCTAAATAAATAATTAAAATAACAGAAATGGTAAAAAGTCCCTTTGGTGACAGAAGGTAAAAGAAATTTCCAGGTCAGCTGACTCTTAAAATGTTAAATTCTAGCACATATCAGACAGGGTGCTTTCTTTAAATGAACACTGCTACTGAAGAACAACATCTGCAGAACAGGTGCACAGCATGCTGTGAAAAGCATTAAGCCTGTATGCATCATCATATTTGCCCACAACTGACTTTCTCTGCTGTGTCTTCACATTAGGCTAAATTTAGACCAGTAATTGCTTCTGGATCAGCCATGAAATGCACAAGGAAGAATGTAAGAAACACAGCATTCTTTTATCACAATGCCCAAAAGGAAGTGTGATATATTAAACAATGTGTATGCTTGCTTTAGATGCAGGGAAATTGTAAGATATTTCATTTTCATGTATTTGACCTTGCCCAGTCTGCATATCATTATGACAATGACAAGTAAATACTATTTGAACACTATATTTTTTTAATGTAGCAAATGTTATAAAAATGTACAGGCAATGACAATTAAACAAGAATGTGTACTGTAATTCATTCCTGGAGTAGGTGTAGCAGTGAATAGCTGTTAAAGTTAGCAGAAAAAACTTCTAATTTCATTGTCTCCATTCTCTCACAACTTTCCCTCCTAAAGGGTATGCACGCTGTAAGCAAAGCAGGAGAACAGGTTGATGAATCTAAAAAAACCTGCTTGCTCTATTATTAAAAAAGAAGATGCGGTGAAAATAATGACTCCTACTTCCCAAATTATAATTATTAGGTACACATTTCACATTTTTTTCCCCTGCAGTATAGTGGTCCATTAAAAAAACATTGTCTAGGATATACCCTTCATTAATTTTGATATTTCTATATGTAACACAGATTACTCCTTTGAACATGTGTATGACTATTTGTGTGCAGTCTCATGCGTGCTTCCTCTCGGAAAAACGCAAGAGGAATATGCAGTGACGTCACAGCTGCACGTGTTTCCTTAACTATCAGACTGGCACAGATTTGCAAATCTCAAAGGGGCAGTGAGGAGCAAGGACAACAAGATCCCAGCATAAAGGTCTGCCAGGGTAGTAGGAACAAAATAATCACAACACTTTTTATTTAAAGACACAGCTAGCAAATAACCAAAACATGCAATTACAGTGCACATGCCCTTTAATGATTTTCTTTCCCTTACAAAATTAAAGTACTGCTCTTTCTGTGGTAAAGCACAGATGTATAGAGATGGACGAAGGTCAAAAAATCCGGTCTGGTTTGGATTTTTGACTTCTGAAAAAGTTTAATAATTCCAAACTCTGAAATCGGACCCATTAAAATCAATGGGGACAAATAGTTTGAAAAGTTTAAATAAAATAAGGTAAAAATAGCAATGTTAAATTAATGTACTTGGCTCTAGGACCTGTGAAATGGTCTCTGGAACACATACAGATATCCAGAACTTGAAAAAAAAAGTAACTTACTTTCGAGCTTCAGCATTCGTCATAATTATCCCGGAAATTAGTTTTTTTGTAGAAAATTAGAAATTTCTAGAATCTGTCCCTGAATCTGATTCTAAATCTCTTGGTTATACAAGAGGAATCATGCCCAGAATGCAGTGGGAATGATTCCTTGTTGCATACGTCAATTAAATGAAAGAATGGAAAAAAACAAAACAAAAAAACCCACCTGCCTTTAAAGGGAAAATTCAGTGGAAAATATCATTATTTTTTAAATTCTTTGTTTCTTTTATCCATACCTAGTTATTCTAAATATTCTCATCCTATCCTATAAAAAATAGTTGAATTTATAAATCATTACTATTCCCTGCTGTTCACATTAGTGAGCTGAAATTTCAGGTCCTGTAACGTACTTCTTCACAGAATACACACTAGCGTGGAATGTTCCTAACAGTAATTTCTACTGATTGGCTGTTGGGTGGATCAAACATGCTTAGATCTCTACTGAGCAATTGAATCAACCAAGGCGCTGGGTCAAGGGCAGACCATAACAGTCTCTACTAGGGGTCCTGCAAACAGGAAGTCAGTATTTTGTAAGGATTTCTTTTTATACAGTCAAAAATGCTGAATGGGCAGATTAAGGTCATTATGGTGGAAAAATGCTCTTTTTTCTTAAAAGTATATTTATTTGCACTGAACTTCCCTTTTAATCTTTATTTAGGAAGAAAGGGGCAATGCTTCACAGTAGCAGGACCATTGAGTTAGAGTAGGCTCATTGCAGTTTGCCACCATTGTTGAGGAGTCAGGCAGGCTTGGCCCCACTGGACATACCCCACACCACATTGGCTTCTTTCCCCCTTTAGGGTATGTATTGTATTGTGCTGGTGGCCGAAAGGGTAACACATCAAATTTACAAATTGCCTGTCTAGCTGCCTTTTATACCCAGGGGGTTGGCACTGCTAAAGATAGGTGTCATTTGTGAATTTGGGACATGTGGGTGTATCTTTTACCCAAATTCTATAAAGTTTAAATTCAAAATTTTGAACAATTAAACATTTGAATTCGTAAAATGCAATTTGAACTCGGGTTTGAGTTTGAGTTCTAGCTCATCTCTACAAATGCTGGAAGTGGGGAGAAACTTATATATATGCCCTATTGCTATGGTTATGGGTATTTTTTACTTATTATAGTGTGATGTGGTACAATGCAATAGACATCGCAACAAAGAATAAAAAAACACTTCTCATTTAGCGCTACTCCTAAGTAGCACAAGAAACCCTACATAAACACTAAATTCCCAGTAGAGCTGAAAGCCCTCTGGCATTATTCTGGGGTCTCCAGGAATAAAAGAATCATCTTCAAGTCACTGCTACAAGCAACCTGGGAGAAATAAGACAGGAATCTCTCCTAATGAATATTACATGTTGAGTCGGATGTGTTTCTTCAAAGACTGCCCTTATTCCATACAATCCTTTAAATCTCATTTACTGGGATACAGGAGAGCACTTTTCAATATTCACTCAGGGCAGATGTTACATTTCATGAACACAAAGGTATTAAGCAAGTCTTTAAAAAGGATAAATATTTTATGAACAGAATGTTTTGTGACCTAAACAGGTCATTCTTTGTCTATTAGAGACCCATTCCTTCTTTCAGCTACAGTTTCTGTGCATTTAGTTTAATTCTTAAAACCATTGTCTTTTATTTTAAAACTGAATTCATTCTAGTGACATTTAGCACATGAGAAATACAATCATAAGCTGTGTGTTTTCGCACACCCAGCAAACAGATATTGCAACCTGCTGCATTTTGCTCTCTTGGCTAAATGGGAATGAGAAGTTGGAATATATAAATGAATGATCAAATTATTTTTTTTGTGAGGCCTGACACACTTATATCATGTTGTTATAAGAATACTGTAGGTCTTATGCTATGATGTTATCACTAATGTGTTCATTGGAGAAGAGCGGAACAATTTGTCAAAAGTGTTTTCATGCTTCCAGATTGTTTTGCCAATGTAGGATTAAGAGTCAAAATGACTTTGGGTACACATTGAGAATAAGAGGCATTTCTACAAGAGCTATTGCATCAGTGAAAGGGAAAATAAAACCAACAATGTAATGCTGATTATTTCATTAGGAGAAGACCTGACTTTGCAGCGGGTACATAATGATGCCATTTTGACAGCACAATGCATGCAAGCAAACAGCAGCCACTTGATGGCATGACACCGATTTTGGCTAATTACATAAAACTAAGTGATTTGCCTTTTATTCTACACATTATACATGTTTTATACATTTGTAGATAGTTCATAGATAATTATGAAAATAGAAATAGAATAGAAACAGAATAGAAATAGCTTATATTTTGTTACTATTTGCTATCATTACTTTCATAACTCAAGCCTTGCACAATATATTTTAGGATGGCACAAGTTAGAAGTTCTGCTTTACTTCTTAGTTTATAAAATTTTGTTTGGTTCCAGAGAAAATGGCCACACATTTCTTGCATTCAATGTTGGGTAAACATTTCGAGACCCCAAAACAAATTGTGTTTTAGTAAATTAGTATAGTGACTCTTAAAATATTTGACAACTGAAACCCACATATTTTAAGAGGGAGATACAATAAATTTCAGTATCGCAACTGACCTGCACTTGTTTCTGCGATGTAGTAACCACTTTGCGACTGTTATTGCATCGTGTGAATACTAGAGGTAAGTTGCAGCCTTTTGCATGGCTTTAAAGACACAATTGAAAAGGCTTTAATTTTGGTGCAAAAAACGTGTGCAATGATCATCTCTTAATTTATTGCATCGCTTGCACTGAGCTATTTCCAAAAGTCTTTGTAAAGGATGCAAGCAATGCAAAATGAGTAAAAAACCCTATATTACATCAGTTAGCATGGGTTTTGCACTTATTTTTCCTCAGGATATTGCATCTCCCTGTTCAAACTCCCATGAGTTAATAGATCCAGATGTGCAGCTGGTGATCTTAGAGCCTTGAGCATTTATTTACACATATACAGGAGCAGATAGATCTGTGCTTTTTGAGCACCTGAATCATTACTCGTTCAATTGCAGTGGCTGTTCCATTTAAACAGTGGTCATTTAGTCCTTTGCAATTAATAATAAGACACCAAATTTAGCCGTGCTTTTATTAAAAAGCCCCGAAACTCCAGATTCGAGGAACTGTATGCTACAGTTACATAGCAAAATCAGACAATTCAGAAAAGCCTTCTTCTTTAACCCATAGGCATACAGTCACTAGAAGAATAGTGAGTGTCTTATTCATGATGGCAGAGCTCAGGTTTGATTCTGCCAGCTTTTGATCACTTGATGGCCTTAAAGCTTTCAAATGCAGAGAAATCTGATGCTTTCTTGGCATCCTGCTGTGTGTCGAAACCTCCAAAGCAACTTTAAGTCCCAGATGTGAATTACTGAAGCGGTGTAAACAAAACAGAGACATCACAAAATGATGAATATCTCTAGCTAAATGTCTTTGTCAGACAGATGACATGTCCGAGACATAAAGAAAATTCTATGAGATGTTTTTCTTAGCTTTAGTAATAAAATGCTTGCTTTGTCACCTTAAAATGCTACAGTATTCTGATGTACCTATACTATGACATGATGAGAAACATTTTAACTAGATTTAGATCCTGGGCACCATTATTTTTATGATACTTTAGGGCTGTAATCTTTATTAAAATGTTCACAAATACACATATTTATCTGACATTACAATGTCCAGTGTTCTTACTTACACATTTAAAGGGCAAGTCCAGCCCCAAAATGAAAACTTACATACACCCCCCTTACATACACCCCCCAAAACCCTAAACGGTAATAGTTTGAAATGTGAAATATATAAGTCTAACCTGAAATCCTGCACAATGTTCTGTTTCCCGTTTCTGCTTCCAGGTTCTTCTAGTTAGCAACTGTCAGTTATGGATTTGACAGTTGACATCACAGCCAATGACTAAATGTTAATCCCCTGTCTGAGCATGCTCAGGGTCAGTACAGGCTCAGTACAGGTTTCTAAATTGCTCAGATACTATGAGGCCTCCAGAAGCATAGCAGGCATACAGTAATGAATTCAGAGGACAAAGTAGGAAATATCAACATATTTTAATGAGGCCATTCTTTCTAAAAGACGTTATTATGAGGGTGGAGTTGCCCTTTAAAGGGGAAGTTCAGTGCAAATACATATGCAGAAAAAAGAGCAGTATTTTTTCATCCCAATGACCATAATCTGCCCATTCAGCATTTTGTCTGTGTATAAATAAATGCAACCAAAATACTGACTTCCTGCTTGCAGGACCCCTAGTAGAGACCGTTATGGTCTTGTCCTTGGCCCAGCACCTGGGTTGATTCAGTTGCTCAGTAGAGATCTGAGCATCTTTGACCCATCCAACAGCCAATCAGTAGAAATTACTGTTAGGAACATTCCAAGGATGTGGTGCATCCTGGGAAGAAGAAGGACCGTTAGAACCTAAAATGGCAGCTCACTAATGTCAACAGCTGGGAACAGCAAAGGGTATGAAATCAACTGATTTTTCAAAAAGTAGAATAACTAAGTATGCATTACACAAACTAACAATTTAACAAATATTGATAATTTCCACTGAACTGTCCCTTTAAATCCCCATAATTAGGTGATATATATTTATATGTTGATATTGATATTTCACATCCATATTAAGATATTGAAATATTTAACATATTATAATTAGAGATGGCCTAACTTCCGAAAATCTGTTCCACTTGAGGATTCGCAGATTTTCAAAAAAAAAGTCAATGGGGAAAAAAATTCTGAAATTTCCGCCTAAAATAATGGTTTTAATAGCAGTGGTACTTACTGAAAATGGCTCTAGGACCTGGAAAATATTCCTGGGACCGTGTCCCTGCGGAAGAACATCAAAAAACTGGAAGTAGTGCACACGCGCACTACTTCTGGTTTTCCGCTGGCAATTTTTTCAGTACCGTATATACTCGAGTATAAGCCGACCCGAGTATAAGCCGAGGTACCCTTTTTACCTAAAAAAGTAGGGAAAATTGATTGACTCGAGTATAAGCCGAGGTTAGGAACTATTACCACTACTGCCTTCAGTATTGTTTGAGTCTTGAGTTGCCCTTTAACATTTAACATGACATTCCTATATAGCCCCCTTCCCTCCCTCCCCTGAGAGTCCCCCCAGTTGGTCCTTACCCCGAAGCTGCACTACTCATGTGAGTGCATGTAGTGACATCCCCCTTCCCTCCTTCCCTCCCTCCCCTGAGAGTCCCCCCAGTTGGTCTTACCCCGAAGCTGCACTACTCATGTGAGTGCATGTAGTGAAATCCCCCTTCCCTCCTTCCCTCCCCTGAGAGTCCCCCCAGTTGGTCCTTACCCCGAAGCTGCACTCCAGGATGATCGCCGTCTCCTTATGGCCAAATCCGGAGACGGCGATCATCCTGGAGTGCAGCTTCGTGGACCTTGACTCGAGTATAAGCCGAGGTAAGGTTTTTAGGTTTATTTTAAAACCTAAAAACCTCGGCTTATACTCGAGTATATACGGTAATCCTTGAATAGTCGAATTCAAGAACCCTCAAACCTTCTAATGATTCTTGAATTTGGCCATTCGAGGATTATCGAAAATCCGAAAGTCCCGTGGCTAGATGTTTGTGAATCCCATGGCTTAACCTGTGACCCCCTCCCGGGTCTTTAGAAGAACCATTGTGGCTCTTGGGAGGGCCTTTTGGGGCTTAAGGGGTCCTGCAGCTCGAATCTGGACCCCCCTCCCCAGCACTTATAAGTGCCCTTGTGGCCTTTGGAAGGGCCCTTGTGGCACTGACAAGTGACTTTGGGGGCTTAAGGGGTCCCGCAGCTGGTACAGGGACCCCCTCCCTGGCATTTAGAAGTTCCCTTGTGGCGTGTCTTTTTTTTTAAGACTGGAGATACCCTTTAATCTATATACTGTAGCTGACTGGTATTTAATTGTCACTTAATGCCAATTATCCAGTTGAACAGGAAAAGCTCAGCCAGTATGTTTAAAGGTAATATAAAGTGTTTTTAATACTTAATGTAGCTTTAAATGTAAGCTTTTGCTATATGCACAATTAACAGTTGCCAATATGTTCCATTTCATTACAGACATATGTTACTCGGGTTCTAAACTTTTTTCTGGATTGTTGGACTTTAGCCAATACTTTTTTGTGATGTTATTGGCTAAAACAAAGATTTGTGTGTCTTTTACTTTTATTAATTTACCACCTTTACCCAGAGTCATTTATTGTAATACATTTTAGTTTTTTTTAACTTACAATTACACATCTTTGCCCATATGAAGTAAGGTATATGTCAGGTATTTCACTAGCCCTTTTAATCATTGTAAGTGAAATTGTGTTCAGGAGGTGAAGTCTGGACACAGACCAAAATGTCAACTTGAATTGCTGGCCTATTAGCTCACATATACTGCCTATGTGGAGCTGAGTCGCTCCTCGGATACCTTACGCTCCAGTGATCATTAAGTGTAATCCATTAGTTGTGCATACTCCAGTGCATGAGATACCACTGGACCATTAAATTGCCTGCACCATAGCCTTATCAGAGGCTTAAACTTTGCTCAAAAGTCTGACATCCTCCACAGCTTTGCAATTGATTCTGCCACCCGTGCTGGACATCCTTTTTTACCACAGCAATTCTGCTAGACAGCTTAATGCCCTCCAGGATTAGATCTCCACAACACAGTCACAAAGTGGAGAGAAGAACACATATAATAGTGCAACAGCAAAATTTATTCCACCAAGTGCATCAGGTACAATGTTTCCGGGGGTGTTCATCCTTCATCTTCATTCTTTCTTTAGAATGGAATAATCTGATCACCTTCTGCCGCTTTCCCTGCCCCCCACCCCCCTATCTTGCCCCTCTCTTCTTTTTCCCATTTCCTCTCCCCCTTCCCTTTCCTCCCCTCTTTTCTCCCCCCTTCTCGTCCTTTCTCCCCCCCCTTTCCTTCAATTCATATCTGTTTGTCTTTTGTGACCCAACCCAATACTTATCTTTCAATTGTAAAAAATCTGCAGGGGTACCAAATTTGCTCCATAAGTCATGCACATTTCATCCTATTCTTATCAAACAGGATCCAATGGGTAGATAACTCCTCCTAAATGCCTATTTAAATAATGTTCCAATCCTTTAATCGAGTGTATATGCCCTAGCTGTAGGCCAGCCCCCTTTCTTAAAGGAGGCATTCCATAAGCTATCTACTTAATAATCCTGCCCACTTAAACTAGTGGGGGGATATTTTAACATAAAAGTTTCTCTTCAATGGACAGGCACCCCAACCATCAAGGGCCGAGGTCCTGTTGGCATACTCACTGTGCCAAATACTGAGGAAACTGAACCTTCGCATTTGATTTATTTTTGGGCACTAGCCCATTTCTGAATACCCATATCATGGTCAGACCACACTCCTATTGAGTTGGTACTATTTCAGAATTTTCAACCCAAAACACGACACAATATGTCTGTGGCCAGGCATTTTAACACATGTAAACATCAGATTTCCCAGTTAAAATGAGGTGTTTTAGAGATTATACACCAGCTGACACAAGGAAGAGAGCTTAATATGTTTCTCAGCCAAGAAGCCAGGTGGATTAAAAAATAGAAACTTTGTAACCTAAGGGCTTAAATGATCCTACTGGATTAAAAATGAATTGGGACTTTCCATTAATGGAAGAATTGGCAATTTTGTAGGACATGAAAAGTCATGGACCCATCCAACAAGTAAGGGATGAGCTCAGATGCATATACATGCATTATAACTGCTTTATAGGTGCACAGTCTCAGGGGTTTGTTGGTTTGATGCCTCTATTTAGGGTAAACATCCCTTTAAAAATCCTTTTAATATTCCCTTTAAATTTTTCTTTAGGCTGTGATTACCTTAAGAAATGTATCATATATGTATTTATTCATAACTTCTTGTGACTTCTGCATCATTTATTATCTCTTTTTAGAATCTTTAAGATATGAATTGTTACATTTTACTTGCTATATATTTATATATTTTATATTTTACACTTTTTGTTCTGCTCAGATGCATAGAATACACTAATTTTACAACCCCAGTTCTTCCCTGCATGAGCTGCTAGGGCTATATAACCAATTAAAAGACCTAGCAAAGTTGAAGCCTCCCTAGCTCCTCAAATATTACTATGACAAGGCAATAAGGCAAATTCTCTCCTGGTTATGCAACTAAATTAAAAGCAAACAATCTATCTGTATCTATATATTTATATGTGGGATGGATTGTAATATTCTACATCTACAAAATAAAATAATCTGCAGCCCTGGTGCTACTCCCACACCAAATCCTATATATTTTAACAGTTTAATGGGACATAGCAGGGCTGCATGCTGTCCTTCTTGCTTTTTTTATAATGCATTAAAACCCCTGACAGCCCATACTAGACTCCACACTGAAATCGGGGGTGTAAAGCTTCCAAATGGAGAATTTAAACTTTCATTGTTAACTGTTGATGTTCTTTTTACACTTATTTCACCCCAACTGTCACATGCCCATTCACAAACCCTGCTCTCCCAGTTTAGCTAGTTTATGAGTACAAAATCAGGATAAATTGTAGGCCTTTTGCCAACAGTTTCCAAATTACCCTTGGTACTCTTCAAGAGGAGCATGTAATTGCTCAGAGAACAGCTTCCATAAATACCTGGGTTTTCCGATCACTCCAAATTTTCCCTCCCTATATGAGACAAACTACCCCCTCTTTTTGACAGACCCCGTAAAGTTTTATTAAGGTGACATAACTAGCCATTCTCATGGTTTTGGAGACTAACCATTTTTAAAATAAATTTTCTTATAAGAATATTGTATTAAGTAGGAATATGATGGGGTTCCCAGTTCTCCTTTGAATTTTTAATTTTTTAGAGTTTGTTTGCTGGGTGCTGCTGGTCCACCATGGCTAGTGGTACATATCACAAGATAATAAAATAGTCCAACAGCGCACACCAGACTTGATTCAAATGGGTGTTTATTCACACATAACATTTCAGTGCTTGCACAGTACCTTCATCATCTGATGTAAGATTGGTAACTTCTGAATGGTTTGGGCAAAAATTACCACAATTTTTAACTATAAGAACTAATATCTCTCTCTGTTCTGATACCCCTTAGATCACTTCAAATTTAAGAAGAAATGGCTGAACTTCGGTTCATTTCTGAACTATACAACTTCAGTTCTATAGTTCTAAAATGGACACATTAAAGTCAATGGGGAAAAGTAGTTTGAAAAGATCTGATAAAATACAGTTAAAATAGCAATAGTAACTTACTTTGAATGACTCTGGGACCTGGCAAGTGGACTGGGGAACATGTACATATCACAAAAACTTGTTTAAACACTAACAGGGATATTTTGCTTATTTTGCCCTAACCAATTACGATGTTAGCTTTCAAATGTTAAATAAGATCTGATTGATTGGGGGAGAATTAGCACCATTTTAATGATAAGAACTTTAATTGACTCTCCCTGTAATCTTCCTCACGATCATGCAATTGTCGGGCTTCTGCATTCAATTTTATAGGGTTACTGAAATCGATTGCCGTATTCGAGGGTTACCAAACGCCGCATTCAAGGGTTATGGCTGAATTAGAGGGTTAGCAAATGCTACATCCAAGGTTTATCACCATATCCGAGGGTTACAGAGCGCCTCATTTGAGGGTTATGGTCAAATTTGAGGTTTAGCGAACCCTCCATTCAAATTTGGCAAAAAAGTTCGGGGAGTTCTAAAGAGTCTAAGGTCATACAAACTCATAAAATCCAGCTTGGACTTTGGGACACAAGCAGTACTGTTTGCTCAAAGATCTAACGAGAGCCTTGCATTCCCAAGTTTTTATTGTTATTATGAGGCACCTCACATATATGCTGTGGTACAAGGGTCTAGCCCCCACAAGATATATAGGTGTCCTGTATGCTCAGTATACCCTGGGCATAAATAATTTCTGGTTCTCACAAACCATGTCCCTTACTTCCTCTTATCTTTGGGGCCAGCAGCGGCAGAGAAGTTGTTTGATTTTACTAAGTCTCTAAAGTTACAATCAAGGAGGTGTGACCATGAAAAGTTATTCAGGTATGTTGTAATGTTATTGTAGTATGCAGCTTGTTTATTTTTATATTGTGTCTGAGACATAATATATTGAAATACTGTTACTTGTTTTACTAATATAAATATTCAATAAATAAACAAAAAAGATGTGTTCATTCATAAACTTCATTTGCACTTTAAACATACACATCAATTATAAATGAAATAGCTTACATCAGTGAAATCAGTGTCCAAATATGATATTTTTTTTTTTTTCTTAATGGGCACGTCACCCTCAAAATCTATCTTTTACAGATATGTCTATCTCCCCCCAAACCCTATTTTTGCTTGTTTAAGGACCTATAGACCCTGATTGCTCAGCGTCTGGTTCATGCCTCCCCTGCTGCTGTAAGGTATTAGTTACAAGCATGCACAACAGCAGTGGGAATGGTATCAGCCATTTGATGTCACCATCACAATTTTGAGTGGCAGGCAGTACCCAGAAGATGCAGCACTGAAGGAGAAGTGAAAACGAAGGGATCTTAAACTGTAAGTCCTTTTAAGAGCATCCTAGGGAAAGGTATGCATAATGAAAATGGGGTGTGGGGAGTGATTAACATATTTATAAAATAAAGATTTGGGGTAAACATGCCCTTTAACTTATTTTTACTTAGCCAGCTGTCCATCTATGGGGTCGACCAAATATTGAATTAGATACCTTTCAACTATGTCCCTTCATAATCCCTTATGCTGCCTGTGCTGTTCAAGTTCAAGTTATCTCTTCCTTTGTCTTTCTTCTAGTTCAACCTTCACCTAATATTTTATGCATTTGATGAGACCCAGAATCAAAATCAAAATATTTACAATGCCATTGGATGTATGCTATTACTGCTTTGTTAATCATTATATATCTGATTATAGAAAGAATCTGGAATTTAATATTATTAGAATGTCATTAAAGGGCATGTCCACCCCCAAAACTAACTTTCTATATTTATTGCTCCAAAACAAACTTTACAGCATTTAAATCGGTCCACTGGTTCAAAAGTTACAGACCTTTGTAGCTGGCTTAATCCTGCAGCATGGACTAATACAGTGATGAACAGAGGCAGGTTACATTACCTTGCCTCTGTTCTTTTCATGTTCTTGAGCATGTCTGTTAACATCCAGCAGTGAGAACAGAGGAAGTTGCATCAGTAATGATCTGACCCCTGGATCCCGCCCCCTTTTCCCTCTCAACCAATGGCAGCTGTAAAGTTATGTGTACGGAAGAAATCCAGGATCAACATGCTGCAGCCAGCCGGCTTTGAGAGAGAGAGAGAGAAAGAGACACACACACACACACACACTCTCTCTCTCTCTCTCTCTCTCTCTCTTCCGTCTGGCAAGGAAAATTTTTTTTTTTTCTAAACTGCAGCTTGGGGTCACCTAAAGAGGAAGTGCAGCCTGATATATATCTCATTAAATATCGGGCAAAGCAAATGATTTTTAGAAAAATGAACATGGCGTTTGAGGTTGGTGCTATTATATAAAGAACATATAAAAAGTTTATTTTTTGGGTGGACATACCCTTTAATTAATTTTCTGCTGGGCTGAAACACCCTGTCTATATTTATGATTAATTATAAATATTAGTTGCTTTGAAGCAAACCATTGAACAGCAAAGCTGACAATAGTAACATTGACAGAATATTCTAACATCTACTATAATGTAAGTTTGTGTATCTGATATCTTAAATAATCTGCAATAAGTATTTTATTTTGTAAATGTAAAAAATGGTCCTTAAGCCAAAATATAATGTACTTGGCTGCTGTCCCTATAATAAATGCACACCTTCTCGGTGAAAGTTCTTAAGGCACGTCTGTCCTTGAATCAAAAGAAGAAGAATCTGCATCCACTTGAAGAAGGTCCCTTTCTGACACCAGAGAGTCAATTCTCTCAGCTTAGCGGCATTCAATTCTCAACAACAATTTGTTCTGTGTCCCTGTCAAGTTATTCTAGGCTGTGAAATTGTCAGCAATGATGGATGGCTCTCAGCATTCTGCTATCTCTTAACGCTATCCTGTGAGAATTGGGGCTGCTTCTCTTTTTACTAACAGGCAGAACACTCTTTCTCATATTTTGCTATACAATATGACAAACAAGAAGCAGTGATTATTAAGTAAACTTAACTGCCATTTTGGGAATCTGTCCATATCAGGATATAGTGATGTTTGGTAGAAAAGCACAGTGTTGCTTTATTTACTAAGGTAATCTTCATTTTATTACAAACAAGTTACATCTTGCAAGGTTCATTCAGTACTGTATTTCTGGATAGTATTAGCCATTTGTAACTAGCATGATCATTTGATATTATGCGCTCTAAATCTTGGATATTTTTATTTTATTTTAGATTTAGATGTAAAATTCCACTTTGTCAAGGAAATCCTAGATAACATATATATTGTACCATAAATATTGGATTTTGCTTGTTTTTCTGTGTCTAGTTTTCTGTGTGGTAGATCTCTAGTTCTGTTACTGCAAATCTATTGCCTCTGTGTGATTCTGTAAAGATGACAGATTCTAAATTTTAGTGCAGGGCCCTCTGGTAACACTGATATACCTTTAATATCAGCATAACTGCATAGCTTAGTATACATAGGTAGCTCAAAATAATTGCATGATAATTGACACAAGCCCGCTTCTCTAACATACATGTAAATGATACTTACAAAATGAAACGCCCAGGGAGTGTGGCTTGTCTGCCAAGCAGTATGGATGTGCAGTATGAGAAATGTGATCTTGTTTGGCTTCCAATGCATTTTTCTCTACAATCCAAAACAACTATTTTAACAAATATGGAGTAAAATTAAGGCACCAAGGATCCGAGTTCAAACTCATATACACATGATGTTTAAAGGGTAAGTCCAGCCCCAAAATGAAAACTTACATACAAGTAAATCACCCCCAAAACC
Organism: Hymenochirus boettgeri; assembly: GCA_019447015.1. Lineage (NCBI taxonomy): Eukaryota > Metazoa > Chordata > Amphibia > Anura > Pipidae > Hymenochirus > Hymenochirus boettgeri. The sequence goes on from CM033472.1 coordinate 167,023,346, forward strand.
CTAAACGGGTTTGAAATCTGAAACATATAAGTCTAACCTGAAATCCTGCACAATGTCCTGTTGCCCCTGTTTCTGCTTCCTGGTTCTTCCAGCTAGCAACTGTCAGTTATGGATTTGACAGTTGACATCACAGCCAATGGCTGAATGTTAAAGGGCATGTCCACCCTTTCTAACCACTTTTGATATTTTATAGGTATTGGTCCCCCAGCCCCAAATGCAATAACCTTATATCCAGAAACTCCCCCGATAGTTACTTACCTCCCCTCTTTCCCCCGCCGCACGATCCCGGCCCTCTGCTTGCACAGAACTGCAAGCAGGGGATGGGACTGGCAGCCATGTCTGTGATTGGCCAATCACGGATGCGGCTGCCAGCTGCTTAGAAAGGCGGAGGAGAGAGGCAAGGTAAGTAACTATTGGGAGAGTTTCTGGATATCAGGTTATTGTGGTTGGGGCTGGGGGACCAATACATAAAAAGGGTTTGGAGCGGGGGGGGGGGGGGGGGGGGGGGGGGGAAATTTAGGTGGGAGGGGAAGGGAGGCCTGCAGTGTGAATGCTAAACTTCTCCCGGAAGGGAGACAGGAGGTAGACACTTTTTTGGGGGGGGGGATTTCAGGAGAACCATTTGGAGCAGGGATGTAAGGTAAGGATTTCTTTACACTACACAGTGGGGCCAGTGGTGGGGGAGGTTATTGTTTTGGAGGTGGACATGCCCTTAAATCCCCTGTCTGCCTCTTCTGAGCATGCCCAGGCTCAGTGCAGGCTCAGTACAGGTTTCTAAATTGCTCAGTTTCCATGAGGCATCCAGAAGCATAGCAGGCATAGAGTAAAGAATTTACAGGACAAACTATGATATATCAACATATTTTAAAGAGGCCATTCTTTCTAAAAGATGTTCTTATAAGGGTGGAGTTATCCTTTAAGAATGTTGGGACATGACAATGCCATGTAATAAATAAAACTTATTTATCACTATACAAGACCAGGCTTAGTGCTAAAGGAAGCAAACATCTAGTAAGAGCTAGGCTGACCAGGAAATGCCTCTATTCACTACATGGTCTTTCAAGGTGGTCCTGGGAGGATTGTCACTAACCTATCTCCTAATGATATGAAAGAACATGAGGATTTTGATTCAAACAACCTGTCAACAAACCAGAGTTAAGGAAATATGGGGATACATTTCAATGCCTTAGATTACTGTATTGCTAATCTCTGCCAAAAATATTACATGGCATTGTGGTTGTGAAAATAAAATGCTGATAAAGCTGTGTCTTTTTAGAACTGTAAATGGATAATAATTGCGTTATAAATACATAGGATCGTTGGACTAAACGTTTCTGGCAACACATTTATAACATAATAAACAGGAATGTATCCAGTGCCAGAATAATATAACATTTGAACCTTGAAACTCTTCATTGGCACTGATCTGTTAGATAGAAACATATAGTGTATTTATTTTACATAGTTACAATAAGCTAGTTCATACCTGTAATGTGCATACTAATTACACTGTACTTTAAAAATATCCAGTAGTTCTATACTATTAAAATGAAGTATTTTTTTCCTAATAAGAAGACAAACACAAACAAAATTGGGTATTCCAGATGCAATGGTACATTTTGTTTGCATTTATTGAATCCATATGCTTATAAATAGCCTGTCTTATACATTCCCCAGCTACTTCAGCTAATGAATAAGAAAAAATCAGAACAGAAAGGTTTAGAACAGTAAAAGAAAAGTCAACACATTTTAATAGAAATGAGGATCAGTGGTAATGTAATAGGCGGTTTGTATCTCTTCCCATTCACTGATTTGTGTACATACTTTAAAGTGAGAAAAATATCAAAACAAAGCAAAGCAAATCCACTCAGAGCTATAATGCTGGTGTACTCACGCTCTTCCTATGAACACTAATAATTAAGAAAAGACGTTTGAAACACCCATTTCAAAAAAACTACCATCATTAATAAGGGATAGGATAGTACAGAAGTTAGCTTAAATCTTAGCTTAAAGTCACAATTACTGTTTCAAATGTGCTTATGTAGAGATGTTTTTATTTTTGCTTAACTTCATTTATTTTGTTGTTAAGATAGAAGTATGCACCTCACCTTGCATTATATTAATATGTGTAAATGAACACATCTTTAGATTTAAAATTGTTGGAGATTAAGAAGAGCAGGGCTGAAAATCACTATTAAAGGAAATGCCAAAGAAGTTGGCTAAAAATGACATTCCATGTAAAAGATTTCTTACTAGCCAGCCTAAATATAACACAGAGCATTAATAATAAAGGATTGTACTACTAAATCTATGCTCTAGGTCACCATCTTTATTTTGTTGTTACACCCTCTATAGGTCTAATGTTTCTTTATTGATGTAAATGGTAAATAGGTTAGGGACCATAGGAAAATATCAAACTTAATGCTTTGTGATTTTGGTTTATTAGTCATTAGTCCAGCTAAAAATTTCATGATTACTAATCAATCCAGAATTTATAATTAATAAATGAGAATTGGAGTAAAAGAGCTGTTTAATAAGTAGTGAGTAATAAATTTGCAGCATGTTTGAAGAATTGCAAAGGGACAGTATTGACTAAATATTAAAAGTGGAGATTTTATTTTCATCTTTGCATTTGTCTAACATGTTTGCAAATAGATTTTGCGATACTATGCAGTGACAAGCACAGAATTTTAAAGGGGGGGATTCTTAAATGAGTTACCACTGAACAAGCCCAGAAGGAGGTTCACGATCAAATACATTCATGTGTTCTATTATATATATATATTGTATTATATATATGGTCGGGACGAAAAAATCTGAGGTGATTTCGTCAGCGGCAGTGAACGCTGTGGTCCATAGGAGACATTTGCTGTGGCCCACCACTTTATAGTGGTGAAAGGACAGGACAGAAAATTTGTCCATGTGTACCCAGCCTAACATTCTGTTTTACTGATAAATCCACATTCCTCCTGGCTGAATCCGCCTCAGGCTGCTTTTTTCCTTACCTCTGCCGGCAGCTTTATGCCCTCGGGGGACTTGCCGCCAGAATCTGCTACCCGGACCCGGCCAATCACCGGACAGGTACGATAACCACCTGGGCTATGCTAATGACCTTGTAGCTATTGTTTAACCCCCTCCTGCCTGTCCTAACCTAACTAGGACTAGTTAACCCCTTCCTGCCTGTTGAATAGCCCCTATACCATGAGGCATAACTTTTTATTCAGTTATGCCTACAATCAAGCACTATAGACACTGATACTGGACTGAGATCTGACTGTTATTCAGAGACTCCTTTCTACATGGGAGTGCTAAGTGGTAAGACCAGGTAACAACCTCATTAGTAATTAACCAAACATAACAACCGACATGGCGGAAAGACCGCTTGTTTATTTAGTATTCAAAATTGAACAACAGTCCTTAAAACTTATATATAACTGAGGACACAAACCATACAGGTTTTTCTTTATACATTATTCCCTGCCACGAAAGCCTGGTAATGCTTAGGTACATCCATAACTGTCCACCCTTTTGGGCGACCTTACACCCCCTGAATAAACAGCGACAAGTAAAAGAAAACAAGCTGGTAAAATATGTCAAATGGGAGGGTGGGAGGTGAGATTGCTGCTGGTTCTGATAGAGGCGCACTGAGCCCACTGAATATGGGCATATATGCTATAGCTGGACACCTCCACCTTCATCAGGGGCAGCCAGCCCAATCCTTTACTTTCCCCCCAATTTGTAGCCTTTCCTGAAATTTTTTCCTATCTGCCCTATTCCTGATCCCTATGTTAAAGGATAATTGTATTGCCCTTATTCCTTTAAAGAGTAAAGGTATGCAGCCATCCCCATACATTTTTTTCCTGATTTCTAGCCTCTCTATGCCTTTAATTAGCCATGCTGTGAAGGGGGAGTAACGATTCTCTCTGCCTCTAACTCTCACTCAAAGCTGCATGCGAGAAAACACTCCTGCACCCACTCTTGATCAGCTTGATTATGTAGGCTGTATCCTAGCAACAGGACATTTTAACTTTGTTTGACCGGCAGAGAAGGAGAGAGGTTGTAACAGAAATTCCCACCAGCCAATGACAAGTGTTATGTTAACCACGGCCCTGGGCCCTATAGGAGGTGGGCCTTCAGCATTCATCCTTGCTGTGTGATATCTAAGGGAGGGCAGCACGGTTGTAAATGTGAGTAAAAGATTTCAGAGGCTGAAAGTGTGGACATGTAATGGGAGAATTTTTTTTATATTGTTTACCTTTAACCCATCACACTCCCATGTGAGCTTAGGGAGTGAAAAGGCATGTATGCCCTTTAATTTCTGTATTCCTGTTCTCCACTTTAGGGAAATGCAATCATTTAAAGTTTATGCATGACAAATCACAAAACCAGAATTAGCACCAGTGAGAGCAGCTCATTTAGCCACACGTTTACTGTTGCACTATCAAGAAATTAAACATGGAGAATAAATATGGCTACCCGAGTTTATTTATTTATTTTTTTTTAAATCCTTATCTTTGAATTCATATATTTACATTTTTTTTTATAATAGGAGCATTATTTTTGTTTTATGGTTAGCATAGTACGTCTCTATACAAGCTATATCCTAATTAGTAATATAGACTGTGTATCTGTCTGCAGGTTTCTCTTTTATGCACTAGGCCTACGAATGTAAATAGCAATATCAGTTGCAGTGAGATGTCTGATGCCATTTGCAGGATGTGGGGGATGACTGCATAGCTGGAGCTACTACATTAAACTACCTGGCACTTACTTTCATGAAATAAATCCACTGCATGACGGTTGAGTTTTACAATAAAAAAGTGAAAATGAGCAACAAGGAAATTCTGATTGAAGTCAACCTGTGTTGCCATGGCTACTAAACATGTCACATCCAAATCTGACACTTTATAAGCAGCCGACTGCAAACATCCTTGGATATCAAAACTGAAAACAGTCACATTATAATAATAAAACAACAAGCTAGAGAACCAATATCTTTCACAGATAATTTTATAGTCTACTGTTTTAAAGCCAAAGCAATAGGAGTTTTTCTTCTACTCAAGCACACACATAAGAAGCTCACGGGAGGGATTTTTTAATCTATGAGCAGACAGACACATTAATATAATTCAAATTCAATGTATTAGGTTGGGTTCTAATGGTAGCTGTGTCTTTTAATGGTCTGTAAACCAAAAGTCTCTACTGGTGTACACAGAAAATCTGTAGATTAACAAAGGGTCTTAAAAATGTACAGGGCAATTACCCGACCACTTCCTGTTCAGAGTAACTATAGCGTGCATTATCCTGCATGTGCACTATAGTTACTCTGAACAAAGAATAGGTTGGGACCAGGCAATGATGCTGTGGAGGATCGTTTGTAAAGTAAGTTTCTTCTTTATTCGTCCGTCGCTCCTGGTGAACTGAATGAAGAACGGGAGGTAAGGCATAGCTCCTTAAAGCTCCTTTAAATGTTTAAAATAAATAAATCCATTTTTCAGTGCTTTATGATAAATAATACATTTCAATCTATGATTGAATCACTGGCAGTAATGCTTATTTATATACAGGCAGACAAGGTTACCACCTTGTTAAACAAGTCCACCTAAGAAAATAAATGTCTACATAAGTAAATACATAACTAGCATATAACGCACAAGAGCCTTGAATATCCTCTAAATGATATCCTAATTGTTAGTGCTTAGATTTTTCCTGTTATAATCAGTGTTGAGCTGTGACATAATTGTCTAATGACTCACTGAAAGTGATGTACTGTATATAGAAAATAATACACAAAAGTCAACTCATGAACTTTCATGATCTTAATTAAAACTTTCTATTCCCCAGTGGCAAAACTACTACCCCCCGACATCCGATACCGGTTGGGTTGTGGGCGGCCTCCGTGGTTGGCGGGGGTGCATTCATCAGACATAACCCACACGACACAGCTGCCAAGGATCGACCGAGTAAGCCAAGCCAGACACAGACAAGCAGATGCCAGGCGCGCAGAACGACACAGATAATACACATATTCAATTCATAATCACCATTCATACACATCATGCACATCCCTCCACCATCATCCACACCACACATATCCACATATAAGGGGGCCCGGGAGCGGGACCGAGTCTTGTTAATCAGCCAGCTAGGCAGTTTTTATCCCTTTTGCTTTTTTTTGTTTCCGGTTTAATTCTCTTTTTTTTTTTTCTCGCTCAGGCTGCCATCGGAGGTAGGGTGGGGGGTTGGGGGGTGTCTGTGCTGTAGCCTGTAGTCCAACCTGATTCAGTGATTGTCTGCCTTCCGCCTGCACACGTGACCCTAGTCCCAACTCTGCAATGTTCTCTGGGAGGACCTGGTCAACTCATGTGGTGGGCGGAAGACAGAAGTCAAAGTAGAAGAACTCTGCTGCTGCTCTGGAGACTGGTTCCGTTCCATTTGCGGTAATATAGATAAATGATGAAAGACTGACAGACAGACAGACAGACAGGCAGACAGATAGATAGATAGACAGACAGAAGGACAGATAGACAGACAGATATAGACAGCCAGCCAGACATCCAGACATCCAGACAGACAGACAGATAGATAGATAGATAGATAGATAGATATAGATAGATAGACAGACAGAGATAGATAGGCAGACAGATAGATAGAGATATAGAGATAGATAGAGAAACAGACAGCTAGAGATAATAGATAGAGAATGGATAATCTATATCTATCCATTCTCTATCTATCTTTCTAACCATCTCTATCTTTTGTATCTATTTTTATCTTTCTGTCTATCTATCTGTCTATTAGATAGACAGAGATAAATAGATGGATAGATAGACAGGGATAGATAGACAGATGGAGATAGATGGATAGAAAGATAGATAGATGGATGGATAGATAGAAAGAGAGATAGATAGATAGATAAAGATAGAGGGATATATATACAGATATATATAGAGAGAGAATGGATAGATACTCTATCTATCTTTCTTATCTCTTTCTATCTATCCATCTATATATCTCTGTCTATCTGTCTGTCTATCTATGTATTTATCTATCAGACAGAGATAGAAAGATTGACAGAGATAGATAGATAGATAGATAGATAGATAGATAGATAGATAGATAGATTAACTGTATAGTTAACTACTTTGTATTTGGTTATTTTCATGGTAATTATAGCCATTATAGCCAAGGTGGTCATGTTAGGGGGAGAAGGGAATTGTGGTTGGGTGGCGTGGGGGGCACACTGATTTCTAGTTATGCCCTGCTATTCCCTTTGTATTCGCCTGAGTTACCATTCCCAACATGTTGCCCATAGAGAATATGTTTAACACAAGAAATGGGAGCTATCTTACAACTAAGGGAATACACTTATGGGGAGATTCAATATAAAACATCAGTGTTACTTACCTTTGTGAATTTATGTCTGGTATTGCATTGCGGGATTGCGTAAAGGTAAGAAGCTCCAGGTTGCACGTGTCCCATAAACAGCCCCGTTAAGTTCCACTTAATGAAGGGGGTTTGGTATCGGTAGCACACCGCTATTTCCAAAAACATTTGGCAATGGCGCGGTGCTCAAAAATCCATGTAAAACAAATGTTTACCCATTATTACTTCGGGTTAATGTGGGTTTTACACGGATTTCCAGCATATTGAATCTCCCTGTTAATTTGATGTGAGTTCACATATTAGAGCATTAACTGTATTCTGTGTGCTCTTAACCTCCTATTTGCAGCCAAATTTAAATCCACAAGTAAAAATATCCATATCTGATAAATAAATGCTACCTTTGAGTGTTTAGCTATTTTCCCCCAGCAATCATATGTTTCATTGTTCACAAATCCTGTACACCATGTTCTACTGTATTTGATTACATCAGATCTGAATGTGTGATTTATTTTCCTCTTAAATATCACATTACTATGAAAACTCAATTATTCCTGTTTGCAGGGAAACATACAGTACAAATGTCATTGGTTTATGATATTACTGCTGTCTTTTACCCCTTTCATTCAATTACATTTTCAGTATCAAGATACAGTATCGTGTATGGTACAGTTATTGTCTAGCCACTTTGCAGTCTAAATTTTAATGCTTAAAGAGACAGTAAACTGAAAAAATGACTTGCTGCTGACAAATTCTATATTTTTTTCTTCTGTCAGGATCTGTCTTCAGTTCTTTTCTTAGTGCTGCCTTTCTCTGTATATATATTACAAAGTTTTTCAGCACTTTAAAATTAATATGCATGCCACTGCTTCTAAAGTGCAGCCCACCTCCAAATCCACAACTCAGGCAGAGCAGATGAGCATGCGCGCTAGAGGCTCACTGATCCCTGGCGCACCCCGTCTCTCAACAGCCAATCGCATGTACAATTCTATTGTCATGGAGAAGAGAAGCTTCCTTTCAGTTTTGTGAAATTTTATCAGCTACATTTTGTTACCAAAACAGCATTCAGTATTAAATTCTCTCTAGCTTTTCAGTAAAATCTTAGTACAATTATTTTTTAAGGAAATGTGTTTCCCCCCCCAAAAAATACACATACAAGACATTATGCAATACAAAAATTTAATAGTAATAAATGTTATAGTGTTACAGAATTAAGAATCCTGTAGAATTGAGAATTAAAGATCCTTGGTTATTATAAACTGCACATTAATTCATTCCATCCATGAGCTACATACAGTGCAACCAAACTTACAGTTTTCAATAAAAGTTTCTTACCTTTTAAAATGGTGCTATTTTTTCCCCAATCAATCTTATTTAACATTTGAAAGCTAACATCTGATTGGTTTGGGGCAAAATTAGCACCATTTTAAACAATAAGAACTTTTATTGAATAACCCTTATGTTTTTCACTAGTAAAATTACAACTATACCTTTGTGATGATTTATCTTTCACAAAACTGCAGAACAGGTGTCGATATAGAGATTTTCTGGTAAATAAAGCCTTCATGTACCTATTCAACCCCACCACTATAAATACACTAAATTCACTCTAAAAAGACACCTGTTTCTCAGTTGTATCTGGAGTCAAATCCGTCTACCACTCTCTACAATGATGTTCCATTGTCATTAAAGTAGCTTATCATTGTGTTAGAAATATCTCCATTGTGATAATGTATCTTGTATGACACCATTTTACCGCCCACATCCTGAGAAGTCACTTAAACAAAAGGTATGTTCAGTTATCTACTAATGTGATCACAAAGCTTGTTACTAAAGCAACGCCCATAGTAACGTTAAAATACTTTTAGCATAATTTGTTCAGTAAACTGCAGTACATTAAAGCTCTATATTAAGTAAATTAGAAAGAAGACTGCACTTTGCAAAATTAAAAAGTGAACAGTTAACTTATACATTATTATTCCTCTGGGAAACTATCCAGAGTGTGTCTAATGCGATTGGATAACTTTATGGACAGGGTACATCCATAAGAAAATACAAGCACTCCTCAGCATAAGCAGATAACAACATCAGAGAGTAAGCTTATTTTATTACCTCACATATATGATACTTTTAGATATTAATAAAGGTAATTAGTAGTTCTCTAAACTACATTTTATTGTATTTTGTAGAAAAAAAAATAACTAAAGCCTCAGATATTGCAGATATTTATATTAAAATCTTATGTAAAGTGACAATTTTGTAAAGTGACAATTTTTTGTATATTTAATGTTGCGTAATTCAAATATCAATTATTTTCTTGTGTTTTTCACTGAAAATAATTGTTCTGTTTTAGTCAATCTAAATTTTGAATTGGCAATAAATTGAAAATCAAACTGAGCATGCTCCATAGTTCTGCAACAACATCATTAGTTACAACATTATTAAACATTAAACATTTTATTAAGCATTGCTAATATAGTGAATTAAACATATTGTCTAAGAAAGTGGGCAAAATACTAATTATTTAGTGCAAAGCTACTTTAATGGAGCAAGGCTAACCTTTACATCATTAATGATAACTTATTCAGAAGTAAACTCTGTAACTAAAGGCTGGTGCAAAAATTTTGCACATGACCAGAAGAGATGGCTGAACATCCGAAAATCCGTTCCGCTTGAGGATTCGTGGATTTCCGAAAAAATTAAGAAATTCAAAAATCTTTGAATTTAGGGGGGGAAACTTGGGGAAAATCCCCGCTTAAAATAAGCACTACTTCCGTTTTCTGTGGACCGTTTTTCGTAATCCTCGAACAGCTGATTCAAGATTCCCTGATCAGACATTCGCGGGTCCCGTGGCTCACAGGGTTCTCCTCCGCGGTCCTGAGAAGGTCCATTATGGCCCTTCCAAGGACTTAAGGGTCCTGCAGCTCAAACCGTGACCCCCCCTGGCACTTAGAAGTGCCCTTGCAGCACTGACAAAAGCCTTTGTTGGGTATCCTGCAGCTCGAAACCAGAACTCCCATTGGCTCTTAGTAGAGCCCTTGGGGGGGTGTCTTCTTTCTTCTCAACCAGTGACACCAGCACCGCTGATGTTGCCGACACCAGGTGATGTCACTGTGGCTGCTAGTGACACCACTGGCGCTGGCAACATCAATGTGCCGCAGTGACATCGCCCGGAGCTAGTGACATCAACAGCGTTGGTGTCTCTGGCTGGGAAGAATACATGCCCCCCATGGGCGTCCTTGGGGCCAATGGGGGTCCTGTTTCAGCTGCAGGACCCTCAACAAAGGCGCTGAATCAGTGTAGCAAGGTGGCACTCCAAAACCGGAAATTTTTTTATTCAATAGTAGACCAAACAACATCTCACAAACGTTTCGGGGAATACGTGCCCCTTCCTCAGGTGATTAAGGGGCACTAATCCCCGAACAAGCTTGCTGAGAATGTGTTGGTCTATATTGAAATAAAATTACGGTTTGGAGTTTCCACCCTTGCTTTTTCATTATTCTCGTATGTTATATCCATCAAGGGTTGGATTTTTATTGAGGAGTGAAGCAACCCACACTTTCACGAGTGGCATATGGAACTTTTTTTTCATCATTCTGGACTATAACTTTTTCCCTCAACAAAGGCACTTGTCAGTGCTGCAAGGGCACTTCTATGTGCCAGGGAGGGGGGTCCTGGTTCAAGCTGCAGGACCCCTAAAACCCCAAAAGGCACTTATCAGTGCCACAATTACCCTTCCAAGGGCAATAAGGGCACTTATAAGTGCCAGGCAGGGTGGTCCCGATTCGAGCTGTGGGACCCCTTAAGCCAAAAAAAGGCCCTTGTAAGGGCTACAATGGTCCTGGAGGGAGGGGATCCCGGGTTGAGCTGCGGGTCCTACAAACGTCCGGCTGTGGGACTTTTGACTGTTCGGAAATCCTTGGCCATTCAAGGATTACCGAACTTTTGAAAATCCTCAAACGTTTTGGAACGTTCAAGGATTTTCAAGAATTTCCAAATGGAGTTTGGAAAAAGTTTGTCAGGGAAAGGTGCTGTACCGTGTTAGCCAGTAAAAATGTTTACAGGGTAACCCTTTTGAAATAAAAAATAACAAAAGTGGTATAAAGGTGATACCTTTATTGGCTAACTAAGATAATCATAGCAAGCTTTCAGAATATTCTAGTTCTTCTAGTTCCTTTTTCAAGCTGATTACAATGGAAAGCAGAATCTGTGAGATTCGTCCATCCCTAGTGACCAGCAATGAATGAGTTGTTGTATGGACCATTGATTTGCCAGGTCGGACCACCAAGGATGCACGGCCAAGCAGCTATACACGTATAATTATTGCACTGAATGGCCGTTCGTCAAGTACTCATTTGTTGCTGGTCGCTTGCACAATTGCATGTCTGTACTTAGCTTAAGAAGGCTTCCATGTTGTTGCTGGTACAACCTACCAAAGAGCTTTGTAAGTATGAGTACCTATTGACCATGCCCTGACCCCAGTATTCACCCTCTGTATGCACATATTCTCTATACAGACTTCTCCACTCCAATATGGAAGTCCCTAATAAGATTTTGAAAGCTGTGTCTTACCATGCAGTTTATGTTTTTAAAATTTATTTGTTCTCTTTGTGTAAACTTTGGTGGGTTAGAGGACTAATTTTGTATGTTTAGCAACACATAGCCTATGAGGTTAAAGGTTCAAACCCCCAGAATTTTCTTTTTGCTATCAATGCTGGTTAGGCATTAAACTGCAAAGATGACTTTTGTTTTTGTGTGAAATAGAATGTGTGTGGGGGGGAGGGGGAAAGGGTGAGATAGATTGTTTAAAAAAACAGCTTTTGTGAATGTGCTCTGTCAATTGGGATTATGTTAACTTGTGATTTAGTTTCCCTTTAAGATTATTATATATTTGTTTCACTTTCATTAATTATATCTAATATGCAAACAAACATCCCTTTCTTTGCAGAGCACAGTTAATGTAACTTTACATACATTTCACAAAACCAGTGTTAAGGATTGTACACCAGGTATATCTGGGCTAATCATTTGGCCAATTAATCAACCACCCTGATATTTTTGGGCCAATAGACCGAGTAATGGAATGAGTTCTTAAAATTCGAATTATTTCTATTTAAAACGAATTTGTCTGAACATGTAAATCACAGACAATTGTGTGGTCTTTAGTAGATTGAACAACCTTTCATTTCCCAATATATCGCCTGCGTTGCTGGCATACTACCAACCGATATATTGCTATATCTATTCCTTATAGGGCAGTATGATTATTCAGTGCAATGTATTACTTTAGTTACCCTGTCAAAAAAAATTCTGCCTTAGATTTTGTAGGTGTTTTTTATTTAAAAATCTGCAGAATTCCTCCTGGAACTACAGTATTTTTCTACTACAAGCTAGTCATACCTGCATACAAGGATAATTGCAATGCTGTCATCTTTATGTTCCTTTAAAGGGACAGTTCAGTGGAAACGATCAATATTTGTTTAATTGTTAGTTTGTGTAATGCCTTCTTATTTATTCTACTTATTCTCTCTCATTTTGAAAAATCAGTTGATTTCATACCCTTTGCTGTTCCCTGCTGTTGACATTAGTGAGCTGACATTTCAGCTTTTAAAGGTCCTTCTTCTTCCCAGGATGCACCACATCCTTGGAATGTTCCTAACAGTAATTTTTACTGATTGGCTGTTGGATGGGTCAAAGATGCTCAGATCTCTACTGAGCAACTGAATCAACCCAGGCGCTGGCTCAAGGGCAAGACCATAACGGTCTCTACTAGGGGTCCTGCAAACAGGAAGTCAGTATTTCAGTTACATTTATTTATACACAGACAAAATGCTGAATTGGCAGATTAAGGTCATTGGGATGAAAAAATACTGCTCTTTTCTCTGAAAAGCATATGTATTTGCACTGAATTTCCTCTTTAATATCTTTCCTAATGTATCATGATATTGCTATAAATAACTCATCACATGTACACATCACTGTGTACTTATAATCTATGCTTTACCTTTGCATGTAGTATGTATGACTTTGTATAATATGTATTACCCTTGTATGTAATTAGGATTGTGTTATGTAAAGCACCACAGCGCTATACAAAATCCAAAATAATAATAATCTAATTTTGTAGCTTTGCATTGAAAAAACGATAAGCCCTTTCGTAATCTTAATGCACACAAAAAATGACTTGGGTAAGTAACCAGAAATTTGCTGTGACAAAACTTGTACTGCTTCTTCCGAGAGGCCTAAAAACAGGTAATGGTATACTTTGTATACATAGCTGACATGGCTTTATTGCATTTACATAGCATAATATTTTGTTGACTCTAGCCGCTATTATGCATTTCTGCTCAATTCATTGATGACAGGCATTCATTTAACTTATACATTTAATGATATACAAAATGTTAACATGGTAATTAATCAGACTTATCTTATTAAGGTTTTTATTTTGAACGTGACTATACAAACAACATTTATCTTCCAATCTTCTGAAGTTTGATTTTGCTATGGGATTAGGGATTTGTACACAGACGTTTCCCGTTATCTCCTTTTACAGATGAGCTGCCTAAAGTAAAATGCAAAAAGAAACAGTAAACTCCCCAAATAAATTAAAATTATAATAGTAATGAAGCACTTTCTCCTGTTTCCCATATTGGCCCCTCAGTACTTACCAAACTGCGATCCTGCAGCTGACGTGTCTCTCCTGTCAGCTCCTCAGTTCCCTCACCCTTGGCACTCCGCCGCATTAAACTCAATCTATCTAAAACGAAATTAGTCATTTCCTCCCCTAAACTAGGACCTAGTCCACCCTTCTCCATCTCAATTGACAATATGGTCATTAACCCAGTTGAATCTGCACGCTGCCTTGGAGTAATTTTTTGACTCATCTCTTTCCTTCCATCATCACATTAACAATGTCCCTAGGACGTGTCGTTTTCTCCTTATTGCCATGATTTGCAAGGGTTCATTTGTGGGGTTTAGTGTCCCTTTAAGGAAAACAAATGTGCTTAATATGATTTACAATAACTAATTATGTAATCGGGGTTAATTACACAAATGTATTGATCTGTGTAATTAAAAAGAAAATAATTGGGACTGTTTAAAGCTGTTTGAGGGCAGTTTAAACTGTAAACACATTTGTATTCATTTACACTTTTTTTTAGTACTGAGGTACAATTAATTTGATAAATGTAGGTACTTAGTACTAGCGCATAAGGAGTTATGGGAGAATTTAGGAGTTAGAAAGCTGAAGCTATAAGCAACTAAAATGTATTTTATTTTTGCATTAGTTTTTCTTAGAATAACTATAGCAATGCCTCAGTCATCAATTAAAATGGACCAAGTTTTGCTGCAAAGTTAGTTTTGTGATTTTGTGAAAATGGGGAGATTCACAAAAATCCTCTGTTTCTTAAGTGTATTTACAATTGCAATATATGCCATCAGGCGTCAACAGGGCTGCAACATCCATTCACAGATATTTTATGTGATAGATTGTGTTCTTGCCCCATGACTATAAAAAACACATTCTACACTCACAGCCTTTGTTGCAGTATGTTTGGGAGTAGAGATGGGCGAATTCTGTTTTGGATTTTAGGATTTTCGAAAAAAATCAGAAAATCTGAAAACAGACCCATAGAGGTCAATGGGGCAGAAAAAATCTGAAAGTTCTGAGTACAGTAAAGGTAGAAAAAGCATGTTAACTAACAGTAGATGGGTCTGTTAGTTACCATGTCTTACTAATTGTGGCGAACTGAAGTAGCCAGACGAAAACCTTGCATGCAAACCCTTTGTAAATGTGACATAGAGATGAACAAAATTAGTAAGCTCAATCGTGATTTTCACAGTTTTCATTTTTTATCATGATTTCCTTGTTTTCAACACCAAATTTTACATTTTTAACCTTGATTTTCAAATTTTCTGTGATTATTTTATAAGTTCCGACTTTAAAAATTTTGAAAATGTTTTAAAAACATTTTTTTTTTAAACTTATCTCCTGTTGCTAACCACTTTGTATATATACATATGGGTCAAAGTAGTCCTTATATTTCCTTATTGGGCTAAAATCTTAATCTCTTGGGCAGCAGGGTGGCTCAGTGGTTGTCCTGTGTTTAATGGCACATCATCAGACACAAGTGCTTTTATAAATAGGGCTCTCCATGCTGTCTAAATATAAACATTATCCGGCTTATGTAATAAAAGTTCTTATTGTTAAAAATGGTGCTAATTTTGCCCCAACCAAGAACTTTTAATACATAGGCCTGTATATTTTTTGATTGAGATGTTATCATTTACAATCACCTCTGTATATATTTTTACTAAGTGATTATGATTCTTTCTTTTGATAGATTCAAAGGGGCTTCAATGCACCATGTGTCCTGTGCAGCTCTTATAGGTGCTAACTAAGTAGTGTTAGCCCATGACTAAGGGTGGTGTTCTACCTGAAATGTGTAAGGCATTTACAATCCACTGTCTGTTTTGCTTTTACTGACCTGTAATAATGCGCCTGAGATTTTTTCAGGAGTGCTCGCTATCTTTCTTTAAATATATGTGTATAATTTATTGCCTTTAAAACTTACCTTAAATAATTTGAAAAAAAGGAAAAACCTTTGCATTTGAGGGAGGTACCTCTGTTGTTTGTATATCATTTTTTCAAAACATGGGTGCCCTACCCCTACATTGTGTATCTTGAAAAAAGGAGAGAAAGAGTAAACAGTGTAACTTTGTTGTTTGTTTCTCTGTGCTCCAAATTTATCCGATTCTGAATTGATTGTATCCATTTCCTGTGAACTCGTGTTTAAAACTGGTAACATGTAGTCCAGTTACTCTTTTACAATTGTTTTATTATATCTTTATAAATGGGCTATCCCCGAAATGTTGCTCCATTTGAACATGTGCAGTGTGCTTTTAGATGAAATTAACTAATATTTTTATGCTAGTGCTGCTGTATTTTGAGTATATTATATATATATATATATATATATATATATATATCATCCTAGATAATAAAACCAAGTGTGCATTCTGTGTCCGTGTGTGTGTCACTGCAGTTCCTTTGATTCACCACTAGAGAGAGTCTCTGCAGTTCCTATTGACTCACCACTAGAGGAGAGTGTCTGCAGTTCCTATGACTCACCACTAGAGGGAGAAACACAGGAAACACACGGAGGGAGAACAGCAATTAAACATACAGCAGGTAAGGTTGCTTGGGACAGAGGGGTCCCTGGATTTGGGACAGAGGGGGGGCCTGATTCGGGACAGATGGGGGACCCTTAGATTTGGGACAGAGGGCCTTGGATTTGGACAGAGGGGGATCCCTGGATTTGGGACAGAGGGGGCCTCTGGGTTTGGGACAGAGGGGGTACTCTGGCCTTGGGACACTAAGAGGGTACTCTGACCTTGGGACACTAAGAGGGTACTCTGGCCTTGGGACACTAAGAGGGTACTCTGGCCTTGGGACACAAAGAGGGTACTCTGGCCTTGGGACATAAAGAGGGTACTCTGGCCTTGGGACATGGAGGAGGACTATGGCCTTGGGACACTAAGGGGGCACTCCTGTGCTTCTAGCGCCCTTTATTGTAGCGGGCTTAATGTCAGTATATATATTATATTATATATATATATATATATATATATATATATTCGTTGTAAGCAGCGGGCACTCCAAATGGATTCACATGCCTGGGTGCACTATCCAAAGATATATGGAGAATAATGGGAAACGGTGGCACTCACAGGTCTTCTCAAACAAACATGGGGTTTATTAACACATGGAAGTTAACATGTTTCCACCCCAAATACGGGGCCATCTTCAGAACATCCGAACACAATAACGCAATGGTTTTTAATACCATGCTAACACCAATCAACACGAGTGAGGGGGCGTGGGCAAGTGACGCAAGTGATACATCATCCCTGAGGAGGAGGGCGTGTGTACGAGTAATCAACACTATAAGGTGTGTACTGAGTAATCTATTAATAGGTGCTGACCAGTAGATGAGTGAACATGAACCAGTGACACAAGTGCTGGAAAGTGAGTGATTGAAGAGCATGACCCAATTGCTGCTACAACATATATTGTGGATCTCTCATGACGGAAACACAGTGTGGAGACATCAGCTGCCGAGTCATAAAGTGCTGGCGTGCATGAAGTGACAAGTGCATATCAACCTGTAAAAATAAATAAGTAACTGACAATATATACAAAGATATGTTCCATATGTAACTACTAAATACTTCATAAAAATAAAATGACATCATTAAATAAACGAGTACATACAAATCGACTACTAACATATAAGTTAGAGTTATACCGATGAATGAGAAATATTGTATAAATGAGACGGAGCCAAGAGGCAAGTAGTGGCAAAAAGATGCACTGAGTCCATGTGGTATAAAGCAACTATTAAATGGAATATAGCAAAAGAGTGTACTGCGGATTAACAAATGTCACCTAATGCAGAGATAGAGCAATCAAGAAGATGGACACAAAGATGCTAAAATAACTGAAGTAAGTGATGGAAACAGAGGTACTTCAATGGCTATAGTAAGAGATGGAAACAAATGTATGATGAGCTAGAAGCCAGAGGTAAGTATGTATGAAGAATGAAATAACCTTAATGAAATTAATGTACATAGAATCGCTCTGTAAGGGATTATAAAGCAGTGGCTAGCTGCTTCACTAGACGTTCTAGAGGAGAAGGAGGAATCTATGGTCTAATCTGCAAGTGAAGCATCTGAAAACCAAAAAAGGGTATAAACACACCTAAAAAGGAGCTAGATGAGCAGCTCTAACAAGAAAGACAGTTAAGAGAAAACTAAATCGTAGTGATAATAATAATGTAGAAGACTCGATATGTTCGTAGTGACAGTTTAAGTGCAAAACTATGATATAAAATGAGTGAATAGGAAATTTCTCCTTTTACTTCACATTATTCATTTGGGTACCAGTGAAGTTTCTATTCACTCATTTTATATCATAGTTTTGCACTTAAACTGTCACTGGTTCACTCATCTACTGGTCAGCACCTATTAATAGGTTACTCAGTACACACCTTACAGTGTTGATTACTCGTACACACGCTCTCCTCCTCAGGGATGACGTATCTCTTATGTCACTTGCCCACGCCCCCTCACTCGTGTTGATTGGTATTAGCATGGTATTTAAACCATTTCGTTATTGTGTTCGGATGTTCTGAAGACGGCCCCGCGTTTGGGGCAGAAACATGTTAACTTCCATGTGTTAATAAACCCCATGTTTGTTTGAGAAGATCTGTGAGTGCCACCGTTTCCCATTTATATATATATATTTATATTATATAAATATATATATATATCTCCATAGGAGATTGCATAGAGTTTTTAGGAGCTACAAAAGAGGTGGGGGGGGGTATATGATATTACATATAGGAAAGGTGTTTATGTATACTATCTCACTATTACCATTTAAATGACCATCAGTAAATGTATATAAGGAATAGCACTGACTTATATCAGGTACAACACAAAATATACAAAATACACAATCTTACTTACGGAGCTGAGATCCCTATTTGAACATGGTTTGGTCAAAATAGGAGGTTAAACCACACCCCTGGGTCTGCTCCATGTGAAAGGAAGTGTAATTCAGAAAAGGTTTCTGTCTGCTAAACAGGATGTGATGTGTATTGTAATGTTGAATTGTCTGAGGAAGGTACCACACGGGTACCGAAACGTTACACGTGTGAATAAACACACTGGAGATTATCAAAGACTGGAGTGCGCTATTTCTTGTGACTGCATGTGATTGAGCGGCCAGTGGCTATGGCCTAATAGTGGCACCCAGCATTTTGAATCTGTTTAAGGGGTGTGCGGTGACCAAATACTTACACTTTTGTGTATTGTAATGAACATATACACCAAGGCTTCTTATATACCACCTCCAGCCTGCAGGTGGTGTTAGTGAGTAATAAAAGACTAGATATCCCTACTCTTTGTGGCTAGGAGTATTGAAAGTGAAAGTAGATTGTGGTGTGTGCTTTGGAGTGATATTGACTGCAACACTAGATCCTGTGTATACGATCCTGTTACCACCTGTTGGGAGGACAGATTATTGGACAGACAATTTACCTTATTGGATACAAACTCTGAGGCAACAGATAAGTGTACACCAACTTACAAGGACACACAATATACAAGCCTGGTCAATATTCAAAGTGGTGAACCATAGACAGGGACATCCCTGATTACTGCATATGTTGTGTGAGAACCTGTTTATGTGCACTGTCTGCTTTGTGCCAGACCACCAGAATAACCTACTGTGTGCCATGTCCTTGTACCTGCAGATGACATTTTCCAATTAGACTCAGTAGCTCTACCAGACCCAGTTGCCAAACCTATTTTTAGACCTGATCCCTTTGATAGGGTAACTAGGGAGTGGACTGATTGGCTACAACAATAGCCAATCAGTAGCCACTACTAATGGTTGGCATGAAGGTGCTCCCTTGCAAGTCCTTAGCCTTTTGCTTAGTGGTAAAACCAGGCAGGTATACCAAGGATTTACTGTAATACATAAAGGTTTAAAAATCTTTGTTTAAACCCTGAGGATATAGCGATTTCAAATAATGTGTCCACCATATTTTCCTTTTACGCAAAATGAATTCCCTATTCCTACCATGTCTAAGACAAGGGATTTTCTCAAGCCAATAAACTTTAAATTTGATTTGCTATGTCCGGACAAAGTAAGCAGATACTGGCTATTTTGTATTCCCCAATAGAATACTGGATTTATGCTGGGACAGAACTCTCACCTTGACTGGCTAAATAGTAAAAGTAAAAAATCCTCAAAAACAAAAAAGTTTTACCTGTGGTCGGATTGGTAAGCACTTTTGTGTTAATGTCAATGACATTTTGACACTGGTTACAGGATCTAAATAGAAACATATCCATCACATGGGTACAAAAATGATCGTCTTATGTCCCATTCTGGAGAAATCTGAATGAAGCAGATGATTTGAAACTGAACATAAGAAAAGCAGCATGATGGGTATGTTTCCAAGTAAATTCTATAACCAGTGAGCAAGAAAGGCAAATCATGTTTCTAATTATATTTTAGTGTGAAGCTACAAGATGGTCTGTCGATATATGCCAACACATAAAGACAGTTGTTCTCTTGTTAATACTGGATATACACTTTCTTTTTATATAGAAGTGATAATAATCATGAAAAAGTTAGACTAACTCTTCACAACATTCTAAGAGATATGAAGTAAAAACCAATGAAACTAAGTAACTTGTCAGGACTTTAGTTGATGAAGCTTTCTGTTAAAAATAAAGTGAAATAAACAGTTTGAAATAAAAAAAAAAACGGCAAGCTCCCTAATAGTTAATTACTTAATAAGACATGATTACTTTAGATGCATAAGTAACGTTCAAAGTGTGGATCCATCTGACATTCCATTCTATACTTGACTGGGCTGGGTCTATGGGTCCCTCTTTCTCCTCCCAGGTAATTTCCCTTTATACATTTCCATTACTACCTGATTAGTGTGTAGCAAAATTTAAACTTGCTTGAATGTTAAAAGATCTATTGGATCGTTAATTTTTATCCATACCACAGATTCGCCAATTGACACCCAAAGCTCTTGAATTAGGAATAACTGATGCTAGTCTATGACCACCTTAAGACTTCACAACTAGAAAAAACAAATATGTACATTTTCAATGCTCAAAATGTAACTTTTTATGGCCAAATTTTACAGTTAATGGGCTCCATTTATCGTTACTTACACGTTTGGGTTTTTGGCAAACCTTATTATATATGGCACTAGCCGTGCTGGTAAATTTCACACCATATACTTTAGATATACATGTGAAATGTACAATTTTATAAAATAATTTGAGTAAAATCCTTTGCTAGCAAGTAAAGAGCAGAGATCTGTACATTGTCTGAAAGTAAAAAAGTCAACTCATCTCTGTATAGAAAAATTAATTCAAACGGGAAACTTTTGTTGTTATTACAGTTTGCTGAAAATCTTGTTTTTACATATAGACAGTTTTCTAAAATGTGAGGGCATACAGTATGGCAGGTATGGCAGGTTTGGTAGGCTTAAAATTTTACCTATTAAAAGCATAAACAAACAAGCTTGGCCTTAGCTTTTATCATTGTATTAACATTATTGACGTATTCCAGTTTTGAACCAAACTGGTTTAAAGATGAAACTTTTGGGATTTTAAAGGGTGGAACTTTGCAAATTTTCACGAAAATGAGGTACAAAAAATTTAATATGTGATGTCAAAATGTGGTGTAGAAAATTTGAAATTCAGTTTTTAAATTCGATGTCGAAGATGGAAAAATTCTGTAGAAAATTTGTGTTTTTAACAAATATTCAGGGTTATTCAATAAAAGTTCTTATTGTTTAAAATGGTGCTAATTTTGCCTCAACCAATCAGATGTAAGCTTTCAAATATTAAATAAAATCTGATTGGTTGGGGCAAACCATTTTAAACGATAAGAACTTTTATTGAATCTCCCTGATAGTTTTACATAAAGAACATTGTAGAATATAGAGATAGCTTTATTTGTTTTTTGGGATTTGGATGAATTGTTGTCATTATAGTCTAAGGGGCATATTTATAAAGGTTCGTTAACTTTTCGCGGCCGTTTTCGCGGACATTAACGCATAATCGCGTTTAACGCGATTTATAAAAGTCCGAAAACGGCCGCGAAAAATTAACGAAGCGTTAACCCTTCGCGGCGATACTTACCTGTTACCGCCACTTCTATTTAGAAAGCGGCGGTACTGGTTTCGCTCGGCTAGTATCGGCTGTTTTACTTCGCCACCTTGAAGGTGGCGAAGTCAGCCGATACTAGCCTCCCGCGGCGGGGATGGGCAGGCAACCCGCAGCGGGTGGTCGCACCCGCCCCGGGAGACACGCCCACCCCGCCCACACACCCCGCGGCGGCAGCCCCTCCCAACCCGTTCCCCGCTCGCGGCAATCTCGGAACGGGAGGCTAGGAGGGGCTGCCGGGAAGGGGCCGCAGCAGGTGGTCGCGGGTAGGGGAAGGGAGGGAGCCGCTGGGAGGGGTGGAGGCTCCCTCCAGCGGGGCCCTGAGATTTCAGAACTTTCCAGAAATCTGATTGGTTAATGTAAAGCAAGTATTAAAAAATTGACCAATCAGAAACGGATTATGGATTTCTGCAAACCTATATAAAAAGGAGCTTTCCGCCGCGGAACTCAGATGCCATCGCAGTAGATGGCTGAAGAAAGAAGAAAGAAGCGGCTGGCAACATCGGCTCCGCTGAGTGGGGTTGGTGTCGCCAGCCCGAAGACGTCGCGTCGGATCAAGACGCCGGCAACATCAGCCTCGTTGAGGTCGCCGGCGCCCACCGGGGGTACCCCTGGCAGCCGCAGGGGTACCTCTCGGGGGTCGGCGGCCTCAGCGGAGCTGGTGTCGCCGGGACTGGAAGAAAGAAGACGCCGCCCAAGGGCTCTTTTAAGAGCCGCACTGGGGGTCCCGGTTCGAGCTGCGGGACCCCCGCCAAAGGCACTTGTCAGTGCCGCAAGGGCCCTTATAAGGGCCGGGGAGGGGGGTCCCGTTTCGAGCTGCGGGACCCCTTAAGCCCCAAAGGGCTCTTGTCAGAGCCGCAAGGGCACTTGTAAGTGCCGCAAAGGCCCTTACAAGGGCCGGGGAGGGGGGGTCCCGGTTCGAGCTGCGGGACCCCCTAAGCCCCAAAAGGCCCTTTTCAGGGCCCCGCTGGAGGGAGCCTCCACCCCTCCCAGAGGCCATCCCTCACTTCCTCACCGGGAGCGGCCGGGGCGGGGGGCTTGGAGGGGGTGCGCGGGGGTGGTCGCGACACCTGCTGCGGCCCCTCCCGGCAGCCCTCCTAGCCTCCGTTCCGGATTGCCGCGAGCGGGGAACGGGTGGGAGGGGCTGCTGGGAAGCGGCGGGGGTGGTCGCCGCCGCCGCCGCGGGGTGTGTGGACAGGGTTGGCGTATGCCCCGCCCCCTTGGGAGAGGCGTCGGGAAGGGATTTTAAGCTTAAAATTACCGCAGCACATCGCGGCGCGATACTACGCGGGAATGGCGCTCGCCGTTATAAATATGGCGATGCGCTATTTTCACGGCCGCGATGTGCGGCGGTAATTTTTTGCCGCTATTTTCGGTGCTTTATAAATATGCCCCTAAATCTTAGATTTGTTTTTGGTTATAAAAACAATTATCTGTAAATGTTCTAGAAGTCTATGGAATTTTTTTTTTTGTCATTCAAATTTATTTAAGGGCAACTCCCCCCTCATAAGAACATCTTTTAGAAAGAATGCCCTTTTAAATTATGTTGTTTCATAGTTTGTCCTATGAATTCATTACTGTAGCCTGCTATGCTTCTGGATGCCTCATGGAAACTGAGCCATTTAGAAACCTGTAAGAGCCTTTACTGAGCCTGGGCATGCTCAGAAGAGGCAGACAGGGGATTAACATTCAGTCATTGGCTGTGATGTCAACTGTCAAATCCATAACTGACATACTAACTGGAATAACCAGGAAGCAGAAACAGGGAAACAGGACAGGATTGTGCAGGATTCAGGTTAGACTTAGATCTTTCCCCCAAAAGATTTCAAACTATTACCGTTTAGGGTTTTGGGTGGTGATTTACCTGTATGTAAGTTTTCATTTGGGGGTTGGACTTGCCCTTTAAGGTTTAATATTAACAATTCCATACTATTATTGGTATGTGTTCTTAGGCTTCCAATACTCAAACAGTGGTAGATAACATCTCTTAAAAAACATCACTCAAAAGTAAAAGTTAAAATTATAGTCTTTTTTTCTATTAAAGTAATGACAAAAGGCAGGGGAATATGTAAATTCACACATTTGCAAAAATTGTCAAAAGGAATGTTAATTAGCACACATATTTATCAATGGTCAGATCAGTTTTTAAATCATTTAGGATTAATACCAAAACATGAAATCTTTAAGGAAGAAGAATGAAATATCAGTTTTATTTCCATCGTCCCAATTAGCAAGTTATCTGCAGGTGTGAGGAGCTGCCATGTTATCTTTTATGTTATCAAGCGTCATTTCACACACATTCTTGCTGGTTTTATTACATGCCTGTTCTAAATTAGAAAAGAAATTAGCTTCAGTCCTACACATTTTATGTTTGAATCCTAAAATGGAAGAATAAAATCTGTAGGATAGATGGTTGGATGGCTGGGTGGATAGATAGAGAGATAAATAGATAGATAGATAGATAGATAGATAGATAGATAGATAGATAGATAGATAGATAGATGATAGATAGATAGATAGATAGATAGATAGATAGATAGATAGATAGATAGATAGATAGATATGATAGGTACGATAGATAGATAGATAGATAGATAGATAGATAGATAGATAGATGATAGATAGATAGATAGATAGATACAATAGATAGATAGATAGATAGATAGATAGATAGATAGATAGATAGATAGATAAGATAGGTACGATAGATAGACAGTTTTGGTCACCCTCTCAGACCTCAAGCCATAGAGAAGGTGACCAAAACATTGCTATCTGTTTCTTTGCACATTAAATAAAAGATTGTTTTTGCACTAGTCCTGTGAGTGCCCTATGTAAAAATTTTACATATTTTATATACAGTAGTATCCAGGCATTTTGAATTTTTGGTTCTGTTTTCAGTTATAACATAGTGAATAGACTAAAGTTTGATGATTGAAAGAAAAATCTACAAGGAGGTTTAGTAATGCAACAGAGCTTATTTTACCTGTACTCATTCCCGTGATGCAGGGAGCTACACTGCAGGGGTTTTATGCCTAAATTCATACAAAGTAGCACAAAATGCAACTTTATTGATTCAATCGTTGGACTTGATGGACGTATGTTTTATTCAACCTTAATTAATTACTATAAAAAAATTACACTTTAAAAAGTCCCACCCACCCACCCCATAAAAAAAAGACTTTTAATGTCTGAATACTTGTCAATTATTATTTTATTGTTAAGGCTTTACCTTCTGTTAAGTTATTTATTTCTTGTGTCACAGCCTAGCAGCAGATATTTAATGACACATTTTGCCAGGACAGGCAAATCCTGGCAAAAAGGGGGACAGTCCAAAACTCACGGTTTGTATTATCCCCGCCAGCACATTGTTTCTAATGAATTATTTAACTTTATGCTCAATAAGCTAAGGCTTTTTTTGAACCCAAAAATGTTTGGTCTGTGTTTATTATAAGATGAAATGGGGGGGGGGGTAGATCGGGCCACTGTTTTAAGTTATGTTTATTGTATGAGTAAATTCAGGTTTAATTTCGGAATTTGGTCTTAAAAGCCATGGCCACTGCAAATAATAAGAGAGAAAATTATAGTTTTTTTGCAACATGTTTATAGCCTGAAACCAATTCTTACGGATTTTCAATATAGGTGTTTAAGACAGTGCTAAAGAAATCTGAAGAAATGGCAACTTGGAAACGAATGAGCAGAATTTCCAGTAAAAAGCTGTCAGCACTTGTCTATAAACATTCTAAGCAAGAGAAGGAAATTACTTGTCATTAATACTCAGCATCTGGTAGAGTCATCCAGCACCATCCAGATTCAAACCTTTATGGTATACATACAGTCACAGTATGAATATATTGAGCACACTGCTTTAATCTCCCAAAAGAACAAATAAGAGTTATTCAACCATTGGTAAAATGTGTACTACGGTAACAGTATATGAGAAAGTAATAACCCACTTTTACTATAGATTATCTATGACATGTGGTCAATTTTTTTTAATTTAATTGGGATTAATGTGGTTTATAGAATATTTTGTGTAATATATTGTACTTTCCTGTTTCATGGTATCGGTAAGGGACATTATCACCTTGAGTGTGTTAAAAGGGAAGAAACGTAGGGTTCTTTGTAACATATTAAGGTTAGTTGATTGCTTTGTTTGTTGGATCAATATAAGAATGTGAATTAAAGGGATCTTATCAGAACTATTCCTTGCAGCTAACAGAAAGAGAAAGCAAAGGAAATTAGACGGTTTCAGAACTGAAAATGCTGAGAGTTTGATGGTGCTGCTGTCAGATTTTGAAGGCAAGTAATGTGTCGTTCAAGCAAAACAGGAGAGATAACAGAGAGGTCACACTTTGGATGACTTTTACTTGGGCAAGTGATTGGTACGTCAATTATTTGTAGAAACAAACAAACCATATATATTAATATATACAAAGGAAGTATAAGCTTGACAAAGGTCCCTAAAATGGGAATAAAATGCTGCTAATGTACATGTTATGACCTGCAATGAACATTCTCATTGTTGTGTTGGTATTGTTACATACATTTACTGTTATATAGTGGTGGCAAGGTTAGAGGGGGTTGTTTTGATATATTTGATCCTAATGCCTAATTGTGGCAGAAATACTTGATCGATTGTTGTGTATCAGTAAACTCATGGAGGACCCTGTTCCTTTTTTTTAAGATAAAAAAAATACTGACCAGAAGTTCTAGACTATTTAAAAGAATAATAATTCAGATGTTATATGAAGGTCATGGAGAATCTTAGTTAAGATTCTCATGTTAAGTTAAGTTAATTAAGATATCATTATATTTTATTTAATATAATTAACATTTGATGAGTCTAGTGCCACTGATGAACTTAGCTCAGCACCAGCTTTAAAGGGAACTTTTTTTTAAAAATCATATGTGAATGCTTTTCTCCCAAGAACACCTTTACATTGTAAATTCTGCTTTAGTTAGTTGCATTTATAACACCTTGAAATAGATTCTAAAACTAAGAAGGCATCCATTGTTGTGCCAGTACTTACAGTCCATGTTGTTGCCCATGTCCCTAACCCAGTATTTACTGTTTCTTTTCTACAGATGTCTCCACACCAATATGGAAGTCCCTGTTAGACTTTGAAGCTGCTTGTTTCCATGCCAGTTGATTCTCCAGCCAGCATGTATTGTGGAAGTCTAAAAGGACCCCCCTCCCTAGCACTTGTGAGTGCCCTGTGGCCCTGGAAGGGCCCTTGTGGCACTGACAAGTGCCCTTTGGGGCTAAGGTTCCCCACTCAAACTGGGACGCCACTCCCCGGCACTTATTACTCTTGCGGCACGGACAAAGTGCCTTCGTTTGGGTTCGCAGCTTGCAACTAGGACCCCCATTGGCTCTTATAAGTGCCCGGTGGGGGGTTGGCCACACAACCCCATGATGGGGGTGTGCAGCCAAATGGGCCATACATAAATGGGGGAGGGGAAACCTTCCTGACTCCAAATGACAATAGGAAAGCATCAACCAGACTTAGGGGTGATTCAATAAATGCTCTTATCTTAAAATGGTGCTAATTTTGCCCAACCAATCAGATGTTAGCTTTCAAATGTTCAATAATTCTGATTGGTTGGGGCAAAATTAGCACCTTTTTAACGATAAGAACTTTTATTGAATCTCCCTGCATATATATTAATACCAGTAATTCTCAATATTTTTTAGTTTTACAACATTTTGCCCCACTTTTAAAAACCAGAGGTATAAACATCACAAGTCCCATAGTATAAATATTGATTAAGGGCATGTCCAGCCCTTTCACTAACTTTTTGCCAAATAATAGTTTACCTTCTCCCAGCCTCAACCCCTATAAATGATTTGTTAAAAAGTGCCCTGATAGTTACTTACCTTCCCTCTCTCTTCACTACAATCCCACCCTCTGCTTGCATAGAAGGCAAGCAGGGGGCGGGACCGCAGCCGCGTCTGTGATTGGCTGAGAGGCAGACACAACGGACGCGGCTGCGGGCTGCACAGAACGCCGGAGGATAGAGGAAGGTAAGTAACTATTGGGGCACTTTCTAAGAAATTATTTATAGCGGTTGGGGCCGGGGGAAGTTAAACTATTATTTGGCAAAGGGAATTACACTGGGGAGGATCGCAAAACAAGAGGGAGGGGGGGGAAGAAGGGCTGTAGTGCGCATGCCAAACTTCTACCGGAGGGGAGACAGGAGGCAAGTACTATAGGACTCTGCTATCCTCCTGGTGGGCAGTTTTGGGACTTGGGGGGGGGGGATTACTGGAGAACCATTTGAAGCTGGGAAGTAAGGTAAGGATTTTTATTCACTACAGATTGGGGCCAGTAGTGAGGGAATTATAGGTTTGGGGTGGACATGCCCTATAAATATCAAATATTAATTTCTGATAACTAATGTTTTGTTGCAATGGGAATTGCTCTCTGGGTTCTCTTTTATGCTTCTTCCTAAAAAAATTATCTCGTTATCCATTAAATTATAAAGCAGTTCCCGTGTTCTAAAAAGATCCACGTGGAACACTTATAGACATTATGGGAAAGTCTAGCAAATTCCAGGCCCAATGGCATATGCAGAGCTGTTCAAAGACTTTTAACTTGGGACTGCCTTTTTATACAGTACAAATCAACCAATTACACTTCCATTTATAGCGGGAGGCAGATGCAGTAAATTGGCTTCTCTGAAATATTACAGATAGATGTAATATCGTGTTAGCCTGATAACGATATTTTTGTGCTACTTACCCCGAAAACAAATGTATTTTAAAGCCTTTGTTACTTTCTGCCCTTCTTACCTGCCTCTTTCCTATAATACAGTAACTCACACTAAGTTAGAACTGAGCATGGTACGTATTACATCTCCTTAAATGTTGGGTATTTAGACAGACTTGCCAGACTATAATTAAAAACAGAACTCTTTGTTTTGAGGTATAAATGCTATAATTTCCACACAGTTCTGACAGTATACTCCTCCATTCACATTAGGTGAAGAATTATAGTGTGTCTTTCCCCGGTAGCCATATTGTGAAGTTGTTGGGGTTTTTTTTTTTTTTATGGAAATCTCTCTGGTACTAACAAACCTATAACTCTGACCACGAGGAAGGCAGTTCAGTGGTAGAGCCGAATGCTGACAGGCCATTTCTATCCTGTCAGAATAAAATACTAATGCATCTCCTATCACTTCTGACATTGCTTTCTTATTTTCTGCATAGCAAGGTCATGCTCAAATTAACATGCAGAGGACAAAGGACAACATTTTCTTAAAAAAAAAATCTTTACATGGATTGCTTTTTGTAGAATATTCCAAAGCCAGGCAATTTGTGCCTGAATATTGGGTCATGGGAATTAACAGGATATCATATAGGATCAATAAGATAAACACAGAAATTGATCCTTTCACCATCCGCAAGTGGTTTTTTGTATGTAGTAAATAACAGTGTGGTTGTACATATTGATTGTTACCAGTCTTGTACGGCCATTACATATTTTTATGACCGCAATGTTAAGGATTGATATTGTAATTTAACACCTTTACCCCTTCTATGGTCTTTTACAAGATGAATACTATTGATCATCATTTCTAGGCATAATAATATGGCTGCACATTTTATTGGAACGGCGCCCCTTTTCCAACTCCAAAAAAAAAAAAAAACACACACGCTAGCCTGACCACCTCTTTGCATTAGTCTTCACATGAAACCTTTTGGACTTTATACACGTAAAGGAAAACTTACGGTAATAATTACTTGGTCCATTCATACACGTAAGTAGCCCTTACTCTGGGTGTGTGTTGCTGCATGCCTTCAATCCAGATAAAGTATTTCCCTCTCAATCTTAACTGGCTCCTCCTTCTAGCTGACATGACTTTCTAAGAATCAAAACTGGAAGGGGGAAGTCAAACCATGTATCACACATCCCATTTGTCACATTTTAGTACAGCAAAACTGCACAGAGAAGATTTTATGATAATAAGACACTTGATTGACAGCCAAAATGTAAGATATTTCTAAAGATATCTAAAGAAATAAGGTGCAGATCTACAAAAACCTGTTAGCAACAAAACCATTAAACCATATAGTTAGAGTTGGGAAGAATTATAGTCCAGCAATTAAAACCTGTGGGTCTAGGATTCAGCTTCCATAAAACAACGCTCTTTATATTCAGTGCCTTCACATGCTCTACTGCACAGCACAGAGACCTACCTCTGTTGGGCTCAGCAGTCCTCTCTTAGGCAGGCCACACTAGGTGCCTATAATCATGATTCGATCGCAATTTCACTTTTAAAAGTGGACATTAGTGTGGCCCAATTGATGTGGTCACACTATTTCACTGCCACGCGCTGCGCATGTGATCCAATATTCGGATCACATGCGATCTGCATTTTTTGCTCCGAATGCACAACATTGCACGATTGCAGCATACACAAGAGTGGTCAGAAACGTGTGCGCACATTAACCCTCCCTTTCAGACCATTTCCAGCGTGATCATGCTGTTACAGTGTGGCCTCACCTTACAAGTGAACAGGGATTTACAGTTTTTTTTAAAACAATATCAATAGAGTTAAAATTACAGACAATATTTTGGGTGATCAGTTGAAATATTGGTCTTGTCAATCGGCTGGGCCACATATTGACATTGTGTACCAACCCTTTATTAATGGAGTTTGACAAATTATTTTGGGCAACCAAGCCATACATTCAACGTAGAGCTTGGATTCATGGTCCTGCATTACATACACTTTGAATTAAAACAAAACTTGCTTTAGTTTCTATTTCCAGATTTGAAAACTCCATTGTACATATACATTGTTGGTCCTGTGGGTTGACGGTATTAGGTACGTTTCCTTCTTGTTTTAATGCTTTATCCAATATATGGTCTGGATATCCCCCAGCCCAAATCTGTTACACATTTCTGTATTTGCAGAGTTATTCTTTATAACCCTACAGTATGTGATATTGGTAAAGGTTTTTTTTAGAGCTGGAGGGTGATGGCTCTGGAAGCGCAATAAAGTATTGTAGCCAGTTCTTTTTTAAATAGTGTAAATTTTAACTTGTGTGATTTTATTGCACCAAAATGTCATAAATAGCTTTTTCCATCTTAAAGTCCGTTAACTCATGTACAAAGGGTTAACGTGACTAAGACATAACTTACGGCGGTATGCAAAAACTGTGTTTTGCAACCACCACAGGGATGTACCGAGCTGGTAATGGCTCTTTAAAACAATTTAAAGGGTCGTACACGCGCTCAATTTGTGATCGAGCGTGTGTATGAACCTTAACACCATCAATAGCTTTTTTGACAATTTTGATATTGAAATGTTGTGGTTTTGTCAAAATTCGGTTTGACATTTGAAAGCCAAAACTAGGTCAAACCCCCAGCTTATTCATAAGAGGTGCAAAAATTTGCCTAAACTGTTAATTGCCTAACCAATCGAGATACCTATTATTGATCTACTACAGTAATGAAAACTTTGATAACATCTGATGTTGATGCAGATTAAAGGCATGTCCACCCCCAAAACTATAATCCCCCCAACTACAGGCCCCATTGTGTAGTGTAGTTTAATCCTTACCTCACATCCCAGCTCCATATGGTTTCCAGTAGTTCCCCCCAAAGTCCCAAAAACTGCCCACCAGGAGGATAGCAGAGTCCATATAGGACTCTGCCTCCTACCTGGCCTCAGGGAGAAGTTTGGCATGCGTACTGCAGCCCTTCTCCCCCTACCTCCCCCTCCCTCTCCCTCCCTCTCCGGATTCCCTCCTCCTAGCATTAATCCCCTTTAATATAGTAATTCCCCTGGTCCCCCAGCCCCAACCGCATCATTTTTATTTTTAAATGGCCCCAAACTTTTACTTACCTCCCTCTTTCCTCCGCTGCACTGAATTGGCTGCCGCTCAGCCAATCACAGAGACGACTGCCGGTCCCGCGCCTCTGCTTGCATTCTCACAAGCAGAGGGCCGGCAGCGCGGCGAAGAAGAGGGAGGTAAGTAAAAGTTGGGGCACTTTCTAAATAAAAATGATGCGGTTGGGCTGGGGGACCAGGGGGAAGGCTATATAAAAAATAGATTTAAGGTGGACATACCCTTTAGAACACAGGCAAATCTTGCACCTCTTATTGAACAAGGCCCTGCAATACACACATAATAATTTCATAATTGATGCCAGATGTTTCTGTGGTACTCTAAAGCTTCGTAAACACGTCCGACACATGTCCCCGTGTCAAGGGCACGACACGGCTGTTGCAGCTGATAATCGCACGTAGGTATGCGTTCTGTTGGGTGTCTACCATGCGAATCAACGAACAACTCACACATGTGACTACCGGCCAAAATAGACATTTGTCGCACCCATGTTTGTGCTCTGGGGTTGCCGGGTCATGTACATGGGATGCGCTGGAGAGTGGTTTTGAATCCCCATTAAACTGGGAATCATTTTAACATAATTTATGATGAAATCTTTGCCTAAAATGTTCTAAATCCAGTGCTGTAAATTTGTAGCACAGGGACAAAAGGAATAATGAAAATCATTGTGGAAGAAAAGTACAGTTTTCTGTAGGGAGCTAACTGCATCAGCACAACAATCAGAATGTAATTTTGCTCAACTTCTGGACATCTCTTCATTAAAGTTGGATCTGACCAAGTTTAGTTGTTAGCAACAAAAAAAAAATTATCCACACTTTGAATAAAAGAGATTCATTTCCCTTAACACAGCATGAAAGGATGCCTCAATTCCCTTTCTCTATTTTCACAGAATGTTTGCTCTTTAATCATATTTTTCATTATTATCTGTTGGATATCACACACTACAGTGCTCTTATATAATCAGGAACAAAATAAACTCCTTGTACTTGCGAAATATAAAGAGGTACGTAGTGGGGACGCTTGGTCGGTCTTTATCTAAACACATGTGGACTGAAGCAGTAAGTCGCCCACTGTATCTGAATCTTTATGACCTTATCCTGATCTGAAAGAGCTGTCATTGTGGAAACAAAAGTCTTTTATCTTACACATGGCCAGTTGCCTTATATGTTCAGATAATCTTTCTCTGGGTCCAAAGTAAATCCAAGAGTAATATGGTTTATAAAATACTTCATTGTTATAGACAATGCATCTGGACATCACTCAGGTTAATAAGCATTACCCATTAAAGAAGAAGGAAATGATTTAAAACACAACACCTGTGTTCTTGAATTGACATAATTGTTACTGGTTCAACAGCTGTATTTGGCTGATAATGACTGGTGCTGTGTGTCACTGGGTCACTGATAAGCTCAAGGTGAATGAGTCATCAATAGCCTGAGAAGAATTGGATAAACTATCTGAGGACTTAGGCAAAGATCTGGAAAATCTCTACTGTCATTGTGATAACAATATATTCCCCCTGACTACTGTATGTCTCAACTAGGATCAGAAAACTACAACTACTGAAGGCTGAATTACAACATTAAGAATTAGCTGAAGTAAAAGAAGATAAGTATTACGTATCAGTGCATGCACTGTATTAACTTGATTACCTTGACTATATTAGCTTGGTGCAGACCCTTTTAGTGCCACCTGCTATTAACAAATAGTTTGGGAAATAGAGCTGAGACCCTGATTTGGGTGTTTATGTATACTATCTCACTATTACATTTAAATGACCATCAGTAAATGTATATAAGGAATAGCACTGACTTATATCAGGTACAACACAAAATATACAAATCACCAATCTTACTTACGGAGCTGAGATCCCTATTTGAACATGGTTTGGTCAAAATAGGAGGTTACACCACACCCCTGGGTCTGCCCATGTGAAAGGAAGTGTAATTCAGAAAAGGTTTCTGTTTGCTAAACAGGATGTGATGTGTATTGTAATGTTGAATTGTCTGAGGAGGTACCACACGGGTACCGAAACGTTACACGTGTGAATAAACACACTGGAGATTATCAAGAACTGGAGTGCGCTATTTCTTGTGACTGCATGTGATTGACGGCCAGTGGCTATGGCCTAAGTGGCACCCGCCATTTTGAATCTGTTTAAGGGTGTGCGGTGACCAAATACTTACACTTTTGTGTATTGTAATGAACATATACACCAAGGCTCTTATATACCACCTCCAGCCTGCAGGTGGTGTTAGTGAGTATAAAAGACTAGAATCCCTACTCTTTGTGGCTAGGAGTATGAAAGTGAAAGTAGATTGTGGTGTGTGTTTGGAGTGTATTGACTGCAACACTAGATCCTGTGTATACGATCCTGTTACCACCTGTTGGGAGACAGATTATTGGACAGACAATTTACCTTATTGGATAAAACTCTGAGGCAACAGATAAGGTACACCAACTTACAAGGACACACAATATACAAGCCTGGTCAATATTCAAAGTGGTGAACCATAGACAGGGACATCCTGATATACTGCATATGTTGTGTGAGAACCTGTTTATGTGCACTGTCTGCTTTGTGCCAGACCACCAGAATAACCTACTGTGTGCCATGTCCTTGTACCTGCAGATGACATTTTCCAATTAGACTCAGTAGCTCTACCAGACCCAGTTGCCAAACCTATTTTTAAACCTGATCCCTTTGATAGGGTAACTAGGGAGTGGACTGATTGGCTACAACAATAGCCATCAGTAGCCACTACTAATGGTTGGCATGAAGGTGCTCCCTTGCAAGTCCTTAGCCTTTTGCTTAGTGGTAAAACCAGGCAGGTATACCAAGGATTTACTGTAATACATAAAGGTTTAAAAATCTGTTTAAACCCTGAGGATATAGCGATTTCAAATAATGTGTCCACCATATTTTCCTTTTACGCAAATGAATTCCCTATTCCTACCATGTCTAGAAAGGGATTTTCTCAAGCCATAAAACTTTAAATTTGATTTGCTATGTCCGGACAAGTAAGCAGATACTGGCTATTTTGTATTCCCCAATAGAATACTGGATTTATGCTGGGACAGAACTCTCACCTTGATGGCTAAATAGTAAAAGTAAAAAATCCTCAAAAACAAAAAAGTTTTACACCTGTGGTCGGATTGGTAAGCACTTTTGTGTTAATGTCAATGACATTTTGACACTGGTTACCAGGATCTAAATAGAAACATATCCATCACATGGGTAAAAATGATCGTCTTATGTCCCATTCTGGAGAAATCTGAATGAAGCAGATGATTTGAAACTGAACATAAGAAAAGCAGCATGATGGGTATGTTTCCAAGTAAATTCTATAACCAGTGAGCAAGAAAGGCAAATCATGTTTCTAATTATATTTTAGTGTGAAGCTACAAGATGGCTGTCGATATATGCCAACACATAAAGACAGTTGTTCTCTTGTTAATACTGGATATCACACTTTCTTTTTATATAGAAGTGATAATAATCATGAAAAGTTAGACTAACTCTTCACAACCATTCTAAGAGATATGAAGTAAAAACCAATGAAACTAAGTAACTTGTCAGGACTTTAGTTGATGAAGCTTTCTGTTAAAATAAAGTGAAATAACAGTTTTGAAATAAAAAAAAAACGGCAAGCTCCCTAATAGTTAATTACTAATAAGACATGATTACTTTAGATGCCTAAGTAACGTTCAAAGTGGTGGATCCATCTGACATTCCAGTAAATATCAGTAGACTGGGTCTATGGGTCCCTCTTTCTCCTCCCAGGTAATTTCCCTTTATACATTTCCATTACTACCTGATTAGTGTGTAGAAATTTAAACTTGCTTGAATGTTAAAAGATCTATTGGATCGTTAATTTTATCCATACCACAGATTCGCCAATTGACAACCCAAAGCTCTTGAATTAGGAATAACTGATGCTAGTCTATGACCACCTTTAGACTTCACAACTAGAAAAAACAAATATGTACATTTTCAATGCTCAAAATGTAACTTTTTATGGCCAAATTTTACAGTTAATGGGCTCCATTTATCGTTACTTACACGTTTGGGTTTTTGGCAAACCTTATATATATGGCACTAGCCGTGCTGGTAAATTTCACACCCTATACTTTAGATATACATGTGAAATGTACAATTTTATAAAATATTTGAGTAAAATCCTTTGCTAGAAGTAAAGAGCAGAGATCTGTACATTGTCTGAAAGTAAAAAAGTCAACTCATCTCTGTATAGAAAAATTAATTCAAACGGGAAATTTTGTTGTTATACAGTTTGCTGAAAATCTTGTTTTTACATATAGACAGTTTTCTAAAATGTGAGGGCATACAGTATGGCAGGTATGGCAGGTTTGGTAGGCTTAAAATTTTACCTATTAAAAGCATAAACAAACAAGCTTGGCCTTAGCTTTTATCATTGTATTAACATTATTGACGTATTCCAGTTTTGAACCAAACTGGTTTAAAGATGAAACTTTGGGATTTTAAAGGGTGGAACTTTGCAAATTTTCACCAAAAGAGGTACAAAAAATTTAATATGTGATGTCAAAATGTGGTGTAGAAAATTTGAAATTCAGTTTTAAATTCGATGTCGAGATGGAAAAATTCTGTAGAAAAATTGTGTTTTTTAACAAATATTCAGGGATTCAATAAAAGTTTCTATTGTTTAAAATGGTGCTAATTTTGCCTCAACCAATCCGATGTAAGCTTTCAAATATTAAATAAATCTGATTGGTTGGGGCAAACCATTTAAACGATAAGAATTTATTGAATCTCCCTGATAGTTTTACATAAAGAACATTGTAGAATATAGAGATAGCTTTATTTGTTTTTGGGATTGGATGAATTGTTGTCATTATAGTCTAAGGGGCATATTTATAAGGTTCGTTAACTTTCGCGGCCGTTTTCGTGTACATTAACGCAAAATCGCGTTTAACGCGATTTATAAAAGTCCGAAAACGGCCGCGAAAATATAACGAAGCGTTAACACCTTCGCGGAGCTACTTACCTGTTACCGCCCACTCTATTTATAAAGCGGCGGTACTGGTTTCGCTGGCTAGTATCGGCTGTTTTACTTCGCCACCTTGAAGGGTGGCGAAGTCAGCCGATATAGCCCCCGCGGCGGGGATGGGCAGGCAACCGCAGCGGTGGTCGCACCGCCCCGGGGACACGCCCACCCGCCCACACACCCCGCGGCTCCCCTCCCAACCCGTTCCCCGCTCGCGCAATCTGGAACGGGAGGCTAGGAGGGGCTGCCGGGAAGGGGCCGCAGCAGGTGGTGCGGTAGGGGAAGGGAGGGAGCCGCTGGGAGGGGTGGAGGCTCCCTCCAGCGGGGCCCTGAGTTTCAGAACTTTCCAGAAATCGATTGGTTAAGTTAAAGCAAGTATTAAAAAATTGACCAATCAGAAACGGATTATGGATTTCTGCAAACCTATATAAAAAGGAGCTTTCCGCCGCGGAACTCAGATGCCATCGCAGTAGATGGCTGAAGAAAGAAGAAAGAAAGGGCTGGCAACATCGGCTCCGCTGAGTGGGGTTGGTGTCGCCAGCCCGAAGACGTCGCGCCGCATCAAGACGCCGGCAACATCAGCCTCGTTGAGGTCGCTGGCGCCCACCGGGGGTACCCCTGGCAGCCGCAGGGGTACCTCTGGGGTCGCGGGCCTCAGCGGAGCTGGTGTCGCCGGGACTGGAAGAAAGAAGACGCCGCCCAAGGGCTCTTTTAGAGCCGCACTGGGGTCCCGGTTCGAGCTGCGGGACCCCCGCCAAGGCACTTGTCAGTGCGCAAGGGCCTATTAAGGGCCGGGGTGGGGGGTCCCGTTTCGAGCTGCGGGACCCCTTAAGCCCCAAAGGGCTCTTGTCAGAGCCGCAAGGGCACTTGTTGTGCCGCAAAGGCCTTTACAGGGGGGGAGGGGGGGTCCGGTTCGAGCTGCGGGACCCCCTAAGCCCCAAAAGGCCCTTTTCAGGGCCCCGCTGGAGGAGCTCCACCCCTCCCAGGGCTCCCTCCTTCCCCTCACCGGGAGCGGCCGGGGCGGGGGGCTTGGAGGGGGTGCGCGGGGGTGGTCGCGACCACCTGCTGCGGCCCCTTCCCGGCAGCCCTCCTAGCCTCCGTTCCGAGATTGCCGCGAGCGGGGAACGGGTGGGAGGGGCTGCTGGGAAGCGGCGGGGGTGGTCGCCGCCGCCGCCGCGGGGTGTGTTGGACAGGGTTGGCGTATGCCCCGCCCCCTTGGGAGAGGCGTCGGGAAGGGATTTTAAGCTTAAATTACCGCAGCACATCGCGGGCCCGATACTATCGCGGGAATGGCGCTCGCCGTTATAAATATGGCGATGCGCTATTTTCACGGCCGCGATGTGCGGCGGTAATTTTTTGCCGCTATTTTCGGTGCTTTATAAATATGCCCCTAAATCTTAGATTTGTTTTTGGTTTAAAAACAATTATCTGTAAATGTTCTAGAAGTCTTGGAATTTTTTTTTTTTGTCATTCAAATTTATTTAAGGGCAACTCCCCCTCATAAGAACATCTTTTAGAAAGAATGCCCTTTTTAAATTATGTTGTTCATAGTTTGTCCTATGAATTCATTACTGTAGCCTGCTATGCTTCTGGATGCCTCATGGAAACTGAGCCATTTAGAACCTGTAGAGCCTTTACTGAGCCTGGGCATGCTCAGAAGAGGCAGACAGGGGATTAACATTCAGATTGGCTGTGATGTCAACTGTAAATCCATAACTGACAGTTACTAACTGGAATAACCAGGAAGCAGAAACAAGGGAAACAGGACAGGATTGTGCAGGATTTCAGGTAGACTTAATTTTCAGATTTCAAACTATTACCGTTTAGGGTTTTGGGGGGTGATTACCTGTATGTAAGTTTTCATTTGGGGGTTGGACTTGCCCTTTAGGTTTAATATTAACAATCCATACTATTATTGGTATGTGTTCTTAGGCTTCCAATATCAAACAGTGGTAGATCATCTCTTAAAAACATCACTCAAAAGTAAAAGTTAAAATTATAGTCTTTTTTTCTATTAAAGTTGACAAAAGGCAGGGGAATATGAAATTCACACATTTGCAAAAATTGTCAAAAGGAATGTAATTAGCACACTATTTATCAATGGTCCGATCAGTTTTTAAATCATTTAGGATTAATACCAAAACATGAAATCTTTAAGGAAGAAGAATGAATATCAGTTTTATTTCCATCGTCCCAATTAGCAAGTTATCTGCAGGTGTGGGAGCTGCCATGTTATCTTTTATGTTCATCAGCGTCATTTCCACACATTCTTGCTGGTTTTATTACATGCCTGTTCTAAATTAGAAAAGAAATTAGCTTCAGTCCTACACATTTTATGTTTGAATCCTAAAATGGAAGAATAAAATCTGTAGATAGATGGTTGGATGGCTGGGTGGATAGATAGAGATAAATAGATAGATAGATAGATAGATATATAGATGATAGATAGATAGATGATAGATAGATAGATAGATAGATAGATAGAAATACAATAGATAGATACAATAGATAGATAGATAGATAGATAGATAGATAGATAGATAGATAGATAGATAGACGAGATATGATAGGTACGATAGATAGATAGATAGATAGATAGATAGATAGATAGATAGATGATAGATAGTAGATAGAATAGATAGAACGATAGATAGATAGATAGATAGATAGATAGATAGATAATAGATAGATAGAAGAAGATAGATGATAGGTACGATAGATAGACAGTTTGGTCACCCTCTCAGACCTAAAGCCATAGAGAAGGTGACCAAAACATTGCTATCTGTTTCTTTGCACATTAAATAAAAGATTGTTTTTGCACTAGTCCTGTGAGTGCCCTATGTAAAAATTTTACATATTTTATATCAGCAGTATCAGGCATTTGAATTTTGGTTCTGTTTTCAGTTTATAACATAGTGAATAGACTAAAGTTTGATGATTGAAAGAAAAATCTACAAGGAGATTTAGTAATGCAACAGAGCTTATTTACCTGTACTCATTCCCGTGATGCAGGAGCTACACTGCAGGGGTTTTATGCCTAATCATACAAAGTAGCACAAAAGCAACTTTATTGATTGAAGTCAGCCCATACTAGATCTGCTTTGTGCTTTTGTCAGTTTTGCTCATTACGTCAATTTCATTTAATTAATACAAATTTCTTTACACACAGTGGTGGTGCTTGATGCATACAGTACTATATTTTACAGTATTCGATAAATAAAACAATTGGGAGGTGGAGGCCTTTTAAAGTGGTTACAAGTCCTAGTTTTAGATCCTGCTGCTCAGATTGAATAGGAAAGTAGTGTAACAATAAAATGTGCTTTGCATAAAATACCGATCGTTATCGTAAAATAACGACCGGGTTTTTACCATAACGACCGTTATTTACCGATATCGTTAAATACCATCGTTATCGGTAAATACCGGTCGTTATTTACCGATAACGACCGTTATTTACGATAACGGTCGTTATTTACCGATAACGGTCGTTATTTACCATAACGGTCGTTATCGGTAAATAAAGACCGTTATCGGTAAATAACGACCGTTATCGGTAAATAACGACGTTATCGGTAATAACAACCGTTATCTGTAAATACGGTTCGTTATCGGTAAAACCCCGGTCGTTATTTTACGATAACGATCGGTATTTTACGATAACATAACGATTTTTTATAATATGGGCCCAAGGAGACTGTTGAAATGGTGTGAAATGGTTAGCCAAGACAGCACCCTTACCAGCAGAACGGATCTTAAACCCAGAACAGGTGTGTTTCCTACTGGACTTATGCATTATTACCACCTTTCAAACATAGGGATATGTTCTATAAGAAAAAACATGGATGTGCTATGGGATTTCCAGTTTCACCCATTGTGGCAAACCTTTACTTGAGGAAGTGGAAACACCAGCGCTTAATATATCTTTTGTATTCAATTAATCAACTGCCTTGAAATGTGTTCTTGAAGACGTTTGCTAGTCATCCGACTGGCTTTCTCAATTCAGAATGACTGAATTCAGTCATTCTGAATTGGAAAGCCAGTCGATGACTAGCGAAA
Source organism: Hymenochirus boettgeri (assembly GCA_019447015.1). Lineage (NCBI taxonomy): Eukaryota > Metazoa > Chordata > Amphibia > Anura > Pipidae > Hymenochirus > Hymenochirus boettgeri. The sequence goes on from CM033472.1 coordinate 167,064,434, forward strand.
CGTCTTCAAAACTACATTTCAAGTCCAGTTGATCTAATTGAATACAACAGATATACCATGACCTGGATGAATGAGAACCTTTACAAGCACAGGCGCTTAATATCTTTAGGCATAGCACCCTGTCACTGGTTCAGATACATGAATGACACATGGGTTAAATTCACCCAAAAGGAAGAACAAGCCTTCCCCTAACACATCAATTCTGTAGACCAACACATCAATTTACAAGGGAAATGTACAAACAACACACTGGCTTTCTGGACTGCTTGGTAGAAGTAGGGAAATGGTAAACTGGAAGTAGAGGTTACAGAAAACCAACCCACACAGACCAGTATTTGATGTTTGACTCCCACCAACCTTTAGATCACAAGCTGGGTGACATCAGAACCCTGCAACACAGAGCAGAGAACATCCCCACTAGCACAGAGGCTAAAGAAATTAAACTCTCATTGGAGCCCTTAAATTTAAGACAGGAGAAGAACATGGTCATCCTGTATGTAGCAGGGGTCTCTGAGAAATTAAAAAAAAAAACATATCCCTGTCTGTTATAAACTAACAACACACTGAAGCAGCGATTGTTGCATCTGAAAGACCCAATACCGAAACACAAGAAAAGTGGCATCTATATGCAGTGCAATGCAACGAAGAGTGCTCTGATCTCAGTTTATAAATTAGCTGCCTATGTGACACCGTATCAAAAGCTCATAACCAGGTATACTACACCCACTGCTATGCCTGATCTTCTTATTTCAATCCATTGGCACATCACCAACAAAATGAATCTGAAAAGATAGAAAACAGTGTTCTGAGTAAAACTGGACTAGCTCTCTTAAGATCCAGGATATATTTCTTGCAGTCCTGTGGCTTATTGGTATAACTTTAGCTAATTGTTTTGGTACCATATACTCTGTCGCCAGAGTGAATATTCTTTCTTATACCCTTCATATTATTACAGTCCCTGCTATAAGGACTAGGATTCTCTATAGTGAATACGAGGGGGGGGGAAATGGTTTAGCACATTAGCATTTTCGGCATCCTCTATAATCATCTCATGGTCCCACATTCTCTGTCCACATCTTACTAACTGCTTATGCATGGCAGCTTCACTAACAATATTATAGCTTTGCCTACATTTATAGAACGTTCCAACTCTAGAAAGGTTACCTTGACTCTATGGGCAAATTGCACGGATGTACCTTTTTTTGAAGCAAGTCGCATAAAGAGTTCACCCTATTGTTTTCTATAACATGCTATACACCTTGGACACACCCAGTTATCTATATTTTACTAATATCTCTGTGTGGTTTTAAGGTCCAAATTGTGATGATATGTTTTTAACATAATTGATATAAAATATGATTTTATAGATGTGATTAGGTGGTATTATTCCTTTCTATAGATCTGTCTCTATCTTTTTGAGACCTTTAGATGCATTTTTCATACTGTGGGAGTGCCTCCCTTGAGGGAATATTATGGGTTATTCTGAGTTCATTCTAGAATTTTTTGCTGTTTATATCTTACTGTAACATGTTTCTTATCTTAACAATGACTTCATCATTAGAAATGTTATAAACCATAATGATATGGTGACTTTACATGAGATTTATTTAACCTTTTCTAATGCTTTGCATTGTGGAACTAACGATAAGAGTAAACGTCATGGCTTTAAAGCAGGGTAACATTGTTATCAGAAACCATTTGCTGAAACCTGAATTCTTTAACCAATGAAATGCCCATTAGGCTCCAAAGTGTTTAGAAGATTTGTATCATCTGAATAAATTACACTGGTCCATTTTAAACATCCATTTCTCTATGTAGTAATTAACAATGAAAACCTACAGGCTACTAAGGCAAGGAAATAAGAGAATATTGCCAGGAATTGGCTGTTTGTTTTTTCACTTCTATATTGCAATAAAGTATTTATCTTAAAATCTTACTTGATAAAATAATTTGTGTCTGTTTTTTTAACCTTTATTGACATATGGCAACTTCACAAATAGTGGTATTACTGCTTTCGACAGCATTCCAGCAAAATTCCATCTTTGTTATCATTATTTTCTTTAAATGAAAGTCAGCAAGACTATTGTAGTTTTAGCACCAAATATGTGGGAGCCCAAATTTAATTTGATGACATTATATATAATTTACTGCAGGACTATAGAACTTATCTTTTAAATGCATCTGTGTAGCCTGTATGAAGGTATCAATGCTTGATTAGAGGATTATGACTAGTATTAAATGTGAATAAATGAAACTGATTAACAGGGATATTTGGGATTTTGAGCAAACTTTTATTACTACACATTACACGGTACCAATAAGTGATAAATCCCATCGGTACTTTATCAGCTTTGTGTGTGTGTCAAAAAAAGAATGCTTCTGAGGCTCACTTGGGGACAAAGCATAGTTCAATATTATAATAAAAAAGTCATAAAGTGGACAAAATCAATAATGCACAAATAAATATGTACAGTAATAAGTATAACAAGTGATTAAACCTTGCAACATAAGAAAAAAAGGTCCCTGCACTGTGTGAGCTTACAATCTACAGTAGTTAGGTGGGTAACATACACCAAAGGGTTTAGGTGCCGTGGTGAGAACTTATACAGTGTTATCTTATTTACACTCCTTTGAAAGTCCCCAGGGTCAGCTATATCCAGCACCATACCTTGATCTGGTATTAGAAAAACGTCTTATTTTTATTGCATTCACAAATATATAAAATTGGGCTGCTGTACATCCATATTAAAGTGCAACTGAGACCAAATATATAATACATACAAAAAACAGAATTCTGTGCCAACACAATTCTAATTGCATATTGGCTACCTCATAAGGTTGCTATACAAACAGCCTGCTAAACCCTGGATAAATAAAAGCAATTAGTTCAATAAGTTGGCCAAATTATTTTAAGCCCAGTCACCACGTCCAAGGTTTCTTTCTTTAACTGGGTCCTAACCTACTGGTACTTGCCTTTTTGGCTACATGATCTGACATCTTCTCCTGTGTGGCCTGGATGGCTTGAAGATGACTCTCTAGTTTAAAGTACTTTGCTCAAACGAGCACATACCAACTCTGGGTGGAGTACAATTTCCCAGAAGGCTTGGTCAAACCTTCAAGTAACACACAATATATAGAAAATTGGGCTTTTGTACATCCATATTAAAGTGCAACTAGAGACCAAAAATATAATACATACAAAAATAATTCCACCCGAGTTAGGTCATGTGCTCTGTGCTTGTTTGAGCAAAGTACTTGAAACTAGAGAGTCAGCTTCAAGCATCCAGGCCACACAGGAGAAGCTATAACACCTCTTAGCCACTATGCAATCACGCCCCTTAACACCTGCTGTGATATGCCAATTGGGACTTTCCAGGGTACATAATACCCAAGTCATCTAAGCCAGTCGGATGACTAGTGAAACGTCTTCAAGAACTAAACTTCAAGTCCGTTGATCTAATTGAATAAAACAGATATTTTACAACAACATTAGCAAATTTTGATATCGTAGTTTTGGTCAGTTTTTTTTTTTTTTTTTTGACTTTTTGAAAATGAGTAACACGCTGTCAATTTTTCTTTCCTGAAAACCCTAGCTGCATTTATAGAATCCGTCATCTCCTACGCTGATGCTTTTAGAATATCCTCACATGAGCTTGTCTGATTGCATCACAAGCTCAGAGAAGATATGTTAAAATGCCTAACTCTGAATAATTTACCTAAACACAACAAAATAATTCTCAAACCATCTCACGAAAACACGTCACATAACAAAATGTTTATAGCCCTCAAATCTTTTACCTCCAAGTTATATATAGTCATTCAAATTTCAATGCTCTAGTTCACTAAAACCCCCTGTGGCTGATTTAGATTCTGCCGATGTCTTAATGTAAACAAATAAATGTCGCCATCAGACAGATCCTGTAAAAGTGTGAGACAGAACGTATATTTACTCACAATCAGGCAAACTGTGGAGAGATCCTGACCAGCCTTCTGTCTGTTTTATGTAATGAGACCGGCAGTTTTCTCAGAAAAAAAAAAACACTCAACATATTGAAGAAAAAAGTGAAAAAGAAAATTGAGTCTGTTAAATAATTAAACAGTAAATTACAAATGTTCATTGTTTTCAGCAAACCAAATGAGTTATCAATAGAAAAGTATAGAAGCCTGATGAGACAATTTGATTAATTCCTTCATTCCCAAAAAAGCAATCAATAAATGTACTAAAAATCATTAATACTGTATTAGGAACCAAACTTTATTATGAACAACTATTAACTAGCTTCCTGCATGAGGATCTTTTTAAACTCAACAAATGTTTTATTTCTTTTTTTTAGGCTACAAGAATAAACTTTTCTAAATAATGTACTTAATGTTTAGTCCTCTGCCACAGGAGGCCTCCCTTATTCAATCCAAATCTACTCTAGTGGACTGCTATTAACTGTTTGATCACAGTTCAGTACCTGTTATAAACCGGTCTGTCTCTTCAGCCAGAGTAGAAGGGGATTTTGGGCGCTGTCTCACAAGGTAAGTTATGATGGTTGCTTTAGCTTTATTTGGTTTGTTAAGAGTGCTTTTATTCTTGCTAACCCAAAACTGCTCCTGGTCTCCCATTCCTGTGATCCAGTATTCATCCCAAGTTTCTCCTGCTCTCCTGTTGCTCTATTCCAGTTTTTTACACAAAGCTGCTTATGGTCTCCTGTTGCTGCATTCCAACATTCCCTTCAAGTTGCTCCTGATCTACTGTTGCCCGCACTCCAGTATTCGCCTCTGCTGCTCCTGGTCTTTTTTAACTCCTCATCCCTTCCCTATTATTGACTTTTCAGTTTTCACTGCCAACCCTTCATCCATTATCCACAAGAGTGCCGCCTGCTAACTTCATTGACACTCTTGTTCGCTGAGTCCTGGGACACCTGTAACCTCTACCACATGTTCCCAGGATGAGAAAAGCAAGCAATCTATTTTTTCTACAGAGATTCCAACCCAGGCTTTCTATAAAAATATTATCCAAAAGGTTGTCAGTGTGTTGTGGGTTACCATGGTTTAGCTTGTGCAGTTTAACGTAATCTGATCACAAAAAATGCTGATTACATGGCCACCCACATTAAACATGCACTGCACTGGGATTCTGACCTAATAACTTATCGCAAGCGCAATTGTTACTGGTGAGAAAACGTGAGTGTGTCCTAGCCCTTATGGTGGCCATAGACACTATTATTGTGGTTGTACAATCCACGCATTGTACAATTGTCAGCCTGTGTACGGATCAGGCGTCAACGTATGATATTTTTATTTTTTATTCAATTTTTTATACAATTGTCAGCCTGTGTACGGATCAGGTGTCAATCGTATGATATTTTTATTTTTATTCAATTTTTTATTCAATTTTTAGTTGGGGATGCATTATTCATTGTAATTCACCCCAATCGCACCCTTTTGGAGTAGTTGGTTTCAATAACTGGTCTAACACCAACCCCCCTCTCAACACATCCCCGCAGACACCACTTCCTCACTGCACACACACTTGCCATCACCCCCCTAAGCACAGTCACCGTACCCTCGCTGCCCCCCTGCCATCACCAACCCCAGACACCATATTCTCAACTCCCCCTTGCTATCACACCCCCAAGCACACCCTCCATGCCCTCACCCCCTGCCACCACACACCCCCATGCACAGACACCAACAGGGAAAAAAAGGCAGAATGTTGCTGCTATTAAATCAGTATTGTTGGTGCAGGTACATGGAATGGAAACATACTGCATGCTGTACAGTACTCAACACTGCGCTCCTAGTCAAGTAAGATCCCCTCATCCAGCTACTGCTATCGTCTACGTAGATGTAACGCACCTCACGGGTTGTGTAGGACCCTCCCCTGGCAACTGATACTTTATAAGCCGGGAAAGGGAAGTTCGGGCATGATGCATCTGAGGTGGCACACCAGAATATAGCTGTAAGTATTATTAAGGTATTATGTTACAGTTGGATCCCATTTAATTCCATCAGGGTTGGATTATACTACTATTGCAGTGATCCTCTAACCCACTTCACACTATACTAGGAATTTGTTGTGGGCTGCTAACATAAATTCGAATTCTTAAAATATGTTCTTACTGTAAATATAATAAAGAAAAAAAAATCTATCTGATGGGGCAGATTGCTACAAGTTTACTAAAAACAATTATACAGAAATCACACCATTAATATTGGAACAGACCTTGAAAAATTATTCCAATAGACTAGTCAAAGACTAGAATGTCCGAACTTCGCAAAATCCGGTCCTCGCAGGATCCGCGAATTTTCGAAAAATTTGAAAATCAAAATCCGCGAGCGGACCATAAAATAAAAATATCCTCGAAAATCCGAGATTTTCGAATTTTCGAAAATTTTCTAAAATACGTGTTTCTCGTATTTTCGAAAATAGGAGAAAACCGCTTATTTTTGAAGATTTTCGAAAATACGTATTTCCGAAAATACGAGAAATCTCGGAATTTCGAAAATTTTCGAAAATACGAGAAATCCGCGGATCGGAAGTTCGGAAGGTGAAAAATCCGGAAAAATCCGCCGTCGCTCGAACGGGATAAATCCGCGGCGGATCCGAACCGGCCATCCCTATCAAAGACTAAAAAAAAGTCTCACAAACTGCCATTGTTTTTGGCAAATCAATCCACAATAAGAAATGTAGCAAGCCCATCTCAAGTACAGCAAGTGGCGCTCAAAGCAATAACCCCCTAAATCTTGAACTGAAAATATTTTTGCTAGAATTTTAGCATTTGAGATTAGCTAAGGAGTAATAGAGAGTAAGGTAAAAGCTTTGTAGCTAGTTTTAAATAAACATATTTCCATGAAACAAAACAAGGAGAAAATAGATTATATATATTCCCATTGTGAGAGGGTCCCAAACACCAGGAAAGACGTAGACAAAAACCATTAAAGGACATTCTAAAAACCAGGTCTAGCATAGGTATTTCTTTTTGCTAATCCAAAGGCTTTTTGTTTTATCTCCATGAAAACAACAAACACAAAAAAGACCAATTTACCCTGAGCTGGAACTTTAATATTTTAGCTTTTATTGAGTTCTGACCTGCAACCTGTTTTATGAAGTAAGAATTGTATTGGAACAAATAAAAACGGTTGTTCTGAAACAAAGAATGACACAATCTATTTATCTTGTTATGCAGGCAGTTGCTGCTCTTAAAGAACCTGTTCAATACTAGATGGCCTTTCACTTGTACAAATGATGCCACAGCAAGTTTTTTACCAAGTTATAAAAATTGCAGCAGCACAATAAATTGTAGATAAAATGGAGAGAAATTCAATTTTAAAAGAAACTTGTAACTTTTCACTTAAGCATGCTTAGTTGTGGGACAAGGCTGCGGAATGGGTACTATGTCAAACGTCAATACCAGGTGCCGCTCATCCAGATTGCCCTTGGATTGAAACCATATTTTATATCCCCAAGGGAAATTTAGTACAAGTGCAGCAAATTTTCTTTCATCCTGCTGATAGAGCATTTCACAGAAGCCAAAAATGTGCAAAGATATTTATACAACAGAACGTATATTATTTTGCTTGACAGAACACGTCTTGATAGCAAAATGTACCTTTGTACTTGAACACGTGGAAAGGGACAGATGCTAAGCTGGAGTATCGATGGTGAGATGTCAATATTCCAGTGGTTTTTTGCAGACTTAATTTATGCCTCCAGCACACGAGGAGATCTGATATATGAATATACTGCAAGACTGCCTGCTGCGGGGCTCTAGTAAAAAGGCAAATATGCGACTTAACCTCTCTGATAAATGAATGTATGGATTTAAAAAAGAATGATCATGTGGTAAAAATATAGTACTTTGCTGGAGGGCATTGAAATAATGCACAACAGAATACAGAACAGAATGTTCTGATTTGGGTTATAGCAATTATATATATATTTATACTTTATAAAAAGCTTCATCACATTAGAGAATCTTAGGGGTGGCACAGATGGCAGACATTCTTTTAGGAAGGAAGGGTATTTTTATGAATACACACATCAAAAAGATATAACAGCTTTCCCCTAATTAGACCACCAAAACAGTGCAATTATAAATGAGTCTCTTTGAACATTATATATCATAATGCAGATTATTGTCATAAAAATAGAATCTGACTCTATCATACAGCTCTATCTTACAGATATCTCAATGGATGGAACTCACCCGTATTCCTGGGTGTTCCAGGTGCAGCGCGCCCCAGACCCCTCGCTCAGCCCATATACTAAAGATAAACCAAAAACAAATGGGTGTAGGGCGCACTGGGAGATCACAGACGGCCTTCTCGCAGCTATGTATTCGGTTTCAACTTTGGATCAATAAAGACGTGGTTTTAATCAGCTAAGAGGGCGGTTCTGACTGTGATTTCCCAGTCGCGCTACACCGATTTGTTTTTCGTTTTATATTTATCATCCCTCAATACGTACTATTGACTTAAAGGGTATCTCCACGCCTTTTATACTTACCTTTTCCCTGTTTAATTGAAGAAAGGGAGGTAAAGGAGCTATGTCTTATCTCCCGTTTTTTAATTAAACAAGCCACCAGAGACAGGTGCAAAGAGAAAGACATACCTGCAATCACGCTCCTCCGCTGTTCCTCTGCAAGGTCCCAACATGCCCTTGCATTGTATGAGCATGCAGTCAGATGCTAGATTTTAGATTTTTTTGGGTTACTACTTACTGCAAATGCATAACACAGGCAGATGTTTGCGCATCTTTTTCATAGCCCCAGATGTCTATATAATAGAAACTGCTGATTGCGCATAATTTAATAAAGGTACCACTTTCAGTGTTTTAAAATCTGCCAGTCTACTACCGGTATTTTAAAAGCGTACCTTTATTAACATACCCATGATCAGCTGATCACGGTATCTTGCCAGGGGAGGGGTCTGTGTCAGGGGCCTGCGACGAAACTTGCACTGTATTCTTACTTCAGTTTAAGAATGTATAAAGTTGTATCAAAGTGCCTACATTTATATTTCTTATACATCTGATTTTGCAAGGGGTGAACGGTGTGTACCAAAGTGTTCCTCTAGTACATAATTCCTGGCAAAAAGACCCCTGCAATATGTGCCCAGCACCCAGAATACTCTCATACAAGTTTCTCATGTTTGTGCTTTGGTAAATTGCTCCGCAACCAAATATATAGCTTGGCAGAATTCTGTAGGATTCGGCACAAAATTATTGTGGATATTACTGACTGTGGTTTAGAGTTTTTTTCTTATTAAAGGAGCAATAAGGTCCCAATAAAGTGTGGTATCAGGTCAAGTAAAACACCATTACTATAGCATTTAGCTGTTATTTTAAGAAATAGAGCACTACAAGATTGAAAATCTAAGTTCTCCTCTCTATTCTGTTCAATAATAAATGTGAACCTGTCTTGGATTACATTATCTGGAAACATTGTGCAGATTCCTCTGGAAAAAATGAAAAGTAGCAAATGGTCCTGTTTTTAAAATTAAACATTAGGACTAAAAACATTTGAACTGTTCTCTTTCATGAATTTCAAGGACATTTCATTTTTAATCATTTTTTCCCTCTTGTTACAATCCTATCTGCTTTAAGGGCAGAAAGGATTAATGGAAGCAGACTCCAGCACTGTGACCTTTACTTTGCATTAAAAAATGCTTACTTGAGCAGTCTGCTATGGACCCTGAGAGTCGCTTTGTGCTGAATACTAAAACCTGATATCAAGTAATGTTTCACAAGGATCTGGTAATAAAAAAGGAACATTTATCCATAAATTCCCTTGATACAAAAGGAAAATCTATTTAATTCAGGCCACAGATCAAACACTGGAATGTAGGGGAGATGTTGTAAATGTGAGTAATGCACAGCAATTTGTACAAGGTCCAGGGAATGAAAAGTAGAGAATGAAGTCAGCCCATACTAGATCTGCTTTGTGCTTTTGTCAGTTTTGCTCATTACGTCATTTCATTTAATTAATACAAATTTCTTATTTAAGGCCCGTACACACTTACACACACGTGGTGGTGCTTGTGCATACAGTACTATATTTTACAGTATTCGATAAATAAAACAATTGGGGAGTGAGGCGCTTTTAAAGTGGTTACAAGTCCTAGTTTTAGATCCTGCTGCTCAGATTGAATAGGAAAGTAGTGTAACAATAAAATGTGCTTTGCACTTCACATTTGACATCAAACACGGGGTGCTAAAGCTCAAACCCCAGAACTTTTAACCAGCTATTTGATTGTAATCAATCAAAAAAAAAAACTTACTGAGAGATGCAATATGCAGCATAGTTGAAATGAGGGTGAAACCCACAATACTCAGTGCAATATAGTTTAAGTTAAGGTAAGTTTTGTGCTACTCTGTACTGATTTTATTAGGGTAAAAAGTCCTCACTCCTTGGATATCCTGTCATGCAGTAACTGTTGCATGATCATTACATTATGGGAGTGTGTTTATACCATAGACATGCTGTGGAGCAATATGCTCACACACCCCACTGTGTCTTAGATTCATGTTTGTGTATTCCTTATGGGATATAATAAGGTCTACAAAAGGAATCTTCTTCTGATTGAGACCTGGGGACTTTATGACAAGGATAATTATAGACCAGATTTTAATAGGTATGCAAATAAAAAATCTTACATCACAAGCAAATGATGAAAAAAAATACATAATGCAAAGCAACTTTTATTGTTACACTACTTTCCTATTCAATCTGAGCAGCAGGATCTAAAACTAGGACTTGTAACCACTTTAAAAGGCCTCCCCTCCCAATTGTTTTTATTATCCGAATACTGTAAAAAGATGGAGTACGGTATGCATCAAGGCCACCCACCACTGTGTATGTTAACTATTGCTACTTAAAGGCAACTATGTATATGAAAAAATTAACAGGTTTATTCAATAAAGTTCTTATCGTTTAAAATGGTGTCCAATTTTGCCCCAACCAATCAGATGTTAGCTTTCAAAATGTTCAATGATATCTGATTGGTTGGGGCAAAATTAGCAACATTTTAAACGATAAGAACTTTTTTTAATCTCCCTGAAGTTTTCAAATCTAAAATCTGTAATTATTAGAAAGTTAGGAGACAGCACACATACCTCCTGCTAAGCTTTCCAACCAGAGGGATGAGCTGACTGCCCCCAGAGCTTCAGTGATCTCCTCCTTTCTCTAGCATAGCAAGCATGGACGGTCAATGAGCAATAAAACACGGATGAGGGCATCTTTGACAGCAGTCTTCTCGGGTTAGAAAGCAAAACTGAGGTAGGAGCACTTACCTCCTCCTAAATTTAGATTTTATATTTGAAAACTTTATTTTTCTATAATATATAATATATAGTTGAGCTTTTGTTTTGGACCTCAATCCTCCCTGATAAGTAATGCTGACATTAGATACGATTGGCTCCTTTTTCTGTAAAGCTAAACCTTTCTTCATAAAAAAACAACACTAGCTTTTTTCTTAAGAAGAGAATAATGAAGCTTAAATCTACGTTATCACCATACAAAAACACCTGTTTAAGTTTGGCACTGGTACAATTGAATCAGTACATTTCTCAACTTTTCTTGCCAACAAATCTTTTAAAACATGCCATTAAAAGGGGGGGAAATGAACAAAAATATGCTATTAATCCAAGCCAAATATTTCACAGGTAAACAGCATTTTGACTTGTTCTAGGGTTGGGTGTTTAAAGTACAGTCTTAAAACTTCCACTCTGTGAAAATATTAAATATTGGTAAGTAAACTAGTTTAGCTTATATGTCTGTTGTATTCCATTAGATCATCTGAACTTAAAGTTAGTATTCTTGAGATGTTTCGCTAGTCATCCGACTGGCTTTCTCAATTCAGAATGACTTGTACAGAATCTGTGGCAATTATGTACCCTGAAAGTCCCTTTATATTGCCAACAAATTCTGATCTGATGGGGGAAGAACTGGTTCTCCTTTAAAGTCTATCTGATTGGTTAAATAACTTAAAAACTATTATTTTGTCTGCTCAGTATTTCTTTCCATTTGCATTCCCAGATTTCTATTTATTCCTTTGTAATGGTTCATACAATCGTGTTGTTGGGCCAGCTGAACAGCAGACAAATGATCAATGAACAGATACTTCGTCCAACAATTGTAAGTGTGTGCAGCTGCCATATGCATGGTTAGTTATCAGTCCTGAGGGATCAACAAATACCAATGCGACCTGCAAAAAATGTGCATGTGTGTATGGGCATTTACAGGGAGATGCGATATCCCGTGATTGGAGAATAGTGTTCCCATACCTGATTGGTTTGCTGGGTTTTGTACTCATTTTGCTCTGTCTGGGCCCTTTCCGATTTTTGCAATAAGTGTAGTGGCATTTTTGTCCTTGAAATCTGCGATCGCAACTACTCTGGTGACTACATTGTGGGAACAACGGCAGGTAAGTTGTGGTAGGGAAATTCATTGCATCTCCCACATAGTGCGTGTTGCTCTAAATAGCCCAAAATACAGCACTGCTTTGTTGTTAAGCTGGTGAAGGATTTGTTTATTTGAAATGAAGTTACTCTCGCCCCAAGACAAACCTACTCATGTTAGAGTTGCTCAACATAGCTGACATTGAAGGGAATAAAAATGCACGCTATGGGTGGGTGGAATTAAATTTAAAAATAATAACAGGACAACCAATCAGATAAAACAATCATAATTTATCCAAATGCAGATTCCCACTATGTAGGTTTATCATAGTTTGTAGCATGTACTGAAAATTGATGAGGGTTTAAAAACACGAAAAGATATAATTTTCTTTGCCAGCAATACAAGGAATGAAATATGATATATGTTTGCGGGAATGTGCATATCTTCGTAAAATTTATATTCCCTCAGGTTTTATCTTGGCAATTCATTGCCCTGCCTAATCTAACTAATAATGACCCTTAAATGGATCATTGAGCTTTAATGTTACCAACGCAAACCAGTGAATACTGTAGCTAAACATCTAACCCTTTAATGTATATTTTAACAATGGCACTTTGTATTATCTGTAGATAATTTATACTGTATTGGGACACTGTAGTTTATAGTATGTCTCAAATAAAAATTTGTCATTTATTTAATATTGTAAACAATAAATAAAAATAGTTTGTTTATTCCGTTGATAATGAATGCAGCAGGAATATAATTTAGATCGGAAACTAAACTAAATACTAAAAGAAATGCAGGAAATAAATTCAATTTCTATCCTCAACCTTTCAGAAGTAATGTATTTAACGTAACGTTACATTTTATTGCAAACATAGAAAATGTCCATAAAACAGTTTTCCAAGTTGGAATTCCTCCTTACACAGCTTTACTTTTGCTATATATTGTGCTATTAAGCAGGAGCATGCCGTGACATTTTGAACCAATAGCCTGCACTTGTGTCAATGTTAGATTGATCTGATTCATTTTATGGTGACCTAAGAAGGACAATGCAATGATTATAATCATCTCAAATGTGGGGGTCATCAGTAAATCTGATCCATTTTAGATTTATGAAATCTCAATCAGGGCCTACATATTGTTTTGTATTTCATAAAGAAATTGTACCATGCATGGTCAACATCACAAATAGAGTCTGATATAAATTACAAACACTGCCCTATGGTGTATTGATTACATTTTGATTTGTATATAACTTTATTGTATGGAAATGAGGATACTCATAAATGAAAGTCTTTTGATGTGTTATTTTTATGACCTTTGTTGCATAAGTATCCCAATATAATAGTTCAAAGTTTTATATAATATAGTCCTGTAATTAGCAGTTTGTTACAAAATACAATTTTGTCAAACTGCTGTGCTTTTTTTAAAAAAACATCTTGCGATCCAATGCATAATTTGCTATTATTATAGTAATTAATGGTCTGATTCGTATAACATGGGGGTGCAATATCCCCAACTATTGGCTACAAGTGTAAAATCCATGCTACATGATGTGATTAGTACATCTCCCTAAAAGTGTAAATTTGATGACTAGGAAAATTAATTCACATTACACTGGCATTCTAATAATGTTATAAGTTGCATCCCCTGCATCCTTCAATATTAGGAAGGCCTACACTGACACAGTATTGACAAAATAGGGGAATCTACTTAGAGACACAATTGCTCTCCCCTGCCCCTAATTTTTTTGTCTTACTACCTTGTGGCTTTAACCCCAACTATCGGGTGTTAATATAGTCTACATAAAAATTCCAGCAAATTCTTTTTTGAATTCCTTGGCACAGCTGCTTGCAGGACTTTTCCTGAACCCACGCAACTGCTCCAAATCCAGTCTTAAAGGAGAACTAAACTTAACACATTCACATTTTAAAATTAATGTGAAAGTATTTCTCCCCAGAACATCTATACATTGTAAGATTCTTATTTAGTACTCAAATTTACATACATGTGATAAATAGATTTGTAATTAAGAAGGCTTCAATGTTGTTGCCAGTAAAACTCACAGCCCTTGTAGTCTTCAAGAGCCTTGTGAGCATGTGCACATATTGTAGAGTTGCCAGATTTTTTTTTAAATTACTGACTGGGCAAAATGAATTGATTTCGAAGCCCTCATCCCATGCCCTTTGAGACAGCAGTCCCCATGCCCCCCCCCCCCCACATGCCTCCTAAGACAGCTGATCCCATGACTGTTTCATTTCAGCAACTGGTGCCAGGGTATATACACAATCAATTTAATTCCTGAGTAGTGTGCCTTTCCTCCCCCCCCGCAGCCAAAAATTGAGTATATTCGGAGGCATTAGCTGATATAGGGGCATGTTCACGTACACAAGCATATCACAGAACCTAGATGTGAATTTAGTGGTTGCCTAGCAACCACCACCCACCACCAACAAGACTGTAAGCTTGCTTGCACAGCCACAACCCCTCCCATGAAATCTCTGCAGAAATAGATTACAAAGTTCCCTTCAAAACAGGTACCTTTTTTGGAGGGCAAACTTTTTTGGCGGGTGGTTAATCCACGGCAGGTCAGGATTTTATGTGGCAATGTGCAATGTGGGAATTGCACTTCAAGATTAGGACAATCTCCTAGAATAGGGACACCTGGCAACCCTGAGCTATTGCCACATTCCCTGACCAGTATTCACAGTGAACAGTGTTTTCTAATCAAATGGCTCCACCCATATGGAAGTATTTAATCAGACTGTAAAAGCTATTTATTACCCTGCTGTTTATTTTCCAGCCAGCATGTATTGCATACAGCCTTCCTGGAGCCAACCGATGGCGTTAAAGTCCCGCAATGGTAAAAAAAAATGGTGAAAGCTGCCCCAATCCTGACTCCCCCACTTACTTTGGCCACTGCTCGTTGATACTCTCTGGACTATTGAGAAATAACTTTATAAATAACTGTATTTATGGTGGATGCCCTAGTAGCTACATACAATTACTATGTTATAAACACACAGCCCATGATAACACAATACAAAGTAATCTATTGCGCTACTGTTTTGTTTTTTGTTGTTGTTTCCATTAAGAACTAAAGAGGATTCTAGCATAGGCATACTTTTTTAACAAACAATGCAATCCATTTATCCTACAGACTATAAAGAGTGTGTGTTAATACCGTATGCACAGAGTAAATATGGAAATCCAAATGAAACATACAGTGCCGGAAACTGATTTCCCCTGAGGACAGATGCATCAAAAAAACCCACATCAGCTCAATCAAACGTTTTTAAAAAGTAAATGCTCATTGGTAATCAATTTTTGGATAAGCATTTGGAATTGCTTTTATATTCCATTATCATTAATAGCAATCCTTTAATGTTTTGTTTTGGAAATGTATTGCTTAAGGGAAATTCTCTCTTTAAAGTTCTAACTGCAAACTATAAAAATAGAAACATAAAATGAAAGACAGGGAGTATCAGCGTCCATACAGGTAAACCTACCAGTTCGCATTTCAGTATTGGTTTGTGATTAGGGGAATGTCTGATACTGAATGTTATCTCTGCCTTGTCAATTTGACTTTTCTCTCTAGGTTGTTTTATTTGTGGAGCAAGCATTAAAACAAAGCTAGGTACACACCATACCCATTTCACACTTGATAAAGGATCGATCCGACCCAAACATGTGTGGATAGTCAATAGCACGTTTTGGCATACTTGATTGGTGTCATTCAATCCACCAGGATCTTCATCTCTTCATTTCATTATCTCCAGTATTGGATGCAGGTAGAGCATATCAGATAGACCTGGTGGTAGCACGTATGTAGGTAATATTCATATCTTTTTTATGGGCGAATTATTGTACTGGTTGCTTGTGGCGGCTGCGACGACCGTTTGTTTGTCCGTGCGGATGAACACACAATCGGACAGGTCGGAAAACCACGGACAATCGTGCAATCCTCTATGGGACACACTCGTCGTGGTTACTGTCAGAAGCGGCTGCTTTTGCCGCAACCGACAGGAAGATTGGCATGTGTGTACCCACCTTTAGGGCTAGGTCAGACTAGCGTTTTTCTCATGTGCTTACAATCGCATTTTGTGACCTGTTAGCACATGAGAAAGGCTGCCAGGCTAACACAATGTAGTGGCAACACAGTCTGCGCTGCAATCCATTTAACAGAATAATCGTAGCTCAAACGCACAGTAACGCATGTGAAATGAGCAACATTGCATTTGTGCATTTCACACAAGTTGTGTGAGTCCATGTAGCCACAGCCTAAAGATTGAATCTAATTAACTGGAAAGGAATACGCACCTATGTGCTTTTGATGCCACTTGCCTTCTGCTGCTAATGGCTATGTTGGCTGTGATGGCTCTAAAAATGAAAGGGTTTGAACTGTCATCCAGTAACATTTTCTGCCCGTCTATGGACAGTTTTAGTAACTGGGGCACAGAATTTTATTAAGATATTATTTCATAATGTAGTAATAACAGTAATGTGTTTCTGAATTTCTCATTACTCAGAGTCATTTTGTGATCTGATTTATGTTCTCCTATAAAATAAATATATATAAAGCACCTTCAACTGTTCCTCCTACTCAAAATGCACTACTGTATATTTGTGTACTGAAGTTTAACAAAAAAGACAAATGTCTGCTTTGTTTGTTAATATGCTGAGATATTAAAAGGAACTTAACACCTTTGTTGTTATTGCTAGATCAGTAAATCAAGTGCCCGTTCTAACAAAAAGAAAAGGTAATATTGATAGTTGGCCAGAAGTTGGCCCTTTATATAGAGATGTGACAGCCTGCAGAAGGGGTTCATTTACCAAAATTCAAATATTCCTACCAAATAAAGCAAAGAATTAGGCTTAATGTATAACCCTTAATGTATATAACCCTTAATGTATAAATCCTTAATGTATATAACCTTAATGTATAACCCTTAATGTATATAACCACTTAATGTATAACCATATGTATAACCCTTAATGTATAACCCCTATCTTGGATCTGCTGTAAAGACTCTGTAGCTCTGCCCCTTTGAGACTTCCTGGATCTCCTTCTTAAAGGGCAACTATAGTGAAAAAAAAACTTTGTCTGTATACAATGTATAGATCACTTAGTATTAGCTGCCTTACTTTAAGTTTCTGTGTGGCTTCGTTTCTTCACACTGGCAGAAGTTTGTACCAAGCTGTGTAGTCCCCCTCCCCTCTCTGTCTACTCCCCCTCAAGCAGTGACGGGCTGTATACAGAGTCCGAGCATTTCAGTTGAAAGGACTTAAATGAAGTGCTGACATCCTGTTGGCAAGGGCTGCAAGTTTGGGGAGTGTGCTCATTATGGGGGACTTCAATTACCCTGACATTGATTGGTGTGTGGTGAACTGCCATCACAGAAAAAGGCGATGAGTTCCTGAATTTGCTGAGGATATTTCTCTCACAGGTGGTTGAGGTTCCTACTAGAAGGAGCTCTGTTGGATCTGGTAATATCTAACATTGTGGAGCGCATTATAGATATAAAGGTAACTGGAGGCTTAGGGAATAGTGACCATGAAATAGTGGCATTTGGACTTATCTTGTTATCGAAAGGAAAAGTGCGCTGGGTTAACAAAGACATTAATTCAGGAAAGCAATTTTCCCAGGTTAAAAGCAGCTCTTCAGAATGTCAACTGGGATAATGTATTATCAGGTAAAGGTACTGAACAGAAGTGGACTGTGTTCAAGGGGATTTTAAGCCAGTTCACATCTAAATTATACCCTTGGGAAATAAATGTAAAAAAATAAATCCGCGCCCATGTGGCTGAATTCTGATGTAAAGAGGCAAATGGTAAGGAAGAAAAAGGCATTTAAAACCCTTTAAGGCCAAGGAATGGAAGGGCCTTTAGGGAGTATAAAAACTGTAACAAGGAGTGTAAGAAAGCAATCAAACTAGCTAAATTAATAATGAAGTTAGGATAGCTGAAGAAAGCATCACTAAGCCTAAACATTTTTTTTAAGTATATTATAGTAAGAAGATGAGGACTGAGAATGTGGCCCATTATTAAGGGGATAAGTTAGTTACGGAGATGGCGATAAAGCAAATGTCTTGAATTTTTTTTTTCTCTGTATACACTATAGAAGATCCAAGTACAGATATCATAGTATAGTAGCAATAAAGGTATACAAGATTCAAGTTCACTTTGGTTAACTGAGGATATGGTACAGAAAGAACTAAATAAGGTTAATATTAGTAAATCTCCTGACCGGATAAAATACATCCTCGGTACTTAAGGAGCTAAGTTCAGTTTTATCTAGGCCATTGTTTCTTATTTTTGCTGATTCCCTCATGTCCGGTGGTGTGCCTCTGGATTGAAAAAGGCTGATGTTATTCCAATATTCAAAAAGGGTAGTCGTTCACAGCTGGGTAATTACAGGCCTGTAAGTTTAACTTCAGTGGTGGGGAAGATCCTGGAAAGTTTAATAAGGGAACATGTTCTAGAGTATGTTTCAAGGACTGACATTATAAGTAGTAACCAGCATGGATTTAGGAGGAATAGATCTTGTCAAACTAACTTGCTTGGCTTTTATGAGGAAGTAAGTAGAAATTTAGACTCTGGTATGCAGTAGATGTAGTTTACTTGGATTTGCAAAGGCTTTTGATACAGTCCCCCATAGCGACTAATGAATAAGCTAAGGTCTGTTGGTCTGGGGAGTCACATTGTACATGGATAGAAAATTGGTTAAAGAATAGGATGCAGAGTAGTTGTTAATGGGGCTTCATCATTATGGACTAAGTGCTAAGTGGGGTGCCACAGGGTTCTGTGTTGGGGCCGCTTCTTTATTAATCTATTTATTAATGATTTGGAAGTGGGTATTGTCAGCAAGGTTTCTGTGTTTGCTGACGACACAACTTTGTCGACCATTAAAAACTTCAGAGGATGCAATCGTTGCAAGGGGATCTAGATAGATTATCACATTGGGCTGCTAAGTGGCAGATGAAATTCATGTTGATAAATGTAAGGTGATGCATTTTGGACTTAAAAATACTTGTGCTACTTATACTATAAATGGCTCTGTGTTAAGTGAATCCCTGTTGGAAAGGGATCTTGGAGTTTTGGTGGATAACAAACTTAAAGGTAGCAAGCAGTGCCAGGCGGCAACAGCCAGAGCCGCATGGTATTGTCTTGTATAAAGCGAGGTATGGATTCAAGGGAGGAAAATGTTATTCTCCTCTTTACAAAGCATTGGTAAGGCCTCATTTGGAATATGCAGTGCAATTTTGGAATCCTGTGTAGAAAGAGGACATCTTTGAAATGGAAAGGGTTCAGAAGGGCACTAAATAATAAGGGGATTGGGGGAGCTTGAATATGAAGAGAGACTGGAAAAGTTACATTATGTACGCTGGAGAAAAGGCGCTTGCTGGGGATATATACTGTGTATAATACATAATCGGGCCTACAATAAACTATCTGGGGCATTGTTCACCAATAGAACATGTCAAAGGACACGAGGACATCCCTTAAGACTTGAAGAAAAAAGGTTTAGGCTTCAAGCTCGGAAAGGGTTTTTCACTGTGAGAACGGTAAGGCTATGGAACTGTCTTCCAGTGGACGTTGTAATGGCAGGTTCATGGTCAGTTTCAAAAAAAAGCTGGATGAGTTTCTGCAAACGAATGTTGCAAGTTACTGGTATTGATACATAAAGTAGAGTTGATCCAGGGAAATTTCCGATTGCCACTTGGAGTCAGGAAGGAATTTTTCCCCCTTCATAAATTTGGTGGGTTTTTTTTGCCTTCCTCTGGATCAACAGTTAGGCAGGAAATGAGGATATTGCTAGATGGGTTGGACTGGATGGACGTATGTCTTTATTCAACCTCAATACTATATATACTGTTGACCCCTCCCTTCCAGAGCTAGACTGCAAGCAATCAAAGTGTGGAATAAAGTAGCAATATGCTGAAGGGAGGGGCAGAGGGGGAGAGAGGAGGACAAGTGGTGCTGAGATTCTTTACAAGTAAGTTACTGAACTCTGTCTCTGCCTGTTCTCTACTTTGCTAATGTTATTTACTTTTTACCTAAAGTTCATATCTCTCCCCCTGCTTAGCTGAGATCATAATCACTGAAGAGAGTCAGTGTTACAGCAGCTTGTAGTGAGACCTTCACAAACACAGTGACACTGCTTGTTGTCCTGTTACATTTCGTTGCTCTAGTCTATATATTTCATAGATTGCACTGTGTGTCTTGTTTGGTATATGTCTGTATTACTGTATTATATATACTGTATTAGTGTTCCATTTGAGTCACTGGTTTTGTATGTATATAGATTTTTTTTTGGGGGGGGGGGCTGTTTTATAGTGTGTTATCTAATGCTATATTGCTGGGTTAAAGGGTATGTCCACCCTTAAATCACACTTTTAATATAGGCTTCCCCCTGGTCCCCAGCCCCAACCGCATTATTTTTATTTTAAGAAAGCTCCCCAAACTCTTACTTACCTCCCCTCTTTCCTCCGCCGCGCTCCCGGCCCTCTGCTTGCGAGAAATGCAAGCAGAAGGGCGGGACCGGCAGCCGCGTCGGTGATTGGCTGAGCTGCAGCCAATCACGGACGCGGCTGCCGGCAGCTAACTTCAGCGGAGGAAAGAGGAGAGGTAAGTAAGAGTTTGGGAGCTTTCTTAAAATAAAATGATGCGGTTGGGGCTGGGGGACCAGTGGGAAGCCTATACTAAAAGGGTTAAATGCTAGGGGGAGGGAATCGGGAAGGGAGGGAGAGGGAGGAGAGAGGGAGGGGGGGGAGGGGGAGAAGGGCTGCAGTACGCATGGCAAAAATCTACCTGAGGGCAGGGAGGCAGAGTCCTATATGACTCTGCTAGCCTCCTGGTGGGCAGTTTTGGGACTTTGGGGGGGGACTACAGGAGAACCCTATGGAGCTGGGATGTTAGGTAGGATTAAACTACACACATGGTGGGGCCAGTAGTTGGGGGGATTATAGTTTTGGGGGTGGACATGCCCTTTAATGGTTTATTGATTGTGTTGAGTGTGTGACAGTACTGCAGGAGCTTTGGATTGTGTGGGTGTGTGCCTTTGAGTGACAGATGAGGTGTAGCAGCTCCTACAAATCACAGCATATTCAAAGGCTTATATCTCGGGGACTATGTAGAATTTAAAGAAACTAAAGGTACCTGTGGATGGGATGACTTATAGGATACATTAGAAAAATAAAAAAAAAAAACAATTTTCTTACTATAATTGCCCTTTAAGCCTCCAAAAGCAGTGTCCTTGTGGACCGTGTGCGTGCTTGTACACAATCATGGTGGGCGCGATGATGTCACGTACGCGCGTGGCGAAGTCACTCGCGCACACGGACCACATGGACACTGATGCTGTTGATTTAATATGCACAGGCCCTGTAATGTCAGTGTAAAACCCATGTTGACCCAATAATACATCTGGTAGTGTGGGATTTATAATACTTAGCTGTTTAGCGGCAAGTATTGCATCACTCTGTGTTTGTGGTGTGTTATCGTTTATGCAGCTTGAAAATATAACCTAACAATAATTAATTACTTATATTTATTATATATTTCCAGATCATAAACCATCCAATCAAAATATTGGTATATTAGGGCATTTACAGGGTGTGGATGCTTTACTCGAAAAACATGTGGAGGCACACCGTTTGAGACCACCTGCACTAAGCTACATTACTTACCTGCCAAAGACACGGTCAGGTAAGAAGTACCGGTTTACATCGCCATTGAAAAGGTGTTAAGTTACATACAGTAGTAGTGCAAAACTTAACTTAGACTTTATGCATCGGTGCAACATGATATTCACCAAAAGTCTTGGAGACTGTGCAGGCCCGCGTCAATTAGTGTAAACTCAACGTTAGCCCAATATATACTTCAGGTAGCATGGGGTTTTACACTAATTTTGCTTAACGGCCTTTATGATAGCATCACCCGGTTAAATTTTCCATTCCCCAATATCCTCCATTTATAGAAAGCTCACTAAGTTTCCTTTCCTTTTCCTGATTTAATTATCACTTTGAATCAGCATGAATAATAGCAGATAATTGAATGATCTGCAGTCTTTTTGTAACAGAGACAGGATTTACATGGAATCTTCACTATATTCTTTTTTTATATGGCAGTGTATTTGCTGCGCCTTTGTCTGTGCTTTTAACATTTGACAAGGCCTGTCACCACAAAATCAGTGCTAGAGACACAGAGGGAGAGTGATTTCTTGCCTTTTATCTTAAATGGTTTAGACTGAAGGGAAATGCAAAGAGATTTTACAAAGCAGGTATCATTAGAACATCTAGCTAAAATTCAAAGTAATATTCAATATGAACATATTTGAAATCATTACCAAAAGCAACAGAAAACCTTTTATATCACTAGAGATGAACATAACTGGCGTGTTTCATTTTGACAGCAGTTTGGGCAGAATGTTTTGAAGTTCTGAAAATCCAATACGAACCTAATTGAATCAGAATGGTTTGCATTTTGGTTCGCAATTTTCAAATTTTTTTATCTACCAATTTTTGATTTTCAAAAACAGTTTTTCAGTAATTTTAGAATCTAATCAGGCAGATGAAGCTCAGCTGAGCGAAATGCGTAGTAGTGAAGTCACAAGCCGGAAGTAACGCTGGTACCACGTGAACCATTGGAAGGAAATTTCGGCCTCACTTCATGGCGCTGAATAGAACTAGACACTGAAAGACCCTGATTGGAAATCCTTAGTGCTGTGGCCACGGAATGCCTTACTTATACAGTCTGTGGGATTGAGGGAAAAGTGTACTGGATATCAGCGATGGGGCTGTATGGTGCATATCTACACATATCTTAACAGTAATATTTAAAGGTCTAGGTGTTTCTACACCTTATACATATGGTAACTTTTTCTGATCTATTATCTTTGGATCAAGTTCTGAGGATTGGATATACTGGCATTTGTAGACAGTTGGGACTATTTAATGTTTTTTTATTACATGTTTTACTCTACCTATAAATTTTATATATATATATATATATATATAATACACACAAAAAAACCTTTTATTTCACGATCTACGCTTTCGGCTGAACTGCAGCAGCCCCCCCTTAGGATGTGACATCACTGCAAACAAGTGATAATTTAACAATTCAGGTAAGACCCAACCCTCCCCAGTGTTTTCCCCACAACAGCGTTAACACTACCAGTGCTGTTCAAAACTAAAATGCTTACATGGATCAGTGCAAACAGCAGTGCGCAGTGCTTACATAGATAAGTGCAAACAGTGCCATCATACATTCTAAATGCAATGTCATATTCTTCAGTTAAACAGCTTAAAAGATCACATTATAAAACAAATACATAAAAGTATACCATAATCCCGCATAGGTTAATGTTGAAAACACACCTACTGCAAAAATCCAAATCTATCTCTAGGAGCATTAAAGTGCTAATAGTGCAGACATCATTGAATAATAAGAATAGTATGATAAATATTAATAAATATTTATAGGTGACCCCAACATTGTAACACAAGTAAAAACCTATACAAACATTAAAAAATTTAAAAATATATTTACAACCACCGTTCCACTCTGCCAGATCGTTATTATATATAAATTTATTATTGTATTTTATGATTATTGGGGCTGGCCAGCCTATGATTCATTGTAGATCACAGACATAGATTTGTGCATTAATACTTTTTTTTATCTTTATCATTATTATTTATTGTGTTTATATATTTTTTATATCTCATTATTATTTGTATAGGCTCACAAGTTGCTATTTTTATTGCTAGTAGTTTGCCCTGTGGGTGCTTTGCTCTCCATGGCATTTATTCCTGAGGAAAGGAACTCAGATGCTTCCTGTGTTGGGTTCTAGTTATACACATACCTTACCTTTTACATGGGAATCAGTCAGCCATTTGCGGTACCAGGGGTAAAGAAAGCTTAGTAGTCAGAAAGTGACAGATGTTGATCCAGGCAGAGAAGTGTCAAAGTCAGAGGAAAGAGTAAACATAGATACACCACAGGCAATAAGGACAAGCCGAATGCTATAATGGGAATAATGAACAGGAATCAGGAACATAAAAGGATAGGCAGACCAACAAAGGGCAGAGAAAGAACTTAAAGGGCAAGTCCAGCCCTAAAATGAAAACTTACATACAGGTAAATCACCCCCCAAAACCCTAAACGGTAATAGTTTGAAATCTGAAATATAAGTCTAACCTAAAATCCTGCACAATGTCCAGTTTCCCCTGTTTCTGCTTCCTGGTTCTTCCAGTTAGCAAATGTCAGTTATGGATTGACAGTTGACATCACAGCCAATGACTGAATGTTAATCCCTGTCTGCCTCTTTGAGCATGCCCGGCTCAGTACAGGCTCAGTACAGATTTCAATGAGGCCTCCAGAAGCATAGCAGGCATACAGTAATGAATTCATAGGACAAACTATGATATTTCAACATATTTTAAAGAGGTCATTCTTCTTCTAAAAGATGTTCTTATGAGGGTGGAGTTGTCCTTTAGAATAGGCTAAGGAAATACCAGGCTAGCCTGAAGTTGCGCACCAAGTAGTGAAGAGGGAGTCACCAGAAGATAAGGAACGATGGCCAGACTAACACACTTGCACCATTTTTAAAATTAATTTATTTTTGTTTTTACTGACACATTATCTATACTGTAAACTTAAAGCACTGAAGACTCGTGGGAATGTTATAATTTGTAATATAAAGACATTTTAGATATTCTTAAACTGAATTATATTTATAGTTTAAAAGGGAGGTGCAGTAATGGTCAGTATTTCTCAAACAGGAGTAAACAGTACTTTACTTGGAAATTCTTTCCTTTCAATGCGATGCAGTTATCAATCACTACTACATTGGAGGATTCTGGAAGGTAAGGGTGCGCCCACCTCTAACTTTCTATTAGGTATCATTAGTTATCATGCAAGTGACGCAGGCCCTGCTACTAAACAACACACTTGACCTGTTATCACTTCAGGTGGTTTGTGTTGTACAAAAGTGTTTTGGCGGACAAGCTTAATTTAATTAATTGCATAAGTTTGGACCATTGTCAAATAACTTGCAAACATTTAAATATTCTATGTGAGGGTGATACACTCCTTGTATTATATGAGGGTTCCTTTTAATTCCTCTACATGTTGAAATGCAAACATTTTCCAGAAAAGGGGAAAAAACAATGGTGTTTCAGTTAAATCAGACAGGCTTTTCATCATTATACCTGAACACATTTTGAAAGAATTCTTATGATAAATTTAGACAAGCCTATAACTCATAATAAGGTGGAGAGGTAGCTCTAAAGTATTTAATTTTAGAACTTATCACTTACAGTTATAGAACACAAAGGATAACTTGTTAAAATGCCACATAACTAAATCCTCGTGTCCCTGCAAGTCATCATTATGTTACAAAACAAACACACGTGACAAAGGAAATAGAGGTTAGCACATGCATGAGATGCTCTATTTGAATTCTCTATAACTGTATGCAGAGTGGCATCCTTGGTGGTTAATGCATGTTTCTACAATAAATGGTGTGTTTTATCATATATTTTTTTATGTGCTACTACAATAGATGGAGTGTGCATGCAAAACTATATTGTATGGCCATTATAACTGGAAGGGCTTTGTTTTGGAGGAAGAATGGACTGTGTTTTTTTTCTTTTTCCGTAGGCACAACTACATAAGTACAAGTCTTGTAAAGTTTAAGTACACGTGTATGTCATTTGTTCAGTATAAATGGCCTATGCAATTGTCTTTGAATAATGGAAATCAGACCATTTATCCATACCATTCCAGACAGAAAGTGACTTACAGGGATCAGAATAAATGTAGTCCATGAAGACATGTTTAATCACAGTATAAATGAACCAGGATGCCACAATTCAACACGAAAAACGCTTTAATATAATTGCCTTGTATGTTCTCAAACATTCTTATGTGTAAGCAAAAGCCTATTCCAAAATCCATGTGCAAGTAGTTTGAGCATGTCAGTTAAGCCTGGGTTATGAAGCATGTTGAATAGATGAAGGATGAAGTACCATTGTCCTACTCGACTTTCCAAAAAAATGACATTTTGGAGAGAGAAGAAAAGCTGTGTCAATTCATTCTAATTTAAGGGGCCTCCTTTGTTAGGGGTGCAGGCATTATTGTTAGAGGTTCCAGAAGAAGTGGCTTTATCATCAAGTTTTCTGCTGTCCTTTGCAAATTAGTAAAACGTTCTGATATATGTAAAAAGGCTGTACAGCAATGTTTTAAAGACTTCAATAGATTGATAAACACTTCTTTCAAGGGGGTTCCACAGGGAAAGGGGAAAACAATGTCTGTTGATGATGAATTTTGCTATAAAAGAAAAATGCCTTTTTGTTTTGCAGTCAGCTGTGTGGAAAGTGAGCAGTTAACAGTACTTTTCATATCTGTAAGAACTCAATAAACTAATGAACTTAGTGCATGAATAAAAAAAAGGTGATGGAAGTTTAGGGTTTCAATATATTTAACTAAGTTTGAAGAACTTAGGTTTTGTCAGGGTGGTTTGGGTATACGTGTAGCCAAGGTCTTTAAGCAACTGTTAAACTTATCTGGAGAGAAGCTTCACCCCTCACATGGACAAAAAAACAAACAAACAAAAAACAACAAAATATATATATATATAAGCAAACCAACATATATAGAGCACTCAGGGGTCTTTTTCATAAATTATCCGTTTTATTGATGCAGTGAAAACATCTACGTGTTTCACTGAATCAATAAAACGGATAATTTATGAAAAAGACCCTGAGTGCTCTATATATGTTGGTATGCTGTATGGACTTTCGATAGTAGCACCAGGGCAAAGGACTATGGAAGGATGAATGCGGGACTCCATGTAATATATATATATATATATATATATATATAATATATAAATCATTAATTCTTCTTATTTTCCTTATTTTTTCCTTTTTCTTATTTTCATTTTTACGATTATAGTATGATCCAATAAAATGTATACTTATTTACTAGACATTGGTCATTTTTGAAGATAACACACCAATTACCTACATTGTGCATTCAGTACACACAGTGCATACAGTACACACAGAAAAAGACTGGATTTTCTACAGATTGATGAGCCAACCACAACATATTTAAATTTTTTGTCTTTCTTCAGTTTCTTCAGGGGGGACTACATTAGCATTATAGCTGGAACCTTGCTAAGTGATAAACTTAGGAGCTGGGAATTTCTTAGAACTGGAATCTGAGAGGCAATTGGTTAATCTAGGAGTGATCAGAATAATCCAGTGGTACAAGTGACTGAACTGTGGAAGGAGGAAAATCCATTAACATTTGGTGAGTATTGGAGTTTATTAATTCTTAAGTCGTAAAAGTAAATTAGAATAGAATTTAGAGATTGTCCAGACACTTTTCAGATGCTTCTTTATGGTAGTAGTCTTTACAAGCAAAGTTCCCAAGCAAATTTAGCAATGGCTAAATGTAAACTAACTGTGAACAAATTGAACAAGAAGCCTTGGAATGCTGTGAAACTAGTAAAATGTATAATACTTTTGTGATTGAAATAAAACACATACTCAGTGTTTGTATAAAACTCAGGAAGCGGTGATTTAAGAGCATGTCCACCCCCAAAACAAAAATGTAACACACTATGGCCCCACTGTATAATGCTTAAAAATCCTTACAATACTCCTCTAAATGGTTCTCTTGCAGTGCCTGTTCAAAGTTCCAGAAAATAAAGAGTAGAAGCTGTCTGTGAGTCATTCAGATGCCTGCTTCTTCGTTGTCCTTGTTGAGGTTTCTGGCATATGCAAGGTAGCTCCCCCCCCCCCTCCCTCCCACCCTCCAGATCCTTCCTGCGCAGTGTCTGTCTATCAAGTGTAGACTCTCCCAACCCTGCCATATTTATATTGTTTAAAAAAAACAGAAACTTACTTACCAGAGTGTATTCCATCAGCATTCTCAATAGTCATAGACATGGCTGCTGGCTGGTCCTAATGTTACTTCCTTCACAGTAGTAACATTACAGGCAGAGACCACAGGAACAAAGACAGGTAAGTAAGATTGTGGACTTTTTACAATATAAATATGGCGATTAGGGTTGGGCCCTATTCCTTAGGGATAAGTAACCAGCTGCAATGGTAAAACTTTTGTTAATAGGTTGAAGTATTTAGATGGATTTATACTTGAACTGATAGCAGATATTTCCGACTGAAACCCCGGGTAAAGATAGGAAAGTAGATCCAAACAGTGAATGGTGCACAATATTGGAATGAGAATGAAAAACAAGTAAAATTTGGTCATATGAAATGGTAATGTAAGAAGTTTTGAGGGATTTCAGATGAAGGATTTAGGAAAAGAAATGGTTTAATTAACAAGAAGCATCGTTGTTTCTATTTATTTAGATGAACCACAGTCTACTTCCCCTATGCACCTTTGATTAACCAATCAGAGAGTTGTCTTTTAGTAATGGCGTGAATGTAATTTATTTTAAGTAACCAATGCTGTTTCACAAGGGTTGCTTCCTTCTCCATGACTAGACTGGGATTTAACCCCTCATTGTCTAGATTATGATGCTCCTCTTTATTAGAAAAATGGGAGACCTTATGTAAAGACAAGTTTATTTTCTGATGACACTAGAGCTCAATTATCTGTGCAGGACAAAATTGCTATTGTTACCTGGATATCAGTTTGTTTAATTGATGGTTGTAATTGTAAAGGTGGTTCGAATGCTACATTGTGTAACATGTTCCTTTTCAAATTCCGGTTATTTGCATACTGACATTGATATCTGGTTTTGTCAAGGTGCTGAAAATATAATAGGCTGATATAATAAAAAGAGAAACTGGATAATAGATTTAGGTATTCAAATAATCTGGGGATCCATTAATCATAAAAACCATTGTGATTTGATTTATCAATCAGATTATAGTGAGGGTTGGGAGTATCTCTCTGACAGATGTTATTGGGAAGGCCATAAATAGCCAGACATATTTGACAATGAAAATGTGATGGAATTTGTGTTTGCTTCCTTATGGGCACAATTTCAAAATGAATGTACAATGAAAGGTAAATGTTGAGGGGGGAGATCCTCTTCTTTCAAAGAGAGTTGAGATTTCCACCAGAAGCAATTGAACCAATTTCAACAGTCATACAAGATCTTGAACAATGGTAATAAGAAAAGCAAATTGGTGTGGTAAGAAAAATTATATAGTTATGAGACTATTACTAAGTCTTAACTTGACTTATTTAACAAGTCAAACTTGACATGCACCCTATAATAGCCAATTTACCAGACATGATATCAGTGGTTAATGTGAACACTATGTATTTTCTAGTATACCTTTGACCGGGAGCTGTCAATCCAAAATGTTCATGTCCTACATTTAAGAGCCCATCAGTCTTTATTCTGCTTTACAGAGATAACATTAAAATTTTACTGAACTATTGTTTGTTACAACTATTTGGATGATATTTTAAGTACAGAAACAAAAGCAGAATACATGAGTCTTCTGGCTGAGCTGTTATCACCTTGCGGCAGATGCAGGATTAAAATTGAAACTTAAATGTACAGCTAATGAAACCAGAGGTAACATTTCTTGGAGACAGCCTTTACAGAGAAGGTATAATCTGTGTCCTTGTTTTCCTATTCCCACATTAAACAAAGCACTGAGACAACTTTTAAGTTGGTGAATTCTCCAGGGAGTTTATAGAAGGATTTGCTGTAAACACTAAACCCTTATATCATCTTTTAAAAGATAATGGAAATTATACTTTGGTCCCATTGGAAGAGGAGGAACAAACGTTAAAGAAAGATTTGCAATCAGACCCAGATTTAGCACTGTAGAGAAAGGTTTACAGGGAGATTCAATAAATATTCTTATTGTTTAAAATGGTGCTAATTTTGCCCCACCAATCAGATGTTAGCTTTCAAATGTTACATAAGATCTGATTGGTTGGGGCAAAATTAGCACCATTTTAAACGATAAGAACTTTTATTGAATAACACCCTGTTAATGTTTGTGCTAGGGATCTAGTGGGTGTTTATTTGCTGTAAAGGAAATAAAACGCATGTAGTTTTGAAAAAATCTTCACCACATTCAACATTGAATGTTCCAGGGGTATCTAAATCAGGGAGTCTCACATTGGTTTTTGTAATTGTCAACAAAGCAGTTTAAGGTAGATTACAAAGCTTATATGTACTACCACAGTTGATGCATGAGGGCATGGGGCATGATTGCTCTAATCAGTTTCATTAAGTTTTTTCACCTCTTTTCTCAAGGAAGGCAGAGAAAACTGTTGAACTCTGTATTTGTTCATGGCATTTTTATTTAAAGGGAAATACTTATTCTGGCTATGCAATTATATCCTGAATTTGGACATGCAATCCAATACAAAATGCCAGCAAATTAATCAGCTCAAAAGTAAAGATATGTTTAAAGTAAAAGTTAAAGATAGTTTTAAGCCTTGATGAACAACAGGAAAATGGTAGCCACTAGTAATCTATGAGATGGTTCTTGTTTAGTATGTTCAAGGGATTACTTGCCGGTGTGGGAAAGAAGAGGATTTGTCTAATTAAGCTTTAGTACATAAAACACATTAGAAGCAATAGTATAAGTTGCTGCTAAGAATTTAAATGGCTATTCTATGTGTTAAAGTGCCAGCACACAAAAGACAATAAGGAACTAAGCATAGGAAACAGAACAGCAGATATTTTAGCTAAAGAAGCAGCTTTAAATGGTGAGACAGTCAGGCAATCAGAATCAGTCTCTGTAAATACTATAAAGAAAACAGATACAGAGCTTACTTTATTTCAAAAGAGCAAGCCAAGAATTCTATCCTTGCTGCCTTTCTGATTGATACGAAACCTCCCTTTTTCCTGTTTGTGGAAATGGGTTTTTGTGTCATGAATGTGATAGAGTTTGGCACCCTGTTGTACCTAAGCATTACAGATTAAGGGCCATATTTATAAAACAATTGCTATTTTCGCCAATTTGCTATCGCAGGACATCGCATGGCAAAGAGTGATTTTCCAATTTCACCATATAAAAAGCTAAATTTTTGCGTCTCCTGTGATGTGCGGTGGTGTATATTCTCATTTCGCTGTAATACGAACTTAATGTAAAAAAAAAAAAAGCGATTTGGTAAAATCGGAAATCGACAAACTATTACAGTAAATGCTGGACCCTTCTTAGCATTGAGACACTCCCAATGTACTGACACCTTCTTAGGACCCACAAACAGGCTACATATATGGGCACTTATGCCTTTTCTCCACCTCAGACTTGGCAAGTTTAAATGGCCCATTTAAAGCAATAAAATACGTTATGCGAAACTAAGCCATTGGCAAAGTTTAAAGTGTATCTGTACTGAAAAAAAATGACTTTGTGTCATCTAATCTATAATCTATATAAAGAATGCTGTAAGTAGCATGTAAGTAATATGTTGCTGCATGCCTTCAATACAATAGTATTGTTTTGCTCAGGCTCTGACCACTGACCTGACTATTCTCCCACATACCAACTGCATACCCCTGCATACATCACCTTCCTCTTTAATGTGTATCACTTCAACTTCCCCTTTAAAGCATATGACTTTCCTTTTAAGCGTATTAATCAACTTACCCTTAAGCTTATCACATCAATTCCCTTTAAAGCATATCAAATCAACTTCCCTTAAAGCGTATCACATCAACTTCCCTTAAAGCATATCACATCACATCACTTCCCCTTTAAAGCGTATCACATCAACTTCCCTTTAACTTTAAAGCGGATCACATAACTTCCCCTTTAACAATGGGTTAAAACATCTCACATTAATTTTTTTAGGTAAACTAAATTTTTGATATTTTGCAGTATTCCTTAAATAGTGACTCTTGCACAACAATAACCCTGCATTTAAAGAATTGCAATCAATCAAATTAAATTTCAATCAAAATAAGTAATTTCCCCAAGAAAACTCTCACCACACTCACCTAAAAGTTATGCTTGCAAAAAAAATATATATATATATGACATATGGAAAAGAAAAACACTTTATTTGAAGTCAGTCAGTGTGGACAATTTTGGATTTAGACTTAAGAGCTGATATTGTTTCTTTAGGGAGAACTAAAGTCTTGTGATAATGTCCAATACTATGTTACTACAGTATGTTAACTGTTAGAGAGACATTATGGGTAGTGTATAAAGGTTGGACTAGATGGCGATGTCTTTAAACAACCGTCAATACTATGTAACTGTTAGACAGTGGGAGTCAAATGTTTAAAAGTTTGAATTAAAACAATTAAAATATCAATGGTAACTTAATGTAATAGCTGTGGGACCTGGGAAATGGTCTGGGGAACATGTTCGAATATCCAGGACTTTCGAAAAACTCGATTTTACCTCACTCACTCTACTTTTGAACATTCGATAATATCCCATGAACGACTCGCAGATTTGAAATTCGATATTTACTCGTGTATTGGTACAATACACATTTTACTCGCGGATTCAATATTCGATATTTACCCACGTATAGGTACAATAGACTGTTTTTACTTGCATATGGTATATAATAGACATTTTACTTGCGGATTCAAGAATTCAATATTTACTCGCGTTTAGGTATAAGACATTTTACTCGCGGATTCTGTTTTACTTGCATATAGGTATAATAGACATTTTACTCACGGATTCGAGAATTCGATATTACTGCGTATAGGATAATAGACATTTTACTCACGAATTCGAGATATACTCCGTTTTGGTATAATGGACATTTTACTACTGCAGATTCGATTATTCGATATTCTCGAGTATAGGTATAATAGACATTTTACTTGCAGATTTGAGAATCGATATTTACTCGCATATTGGTATAATAGACATTTTACTCGCATATTCGCATGCCTCGAATGTTCGAACATTCGATAATATCAAAAGTCTGGAAAATATTGAAAATCCGGTCGGGATAGTTCGAGAAGTCCGAGTCACTTTGACTGGATAGTTGGCCTTGAACTCGGGTTCGAGTTAGAGTCTAGTCCATCTCTGGTAATGAGTTGGAAATTAATTCCATATGCAGTGGCAAAGGCTGCTGGTATGGGGCATGTTCTGGTTTATGGAGGATTTCAATTACTCCGACATACATTGGAGTAAGGGAACTGCCAGCACCAAAAAGGGTATCAGTTCTAAATTTTCGATATGAGCATTTTCTTTTACACATGGTAAAAGTTCCTATACACAAATGCATTATTGGATCTGTAATATCTAAAACCCTGAGCTCATTTTGGAGATGAAATTGTCATGTGATATAGGTTGCAAAAAACAAAAGTGCACTGGGTTTAACAAAACTTTTAACTTTAGGAAAGCTAATTTTATGTTGTTAAAGGAATCACTCCTATTCAGACTGGGGAGATTATTTCTTAGGTAAAGGATATTGAGCAGAACTGGACTGCTTTTAAAGGGGTATGAAACTTTTACCTTTCTAAATGTATACCTTTAGAAAAAAGTGGTAAAAAAAAAAAAAATTGGGTCATTCCTGCCTGGCTTAATGCTCAGGTAAAAAGGGAAATGAATAAAAGAAAAAGGCTTTTCAATTTTGAAATCAGTGGGAACAGAAAGGCTTAAAAGCTGTAGTAATGAGTTAATTAAACTAGTTTCATCTGTGACTCCATTTAAACTATTCGAATAGAGTTTAAATATTAAATTCCAATGTTTGTTTTATAGTGGAGGCTTTAACATGGAACACGGCTGATCATTTTATGTATATGACAAGAAAATCTACATGAGTATGAAATGACACGACTCAAACGCACCTGAATATTAAACCATAAACCAGTTGGATTCGGAACCAGTTATAAATGCTCTCATTTTGTATTGTAAGTTGAAACTTCACTAAATGTTTTAAGCAAACCAATTATAGCTCACACCATCTTTTAAGGTACCGGTAATACTATTAAGTTTCTAGTGATAATCTTTTCTTATGTCTCCTATAATTGTAACACTGATCTTTTCAAGTGAGTCCCAGAGAAGCAGCAAGTTTAATGCTTAAATATAATGAAGGGTTTGTTTTTTATCCTTCTATTCGATAGCTGGCTTAATATGGATTGAGATGTTATCGGAGAATTTAAAGGAAAATCACAATCCTTAATCGTACACTTTGGATATGCTAAGAAGAAGAAAGAAAAAACTTTGATTATAACCTTTAATGTCACACATTTCATACTATTACTTTCTTTTTGCTTTATTATTTTAACTTATGTGCTCTAATGCCTTCTGGAAAAGGTAACACCCACACACTGTACAGCGGCTAGCTCCTATTAATTTAAAGCCATTGCCAAAAATTAAAAATTAAACCAATACATTGGCGCTTAGATAAGCCGGAGAACAGGCTGCAATGTGATTTTCCCTCTGTGTTATGACAAAAAAAATATCCCACCTTGGTCGCTGGCCAGCAAATACTAATATGAGCAGGGACCTGCAGGGATAAAAGTCACATCTATGTGGAGGAAAATGAACTTAGCACTGGCCTATAGCAGAGAATAGAAATTCTGTCATCTGTCAAGATATGTCACAAGTTTGGAAATGACGTCTGTGGGTAGGTAAGGCGGTCTTTAGACCCCACAAGTGTGCACTTTGTCCAGCAATCTTGTTTATTTTGCTAAAACAAAAATCCGTACTTTACTTCTTCTCATAAAACAAGGGAAGGGCCCCATGCTGTGGGAAGTTTTCTCTGCTAAATGTCTGCAACATAAAAATAAAATGCATTTTAAAAACTGTTTATAGAAGTTTAGAGCCCCCCCAATACCAACAAAGCTACAGGAGCTAACAAGAGGACTTGTATTATTGTCTGTTGATTTACGCTGAATAAAAGCTGCTGAAGTTAAGTTGACGTGCTATGTTAGCTTAGGTTGGGTTCTGTATATATAAAACATCTCAGACACAACTCCACAGTCTTGGTGTTTTATGTTGTAGTAGACCAAACTGCATTTCCATACAAATCGTCAATCTTGAAGTTCACTTAACGGTATTGCAGAACGCTGCTGAGTGTTAGTCAGAAGGGCATTTAAAGGATGTCACAGAACGAGATCACATAAACTTCCTCACACAGATAAATACAATTGTATTCCATAAAAGAAACTAAAATCAGTTGGGACATTTTCTCCTACTTAATTTCCACTGACAGCAATGGGATTAGCCAAGTGAGAACTGTCAAGTCTGCTATCTCATTATGTTGAGCAGAGAATACAGAGTTGGAATATGTGCAGTTAAATAAGTAGGCTTCCTTGTATTATAAAACGGGCACGTTTACTTTTGTTAGACACCAGCTTCACTCATCATATCATGGCGTATCTCTCTCCATTTATTTTTTACTTTTTTC
This sequence comes from Hymenochirus boettgeri, assembly GCA_019447015.1. NCBI lineage: Eukaryota > Metazoa > Chordata > Amphibia > Anura > Pipidae > Hymenochirus > Hymenochirus boettgeri. Next base: position 167,100,172 of record CM033472.1, read on the forward strand.
AGTCTCATCGAGGTTGTGCATGGGCAGAATTATAACTTGAGAAGGGTCACAGGACTAGAAGGTTGCTATCGTTGTTTCACATGAAATAAAGTTATTTGGACAAGTCTATGAGTGCAAGTGCTTTGAACTCTCTAGAGACAGCCAACCCATGCTCACAACCTTAAGTTGCGAGTACGGCAGATGAGCGGAGATTTGCAACTGCACTGTGGTTGTAAGTGCAGAACGCATGCAGCAATGTGTTATTAATCCAGATTGGAGCAAAAGAGTAATGGGGGAGTGGAGATCACAACTCAGCACTATTGCCAGCAAGTTTAAAAGTGAGGTAGGAATCCCGTTACCTGGTTTTTCAATGTGGAACTGCCAGTTAGAAAATCCGCAGCTAGCTTCACAGTTAGAGTAGTATGGGAGTGAGGTTTTTAAAGGACAAACATCTGCTCTTGAACCCCTCCTTTTAAAAGTAACCCAGGGTGAGCGCTTATCAAAAGTAAAGCACAAATATTCCACCCGGGACTTTTTTTACTGTAAAATATAGTACTGTATGCATCAAGCACCACCACTGTGTGTAAGTGTGTACGTGTGGCCTTAAATAAGAAATTTGTATTAATTAAATGAAATTGACTAGAACTTATGACCCCTCGCCCTTCCCCCCAGTTCAGTGTGTACCTTTTGTGGCAGCTTCCCTGTAGCAGCCTCCCTGTTCCAGCTTCCCTGTTCCAGCCTCCCTATTCCAGCCTTCCTGTTCCAGCTTTCCTGTTCCAGCCTCCCTGTTCCAGCTTTCCTGTTCCAGCCTCCCTGTTCCAGCTTTCCTGTTCCAGCTTTCCTGTTCCAGCTTCCCTGTTCCAGCTTCCGCAGTACAATCCAGGCAGCCGCTCGCTCCCACTCTCCCTATACTGAAGCGCCGGCTGATGTCACTACTCGGCGCCGGGCAGTGACGTCAGCCGGCGCGCCAGTATAGGGAGCGTGGGAGTGAGTGGCTGCCTGGATTGTACTGAATTTCAAGTGAAAGGTAACTGACTCGAGTATAAACCGAGTTTGGTTTTTCAGGCGGATTTTACAGCCTGAAAAACTCGGTTTATACTCGTGTATATACGGTAGTAGAGAAGCTGGTGCACCTGTCTTGTTCAAGGTACTATATATATATATATATATATATATATATTTTCCTTCCCTTTCTTATTTTCACAGAATGTTTGCTCTTAATCATATTTTTCATTATTATCTGTTGATACACACACTACAGTGCTCTTATATAATCAGGAACAAAATAAACCTTGTTACTTGCGAAATATAAAGAGGGTACGTAGTGGGACGCTTATGTCCTGTCTTTATCTAAACACATGTGTGGACTGAAGCAAGTAAGTCGCCCACTGTATGTGAATCTTTATTGACCTTATTCTGATCTGAAAGAGCTGTCATTGTGGAAACAAAAGTCATTTTATCTTACACATGGCCAGTTGCCTTATATGTTCAGATAATCTTTTCTCTGGGTCACAAAGTAAATCCAAGAGTAATATGGTTTATTAGAAAATCTTCATTGTTAGATAGACAATGACATTGGACATGCACTCAGGTTAATAAGCAACCCATTAAAGAAGAAGGAAATGATTTAAAACACAACACCGTGTTCTTGAATGACATATATTGTTACTGGTTCAACAGCTGTATTTGGCTGATAATGACTGTGCTGTGTGTCACTTGGGTCACTGATAAGCTCAAGGTGAATGAGTCATCAAAAGCCTGAGAAGAATTGGATATAACTATCTGAGGAACTTAGGCAAAGATCTGGAAAATCTCTACTGTCATTGTGATAACAAATTATTCCCCCTGACTACTGTATGTCTCAACTAGGATCAGAAAACTACAACTACTGAAAGGCTGAATTAACAACATTAAGAATTTAGCTGAAGATAAAAGAAGATAAGTATTACGTTCAGTGCATGCACTGTATTAACTTGATTTCCTTGACTAATTAGCTTGGTGCAGACCCTTTAGTGCCACCTGCATAATTAACAAATAGTTTGGGAAATAGAGTGAGACCCTGATTGAATCAATAAAGTTGCATTTTGTGCTACTTTGTATGAATTTAGGCATAAAACCCCTGCAGTGTAGCTCCCTGCATCACGGGAATGAGGACAGGTAAAATAAGCTCTGTTGCATTACTAAATCTCCTTGTAGATTTTCTTTCAATCATCAAACTTAGTCTATTCACTATGTTATAACTGAAAACAAACCAAAAATTCAAAATGCCTGGATACTGCTGTATATAAAATATGTAAAATTTTTAATGGGCACTCACAGGATAGTGCAAAAACAATCTTTATTTAATGTGCAAAGAAACAGATAGCAATGTTTGGTCACCTTCTCTATGGCTTTAGGTCAGAGGGGACCAAAACGTCTACACGACCAAAACATCACACACACACACACACATCACACACACAACACATCTCACACATCTACACATCTACACACTACATCATATCACACTTATAATCTCTATCACATCGATCTACTACATCTATAATCTATTGTATCTATCATCTATGCTATCTATCTATCTATCTATCTATCTATCATCTATCAGCTATCTATCATCTATATATCTATCTATCTATCTATCATTTATCCCTATCATCCACCCAGCATCCAACCATCTATCCTACAGATTTTATTCTTCCATTTTAGGATTCAAACATAAAATGTGTAGGACTGAAGCTAATTTCTTTTCTAATTTAGAACAGGCATGTAATAAAACCAGAAGAATGTTGTGAAATGACGCTTGATAACATAAAGATAACATGGCAGCTCCTCAACACTGCAGATAACTTGCTAATTGGGACGATGGAAATAAAACTGAATTTCATTCTTCTTCTTAAAGATTTCAGTGTTGGTATTAATCCTAATGATTTAAAACTGATCTGACCATTGATAAAATGTGTGCTAATAACATTCCTTTTGACAATTTTTGCAAATGTGTGAATTTACATATTCCCCTGCCTTTTGTCATTACTTTAATAGAAAAAAGACTATAATTTAACTTTTACTTTTGAGTGATGTTTTTTAAGAGATGTTATCTACCACTGTTTGAGTATTGGAAGCCTAAGAAACCATACCAATAATAGTATGGAATGTAATATTAAACTTAAAGGGCAAGTCCAACCCCCAAATGAAAATTACATACAGGTAAATCACCCCAAAACCCTAAACGGTAATAGTTGAAATCTGAAATATATAAGTCTAACCTGAAATCCTGCACAATCCTGTCTGTTTCTGTTTCTGCTTCCTGGTTATTCCAGTTAGTAACTGTCAGTATGGATTTGACAGTTGACATCACAGCCAATGACTGAATGTTAATCCCCTGTCTGCCTCTTCTGAGCATGCCCCGGCTCAGTAAAGGCTCAGTACAGGTTTCTAAATGGCTCAGTTTCCATGAGGCATCCAGAAGCATAGCAGGCATACAGTAATGAATTCATAGGACAAACTATGATACAACATAATTTAAAAAGGGCATTCTTTCTAAAAGATGTTCTTATGAGGGGGGAGTTGCCCTTTAAATAAATTTGAATGACAAAAAAAAAAATTCCATTAAGACTTCTAGAAACATTTACAGATAATTGTTTTATAACCAAAAACAAATCTAAGATTTAGGGGCATATTTATAAAGCACCGAAAATAGCGGCAAAAAATTACCGCCGCACATCGCGGCCGTGAAATAGCGCTATCGCCATATTTATAACGGCGAGCGCCATTCCCGCGATATGTATCGCGGCGCGATGTGCTGCGGTAATTTTAAGCTTAAAATCCTTCCCGACGCCTCTCCCAAGGGGGCGGGGCATACGCCAACCCTGTCCACACACCCCGCGGCGGCGGCGGCGACCACCCGCCGCCGCTTCCCAGCAGCCCTCACCCGTTCCCCGCTCGCGGCAATTCGGAACGGGAGGCTAGGAGGGGCTGCCGGGAAGGGGCCGCAGCAGGTGGTCGCGACCCCGCCGCCGCACCCCCTCCAAGCCCCCGCCCCGGCCGCTCCCGGTGAGGGGAAGGGAGGGAGCCGCTGGGAGGGTGGGGTCCCTCCAGCGGGGCCCTGAAAGGGCTTTGGGGCTTAGGGGGTCCCGCAGCTCGAACCGGGACCCCCCCTCCCCGGCCCTGTAAAGGCCTTTGCGGCACTTACAAGTGCCCTTGCGGCTCTGACAAGAGCCCTTTGGGGCTTAAGGGGTCCCGCAGCTCGAAACGGGACCCCCCACCCCGGCCCTTATAAGGGCCCTTGCGGCACTGACAAGGCCTTTGGCGGGGGTCCCGCAGCTCGAACCGGGACCCCCAGTGCGGCTCTTAAAGAGCCTTGGGGGCGTTTCTTTTTCCAGTCCCGGCGACACCAGCTCGCTGAGGCCGCCGACCCCCGAGAGGTACCTGCGGCTGCCAGGGTACCCCCGGTGGCGCCAGCACCTCAACGAGGCTGATGTTGCCGGCGTCTTGATGCGGCGCGACGTCTTCGGGCTGGCGACACCAACCCCCTCAGCGGAGCCGATGTTGCCAGCCGCTCTTCTCTTCTTTCTTCAGCCATCTACTGCGATGGCATCTGAGTTCCGCGGCGGAAAGCTCCTTTTTATATAGGTTTGCAGAAATCCATATCCGTTTCTGATTGGTCAATTTTTTAATATTGCTTTACATTAACCAATCAGATTTCTGGAAAGTTCTGAAATCTCAGGGCCGCTGGAGGGAGCCTCCCCCTCCAGCGGCTCCCTCCCTTCCCTACCCGCGACACCTGCTGCGGCCCCTTCCCGGCAGCCCCTCCTAGCCTCCGTCCGAGATTGCCGCGAGCGGGGAAGGGTGGAGGGGCTGCGCGGGGTGTGTGGGGGGGTGGCGTGTCTCCCGGGGGGCGTGCGACCCACCCGCTGCGGTTGCCTGCCCATCCCCGCCGCGGGAGGCTAGTATCGGCTGACTTCGCCACCTTCAAGGTGGCGAAGTTAAACAGCCGATACTAGCCGAGCGAAACCAGTACCGCCCCTTTATAAATAGAAGTGGCGGGTAACAGGTAAGTATCGCCGCGAAGGGTTAACGCTTCGTAATTTTTCGCGGCCGTTTTCGGACTTTTATAAATCGCGTTAAACGGATTATGTTAATGTACACGAAAACGGCCGCGAAAAGTTAACGAACCTTTAAAATAGCCCCTTAGACTATAATGACAACAATCATCCAATCCCAAAAACAAATAAAGCATCTCTAATTCTACAATGTTCTTATGTAAAAACTATCAGGGAGATTAATAAAGTTCTTATCGTTTAAAATGGTTTGCCCCAACCAATAGATTTTATTTAATATTTGAAAGCTACATCTGATTGGTTGAGGCAAAATTAGCACCATTTTAAACAATAAGAACTTTTATTGAATAACCCTGAATATTTGTTAAAAACACAAATTTTCTACAGAATTTTCCATCTTCGACATCGAATTTAAAAACTGAATTTCAAAATTTTACACACCACATTTTGACATCACATATTAAATTTTTTGTACCTCATTTTGGTGAAAATTTGCAAAGTTCCACCCTTTAAAATCCCAAAGTTTCATCTTTAAACCAGTTTGGTTCAAAACTGGAATACGTCAATAATGTTAAACAATGATAAAAGCTAAGGCCAAGCGTTGTTTGTTATGCTTTTAATAGGTAAATTTTAAGCTACCAAACCTGCCTACCTGCCATACTGTATGCCCTCACATTTTAGAAAACTGCTATATGTAAAAACAAGATTTTCAGCAAACTGTAATAACACAAAAGTTTCCCGTTTGAATTAATTTTCTATACAGAGATGAGTTGACTTTTTTACTTTCAGACAATGTACAGATCTCTGCTCTTTACTTGCTAGCAAAGGATTTTACCAAATTATTTTATAAAATTGTACATTCACATGATATCTAAAGTATATGGTGTGAAATTTACCAGCACGGCTAGTGCCATATATAATAAGGTTTGCAAAAACCCAAACGTGTAAGTAAAGATAAATGGAGCCCATAACTGTAAAATTTGGCCATAAAAAGTTACATTTTGAGCATTGAAAATGTACATATTTGTTTTTTCTAGTTGTGAAGTCTAAAGGTGGTCATAGAATAGCATCAGTTATTCCTAATTCAAGGCTTTGGGGTCAATGGCGAATCTGTGGTATGGATAAAAATTAACGATCCAATAGATCTTTTAACATTCAAGCAAGTTTAAATTTTGCTACACACTAATCAGGTAGTAATGGAAAGTATAAAGGGAAATTACCTGGGAGGAGAAAGAGGGACCATAGACCCAGTCTACTGAAGATTACTGGAATGTCAGATGGATCCACACTTTGAACGTTACTTAGGCATCTAAAGTAATCATGTCTATAAGTAATTAACTATTAGGGAGCTTGCCGTTTTTTTTTTATTTCAAAATGTTTATTTCACTTTATTTTTAACAGAAAGCCTCATCAACTAAAGTCCTGACAAGTTACTTAGTTTCATTGGTTTTTACTTCATATCTCTTAGAATGTTGTGAAGAGTTAGTCTAACTTTTTCAGATATTATCACTTCTATATAAAAAGAAAGTGTATACCAGTATAACAAGAGAACAACTGTCTTTGTGTTGGCATATATCGACAGACCATCTTGTAGCTTCACACTAAAATATAATTAGAAACATGATTTGCCTTTCTTGCTCACTGGTTTAGAATTACTTGGAAACATACCCATCATGCTGCTTTTCTTATGTTCAGTTTCAAATCATCTGCTTCATTCAGATTTCTCCAGAATGGACATAAGACGATCATTTTTGTACCCATGTGATGGATATGTTTCTATTTAGATCCTGTAACCAGTGTCAAAATGTCATTGACATTAACACAAAAGTGCTTACCAATCCGACCAGGTAAAACTTTTTGTTTTTGAGGATTTTTTACTTTACTATTTAGCCAGTCAAGGTGAGAGTTCGTCCCAGCATAAATCCAGTATTCTATTGGGGGGGAATACAAATAGCCAGTATCTGCTTACTTTGTCCGGACATGCAAATCAAATTAAAGTTTATTGGCTTGAGAAAATCCTTGTCTTAGACATGGTAGGAATAGGGAATTCATTTTGCGTAAAAGGAAAATATGGTGGACACATTATTTGAAATCGCTATATCCTCGGGTTTAAACAAAGATTTTTAAACCTTTATGTATTACAGTAAATCCTTGGTATACCTGCCTGGTTTTACCACTAAGCAAAAGGCTAAGGACTTGCAAGGGAGCACCTTCATGCCAACCATTAGTAGTGGCTACTGATTGGCTATTGTTTGAGCCAATCAGTCCACTCCCTAGTTACCCATCAAAGGGATCAGGTTTAAAATAGGTTTGGCAACTGGGTCTGGTAGAGCTACTGAGTCTAATTGGAAAAATGTCATCTGCAGGTACAAGGACATGGCACACAGTAGTGTTATTCTGGTGGTCTGGCACAAAGCAGACAGTGCACATAAACAGGTTCCACACAACATATGCAGTAATTAGGATTGTCCCTGTCTATGGTTCACCACTTTGAATATTGACCAGGCTTGTATATTGTGGGTCCTTGTAAGTTGGTGTACACTTATCTGTTGCCTCAGAGTTTGTATCCAATAAGGTAAATTGTCGTCCAATAATCGTCCTCCCAACAGGTGGTAACAGGATCGTATACACAGGATCTAGTGTTGCAGTCAATATCACTCCAAAGCACACACCACAATCTACTTTCACTTTCAATACTCCTAGCCACAAAGAGTAGGGATATCTGTCTTTTTTTACTCACTAACACCACCTGAGGCTGGAGGTGGTATATAAGAAGCCTTGGTGTATATGTTCATTACAATACACAAAAGTGTAAGTATTTGGTCACGCCACACCCCTTAAACAGATTCAAATGCTGGGTGCAACTATTAGGCCATAGCCACTGGCCGCTCAACACATGCAGTCACAAGAGAATAGCGCACTCCAGTCTTTGATAATCTCAGTGTGTTTATTCACACGTGTAACGTTTCGTACCCGGTGTGGTACTCCTCAGACAATTCAACATTACAATACACATCACATCTGTTTAGCAAACAGAAACCTCTGAATTACACTTCCTTTCACATGGAGCAGACCCAGGGTGTGGTTTTAACCTCTATTTTGACCAAACCATGTCAAATAGGGATCTAGCTCCGTAAGTTAAGATTGTGTATTTTGTATATTTTGTGTTGTACGATATAAGTTAGTCAGTGCTATTCCTTATATACATTTACTGATGGTCATTTAAAGGTAATAGTGAGATAGTATACATAAACACCTTTCCTATATGTAATATCATATACCCCCCCCACACCTCTTTTGTAGCTCCTAAAACTCTATGCAATCTCCTATGGAGATATATATATATATTTATATATATAAAATTATAAATGGGAAACGGTGGCACTCACAGAGTCTTCTCAAACAAACATGGGGTTTATTAACACATGGAAGTTAACAGTTTCTGCCCAAACGCGGGGCCGTCTTCAGAACATCCGAACACAATAACGAAATGGTTTAATACCATGCTAATACAATCAACACGAGTGAGGGGGGGGCGTGGGCAAGTGACATAAAGATACGTCATCCCTGAGGAGGAGAGCGTGTGTACGAGTAATCAACACTGTAAGGTGTGTATGAGTAACCTATTAATAGGTGCTGACCAGTCGAGTCAAGGTAATCAAGTTAATACAGTGCATGCACTGATACATAATACTTATCTTCTTTTATCTTCAGCTAAATTCTTAATGTTGTAATTCAGCCTTTCAGTAGTTGTAGTTTTCTGATCCTAGTTGAGACATACAGTAGTCAGGGGGAATAATATTGTTATCACAATGACAGTAGAGATTTTCCAGATCTTTGCCTAAGTTCCTCAGATAGTTATATCCAATTCTTCTCAGGCTATTTGATGACTCATTCACCTTGAGCTTATCAGTGACCCAAGTGACACACAGCACAGTCATTATCAGCCAAATACAGCTGTTGAACCAGTAACAATATATGTCAATTCAAGAACACAGGTGTTGTGTTTTAAATCATTTCCTTCTTCTTTAATGGGTAATGCTTATTAACCTGAAGTGCATGTCCAGATGTCATTGTCTATCTAACAATGAAGATTTTCTAATAAACCATATTACTCTTGGATTTACTTTGTGACCCAGAGAAAAGATTATCTGAACATATAAGGCAACTGGCCATGTGTAAGATAAAATGACTTTTGTTTCCACAATGACAGCTCTTTCAGATCAGGAATAAGGTCAATAAAGATCCAGCATACAGTGGGCGACTTACTGCTTCAGTCCACATGTGTGTTTAGATAAAGACAGGACATAAGCGTCCCACTACGATACCTCTTTATATTTCGCAAGTACAAGGAGTTTATTTTGTTCCTGATTATATAAGAGCACTGTAGTGTGTGATATCCAACAGATAATAATGAAAAAATATGATTAAAGAGCAAACATTCTGTGAAAATAGAGAAAGGGAATTGAGGCATCCTTTCATGCTGTGTTTAAGGGAAATGAATCTCTTTTATTCAAAGTGTGGATAATTTTTCTTTTATGTTGCTAACAACTAAACTTGGTCAGATCCAACTTTAATGAAGAGATGTCCAGAAGTTGAGCAAAATTACATTCTGATTGTTGTGCTGATATGCAGTTAGCTCCCTACAGAAAACTGTACTTTTCTTCCACAATGATTTTCATTATTCCTTTTGTCCCTGTGCTACAAATTTACAGCACTGGATTTAGAACATTTTAGGCAAAGAATTTCATCATAAATTATGTTAAAATGATTCCCAGTTTAATGGGGATTCAAAACCACTCTCCAGCGCATCCCATGTCACATGACCCCGGCAACCCCAGAGCACAAGACATGGGTGCGACAAATGTCTATTTTGGCCGGTAGTCACATGTGTGAGTTGTTCGTTGATTCGCCATGGTAGACGCCCAACAGAACGCATACCTACGTGCGATTATCAGCTGCAACAGCCGTGTGTCGTGCCCTTGAACACGGGGAACATGTGTCGGACGTGTTTACGAAGCTTTAGAGTACCACAGAAAACATCTGGCATCAATTATGAAATTATTTTATGTGTGTATTGCAGGGCCTTGTTCAATAAGAGGTGCAAGATTTTGCTGTGTGTTCTTAAAGGGTATGTCCACCCTTAAATCTATTTTATATAGCCTTCCCCTGGTCCCCAGCCCCAACCGCATCATTTTTATTTTTAGAAAGTGCCCCAAACTTTTACTTACCTCCCCTCTTTCCTTCGCCGCGCTGCCGGCCCTCTGCTTGTGAGAATGCAAGCAGAGGCGCGGGACCGGCAGTCGCCTCTGTGATTGGCTGAGTGGCAGCCAATTCAGTGCAGCGGAGGAAAGAGGGGAGGTAAGTAAAAGTTTGGGGCATTTCTAAAAATAAAAATGATGCGGTTGGGGCTGGGGGACCAGGGGAATTACTATATTAAAGGGGATTAATGCTAGGAGGAGGGAATCGGAGAGGAGGAGCGGGAGGGGGAGGGGGAGGTAGGGGGAGAAGGGCTGCAGTACGCATGCCAAACTTCTCCCTGAGGCCAGGTAGGAGGCAGAGTCCTATATGGACTCTGCTATCCTCCTGGTGGGCAGTTTTTGGGACTTTGGGGGGAGACTACTGGAGAACCATATGGAGCTGGGATGTGAGGTAAGGATTAAACTACACTACACAATGGGGCCTGTAGTTGATGGGATTATAGTTTTGGGGGTGGACATGCCCTTTAATCTGCATCAAACAATCAGATGTTATCAAATGTTTTCATTACTGTAGTAGATCAATAAATAGGTATCATCTGATTGGTTGAGGCAAATTAACAGTTTAGGCAAATTTTTGCACCTCTTATTGAATAAGCTGGGGGGTTTGACCTAGGTTTTGGCTTTCAAATGTCCAAACCGAAATTCTTTGACAAAACCACAACATTTCAATATCAAAATTGTCAAAAAAAGCTATCTGATGGTGTTAAGGTTCATACACACGCTCGATCACAAATTGAGCGCGTGTACGACCCTTTAAAGTCTGTTTTAAAGAGCCATTACCAGCTCGGTACATACCTTGTGGTGGTTGCACAACACAGTTTTTGCATACCGCCGTAAGTTATGTCTTAAAGTCACGTTAACCCTTTGTACATGAGTTAACGTGACTTTAAGATGGAAAAAGCCATTTATGACATTTTGGTGCAATTAAAATCACACAAGTTAAAATTTACACTATTTAAAAAAGAAACTGGCTACAATACTTTATTGCGCTTCCAGAGCCATCACCCTCCAGCTCTAAAAAAAACCTTTACCAATATCACAGTACTGTAGGGTTATAAAGAATAACTCTGCAAATACAAGAAATGTGTAACAGATTTGGGCTGAGGGGATATCCAGACCATATATTGGATAATACATTAAAACAAGCAAGGACACGTACCCAATACCCAGTCAACCCACAGGACCAACAATGTATGTGTACAATGGAGTTTTCAAATCTGGAAATAGAACTAAAGCAAAGTTTTGTTTTAATTCAAAGTGTATGTAATGCAGGACCATGAATCCAAGCTCTACGTTGAATGTATGGCTTTGGTTGCCCAAAATAATTTGTCAAACTCCATTAAATAATAAGGGTTGGTACACAATGTCCAATATTGTGGCCCAGCCGATTGACAAGACCAATATTTCAACTGATCAACCAAAATATTGTCTGTAATTTCTAACTCTATTGATATTGTTTTAAAAAAAACTGTAAATCCCTGTTCACTTTGTAAGGCTGAGGCCACACTGTAACATGCATGATCACGCTGGAAATGGTCATGAAAGCGGAGGGTTAATGTGCGCACAAGTTTCTGACCCACTCATTTGTGTATGCTGCAATCGTGCAATGTTGTGCATTCGGAGCAAAAAAATGCAGATCGCATGTGATCCGAATATTGGATCACATGCGCAGCGCGTGGCAGTGAAATAGTGTGACCACATCAATTGGGCCACACTAATGTCCACTTTTAAAAGTGAAATTGCGATCGAATCATGATTATAGGCACACTAGTGTGGCCTAGCCCTAAGAGAGGACCTGCTGAGCCCAACAGAGGTAGGTCTCTGTGCTGTGCAGTAGAAAGCATGTGAAGTGCACTCATGAAATATAAAGAGCGTTTTTTATGGAAGCTGACTCCTAGTACCACAGGTTTTAATTGCTGGAAACTATAATTCTTCCCAACTCTAACTATATGGTTTAATGGTTTTGTTGCTAACAGGTTTTTTGTAGATCTGCACCTTATTCTTTAGATATCTTTAGAAATATCTTACATTTTGGCTGTCAATCAAGTGTCTATTATCATAAAATCTCTCTGGTCAGTTTTGCTGTACAAATAGTGACAAATGGGATGTGTGAATTACATGGTTTGACTTCCCCCCTTCCAGTTTTGATTCTTAGAAAGTCATGTCAGCTAGAAGGAGGAGCCAGTTAAGATTGAGAGGGAAATACTTTATCTGGATTGAAGGCATGCAGCAACACACACCCCAGAGTAAGGGCTACTTACGTGTATTAGAATGAGACAAAGTAATTATTACAGTAAGTTTTCCTTTAACGTGTACTAAAGTCCAAAAGGTTTCACTGTGAAGACTAATGCAAAGAGGTGGTCAGGTTAGCGTGTGTGTTGTTTTTTTTTTTGTTGGAGTTGGAAAAGGGGCGCCGTTCCAATAAAATGTGCAAGCCATATTATTATGCCTAGAAATGATGATCAATAGTATTCATCTTGTAAAAGACCATAGAAGGTGTATAAAGGTGTTAAATTACAATATCAATCCTTAACATTGCGGTCATAAAATAATGTAATGGCCGTACAAGACTGGTAACAATCAATAATGTACAACCACACTGTTATTTTACTACATACAAAAAACCACTTGTGGATGGTGAAAGGATCAATTTCTGTGTTTATCTATATTGATCCTATATGATATCCTGTTAATACCCATGACCAAATATTCAGGCACAAATTGCCTGGCTTTGGAATATATTCTACAAAAAGCATAGTCCATGTAAAGATTTTTTTTTTAAGAAAATGTTGTCCTTTGTCCTCTGCATGTTAAATTTGAGCATGACCTTGCTATGCAGAAAATAAGAAAGCAATGTCAGAAGTGATAGGAGATGCATTAGTATTTTATTCTGACAGGATAGAAATAGGCCTGTCAGCATTCGGCTCTACCATCTGAACTGCCTTCCTCGTGGTCAGAGTTATAGGTTTGTTAGTACCAGAGAGATTTCCATAAAAAAAAAAAAAACCCCAAACAACTTCACAATATGGCTACCGGGGAAAGACACACTATAATTCCTTCACCTAATGTGAATAGAGGAGTATACTGTCAGAACTGTGTGGAAATTATAGCATTTATACCTCAAAACAAAGAGTTCTGTTTTTAAATTATAGTCTGGCAAGTCTGTCTAAATACCCAACATTTAAGGAGATGTAATACGTACCATGCTCCAGTTCTAACTTAGTGTGAGTTACTGTATTATAGGAACGAGGCAGGTAAGAAGGGCAGAAAGTAACAAAGGCTTTAAAATAACATTTGTTTTCGGGCTAAGTAGCACAAAAATTATCGTTATCAGGCTAACACGATATTACATCTATCTGTAAATATTTTCAGAGAAGCCAATTTACTGCATTCTGCCTCCAGCTATAAATGGAAGTGTAATTGGTTGATTTGTACTGTATAAAAAGGCAGTCCCAAGTTAAAAGTCTTTGAACAGCTCTGCATATGCCATTGGGCCTGGAATTTGCTAGACTTTCCCATAAATGTTCTATAAAGTGTTCCACGTGGATCTTTTTAGAACACGGGAACTGCCTTTATAATTTAATGGATAACGAGATAATTTTTTTAGGAAGAAGCATAAAAGAGAACCCAGAGAGCAATTCCCCATTGCAACAATAACGATTAGTTATCAGAAATTAATATTTGATATTTATAGGGCATGTCCACCCCCAAACCTATAATTCCCCTCACTACTGGCCCCAATCTGTAGTGAATAAAAATCCTTACCTTACTTCCCAGCTTCAAATGGTTCTCCAGTAATCCCCCCCCCCCAATCCCCAAAATTGCCAACCAGGAGGATAGCAGAGTCCATATAGTACTTTGCCTCCTGTCTCCCCTCCGGTAGAAGTTTGGCATGCGCACTACAGCCCTTCTCTTCCCCCCCCTCCCTCTTGTTTTGCGATCCCTTCCCCTAGTGTAATTTCCCTTTGCCAAATAATAGTTTAACTTCCCCCGGCCCCAACCGCTATAAATAATTTCTTAGAAAGTGCCCCAATAGTTACTTACCTTCCCTCTATCCTCCGGCGTTCTGTGCAGCCCGCAGCCGCGTCCGTGATTGTCTGCCTCTCAGCCAATCACAGACGCGGCTGCCGGTCCCGCCCCCTGCTTGCCGTTCTATGCAAGCAGAGGGCTGGGATTGTGCAGTGAAGGAGAGAGGGAAGGTAAGTAACTATCAGGGCACTTTTTAACAAATCATTTATAGTGGTTGAGGCTGGGAGAAGGTAAACTATTATTTGGCAAAAAGTTAGTGAAAGGGCTGGACATGCCCTTTAATCAATATTTATACTATGGACATTTGTGATGTTTATACCTCTGGTTTTTAAAAGTGGGCTGCAAAATGTTGTAGAACTAAAAAATATTGAGAATTACTGGTATTAATATATATGCAGGGAGATTCAATAAAAGTTCTTATCGTTTAAAAAGGTGCTAATTTTGCCCCAACCAATCAGAACTTATGTAACATTTGAAAGCTAACATCTGATTGGTTGGGGCAAAATTAGCACCATTTTAAAAGGATAAGAGCATTTATTGAATAACCCCCTAAGTTCTGGTTGATGCTTTCCTATTGTCATTTGGAGTCAGGAAGGTTTCCCCCCTCCCCCATTTATTGTATGGCCCATTTGGCTGCACACCCCCATCATGGGGTTGTGTGGCCAACCCCCACCGGGCACTTATAAGAGCCAATGGGGGTCCTAGTTGCAAGCTGCAGAACCCAAACGAAGGCACTTTGTCAGTGCCGCAAGAGTACTTATAAGTGCCGGGGAGTGGCGTCCCAGTTTGAGCTGCGGGACACCTTAAGCCCCAAAGGGCACTTTTCAGTGCCACAAGGGCCCTTCCAAGGGCCACAAGGGCACTCACAAGTGCTAGGGAGGGGGGGTCCTTTTAGACTTCCACAATACATGCTGGCTGGAGAATCAACTGCATGGAAACAAGCAGCTTTCAAAGTCTAATCAGAGACTTCCATATTGGTGTGGAGACATCTGTAGAAAAAGAAACAGTAAATACTGGGGTTAGGGGACATGGGCAACAACATGGACTGTAAGTTTTACTGGCAACAACATGGATGCCTTCTTAGTTTTAGAATCTATTTCCAAGGTGTTATAAATGCAACTAACTAAAGCAGAATCTTACAATGTAAAGGTGTTCTGGGGAGAAAAGCATTCACATTATGATTTTTAAAAAAAAAGTTCTCCTTTAAAGCTGGTGCTGAGCTAAGTTCATCAGTGGCACTAGACTCATCAAATGTTAATTATATTAAATAAAATATAATGATATCTTAATTAACTTAACTTAACATGAGAATCTTAACTAAGATTCTCATGACCTTCATATAAACATCTGAATTATTATCTCTTTTAAATAGTCTAGAACTTCTTGGTCAGTATTTTTTTTATCTTAAAAATAAAAGGAACATGGGTCCTCCATGAGTTTACTGATACACAACAATCGATCAAGTATTTCTGCCACAATTAGGCATTAGGATCAAATATATACAAACAACCCCCTCTAACCTTGCCACCACTTATATAACAGTAAAAATGTATGTAAAGCAATACCAACACAATCAATGAGAATGTTCATTGCAGGTTCATAACATGTACATTTTAGCAGCATTTTATTCCCATTTTAGGGACCTTTGTCAAGCTTAATACTTCCTTTTGTATATATTAATATATATGGTTTGTTTGTTTCTACAAATAATTGACTGTACCACTCACTTGCCTCAAGTAAAAGTCATCCAAAGTGTGACCTCTCTGTTATCTCTCCTGTTTTGCTTGAACGGACACATTACTTGCCTTCAAAATCTGACAGCAGCACCATCAAACTCTCAGCATTTTACAGTTCCTGAAACCGTCTAATTTCCTTTGCTTTCTCTTTCTGTTAGCTGCAAGGAATAGTTCTGATAAGATCCCTTTTTAATTCACATTCTTATATTGATCCAACAAAACAAAGCAATCCAACTAACCTTAATAATGTTACTAAAGAACCTACAGTTTCTTCCCCTTTTAACACACTCAAGGTGATAATGTCCCTTACCAGATACCATGAAACAGGAAAGTACAATATATTCACAAAATATTCTATAAAACCACATTAATCCCAATTAAATTAAAAAAAATTGACCACATGTCATAGATAATCTATAGTAAAAGTGGGTTATTACTTTCCTAATATACTGTACCGTAAGTACCAATTTTACCAATGGTTGAATAACTCTTTATTTGTTCTTTTGGGAGATTAAAGCAGTGTGCTCAATATATTTCATACTGTGACTGTATGTATACCATAAAGGTTTGAATCTGGATGGTGCTGGATGACTCTACCAGATGCTGAGTATTAATGACAAGTAATTTCCTTCTCTTGCTTAGAATGTATTATAGACAAGTGCTGACAGCTTTTTACTGGAAATTCTGCTTCATTTTCTGTTTCCAAGTTGTCCATTTTCTTCAGATTTCTTTAGCACTGTCTTAACACCTTATATTGAAAATCCAGTAAGAATTGGTTTCAGGCTATAAACATGTTGCAATAAAACTATAATTTTCTCTCTTATTATTTGCAGTGGCCATGGCTTTTAAAGACCAAATTCCGAAATTAAACCTGAATTTACTCATTACTAATAAACATAACTTAAAACAGTGGGCCCGAACTACCCCCCCCCCCATTTCATCTTTTAATAAACACAGACCAAACATTTTTGGGGTTCAAAAAAAGCCTTAGCTTTATTGAGCATAAAGTTAAATAATTCATATAAACAAATGTGCTGGCGGGGATAATACCAAACCGTGAGTTTTGGACTGTCCCCCCTTTGGTGGCCTAACTCACCAACTTAGCCAGGTTTGCCTGTCCTGGCAAAATGTGTCATTAAATATCTGCTGCTCAGGCTGTGACACAAGAAATAAATAACTTAACAGAAGGTAAAGCATTAACATAATAAAATAATAATTGACAAGTATATCATACATTAAAAGTCTTTTTTTTTATGGGGTGGGTGGGTGGGACTTTTTAAAGTGTAATTTTTTTATAGTAATTAATTAAGGTTGAATAAAGGCATACGTCCATCAAGTCCAACCTATTCACCCTCTTTTTTTTTTAACAGTTGATCCAGAGGAAGGCAAAAAATAAAAAACAGCTAGAAAGGGGGAAAAAATTCCTTCCTGACTCCAAACGGCAATCGGAAAGTATCCCTGGATCAACCAGATCTATATACATTAATACCAGTAATTCTCAATATTTTTTAGTTTTAGAAACTTATCCAGGCATTTTATAAAGCTAATCAATGAACTTGTCATGACCACATCTGCTGGAAGACAGTTCCACAGTTTCACTGTTCTCACTGTAAAGAAACCTTTCCTAACCTGAAATGAAACTTCTTTTATCTCCCTTAGGTTATGTTACTGAGCTACCTCTTTTCCACCCTGTTAGTATCTTGCGTATTACAAAATCCTTTGACACATCCTTCCATTGGAATAGTTGAAATAGAAACAACAAAGCTGAAAACGCCTTAGCGGCTGTAGAAACTGATGCCCCATTTCCCCTTTGCGACATTAAATAGAACAATGTAGCACACAATCTATTGTCCTGCGTGCGTATGCCCCCTTCAAATTCTGACATTGCTATCCAATCGAGCCAAATACGGGAATAAGATGACCACGTGGCCACAGAAGCTGAGGTAGAAATCATGGTGGTCAGCTGGGAGTAACGAGGCTCCATAAATAATGCGGCACTGTGTGACTCTCGCATTGCATCTGGGCCCATTCTCTCGACTTCTGCAAACTTAAAATGGGAGAGGACGTCAGCTGGACTATTATCCATGTTTTGCCCTGAACCAAATGCTGTGGTATAGGCATAACAAAATAAGCTCTCTTAAAAGCACCACTACTGGCAAAGAAGATGATGTCTGCCTATTAACGGCATTCACTACAGACAGATTGTAACACCAAAACGCTATTCGCTTATTCTCCATCTCAGTACCCCATAGTGCCACTGAAACTATGATGGGGAACAACTCAAGGAAGGTAAGGTTCCTAATCAAATCAGATGTTTTCCATGAAGCAGGCCACTGCTCGGCGCACCAACAACCATCGAAATATGCACCAAACCCCGCGCTTCCTGCTGCATCTGTAAATAATTTTAAGTCAGAATTGGAGACTTCCAGGGCCTGCCAGCATGTATGACCTGGGATCTGTACCAAAAATTGTTGCCACACTTAAGTCTTCCTTCATAGTCTTGGTGAGTCTGATAAAATGATGTTGCTTCAAAATCCCTTTTCTCGCTAAAGACAATCTCCTGCAAAATACTCTACCCATAGGGAGAACCCTACATGCAAAAATCAAATAGCCAAGGATGGACTGTAATTGCCTCAGGGTTACATTCTTTGAAGTTATGGTTCTATCAATTCTAATCAAGTATAGACAGGGATTGAAGCTTTTCTTGTGGGAGTCTAAAAAGCATGTTGACAGAGTCTATTTCTATACCTAAAGGTGATAACTGTTTAAGCGCCTTCCATTTTATCGTTTGCTACTGGGATGCCAAAATGATCCATATACTTCATTAAAGACTGCAACAAATTACTTGAGCCTACAAATAAAAAAATCATCTAAGTAACAAAGGCTTGAATCAAGTCCCGAATACACCCGGACTGTCCATTCTAAAAATGGGCTGAAAACCTCAAAATAATTACACGAGATTGAACAGCCCATTGGCAAAACTCATATCTACAAAATAGCTATGAGATGCTATTTGGGATTTTCCAGGTACATAATTGCCACAGATTCTTGTACAAGTCATTCTGAATATTGAAAGCCAGTCGTATGACTAGCGAAAAGTTTTCAAGAACTAAACTTTAAGTCTAGTTGATCTAATTGAATACAACATATATAAACATATTGGAAGTTTGCACACCAGGACAGAAGAGACACACCGAGCTGCTGCAAATAAAAAAGCCTTTATTCCAGTGCCTTACGCGTTTCGGACAACAAATGCCTTAATCATAGAAATAATGATAGGTTTTTTATTTGCAGAGCTCGGTGTGTCTCTTCTGTCCTGGTGTGCAAACTTCCAATATGTTTGTTTTTTGATTGTTGGAGATCGGCGTTTTGCGACAGTTTGGGAAGTTTGGTACCCGGGCCACTGAGGCTGATGGGTAAGAGAAAAAGTACACTACAAAGAGTGTACTATCGATATTGTTCTGGAGTGTATCAAGTGGCAAAGTGGAGGACTTGGGTTTACACACTCGAGTCACCAATCATTAAAATACAGGGAATACCGATGCACTGATATTTAAAGTAGAGCCCACAAAGTTTCAAGTTAATTGTATCCATCTGCCATAGCAGACTTAGGATTATAAGAAAAAAAGAGGGGTATTGACTGTCTGAAAAGGGATCCAAGACCCCATCTCAAAACCAGACTCCAACAATAGGGCCTCCCTTCGCTTATTGTACTTAGCCATGGACGCAGCCTTTCCAATAAGACACGGTGGGTTGTGTTGGTTGAGATACGACGAACAATTCCATTGTAGAATAGCTTCAAGGGCAGTATCAAAATGGGATTGAACAGTGTCCTCGCTCTTACCATGATTGGGCACATACCTCTGGCCCAACTGTTGTGATCCCCTACAACAGGAGCACCCTTGTTTGTATCTGCAGGAGGAGAACCACCTGCTGGAACCACCTGCTGTGGCTCTTATTGTATAACCAGCAAGTCCCCCTTCTTCTTACAGGCATCACCGACGCCCCAAAGTGTGAAATGCCGGCAGCAGCTCCTGGAAAGGGGTATGAGGCTAAGGGTCTACTAGGTGTCATTATCAAGAGCCACAAACTCAAATCCTGACAATCCCATTTTAATAATGTACTGGCAAAAACCGTAAACCCATGTATCCAGTTGTTGATGGTTTTAGGGACTATCACCTTATCTTTCTCTTCTGACTCTGGATGCTTCCGTATGGGTTTGTCCACTGAGTCCTTCTCTAACTGAACTAAAGAAAATATATTGATGTATTTCCCTGCCCAGATTTTTTTCTTACTTCATGGTCAAGATAGATCCCCAGAAAGCCCATTTCACATTTGTGCTCCTCGCCACTGCCTGCTGTCATGGTACTATTATCCACCGTTGTTAAAGCTACACTTTTGCTAACAGACACCGCCGTGGGAGGAGATATTAAATCCACAGTTTGGAAAGAATTATCTAATGAACTCCTTGTCAATGAACTAATTCCTGAATGCACTGTGTTAGCCACTGAATTGCCTGTTTCCTGCTGTGCCTGCCTATTGCCCGACTGCCTATCTACAATTAAGCCACTCTGCAACCCCCTTTGAGTGTCCCTCTGCTCACCTGTGGTGGAAGGGCTGCCTCTGGAAGCATCCTGCACAGGCTGACATTTATTCCAGATAAGCTGCAATAAATTAAGGATATGGCCTGTATCCTGTCCTGACATCCCTGTTTGAGCTCCCCATACAGATAAAGGGTTAGACTCACCACCGCAAGGCAGCTGGTCTGGTAAACTGGAGGTGCTGCAGGCTGGTCTCATTGGAGCCTGATATAGCTCCTTTCTGCTGTTGATTCTCTGTGTTGTCCACTGTTCAGCTGTAGTGAAGGCACTTCCTGCTTTCTCCCTGCCTTGGCTCCTGCCCTCCACATCACTTCCTCCATCCCTTTGTGCATCTTCTGCAACTTCCACCTGGCTATCAGCAACTGTATTTGAAGATGTTCCCAATGTTAACAGACTATGCAGCCAGGCATTGCCATGTTTTTCCGTTGCTTCATTTACTTTCATCACCAATTGCTCCAAGGTGAGTTCCTCCATGTTCCTCCATGTTGAGGAAACTTTTTAAAGTTTATTTCCCTTAGGTTATGTTGATATAAGAGCTATGGCTGTGCTGACAGGTTTCTAGGGTAAACTGACTGAAGTGAATTTGCCGCTCTAAGACTGTAATGTTAGTAATGCCCCCTAAAGCTTAAAGGTAATCAAGTTTTATTGGCACAACACCATGACACACACACATCTGGGGATGAAGGGCAATATGCATTCCCTGAATGTTACATGTGATAGTGCCATTAATAAAATGTGATCACCATTTAGGTTTAGTACAAATGTTCATTACTTTGTATTAGTTTTTATTATTAAGTAAATTTGCTAATTTGTTGTATATAAAATTTTAAATGTAAGTTGTTTAGCACAAACGCACATTAGTCGTTCACATAAATACCCATCAAATGCATTTTGTGCAGTATTGTACGTTGTTAAAGTGCAGTTGCAGCAACAAAAATAATTATAAATTATTTGGAAACAAAATAAAACCAATTGTAAAACAGAAGAGCTGGGGAGGGGTTTTTAAATTCATTCCATTACACTAATAAGGCTCATCTATTTAAAACAATAATGGATTACAAACTTTTTTGTGATTCCATCCAAGATTATAGTTTGGACTCTAAGGGGCATATTTATAAAGCAACGATAATAGCTCCAAAAAATTACCGCCGCACATCGCGGCCGCGAAAATAGCACTATCGCCGTATTTATAATGGCGAGCGCTATTCCCGCGATATGTATCGCGGGCGCGATGTGCTGCGGTAATTTTAAGCCCCTTCGTGGCGATACTGTATAGTATCGCCGCAAAGGAACTTAAAATCCCTTCCCGACGCCTCTCCAAAGAGGGCGGGGCATACGCCCACCCCGCCCACACCCCCCGCGGCGGCGGCAGCGACCACCTGCCGCCGCTTCCCAGCAGCCCCTCCCAGCCCATTCCCCGCTCGCGGCAATCTCGGAACGGGAGGCTAGGAGGGGCTGCCGGGAAGGGGCCTCCGCGAGGTGGTCGCGACCACCCCCACGCACCCCCTCCCCGGCAACCCCTCCAAGCCCCCCGCCCGGCCACTCCCGGGAGGGAAGGGAGGGAGCCACTGGGAGGGGTGAGGCTCCCTCCAGCGGGGCCCTGAGAAGGGCCTTTTGGGGCTTGGGGGTCCCCACAGCTCGAACCGGGACCCCCCCTCCGCCCTTATAAGGGCCCTTGCGGCACTGACAAGTGCCTTTGGCAGGGGTCCCGCAGCTCGAACCGGGACCCCAGTGCGGCTCTTAAAAGAGCCCTTGGGCGACGTCTTCTTTCTTCCAGTCCCGGCGACACCAGCTCCGCCGAGGCGCCGACCCCAGAGGTACCCCTGCGGCCGCCAGGGCGCTGGGCGCCGGCGACCTCAACGAGGCGATGTTGCCAGCGTCTTGATCGACGCGACGTCTTCGGGCTGGCGACACCAACCCACTCAGGTCGCTGAGCCCGCTGGCACCACGCTGGCCTCAGTGGAGCATGTTGCCAGCCGCTTCTTTCTTCCCCTCTTCTACCATTACGCGATGGCATCTGAGTCCGCGGCGGAAAGCTCCTCTTTAATAGGTTTGCAGAAATCCATAATCCGTTTCTGATGGTCAATTTGTATTATACTTGCTTTACATTAACCAATCAGATTTCTGGAAAGTTCTGAAATACTGATGGTTAATGTAAGCAAGTATTAAAATAGAAACGGATTATAGGATTTCTGCAAACCTATAAAGAGGGCTTTCCGCCGCGGAAACTCAGATGCCATCGCAGTAGTAGTGGCTGAAGAAAGAAGAAAGAAGCGGCTGGCAACATCGGCTCCGCTGAGGCCGGCGGTTGCCAGCGGGCTCACTGTCGGCCGCAAGTGAGTCTGCCTGGCATGGCCGACCTGAGTTGGGGTTGGTGTCGCCAGCCCGAAGACGTCGCCCAAGGCTTTTTAAGGGCCGCACATGGGGGTCCCGGTTCGAGCTGCGGGACCCCCGCCAAAGGCACTTGTCAGTGCCGCAAGGGCCCTTACAAGGGCTGGGGAGGGGGTCCCGGTGTCGAGTGCGGGACCCCTAAGCCCAAAGGGCTCTTGTTAAGAAGCCGCAAGGGCACTTGTAACCATACTTGCAAGTGCACAGACCTCAACTGCTCTTTTGATAGGAGGAGGAGGGGGGGAGAGAGAGGAAGAGACAGAGAGAGTGTGTGGGAGAGGAGGGAGAGAGAGAGAAAGAGAGAGAAGAGAGGAGGAGGAGAGAGTAAAAGGAGGGAGAGAAAGAGGGGGGAGAAAGGGGGAGAGAGAAGGGAAAGAGATGGAGGGGGAGAGAGAATGTAAAGAGAGGGAAATAGGGGGGAGAGAGGGGAGAGGACTTAAAATGCAGGGTTGAACAATTCTAACTTACTATAGCTATTTATACCTTAAATTTATTCAGAACTTACAGAATTTTTAACTCCCATTGACAAGAGATGGGATCCCAGATAGAACCCCTCGGTTCTATCTCCAACTCCAAATGTTCTGTCCAAAAAGCGAACACACTTTCAGGACTTCAGATCGAATTTTCAATGAATATTGAACGTACAAGGATATTTTCGATAATCCTCGGAAATAGCCTTGAACTTTTAATAATCCCCGAAAATATGAACAGAAACTACTTAAAATATTTTTCACTTTATTCTTTCCAAATATTTCAGGATAATCATTGTCCCCATTCTGGCAGAGTAAGCTAGTCCCTCCCTCTATTCAGTTTTTCCAAGTGACTACTGACATCACAGCCAACGATTGACTACTGTTCCCCCTACTGCCTCTTCTGCACATGCTCATTTTATAAAAGATATTTAACCAGAGACAGGAAGCAGGTACCTTGCTTTCAAAGGTATCTCCACCACCAAAATAAAAATTTGCCACCACCACCCCAAAAAAGACAAATGCATTTAGCAATCTCTGAGCTGTATGTCAAAGGAAGTTGTATTGGTGTAGAGGAATCTTTTAAAGCATTTTGTCACTTGATTCCTATATAGTCAGTCTTAAATGAAATCTTTACCCCTCAAATAAATTAAATACATTTTAGGTTAATCTTATAATCATCATCTTATGGTTTGAGGGGAATAATTTACCTATATAAAATTTTTGATTTGAAGGATGAATTTGCCCTTTAAGCTACAGCAACTGTAATTACTTAAATACTATTTAACTTTGTATCATATGTTTTGAACTCTCTCATTATCTTTTGTGTTAGAACTTATCCTTGTACAATGTAAATGTTGCTTTCTTTCATTCCCCCTACTTAAAGGACACTATACTGAAAAAAATTACTTTGCCTCATCTTAATCTATAATTGAATACATGTAAGTAGCACTTACTTTGATTTGTGTGTGTTGCTGCATGCCTTCAATCCAACACACATTTCGTTTAGGAGCAGTATCCCCCCTCCCTCTTTTAACCACTCCCACTTTCTTCCGACCTGACTTTTTTCCCACAAACCAACTGTCAAGCCTGCACACAGTATACAGTATTCCAACTGTCAAATCTCTGTCACCATTCCAGCTACAGTAAAACTACTCACAGAAGAATAGTTTTTGAGAGCAAGGAACTTGATTGACAGCTGAAATAAAAGACGTTTTAGATTGGATATCTAAAGAAATAGGGTGCAGATCAACAAAAAAAATGATACAGTGGTGGTTGGGAAGAATTATAGTTTCCAGTTATGGTCAATTTCAAATAACCTATTTTTCGATATAGATGCCCTTTAACATCCAAGTATAGTAAAGAATTTAAATCCAGTCAGTTAAGAAGAGTATCAATAAATGATACTCTTGTATGTCTATAAAGGGAAAGGGGTGATATTAGAATGAATGTCTTTCGTATGTCATCCTTTCTATCTAAAATACTTGTATGAGAGTGTAAGGCAGAATAATCAGTTTTTGCTGTTCTCCCAGCCAAGTAGACATTTAACAAGCTATTGTTGCGGCCAGACAGCAAGTCTACTCAGCCTGACAGACTTTGTTCTAATGTCTGATGTTCTGGTAGGGTATGAGATGTACAGAAATCAGCCTTGTTGTGATAACCATTATAAAAGCATACTTTGTCTTCCATATAAAAATACTTCCACTCTTTCTAATATTTACTTTAATAGTGTCTCTGCTTGTTTGTACATGACACATTTTTGTCACATTTTGACAAGTGATTTCCTATGTAATGGTGAAATATAAGAAAGGGGTCACCGTGTTATACAAGCTATCATTATTCCAAATGATTTCTTTCTGCTCAGGTTGTTTTCATATAAGAAAATAATTTGATTTTTCTATGTCTGCCCACATTCTTTATTCCAGGCTATGAGAGAAGCTGAAAAACAATGTCTCCTCCACTTAATATGCAAGGAGAATGCTTAATAGAATCATTTGCAGGATAATTAAAAGCCTGCTGATATATCTTGTGAAAGTGTGCAAGGGATGTACAGAATGAACAACTGCAATTGCTTATTTTTGTAGATTAAGTGTGGAGTCAAAGAGGTCAAAACTGCTGGTTGGCAGTGAAAACAATTAATAATATGCTTTCCGCAATACATGGATTTGTTGTTCCAACACATAGTTCAGCCTAATACACAGTAAACATTTGTCTTTATCAAATTAATGGGGTATTTAAACACTGAATCAAAGACACAGTTAACTGTTTAATACTGTAGCATAACATGGAAGGAGTTCAGAGAAGGGCAACTAAAATAATAAGGGGAATAGAGGGACTTGACTATGCAGGCAGATTAAGGGACTTGACTAGACAAGTTTAGACAAGATTAGACAAGTTAGGGCTGTTTACATTGGAGTAGTGACGTTTGCGCAGAGATATGATCACTTTATACAAACATATTAATGGGCCATATAATATGCTCTCTGGTGCATTGTTTACTAATAGGTCATCCTTTAAGATTGGAAGAAAAGAAATTTCATCTTCGGGTTAGGAAACGTTTCTTTACAGTGAGAACGGTGAAACTGTGTAACTGTCTTCCAGCAGATGTTGTAATGTAAAAAAAAATATATACTGTTGAAAGGGTCATTCTGCCAGGGGACACCCAAATCTGACTAAATTACCCTGGTCTGGAAGCAGGGGTGGGTATAAAAAAGAATGAAATGTTGCATTGAAACAAAATATAAATGTTCTGACTGATCATCTTTGAAAGAGACATATTCCATTGAAAAGGGACCATTTTCATAACTACTCCCCCCACCACCACAGGGTGATTGCAAGTATGAAGTAAAGATATGTGCAATCAGCTGTTTAAAAGTTCCGGTCTTAAAACAACTAAAGGCAGGGGCTAAAGGACCCCCCCTTCCCCCCGGGCCCCCAATCTCGTGGGAAGGTGGAGGGCAAGCCCCTGCAGTTTTTCCCCTGAAAGGTAGGTCAGCCACAAATCTGCTAAGTTAACTTATCATTACTAGAGATGGTCGAACTTATGATAAGTTCGGCCCAGTTTCAAACATTGAGTAACAGTAGACCCACTGTAGTTTGACAACATTATTGCAGAGCCAGGCAGGCTTGGCCCCACTGGACAGACCCCACACCCCATTGGCTTCTCTCCCTCAGTGTATGCTTCGTGCAAGGAAAAGCGGGGAAGCGGGGGGGAATGTTTTTTACGCTTCGTAGGAACAGCACCATTGAGAAACAGTAGACCCACTGCAATTTGACAACATTTTGGCAATTTGACAACATTATTATAACTCCTACACTGTCAGGTCTCCACTAAACACACTCTAACACACTGACAAAATGGTGCTGGTCACATTGCCTTTTATACCCAGGGGGCTGGCAATACTCTAATAAGCTGACATTGGACATGTCGGCATCTTTTTTTTTTTTAATTCGATAATTTATCGAATCTTCGAATGTCGAACATTTGAAAATCATCGAAAGTCAGGGAAATATTGAAAGTTCGAGTCCGGGATAGTTCGTGAAGTCCGTTTCGAGTTCTATGCCATCTCTAATTATTATATTTTATATTAACAGGCTCATTTACCCAGAGCCGCTATTGCTGTTGGTAAATGCACCTTTTGCGATTCAAATGTGGGTAAATCACGGGAGGAAATTTACCCATTGCAGGATTTTAATGCCAGACATTTGATGGCGTTAATGTCCTGCGCTAAATCTAGCGCAAACGCAATATTGAATCGCGAGCATCGGAGGCACGGGTGATTTTTGCATAACCAGTGCATCCGACGCTAATATGGAGTTAAAATCGCTCTAACCGGTAGCGAACCGGTTAGAGAGACTTTAACTCCATTTAAAAATGAGCCTGTAAGAGTTTAAATGTAAGGAAAGGCACCCTTCTAGAATGTAGATGGAAAATTGAGAAACAAATGCCATAAGTACTGCATACAAGAATTGTTATATCCCATCTAATACAAGACAATTCAGGGAGAACACAGAGAAATACAGATCACTTTTTACTATGATGATTTTATTTATTTGGTTTAAACAAGGAATATTGCTGTCCTTTTATTTATTTATTTATTTTACCCATTTTGTGGACTGTATCGCCTCCCACATTTGTTTGAGCTATAGACTCGAGACATGTAAAATGTATCGGTGAAATATGCTATCTTCTAGCTAAGCTAAGTAGTCCCCAAATTTACCCTCTGTTTTGATCATCCACTTGAATGGATTTGTATTTAAAGCCCACCTGCCACTCACTTATGATTAAATTCAGCTGTGTCACAGACATAAACATATTGCACCTGCTAAATCTCCCAAATTCCCCCTCTAATATTATTGCCGTGCATTATCAACTAACACAATCCTTGCTTTCATTACCAACCAATAAGGTACCAATTAACAGAACCCCTAGTATGTTTCATTACCAACCAATAAGGTACCAATTAACAGAACCCCTAGTATGCCCATCTGGAATCTGAGGTACAGAATCTAAGGGGTAAACTTGCAGCATTGCAGGACTTGGCAAACCTGGGTGGTTGATCCAGGGATACTTTCCGATTGCCGTTTGGAGTCAGGAAGGAATTTTTTCCCCCCTTTTTTTAGCTGGGGTTTTTTTTGCCTTCCTCTGGATCAACTGTTAGGTAGGGTTAAAAAAAAAAAAAAAAAAAGATAGGTTGGACTTGATGGACGAATGTCTTTATTCAACCTTAATTACTATGTTACTATGTTACTATGTTACTAGTATATTGCATGTCCTCTAGGTGGCAGTGTTACTTATTATGTGAGTTCTTGTTTTATGCTGTGTCATTGAGATAGAAATAAAGAGGTTATGTGCTCTTCTGTTCCAAGCACAGTTTAGTTAAACTACAGAGACTTGTCTGCCTGTCCTTTGTGTAGCCTCAGAAGTTATATCCAACAGGTTATGGGCCCAGGTCACGCTGCAGAAGCCCAGGATATAGCCAGATACAGCAAGCTACAGCAATTGAGTGCAGGAGACAGCCCCAGAAAGACAACAGCTGAAATGGCTGCCAGCATCCCCTCAGCAAAGTTCTCAATCACAAATCTATCAAATCAGAACTACCAGTCCTGGAAATTTAAGATGAAAATGCTGCTTATAAGAGAAGGTACGTGGAAATGTATAAATGAACCCAGACCTGCACAGCCCACAGAGGAGTGGATAGACAGAGATCAGAAAGCTCTGAGCTCAATCTCTCTATGCATAGATGATGATCAAATCATACATATACGTAACTGTAAGACTGCTAAAGATATGTGGGAAGAACTACAGAAAGTGCATGAGAGAGTTAATCTCAGCAATAAACTGTATTTAATCAGAAAGCTTTATCAGACTAAGCTACAGAAATATCAAGAAATGCAGGACTATATAAGACAGACCTTTTTAGAAATGGAGGAGAGACTGAGAGGGATTGGAGAAGACATGAAAGACTTCCATGTAGCAGCATTATTATTAAGTGGACTTCCTGAAAGTTATGAAACACTTGTTACAGCGCTAGATGCACGTCCAGATGACGAACTAACACTGGAATATGTCAAAGGGAAGCTTGTGGATGAATACAAGCATAAAGCAGAAAGTATAAGTCATGCAAGAGTGTGTTTAGAGACTGTTTTAAAGGCAAAGTACAAAAATAATATGCAGCTAGAAAAACGGGAATGCTTTGTGTGCAAAAAACCAGGACACCTAAAGGCAGATTGTAGATTCTGGAAAGCTAGAATGCAAAAACAGAGTGGATTGCAACAAGAATGTCATAGAAGCAAAGAAGTTTGCATTTGGATCTAAAAATGGTATCACCTCAGTGCAAGCATGGTGTGTGGACTCAGGCGCTACTAGTCACATGACAAATGACAAACATTTCTTCACTCAGCTTGATGAAAGCAAAACAGAAAGGATAACTACAGCTAATGGACAATTCACAAATTCAGTAGGAATAGGAGATGACTTTCCATACTGTCCTATCTTTCCACATATCACTAGAAAGATCTATTTGAGAAATGTTCTGTATGTGCCAGACCTTGACAGCAATCTTTTGTCAGTAAAGAAGCTCACTGACCACGGCAATGTAGTCACATTTCAGGGTGATAGTTGTGTCATCACAAAAGGGGATTGCTTGCTTGCAAAGGCTTATTAAAATAAATCACAACCAAACTATATCAGCTGAACTGCAGTGAAATGGTCAAAACAGCCAAAGAAGATAAGCATTCAGACTGCATTCACATGTGGCACAGACGTCTCAGACACAGAAGTCCTGATACATTTAAGAAAATAGTTGAGAATAACTATGCAAGTGGTATTAAGATCAATCCGTGTGATCAAACGGTGATCTGCACCAGCTGTATTAAAGGAAAAATGACAAGAAACCTTTCCCTAGCAGACCAGCAGCAAAGCTCAGATAACTCTGGACGACTGATTCATTCAGATCTCTGGTGGTCCAATGAAAATTTAACCCAGGAAAGAAAAAAGATACTTCTTGACTTTCATCGATGATTACTCCAGATATACTACAGTGTTTCTACTTCACAATAAGGATGAAGTGCCAGGGAACTAGAGTATCTCGTTCAAGTAAGTAATACATTTGGCAGGATGCCCAAAGTACTATGAACAGATAATGGCTCAGAATATACAAGTGATAAAACACAAGACATCCTCAGGAAACAAGGAATTTTGTTCCAAACAACTATTCCATACTAATCCAGAGCAAAATGGATTTGCAGAGAGAGAATGAAACCGCACGTTGTGGTGGAGAGTGGAGGAGGAGCATGCTCTTTGACGCTGATATGCCAACCACATACTGGAAAAAACACAACAACAAAAACTCCATATGAAATGTGGAATAAAAAGAAACCAGATTTAAGACATTCAGAATCTTTGAAAGTAAAGCCTTATGTACACTCCAAAAGAAAAACGTAAAATGGTATGCATGTGCAAGAGAAGGAATACTTGTGGGATTCAGTGAATCACAAAAAGGATACAGAATTTTACATCAAGGCACAAATAAGATAACTGTCAGCGAGAAGTGTGATTTTGATAAGATTCTGTGTTTTTTAAATTTGAAACAGCCGACTCAAACATTCAAATTGGGAAGAAACCAACATCGTCACTCAAAAACAAAGGAGAATGACACAGAAATAGAAATTATTACAGAAAAATCAATGACTGAACCAGAGATTCCTTCAATCAGAAAATCAAACAGGACCAATAAAGCTGTTCCAGCTGAACGTCTATCCTATATAGTGGAGAGCCGCTCAAATTGAACCGGTCATGGGAGAAGAGATGCAGAGAATTGTTCAATGCATGAGTAGAGAGTCCGAACTCAAAATCCGGTCCGCCGAGGCTCTGCGAATTTCGAAAAAATTAGAAAATTTGAAAATCCGCGAGCGGACCCATTAAAATGAAAAAATCCTCGAAATTACGAGATTTCTCGTATTTTCGAAAATTTTAGAAAATAAGCATTTTCGAAAATTTTCGAAAATACGAGAAACCTCGTAATCTCGAAAATTTTCGAAAATATGTATTTTCGAAAATACGAGTAATCCTCGTAATTTCGAACATTTTCGAAAATACGTATTTTTGAAAATACGAGAAATCCTCGTAATTTCAAAAATTTTCGAAAATACGAGAAATTGGGGTTCGGAAGTTCGGAAGGCGGAAAATCCAGAAAAATCTGCCATTCGCGAACGGGATAAATCCGCGGCGGATCCGGGTTCGGATCCGTGAACTGGCCATCCCATTGCATGATAGAGCAAATGTGGAATAAAGCCGCATGATGAGGAATGATATCACTCAATGATCTTCAGACATGGACTCTTTCAGAGTACCTAGGCAAACATGCCAGGATGTAAATGGGTTTTTAAAACCAAATGTAATTCTGAAGGGAAAATGTCGGTACAAAGCAAGGCGGTTGCTAAAGGTACTCACAGAAGTTCAGTGAGGACTATGATGCTACTTTGCCGGGCCAGTTTGCTAGACAAAGCACTTCAGAACACTTATGACAGTGCTGCCATGCGTAAATGATTGTGAACATGATAAAACACATCTTTTCTAATGGGACATTGAAGAAGAAATTTACATGTCTCAGCCAGAAGGATATGTGAAAAAAGGGTCAAGAAAAACTTGTCTGCAAGTTGCAAAAATCTCTTTATGGCCTCAAACAATCAGCTCGAGCGTGGAACTCAAAAATATTCAAGTTCATTAAGGTGAGGATTTTCAAGAAGCAAGGCTGATCCGTGCCTATATGCCAAACAAAAGGATGAGAGAATGAATGGATGTATCTGTTAGTTTATGTTGATGACCTGATCATTGCGTAATAAAAACATCCAATGCTGAAATTTGGAAAATTAACAGGAGTACTTAACAAGCATTTTGAAACAAAAGATCTAGGAGATGAGACATATTATCTTGGAATTGACATCCAGCGTGAAAAAGATGGAAGTTTTCTGTTAAACCAGAGTGCAAAAATTTACTTTATTCTTCAGCAATTCAACATGACAGAGGCCAAAGGAGCAAGCACGCCTATGGATGTAGCCTAACCAAAGTTAGAAGGAGAAGATGAACTTCTCACATCTAATGAACAGTACAGACAAGCAGTGGGGGCACCTCTCTACATTGCAACCACTACACGTCCAGACATTGCGGCTGCCATGTCTCTTCTATGCAGACGAGTTGATAAACCATGTGAAAGAGATTGGAATGCAATTAAAAGAGTTATGAGATATCTGAAACAGACAAAGGACTCAAGTTTGAAACGAGTGGTAATTTAAACCTCATGGGATATGTGGACTCTGATTGGGCAGGTGACCACAACACACGCAAGTGCACCAGCGGTTACTTATTGAAATTGGGAAATAGTCTTATATCTTGGTCAGAAGCTGAATACATATCGGCAGCATATGCCAGTCAAGAAATTGTGTGGTTACAGCAATTACTCAAGGATCTTGGAGAGGCAATACCAGAACCAACCGTCTTATTTGAGGATAATCAGGCTTGCATTAAGCTTGCATCAAGTGAAAAGATTAGTGCCCAAACCAAGCACTTCGACGTCAGACATCATTATATACATGACCTAATTGATCAAAACCACACAATTTCTTGACTGGTATATGCTGTCGAAAATGATTGCTGATGTTTTAACAATACCACTTGCTAAGATTAGATTTGAGGATCTTAGATCAAAAATGGGACTGACATAGATAGTAGTTGTTGAGTGGGGGTGTTAGCATATTAGGAATATATTGCATATGCAACAACCACTGTATGACTAGTATATTGCATGTCCTCTAGGTGGCAGTGTTACTTATTATGTGAGTTCTTGTTTTATGCTGTGTCATTGAGTTAGAAATAAAGAGGTTCTGTGCTCTCCTGTTCCAAGCACAGTTTGGTTAAACTACAGAGACGTGTCTGTCTGTCCTTTGTGTAGCCTCAGAAGTTATATCCAACACTGAGAATATTAGCACATGCCAGCAGGTTAAGCTAGGGACTGGGGAGAATATCTCAAATTAGGTGCTGATCTGTAGTGGACTCAAAAAATAGAGAACGCTTAATAAAAACACATGGGGGGAGATACAATATAGCCCATTTCCGCCTAAGACCCACGTTAACCCGAAAAAATTTCGGGTTAACGTGGTTTTTAGACGGCTTTTAGAGCACAGCGCCATTTCCGAATGTTTTTGGAAGTAGTGCTAACGATCCAAAACCTGTAGCATTAAGTTTTGCGCTACTTCGTAGCGCGAAACCTAACGCTACGGCTTTTGGAGCGTTAAAGTCCCGCTCCTTACCTTAGCCCGATCTCGCGATGCAATAACTGACGTAAACGAGATTACGTCAGTTATTGCATCGCGGGATCGGGCTAAGGTAAGTTACGGCAGCTGCCTTATTGAATCTTCCTGATGGAGCTTAGGCAGTGCAACAGGATGAAGGCATGGCTTTAACAACATAAAGAGCCCACAGGTTACATGCTTCAGAGGCACTGACGCCCATCAGTCATCCAAGTGTTGTGGTATTCTGTTGCAACCAACATGTTTTCCCCACAGTAAATTCCACGTAGCATGTTCACCACAACATTTGTATATTTACGCTCCAAGTAGAAAAAATAATAATGTTGTATATAAAGTTTTGCTATAAACGTATGTGCTATACGACCCTCAAACAACGTCACCTCCTCAACTGTGCACTTCTTTCCCCCCCTGTCTCTTCCATCTAAGCCTGCATGTAAAAAATACTATACCCACATGTGTACACAGGCAACGCCGGGTACAATTGCTAGTAGTATGTAACTGCAGAGAAATTTTTCTGTTCTAGGATGTAAAAGAAATATTCATAAACAGCTGAAAGAAAATAAAGGATACCCATCGACTATTTGGTTTTTTGACTCATATTATTAAAAAAAATTCTTAAAACAGGCAATGTTTATATTTGGCAACGTTTTTAAGTACTATTCCTTAAATACAGTATACAAAATGGAATATATGAATTTATCAGAATGTGATAATGTATTTATGCACTAATATCCTTTGGGTGTCCTTAAAAGTACTGCTCAAAAATATATAAATCCACTGCTGAATATAAATGATACAAAGTGTTATTCGTGTATATCTGTATGCAGGAGTAAACCATGAATAATAGACATTTTATTGCTTCTTATAAATCTCCTAAAAGATCCTGTAAAATTAATTATATTAAGCATGCAGTACAGTATTAAACGTAGGAGTTACATCCACTAATAAATTGGAAGATTACAGACAGGTCTGTTTAGTTTCTATAGAAAAGCCACTAATAAAAATTACAGATTACAAAAAGTTTTACTAACTTGCAGTTACAATTCAGTAATCAGTACAGCATATCTGAAATAAGTCTTTGGCTACTAATAGAATAGTAGCCAAAGCCAAAAGCATTAGTAAGCACAACCCTATAGTAAATTGGATAGTGAAGTTATAACAGCTCTTAGGCTGTGTCACACCAGCCATATTTCACATCAATGAACTTTTTGTTCATTATTAAATGTAAAGAAAGAAATTAACCTTTAAAGTACAATTATAATCTATAAAAAAACACCCTCTTACAAGTACCCAGGGTGAAGACCTGAAATTTACCCCTGCTTACCAAAAGATTGCCTTGCCTTGTACAGTCAAACTCTGCCTTTCAGACTGTAAGTGACTCGGCCAATGTGAAGAAACAACCAATGTGAAGATGAACTATAAGAGATGGACAAAACTCTTGAGCTTCATTCCATTTTCAGATTTACACATCTTGGGGAAAGCCAGAAGATCCAAAAACGTTCTAAAAACGGAACGTACTTTCGAGGGTTTGGACTGCATTTTCAAAGGTTACCGACCGTACGAGGTTATTTTCAGTAAACCTCAAAAATAATCTTGAAAGTTGGCTAACCCCCAAAAATACGATCGAAACTTTCCGGTCTTAATTTGGAGTTTTTAGGTACTTCACAAAGTGAGAAGAGGAGAGGTTCAGGTAATGTAATGTAATGTAATGTATAATTGTCCTTTAACAGGAAAAATCTTCATTGGAAAAACACTGACTGGAGATTTAGTACAACTTGTACCTACCTTTGTGGCAGATTGTGCCCCTGTTCTTCTGCAACTTGTCACCCAACTTGTAGGAGACAATCTCCTCTACAATGCGGCCTTGCCTACACTCCCAGCTGTTTAGTTATCATCCTTGACTTAGCAAGTGGGTTTTTTTCTGTCCTGCATAAACAAATCACAAACTCTGTTGTCTGTTAAAATAATAGTGAAACGGCTTGCTGTCTATCCCCCCACCTAGCCACCTGTATTTCCCACTGTTCATCTGGTTTTCCTTATCTGTCCACCTTCTCAACATGCCCCCGAACCTTACAGTTGCTTCCCTGCCAGATAAACAGGCACAGTTGACAATCAAAGGAATAGCTTAGGAAAACACTAATCAGATATAAGACCTAAAAATAAAAAGATTCTGTCAGCTTGTCTTGTCAAAGAGAATGTTACAATTGAGGCTTCAATTTTCAAGCTTAGGCTGGGTACACATGGGCAGATTTTTCAGCCCAATCAACCGATATTTCCATGTATTGGTCAGTTGGGGCAAAAAAATGTGTGCTGCTTTCGTCCACAGCCACGATCGATGACAATTGGAGGAAACGGGTGATCAGACATGTTGGTAAATCTCGGCTGATCGTGCGGTCCCTCAGGGTCACATGAACATTCATCCATGGCCAATATTGCCACGATGGACAGACATTTGTTCCGTCTGAGGGCTCACTCACAGGGAGCGCTCGGTCAGGGCAAATAGTCTCCTCGTGTGTACCCAGACTTAGGCAGAGTAAAGAAAGACCAAATAGTTGCTTATAAGAAAAGAGGTAAGGGAAATGCATCAATGGCTCCTTTTTATTTAACTTTGGAATATTATGTATTGACCCCATGCTTATATTATATTTTTCTGGATAGGGTTTTAATATGTACATTGCTTTTTCCTATGCACAAATGTC
This sequence comes from Hymenochirus boettgeri, assembly GCA_019447015.1. Classification (NCBI taxonomy): domain Eukaryota; kingdom Metazoa; phylum Chordata; class Amphibia; order Anura; family Pipidae; genus Hymenochirus; species Hymenochirus boettgeri. The sequence goes on from CM033472.1 coordinate 167,136,202, forward strand.
AACTACATATTGCTGATTCCCAACAATTGTAACCTCACTGCCCTGTCCTTTCAAACACCCCCCTGTCTAACTTTCTTTTTCCTGCCACTTCCTTGTTGGATGCCCTGCCGCCTGCCTCTACTTTGTCAGATTTACTTAAACTCTATGAATAAATGTTCTATTTGTGATTGTGTGTGTTCATCACAAACAGCTTGACGTTCAACATCCCTGATAAAAAATCATAGGAGAACTCTCTGTTTGTTATTGTTTGTTCTGTAAAAGTATCTCTTGGAGAATAATAAGCAAAATGTTCAAAAGATGCAGAGTGTGGCATTTTATTTACATACAAAAGCTTACAGTAAATAAAAGAAAGTGAGGTATATATCAAAGGTTATATTAATGCAGCCTGCTCTTGGAAAAATGTATTTTGCTTTAGGTCATTAAATCAGAAGCATGTTTCAGTCTTAGCACAGAACAGATGCCCTTTTCTTTCCCCATAATGACGTATCTAAACAATGTCTGGTTCTTTATGGTCTAGAATCTGTTTGCTTATTACAGAAAAAGACAGCAGTTCAATCTATTGACCTATTCCAGCAAATTACAAACAGAACGCTGGAGTTTGGAAATGTTGAATACAATACAGTAGATACACATATTTCAAACACATTAGCATAGTATTTATAGGTAATTGCACCTCTGCTCCATTAGGATTTAATTATACTGTAGGCAAAAGTTCTATAAATTGCATATTTAGGATTACATGCTTGTTTCAGTGCTCTGGAAAGTAATAAATGCAACCACAAAATAAATGGATTGTCTGTTTGTAAAACTAATTAAAATATTATTTTAAAAGCGGGTGCTTAATATAGATAATTCATGTTTCTACTCTCACTTTTGATGGTCAAACTGATTGATGCAAAAACTGTCAACTATTCATTGCTATTTATTGCTGAGTAGGTTGGACTAGATGGACGTATATCTTTATTCAACCTCAAATACTATACTTTACTGTACTATACTATACTGTACTTTATTATACTATAATATACAATACTGTACTATGCTATACCATACTGTACTGTATTATACTATACTGTATTGTATTGTACTGTATTATACTATAATATACTGTATTATACTATACTATACTGTACTGTACTATGCTATACTGTATTGTACTGTTCTATACTATACTGTACTATACTGTATTATACTAAACCATACTGTACTGTATTATAGTATATTATACTATACTGTACTGTACTATGCTATACTATACTATATTGTACTCTACTGAACTATGCTATACTTTACTATACTGTCCTGTACTATACTATACTATACTGTACTATACTATACTGCACTGTATTATACTATACTATACTGTACTGAACTCTATTATACTATTATATTCTGTGGTTACAGACCACAGAACAAATGTGGTCTGTAACCATTAACTGTATGAGGACCTGTTTAAATCAAATGGAGAGAAAATGGAAGGACGCACTCCAAAAGCGAATGTCAAAATTTATAAGTGACCACCCATCAGAAAATACACAACGTATTGAGAGGTAGAGTGTGTCCCCTTCCTTGGATGATGTCGGGCACACTCTACCCCCCGAAACATTGTGTATTTTCTGATGTGTGGTCACTAATACATTTTGACATTCACTTTTGGAGTGCGACCCTCAATTTTCTTTCCATTGGATATTGTGCTTGTGAAGGTTCTCATTCATCCAGGTCATGGTATATCTGTTGTATTCAATTAGATCAACTGGACTTGAAGTTTAGTTCTTGAAGATGTTTCACTAGTTCTGAATTGAGAAAGCCAGTCGGATGACTAGCGAAACATCTTCAAGAACTAAACAAAATCCAGTTGATCTAATTGAATACAACAGTTACATTGGATATTGTGTACCCCAGTGAGGGGGGCTACCTTAAGCAGTCAGCACCCACAATTGGCTAAAGTGCATTGTACTTTGTTGTTATGTGTAGAACATGTTTAAATCACCCTTTCTTGAATATAAAAATTGGTTTTCCTGGAGACAAATGAAAACCAGGGGTTATTTTAGTGACAAAGTCGGTTTTGTAGCAAAATTTAAATTTTTGACTGAAAAACCTCTAATTTTTCTATTGTGTGGCCCATGTACAGCTCTTTATCATTATGTTTTCAGCAATGTTATGTGTTCCCATGACATTTCCTAGCTTCCTATATATTTATACAAAATTTTAATTTAGCTTTTTACAGATTTCTTATGTTTTGCCAATAAAATTATGCAGAATTCTTCAAAGGTCACCCTTCTCTACAAACAACATTTTTCACTTTCTTAGATAAAAAACCCCAAAGACTTGCTACCCTGTCCATAGGGTGGTTCAACATCAAGCAAAAAATTATCTTTGACAACCTTTTAAATGTTAAACCCATTTGATCTGCAGCACCTCTTGGTCTCTACATACTCTCCTTTCTTTTCCATTTGTTTTTCTGGAGAGAAGTCTTCTTATCTTCTTATCTTATGGCTGCCTCCCACTTAATGTGGCATTTAGCAGCTGTCAGTAGCATTTTCTGTTTCATGTTTGCCTGAAACTCACCTAGATTATTAGCTCTTTAAAGCAGGATCCTAGTTCCTCGTGGTTTAAGGCACAGCACTTTTAGCAAATATCTACACTTTGTGTTATACATCTGATATGTGTTTATTGCCTATTTATAAATGTATTGTTTTATTTATGTATTTAATTCCTTGCATGTATTCCCTTGTTAGTAACCTGTAAATGGATAAAATGTACAGTGTTACATACAAGTAACTATAAAATATACATACAGCTTTGAATTCACTTCTTAAGAAATGCTTGTCCTTGGAAATATGGTAAAGGTCATATAAAAACCAAAGGGCAATTTCTCCTGAAAAATAGTTAAACAAACAATGCAGGGCATACTAAAGCTGGGTACACACAGTCACGATAAATTGCCGATACTGTTATCAGCGTTTTATCATGACTGTGTGTAATGCATTTTCTGAGCGATCACGAGGCCATCGAAGGTCCCCATCGGCCTTGTGGTCATTCGGAAAAGACCGAAAACGTCCCTCGGTCACGGGCATCTCCTTGTACTAAAGTAAAAGGGAGTCAGTGGCGGTCGTGGAAAAATTGCAGTCCCCATTGTTCTTCCTATGGTGTGTATGGGGAGAATACAGGACTGTGTGTATCCTGATCTTTGAAAAATGGCAGACAGGATCAGATCCTTGCAGCTTTAAAGAGGGTTTTGCAGAAATTCTGTGCTGAGGATTTAGAAAAAAAAGTGAAAGTTAAGCCTCGTACACATTTTGCGATGTTCACCCGAGAGCCGACTCCTGAGCCTGATGTACAACTGCGACGTGGGTGTACGTCGGGCTCAGGGGTCGGTTGGGGGTCGGCGCTCGGGTGCACATCGCAGGTGTGTATGAGGCTTAAAAGGAGTCACCAGATAACATTGTCCCAATAGACAAAGCACATTCAAACATATACAACAGGCTGCATCTCACCTCTACCTTTGCTGTGGCTGGTGGTTGATATAGTAAACTAACCTGTGGGTACTAGGGGTCAGCTCCCATAATCCACCTCTTTGTTTGGGAGGAAGTCTAAATGTGTGCAGTCTACTTCACATGTTTCACAGAGAAATTGAGACAGCGACAGTCACAGAAACAAACATTTAGAGAGCTATAGCTGCTATATATAAAGAAAAGCAGGCAGACAAACATAGATATGGATAGGCAGATAAAAATACAATATATCAGATAGATAGATAGATAGATAGATAGATAGATAGATAGATAGATAGATAGATAGATAGATAGATAGATAGATAGACAGACAGACAGGCAGGAGGCAGACAGACATACAGATTCAGAGAGATGTAGACAGGCAGAAAGGGATGGGTTGATAGACAAACAAACAGATATTCAGAAAAAAAGTCCGAAAGAGAAAGAGAGACAGACAAATTGACACTGTACAGGTGCATTTATAGATGCAGTTATAGGGAAATTAAAGACAATGGTTAAGTAAACTGAGAATGCCATGATGCTGGTACAGCAAATGGTGGTATCATGAGACTGGCACACCAAACAGGGATTGTCATGGGTCTGATACAGCCAAACGGAAATGTCATTAGACTGGTACAGCAAACAGGGATTGGCTTTGCACTGGTACATCAAACAGGAAATGTCATGAAACTGGTAGAGCAAGTGGGGAATGTTATGGGACTGATACAGCAAACTAGGAAATTCATGATACTGCTAGAGCAAACTAGCATATTTTCTTAATTTTAAAAAATATGTCTTAATTTTGGGGGGAAAACAAAAGTCTTAATTGATGCTTTTTGGCTGAACTACAGTACCCATGTACCAAGTTAAAAAACAAACATGTCACTTGATTTTAAACAAACTGTTTTGTTCTGCCAGCGGTTCAGCCGAACTTATTAACATTCTGAAAATCTGATTCGAACTGAAGCAAAATGTTTGATTTTTAAACCGTAAATCTCACATTTTCAACTTCCTTTTTTTATCTTTCAGTGTGATTTTCGGTCTTGGTTTTCAATTTTTGGCCACAATTTACAATACTTACAGGGAGATGTAGTAAAAGTTCTTATCATTTAAAATGGTGCTTATTTTCCCCCTGACCAATCAGATGTTATTTACCATTTGAAAGCTAACATCTGGTTGGGGCAAAATTAGCACCATTTTTAACAATAAGAACTTTTATTACAAATCCCTGATAGATTTTTGAATTTTCTATGAATTTCAACTTTTGAAATTTCTGAAAATATTGTTGGATTCATGGATTTTCTAAACCTACAGTTTCAGAAACAGAACCATGTTTGTTTTGAAAACCATGACTCATCTCTACATATGAGTGGGTTGCAGTAGGTTATTTGATATAGCATTATGTGTAGGTTACATTATTATTAGATATTAACTCTATAGTTCCCTATTAATTTAGGTTACAGCCATTTTGTTTAGCTGCATACATACATACATTAATACATAAACAATAGCAATAGTACTTCCTCAGGGTAATGAGAGTCTGCTAACTGTCAAATAATCTGTAATTTTAAATCCCTTTTTTATTATAAAAAGCTGCTGGCTATGGATTTGTGCAAAGGTCAATCAAGCTTTATAAAATGAGATAATATAAACTAATTCACTTCTAATAACATTTTTCAGCAAAACTCTATATGTGTTTAAATATTTCTATCCAATTCCCAATCAATCACCACAAAAATATTTTTATTTAGCATTTACTGAGCAGCCAGAAACATTTCACACATCACAGAAGATGTTTTGCCCATCTTTTTGACCAAAGAAGTGGATTTCTATTTGTGTAGGGGTTGCCCAAAGCCAACGGTGGTTTAATCTTCCCCTTTATTGATAGTTTTATTTGAATTTGATTCAGCATTAAATCCTTTAGTGATATAGCCTCATATTTAGTAGTATAGAGACATGTCTACAGGGAGGTCAAGTATTTGGAATGAAAAAAGAGAGAATCCCTGCATATCAAAAAAAGATGTATCCTGTAGAAACAAGGGAATAGATTTTGAGTCTAGTCAAAAAGTTGATTTGTTCAGAAAACGAGAGGAGCGCTAAAGAAAAAAATTGCTGTCCTACGTAGTAAAATAGTGATACAATTCATTTTAGCAACATAATATAATAACATTTTCAGTAGTTAGAAGGGATGTCTTGTGAAGGTAAAATTGTACAAGCCAAGGAACCATGCAACGTGTTCATGTTTTTGTTTTTTAAATATATTATTTTCTGGACAGATTAACCAACCTTTAACAGGCTTTTGCAAATTCTGTACAATGGTTTCTGCATCCATACACACGCGAACTAGAGATCACCTGGCTCTATAGTTATTCAAACCACATGCACCTGTGGTTCTGTGTCAAAACTTCTTATTCCACTGTTAATATTTCATCAGTTGAAACTAAAGTGACAAATCACAACAAACTTACTAGAGAACTGTTGAGCATTTCTTTTTGCTGACAATTGGAATTGATCTATGCACAGCTAACCAGTTCCAGTAGTAGGGATATAAGAGTACATCAAACTTAAAAACAATATATATAACATAACGTAGATTAAACAAAAAGGCAAAAAACTGTATGAAGATTTACTGTTCTTTACCTCTTCAGAATGCCTTGTTGTAAGAGAATTTTTTCCTGATTCTTGTGTAATAAATAATGATGCATTCAGTTTGATCTTCTTGTTAAGATTGCAGCCAAATGCAACACAGGCAAATAAAATCGAAGATGAAAAGGTTCCTAAAGCAAATGGATTCATTCTTTTATAGACAAATGACACTATAACCCCTGAAGTTATAGTTTATGATGGAGTGAATTACTGTAACAGTTAAAAGTCTAACGAGTTTTATCATGCATTTTACATTATCAAAGGAAAGGAAGCTTTCTGTTATTGAGGGGAAAAACCCTATGGGATAAATAACGTGTGACACAGATCATTATCACAACATCATTAGGAAAAGGTTAGTGCAGCTTCTGTATCTCTGGTCACCACTAAAACGCTTTGTGGTGTGACTTAAAAGTAATTAAAAGCTGAAAAGGAAGTGCATTCTTGAGTACAAAAGAAGAGAGGTTATATCATTTGCTTTTTATAAATGTGTAAAAAAGATAATTATTACTGTACATTCTCCAGATTCATTTAAATGACGAGATGTATTCATAATCAAATATTTCAGAAAGCTTTACACAGGCTATAAAGAAACAACCCTAGCATGTAGGAGACACTTTTACTGGATTACTATTAAGGATTTGTACAGCCAGATGTAAAGTCTTGTGCTAAAAATAGTGTAAACTCGATGTTAAACCGCGAACGCTGGATACGCAGGTGTAACCCGTGCATCCGCCGCTAATATGGAGTTGCGCTAAGCCATGTTATGCTATAGCAAATCGGTTAGCATGACTTTAACGCCATATAACTGCCCAGTGGCTCTGGGTGAATGTGCCTAAAAGTCTATGCTACAGGATGGAATTTCTGATGCCATAAAATGTAATGCTACAAAATAAGCAGGGAGGAATGTATTATGTTACCATTGCTAAACTGAGATTTGTGAGATTTATGGTCAAGTGAATATAAACAGATGGTTATTATAAAGTGTTCTCTCTCTTAGGATAGCAGAATTACAGTAGCATATGAACTGAAAAGACAAATTAGCATTTGTTAAAGAGAGGCAGGAAGTGAAGAGGAAAGGGAATTGATACATGTCAATCAAACATAGACTTTTGGGAAGAGAAATTATAGTATGCATAAGACTTTTAGTGTAACTGTTATTAATATACAATGCACTGCCATAATAATATACACTGACACATTATTTGCTAGTGATCATGATTTCTTGTAAAATAGAACTTCTGAATCCTGACATGATAATGCAAAAAATAAAAGATCTTATTAAAATGAAACACAACCTTGAAAATGAAGACTACTGAAAATATCCTCAATGTTGGTGATTTTGCGCAAACATACCCATCTATTTTCAACATGTAACTTCTCTGTTTCCAACAAACACATAGGGCCATATTTATAAAAGAGCGAAAAGTAGCGAAATGTTTTCGCATTCGCTTTTCGCATGGGTTTTCGCCAAAAAGACAGTTAACGCTATTTATAAAGGTAGCGTTAACGAATGGCGAAACCGTTTCCGCGGGCTATCGCTAAACCCTTTTCGCCTTACTTCGCAATGGTAATTTTAGCGAAAAGGGAGCAAAAAGGCATAACGCGATTTATAAAAGAGCGAAATGTGTTTTTTGCGTTAAAAAGAGCGAAAGATTAGCGCGACCCTGAAGGTGGTGAAAAGTCATTGTTTGAGCGAAAAGGCATTCTAATGGGTAATATGCCTTGAAAAAGCGAATGCACATTAGAAAGGCGAACCCACATTAGAAAGGCAAACGCACATTATAATGGAATATGCCTTGGAAAAGCAAACAGACATTAGAAAGGCGAACGCACATTAGAAAGGCGAACGCACATTATACTGGAATATGCCTTGGAAAAGCGAACAGACATTAGAAAGGCGAACGCACATTAGAAAGCAGCGAAACGCACATTCTAATGGAATGCCTTGGAAAAGCGAACGCGCATTAGAAAGGCGAATGTGCAGTGCAAAAGAAAATTGTATTCCAATTGAAATCCTAAGAAGATTGACTAAATAAGACATGGCTGACTTCTTGGTAAATGTGAGGTGGCCATTTTGAACTTGACATCATTTTCTAGTGGGCTTTTCTGGTTTCGAATGGTTTTCGCAATGCAGTCTTCTTAGATGCGTTAAGTTTTCGCTGCGATACTTTTCGCTCTTTATCGCGCACGTTCGCCTTTTTCAGCCGCGAAGTGTGTTGCCCCAAATGGCGCTATTTTCGCTGCGATTGCTGCGCTAATTATTTGGCGAAAAAGACAATCCTTTAATAACTATGCACATAGTGATGGACACAAAACCGAACTCGAATCCGAATTCGGACGAACTCAAACTATTCGAACTAGTTTTTTTGGACTCGCGGCTGTATTTTCGATAATTATTGAAAAATCACTAATTATTGAATTTACAAACCATTCACTAACCCTAGAATGTATCGTTCGCTAAACCTCGAAAGTATCCTTCATTTTCGTTAACCCTCGAATTTATAGCTTGTTTTGGCTAACCCTAGAATGTATCGTTCGCTATAAATTTATGTGTAATGGTTACCTGTATGAAGACAGGAGAAGATGGGATTAACGAGGGAGTCGTCACCACAGGAACAGCGAGCGACAGGAACAGATTCACAAATATGGAGTAAGGAATGAAGTCCAATAATAGTAGAATAATCCAGGCACAAAGTTCATAGGCAAGGTCAACTGGAAAGCAGGAAAGGCAAATCAGGAAATGGAAAACTAGGGTACAAACTGATGCAGGGAACCCAGCATAGCTCAATAGGCAAGCAATGCTATTTTGGGGCATTGGGAGGCAGTTTCTGGCCCTTTTTGGATGTTTGCACCAGTGGGCGCTCTTCCGTGATGTCACGTGCGTCGCACGATGCAACGTTGCACATTCCTGAAGTCAAGCAACATGGTGCGCTGAAGTCGGCGCGATGAGACCCTGGGCGCCGTCATGTTGGACGGACCGTAGCACTGGGTAAGGTAAGTATGCTTCCTTACAGTAATAGGAATAGGAAGGGACTGAGGAAAAGAAAAATTGTTAGAAGTCACAGGCTTTAGTAAGGATACATGGAACACATTAGGAATCTTCATCTCACATTAGGAATCTTCATATCAGGAGGAAGTGATAATCGAAAGTCAATAGGGCTAATTACTTCCATGATGGGAAAAAGACCAATGAATTTAGGACCAAATATGGGAGATGGGAGTTTGAGTTTAATGTTTTTGGTGGAGAGCCATACTTTATCCCCAATTGAGTAAGGAGGAGAAGGTCTGCGTAGGTCTTTTGTATCAAGGAGGTTTTTTCCAAATGTAATTTGGTGTGTCGCTAGTCACCCGACTGGCTTTCTCAATTAGAAGTTCATTCATTCTGAATTGAGAAAGCCAGTCGGAGAAGCGAAACATCTTCAAGAACTAAACAAAATCCAGTTGATCTAATTGAATACAACAGTTACATTGGATATTGTTACCCCAGTGAGGGGGGCTACCTTAAGCAGTCAGCACCCACAATTGGCTAAAGTGCATTGTACTTTGTTGTTATGTGTAGAACAGTTTAAATCACCCTTTCTTGAATATAAAAATTGGTTTCCCTGGAGACAAATGAAAACCAGTTTATTTAGTGACAAAGTCGGTTTGTAGCAAAATTTAAATTTTTGCTGAAAAACCTCTATTTTTCTATTGTGTGGCCCATGTACAGCTCTTTATCATTATGTTTTCAGCAATGTTATGTGTTCCCATGCATTTCCTAGCTTCCTATATTTTATACAAATTTTAATTAGCTTTTTACAGATTTCTTATGTTTTGCCAATAAATATTGCAGAATTCTTCAAAGGTCACCCTTCTCTACAAACAACATTTTTCACTTTCTTAGATAAAAAAACCAAAGACTTGCTACCCTGTCCATAGGGTGGTTCAACATCAAGCAAAAAATTATCTTTGACAACCTTTTAAATGTTAAACCCATTTGATCTGCAGCACCTCTTGGTCTCTAACATACTCTCCTTTCTTTTCCATTTGTTTTTCTGGAGAGAAGTCTTCTTATCTTCTTATCTTATGGCTGCCTCCCATTAATGTGGCATTTAGCAGCTGTCAGTAGCATTTTCTGTTTCATGTTTGCCTGAAACTCACCTAGATTATAGCTCTTTAAAGCAGGATCCTAGTTCCTCGGGTTTAAGGCACAGCACTTTTAGCAAATATCTACACTTTGTGTATATACATCTGATATGTGTTTATGCCTATTTATAAATGTATTGTTTTATTTATGTATTTAATTCCTTGCATGTATTCCCTTGTTAGTAACCTGTAAATGGATAAAGTACAGGTTACATACAAGTAACTATAAAATATACATACAGTTTGAATTCACTTCTTAGAAATGCTTGTCCTTGGAAATATGGTAAAGGTCATATAAAAACCAAAGGGCAATTTCTCCTGAAAAATAGTTAAACAAACAATGCAGGGCATACTAAAGCTGGGTACACAGTCACGATAAATTGCCGATACTGTTATCCGCGTTTTATCATGACTGTGTGTAATGCATTTTCTGAGCGATCACGAGGCCATCGAAGGTCCCCATCGGCCTTGTGGTCATTCGGAAAAGACCGAAAACGTCCCTCGGTCACGGGCATCTCCTTGTACTAAAGTAAAAGGGAGTCAGTGGCGGTCGTGGAAAAATTGCAGTCCCATTGTTCTTCCTATGGTGTGTATGGGGAGAATACAGGACTGTGTGTATCCTGATCTTTGAAAAATGGCAGACAGGATCAGATCTTGCAGCTTTAAGAGGGTTTTGCAGAAATTCTGTGCTGAGGATTTAGAAAAAAAAGTGAAAGTTAAGCCTCGTACACATTTTGCGATGTTCACCCGAGAGCCGACTCCTGAGCCTGATGTACAACTGCGACGGGTGTACGTCGGGCTCAGGGGTCGGTTGGGGGTCGGCGCTCGGGTGCACATCGCAGGTGTGTATGAGGCTTAAAAGGAGTCACCAGATAACATTGTCCCAATAGACAAAGCACATTCAAACATATACAACGGCTGCCTATCACCTCTACCTTTGCTGTGGCTGGTGGGTTGATATAGTAAACTAACCTGTGGGTCTGTCGTCCCTATCCCCTCTTGTTTGGGGTTCGTTTCTCCTTCCATGTTCACGAAGACAGGCGTCCAGCTCACAGTAACTTATTAAGGCATGATCAGTACTAGTGATGCTATATATTAGAGAGAGGGCAGTAGAGACAAGTCTTAGTACGAGGGCGATGGCTCGCAATTTCGAAAAAGATTGAGCAGTGTGATAGATCTCATTAGATATAGCGAGTCGATAGGTGTAGATAGTAGATAGAAGAGGAATACACAGGGCGGCAGAAGAAGATTCAAGTGATAGAGTGAGGGATGGGTTGTAGACAACAAACAGATATTCAGAAAAAAGTCCGAAAGAAAGAGAGACAGACAAATTGACACTGTACAGGTGCATTATAGATGCAGTTATAGGGAAATTAAGAAATGGTTAAGTAAACTGAGAATGCCATGATGCTGGTACAGCAAATGGTGGATCATGAGACTGGCACACCAACAGGGATTGTCATGGGTCTGATACAGCAAACAGGAAATGTCATTAGACTGGTACAGCAAACAGGGATTGGCTTTTCACTGGTACATCAAACAGGAAATGTCATGAAACTGGTAGAGCAAGTGGGGAATGTTATGGGACTGATACAGCAAAACTAGGAAATTCATGTACTGCTAGAGCAAACTAGCATATTTTCTTAATTTTAAAAAATATGTCTTAATTTTGGGGGGAAAACAAAAGTCTTAATGATGCTTTTTGGCTGAACTACAGTACCCATGTACCAAGTTAAAAAACAAACATGTCACTTGATTTTAAACAAACTGTTTTGTTCTGCCAGGGTTCAGCCGAACTTATTAACATTCTGAAAATCTGATTCGAACTGAAGCAAAATGTTTGATTTTAAACCGTAAATCTCACATTTTCAACTTCCTTTTTTTATCTTTCAGTGTGATTTTCGGTCTTGGTTTTCAATTTTTGGCCACAATTTACAATACTTACAGGGGATGTAGTAAAAGTTCTATCATTAAAATGGTGCTTATTTCCCCTGACCAATCAGATGTATTTACCATTTGAAAGCTAACATCGGTTGGGGCAAAATTAGCACCATTTTTAACAATAAGAACTTTTATTACAAATCCCTGATAGATTTTTGAATTTTATGAATTTCAACTTTTGAAATTTCTGAAAATATTGTTGGATTCATGGATTTTCTAAACCTACAGTTTCAGAAACAGAACCATGTTTGTTTTGAAAACCATGATCATCTCTACATATGAGTGGGTTGCAGTAGGTTATTTGATATAGCATTATGTGTAGGTTACATTATTATAGATATTAACTCTATAGTTCCCTATAATTTAGGTTACAGCATTTGTTTAGCTGCATACATACATACATTAATACATAAACATAGCAATAGTACTTCCTCAGGGTAATGAGAGTCTGCTAACTGTCAAAAATCTGTAATTTTAAATCCCTTTTTATTATAAAAAGCTGCTGGCTATGGATTGTTGTGCAAAGGTCAATCAAGCTTATAAAATGAGATAATAAAACTAATTCAACTTCTAATAACATTTTCAGCAAAACTCTATATGTGTTAAATATTTCTATCCAATTCCCAATCATCACCACAAAATATTTTTATTTAGCATTTACTGAGCAGCCAGAAACATTTCACACATCACAGAAGATGTTTTGCCCATCTTTGACCAAAGAAGTGGATTTCTATTTGTGTAGGGGTTGCCCAAAGCCAACGGTGGTTTAATCTTCCCCTTTATTGATAGTTTTATTTGAATTGATTCAGCATTAAATCTTTAGTGATATAGCCTCATATTTAGTAGTATAGAGACATGTCTACAGGGAGGTCAAGTATTTGGAATGAAAAAAGAGAGAATCCCTGCATATCAAAAAAAGATGTATCCTGTAGAAACAAGGGAATAGATTTTGAGTCTAGTCAAAAAGTTGATTTGTTCAGAAAACGAGAAGAGCGCTAAAGAAAAAATTGCTGTCCTACGTGTATAGTGATACAATTCATTTAGCAACATATATAATAACATTTTCAGTAGTTAGAAGGGATGTCTTGTGAAGGTAAAATTGTACAAAGCCAAGGAACCATGCAAGTGTTCATGTTTTTGTTTTAAATATATTATTTCTGGACAGTATTAACAACCTTTAACAGGCTTTTGCAAATTCTGTACAATGGTTTCTGCATCCATACACACGCGAACTAGAGATCACCTGGCTCTATAGTTATTCAAACCACATGCACCTGTGGTTCTGTGTCAAAACTTCTTATTCCACTGTTAATATTTCATCAGTTGAAACTAAAGTGACAAATCACAACAAATATATAGAGAACTGTTGAGCATTTCTTTTTGCTGACAATTGGAATTGATCTATGCAAGCTAACCAGTTCCAGTAGTAGGGATATAAGATACATCAAACTTAAAAACAATATATATAACATAACGTAGATTAAACAAAAAGGCAAAAAACTGTATGAAGATTTACGTTCTTTACCTCTTCAGAATGCCTTGTTGTAAGAGAATTTTTTCCTGATTCTTGTGTAAAATAATGTGCATTCAGTTTGATCTTCTTGTTAAGATTGCAGCCAAATGCAACACAGGCAAATAAAATCGAAGATGAAAAGGTTCCTAAAGCAAATGGATTCATTCTTTTATAGACAAATGACACTATAACCCTGAGTTATAGTTTTGATGGAGTGAATTACTGTAACAGTTAAAAGTCTAACGAGTTTTATCATGCATTTTACATTATCAAAGGAAAGGAAGCTTTCTGTTATTGAGGGGAAAAACCCTAGGGATAAATAACGTGTGACACAGATCATTATCACAACAATCATTAGGAAAAGGTTAGTGCAGCTTCTGTATCTCTGGTCACCACTAAAACGCTTGTGGTGTGTGACTAAAAGTAATTAAAAGCTGAAAAGAAGTGCATTCTTGAGTACAAAAGAAGAGAGGGTTATATCTTTGCTTTTTATAAATGTGTAAAAAAGTAATATTACTGTACATTCTCCAGATTCATTTAAATGACTGAGATGTATTCATAATCAAATATTTCAGAAAGCTTTATACAGGCTATAAAGAAACAACCCTAGCAGTAGGAGACACTTTTACTGGATTACTATTAAGGATTTGTACAGCCAGATGTAAAGTCTTGTGCTAAAAATAGTGTAAACTCGATGTTAAACCGCGAACGCTGGATACGCAGGTGTAACCCGTGCATCCGCCGCTAATATGGAGTTGCGCTAAGCCTGTTATGCTATAAAATCGGTTAGCATGACTTTAACGCCATATAACTGCCAGTGGCTCTGGGTGAATGTGCCTAAAAGTCTATGCTACAGGATGGAATTTCTGATGCCATAAAATGTAATGCTACAAAATAAGCAGGGAGGAATGTATTATGTTACCATTGCTAAACTGAGATTTGTGAGATTTATGGTCAAGTGAATATAAACAGATGGTTATTATAAAGTGTTCTCTCTTTAGGATAGCAGAATTACAGTAGCATATGAACTGAAAAGACAAATTAGCATTTGTTAAAGAGAGCAGGAAGTGAAGAGGAAAGGGAATTGATACATGTCAATCAAACATAGACTTTTGGGAAGAGAAATTATAGTTGCATAAGACTTTAGTGTAACTGTTATTAATATACAATGCACTGCCATAATAATATACACTGACACATTATTTGCTAGTGATCATGATTTCTTGTAAAATAGAACTTCTGAATCCTGAATGATAATGCAAAAAATAAAAGATCTATTAAATGAAACACAACCTTGAAAATGAAGATACTGAAAATATCCTCAATGTTGGTGATTTTGCGCAAACATACCCATCTATTTTCAACATGTAACTTCTCTGTTTCCAACAACACATAGGGCCATATTTATAAAAGAGCGAAAAGTAGCGAAATGTTTTCGATTCGCTTTTCGCATGGGTTTTCCCAAAAGAAAGTTAACACTATTTATAAAGGTAGCGTTAACGAATGGCGAAACCGTTTCGCTCGTTCATGATGGTAATTTTAGCGAAAAGGGAGCGAAAAGGCATAACGCGATTATTAAAAGAGCGAAATGTGGTTTTTGCGTTAAAAAGAGCGAAAGATTAGCGCGACCCTGAAGGTGGTGAAAAGTCATTGTTTGAGCGAAAAGGCATTCTAATGGGTAATATGCCTTGAAAAAGCGAAGAAGCACATTAGAAAGGCGAACCCACATTAGAAAGGCAAACGCACATTATAATGGAATATGCCTTGGAAAAGCAAACAGACATTAGAAAGGCGCAGCACATTAGAAAGGCGAACGCACATTATATGGAATATGCCTTGGAAAAGCGAACAGACATTAGAAAGGCGAACCGCAATTAGAAAGGCGAACGCACATTTAATGGAATATGCCTTGGAAAACGAGAACCGCATTAGAAAGGCGAATGTGCAGTGCAAAGAAAATTGTATTCCAATTGAGAAATTCTAAGAAGATTGACTAAATAAGACATGGCTGACTTCTTGGTAAATGTGAGGTGGCCATTTTGAACTTGACATCATTTTCTAGTGGGCTTTTCTGGTTTCGAATGGTTTTCGCAATGCAGTCTTCTTAGATGCGTTAAGTTTTCGCGCGATACTTTTCGTCTTTATCGCGCACGTTCGCCTTTTTCAGCCGCGAATTTGCCCCAAATGGCGCTATTTCGCTGCGATGTGCTGCGCTAATTATTTGGCGAAAAAGACAATCCTTTATAAATATGCCCATAGTGATGGACACAAAACCGAACTCGATCCGAATTCGGAAACTCAAACTATCGAACTAGTTTTTTTGGACTCGCGGCTGTATTTTCGATAATTATTGAAAAATCACAATATTGAATTTACAAACCATTCACTAACCCTAGAATGTATCGTTCGCTAAACCTCGAAAGTATCCTTCATTTCGTTAACCCTCGAATTATAGCTTGTTTGGCTAACCCTAGAATGTATCGTTCGCTAGAATTTATGTGTAATGGTTACCTGTATGAAGACAGGAGAAGATGGGATAACGAGGAGGTCGTCACCACAGGAACAGCGAGCACAGGAACAGATTCACAAATATGGAGTAAGGAATGAAGTCCAATAATAGTAGAATAATCCAGGCACAAAGTTCAAGGCAAGGTCAACTGGAAAGCAGGAAAGGCAAATCAGGAAATGGAAAACTAGGGTACAAACTGATGCAGGGAACCAGCATAGCTCAATAGGCAAGCATGCTATTTTTGGGCTTGGGAGGCAGTTTGGCCCTTTTTGGATGTTTGCACCAGTGGGCGCTCTTCGTGATGTCACGTGCTCGCACGATGCAACGTTGCACATTCCTGAAGTCAAGCAACATGGTGCGCTGAAGTCGGCGCGATGAGACCCTGGGCGCCGTCATGTTGGACGGACCGTAGCACTGGGTAAGGTAGTATGCTTCTTACAGTAATAGGATAGGAAGGGACTGAGGAAAAGAAAAATTGTTAGAAGTCACAGGCTTTAGTAAGGATACATGGAACACATTGGAATCTTCATCTCACATTAGGAATCTTCATTCAGGAGGAAGTGATAATCGAAAGTCAATAGGGTAATTACTTCCATGATGGAAAAAGACCAATGAATTTAGGACCAAATATGGGAGATGGGAGTTTGAGTTTAATGTTTTTGGTGGAGAGCCATACTTTATCCCCAATTGAGTAAGGAGGAGAAGGTCTGCGTAGGTCTTTTGTATCAAGGAGGTTTTTTCCAAATGTAATTTGGTAGCACTCCAGATTGCGGACATGTGTGCTGCATGGTCATCGGCTACTGGGACATCAGTAAGAAGAAAATCTTGTGGGAAGGCTAAGGGATGTTGTCCATACACAGTCAGGAAGGGTGATCTACCTGTAGAAGAATGGGTGACTACCTGTAGAAGAATGGGTGACATTATTATGGGCGAATTCCGCCCATGGTAAAAGGTCCGACCAGTCATCTGGCTTAGGGAAATGTGACACCGAAGGAATCGTTCAAGTGCCTGATTAAGTCGTTCTGCTGCTACATGGATGAGGGAGGTAGGCAGAAGAGAATTGTAGAGAGATCCCTAGAGGACTCTCCAAAACTTTGCAACAAATTGAGTCTCAGCAGGCAGACCATGGAGACAAAAAAATGTGGAAGATGAAGAATTGGGCAAGTTCAGGAGCTGAAGGGACTTAGGAACCCAATGACGGTATTTCCTCTAGACGGGGGAAGTTCACCAATAAAATCTATAGCAAGATGAGTCCATGGGTGAGAAGGTGATCAGACATGAGTGAGTGATCAGACTTAGAAGTTGCACAGGCTACACAGGCGGATACAAATTACGTCCTTTTGTATGGAAGCCACTAAACCAGACAGTTAAGGAGTTGTAAAGTTTTGAGGACTCCAGGAGACCGGCCTGTTTAAAGCTTTGGAGAATAGTTAACCTGTGTTCAGGAGGTATATATATCATAAAATAGGGGTATTGGTAGGTGCAGAGGTCTGACAGGCCAAGGCTGAGGAGTAAGCAATTATCTTGGAGAGGGGATGATGCGTTCATCCTGGTCAGAGGAGATTTCAGAGGAAAACTTCTGGAAAGGGCATGAGCCTTCTTTTTTCTGGTACCAAGGCGGTAAGTCACAATTAAGTTAAAATAGATGGAGGGAACCTTCCAAGAAATGTCTCCATTCTTCAAGGGCCAGTTTGATAGCTAGTAGCTCATGGTTTCCAACATCGTAATTTTTGTTCTGAGGCTGAGATTTTTTGGGAAAAATATGCACAGGGTGAAGTTTGCCATCAATTTCGTATCGTTAACATGAATTGGCCCAGCTCCAATATTGGAGGCATCCAATTCAAGAAAAAAACAGATGCTCTTTTAGAGAGTTAAAAGCATCCAATGCCTGAGGAGTCCAGGAGTTAGGTTTACCCCCTTTTTGATTAGGGCAAGAATAGGAGAGATACGAGAGGAGAATCCCCTAATGAATTGCCTGAATAGTTGCAAAGCCAACATCTTTGAATAGCTTTGGTATTGGTAGGTATGGGCAATCTTTGATGGCAGAAATCTTGATGGGTCCATCTCAAAAAAGAATAAAAAATTCTTAAAAACAGCGGTGCATTAGAGAGACCAAAGGGCTTGGAAAAAATACAGGCATTTTTCAGTTGGTCAAATAGTTCCGCAATCAGAGGGAGAGGATAATGGTTTTTGATGGTATCTTTTGACTTGTAATCGATGCAAGGGCGAAGGACAATAGAAACCCAGTTGAAGGTTGTCCTGGATGTATTCTTTTCATAGACTTTCTGAATGAGAAAGAGGATAGGTACGCCACATGGTGGAATGGTACTGGAGAAATTCAATAGGCGATTGCAGAAGACATCTGCAATTGTTGGTACTAAGGTGGCAAAGATTCTAAGTTCATAGAACAAACACGAATGGAGTAGGAAGTAGAGATACACTTGTTCTGACAGGTAGGACTCCAATGTGATATACTGGTATACCAGTTATGTGGCTGTGAGACAAGCAGGAAAGACCAGAACAAGGGGTGTAGAAAGGCCAACTCTCAAAGAAATTAGACTTGTGGTCAGAGAAATAACTTTAGAGGAAAGTGGTCTGTTGTGCTTGGAGTCAAGGAATGCCAATAGTTCAAGGTTTTTGGTGGGTTTAATTTGGAGTTGGAGTTGAATCCTGCAGGGTGATGTTGGAAATTCCGCCCAGATGAGTCACTCAATGCTATCTAGGTTTTGAGTTTCCTGTTAAGAGAGCAATTCTTGGAGAATTGGCCCCTTCCTCCACAGTAGAGAAATAACCCCGCTGTGCATATCCGTAGTTTTTCTTCTTAGACACGTGTGGTCTACCAATTTGCATAGGTTCTACAGCCGGGAGTGATTAGAGAAGGAGGGTTGAGGAGGGGATTAAAGCGTGGAGCCAAGGGTGGAATTCTCCTACTGCGTTCTTTCTCGGAAAGTCGTTCTTAAGGCGAGTATCATCTAGGTGGTAGGTAAATCTCCTGATGTTGGCGCAAGAGACCTTGGCACCGCCATGCTCCTAACATATGGTTCTATTTTCGGTAACCCTCAAAAATATTTTCGGTACTCGATTGGCTGTAACCTCGAATGTGCTTGAGCAAAACCAACAATTGCCTGCTCGTGTTTAAAAAAGTTTTGGTGACATGTTCCCAGACCATTTCAGGTGCCACAGCCATTTAAGTAAGTTACCATTGTTAGTTTAGCTGTAAATATCCGAACTGTTCGAACTATCACTATAACGGGTCCGAATTCGAACTTTTAAACTTTCAAACTTTTACTGAAGTTCGCAAGTTCGAAAACGGACGGAACTTTATGAAGTTCAGCCATCTGTACCAACACATTGTTGTAATTCAAGACATGGAGGACAATATTTAAGGCTACATTCAGCTATGCATTTTTTTAATGCAGTGCAACAATTCACCGATTTATGCAAGTTCCGTGCATTAGCATAGCGGCAGCTATTATTTTCTATGGCACTGCGTGTGCTAAAACACGCAACGCGCAGTATCGCAGCACATAGGTGTGAGCAGTGCCATTTACTCCATGAGCAGAGCGAATGGTGCGATGTAGATGTATTCTGATCATACTGTAAGCTCATTAATGATAAATAAACCGCGACATGCTCGCAAGAAAGAGACACATTTAAATGTAACTTTGCTTTTAAAACACTGCTTCTTCCTAAATTGCCTTAAAAAACCTTTGTAGTACTTGACTCCACTTCTTTGCTGTGATCTGTTCCTGTGCATTCAATGCAATTATCTAGAAGGTGCTTTTAGACTGTATAATGTAATGATAGATCTGCAAGTAGATTAACTGAGTAAGCGCATACTGTCCATTCATAACAGGGAAAACAACCTAATTAGTGCCAGAGAGCCCAGGAAACTATTGCAGAGGGAAGTCCCCGTGTAGCAATTAAGCTCTTATAGATAATGAAGACATCCAGCAGCTACAACTCTGCAATAGACTTTAACTTTTTTTTGTGGTTACTGCTTAAACAAGAAATTATTTTACATTTCTATTTTCTGTCACATGCTATTTATGGCTGCAAGCAGACATAAATTAAACTATTCATTTAACGTTATGTCCACCAACCCCCACTCCCTACCCCTGATGTTAAAGTTCCTTTATAAAAAAAGAGCACACTCCTCCTTTTAAGTGACTGCAGAATCATGATTGTAGCTCCAATCTATGCAAGCTACAGCACAGCCTTGTAATATGTATATTTCAGAAGTGTTTAGGCTCAAATTTTTACAAGCTCCCACAAGAGGAATGAAAACTCTGAAGTTAGGAGAAAGACATGAAAAAATGGTGTTCAAGTCCGTTAAGCATTATTCATTTTTTTCAGAGAAATTACAGTGAGATTTCTGCAACTATTATTATACTTATACTTCTTATTATACGTTAGCATTTCAGCGATTTTAAAACAGCAATATTGGTTTAACTTTGAATAATTCAAAGTCAGTCCCTTCATGTTATTATGTTGCCAAATGTTTTAAACCTTTCCAGAATGAATGCCAGCTAGAAATATGACTATCATCATTCCTATAACAAAATAGTCTGTGATACCCTGGAGGCAAATGCTTTGTCCTCTAACGTGAACAATCGGGCAATTTTTAACAAATGACAATGCAAGAGTTTGGCTGAATACACAAAATATTCTTATAAAATGATACAGAGAAAGACTTCAATACTATTATCAACGCCGATTCACATAATCAATGATAATTTAAGCCGAAATTCTTTTTCTGTACCATAAATTTAACATCTCATTGAAAAGAAGATTGTAAGCAAGGAAGTGGTTGATGTGTTTGGTTTTAAATGATGATGCACGCACCCCACTGGTGTTTTTTTGATTCTGCTAATGGGTTCATGGAACAGACCTAAATTCTGACCATAGACCCGGCCTTGTTGAAATTAAGGAATATAGGTTTCACTGGTTAAAGGGTAAACTGTGTAGTGATTGACACAAAAACGAACTCGAACTCGAGTTTGGGCCGAATTTATGAGTTTGGACGAACTCGAGCTAATTGAACTAGTTTGGGTTCAAACTTGTTTGTTTTTTTTCGAACTCGCCGCTGGTATTTTCGATAATTATCGTAAATTAATAATTATCACTTACAGGCCATTCACTATGCCTAAATGTATTGTTGCTAACCATCTAATGTATCGTTGTTTTCGTCAACCCGCGAATGTATGGTTTGTTTTTGTTAACCCTAGAATGTAAAGTTCGGTAACCCTTGAATGTAAGTTCGTTTTCGCTGACCCTCGATACATTGTTCGTTTCGGTAACTCAAATGTATGCTGTGAAGGTTCTCATTCATCCAGGTCATGGTATATTGTTGTATTCAATTAGATCAAAGGACTTGAAATGTAGTTCTTGAAGACGTTTCGCATAGTCATCCGAATGGCTTTCTCAATTCAGAATACTGTACAAGAATCTGTGGCAATTATGTACCCTGGAAAATCCCAATAAGCATATCACAGCCAGGTGTTAAGGGTGTGATTAGATAGTGGCTAAGAGGTGTTATAGGAACGCCCAGAGTAAGGTGATTAAACAGCATTGTACCATGGCAGACCGTTGGTGTCGAACCCCCCCACCTCTATTAGGCTTGTTTTTTCTTTATTTTCACATAAATGGCCTCCTAACACCTCTCTTGAACCAGTCACGTTCTGCCAGTTGTAACATTACAATCTTCAAAGGTATGTCCTTTATCCTTAGAATGCGGTACACGGCTGAGTCCTGACCCGAGGAATTGGCTCTTCTGTGCTGGGGCCATACGTTGATGCAGTTGCTGTTGCCCACATACTCACATCATGAAGCATTTCATGCACTGCACCGCAATATGATGTCGCTTCGTGTTTTGGTATTGGTCTTTGGAGTACCAATTGCTGCCTCCGTGTGTGTTTGCGTTTAAAGCAGACAGGGATACGATGTTTTTTGAAAATCTTCTTCTAATTTCTCGGGACCCCTGCTACATATGGGATGACCATGTTCTCCTCCTGTCTTGCTTTTCCCCTTCACTGTTGGATTGTGTGTTCTTTCTTCCTTCTAATCTTTTGACAAAGGCCCAGTCGGATATCCACAAGTTTTAAGGGCTCCTCTGAGAGGTTTCATTTCTTTAAGCCTTCGCCTCGTGCTAGTGGGATGTTCTCGGCTCTGTGTTGCAGGTTCTGATGACACCCAGCTTGTGATCTAAAGGGTGGTGGGAGTCAAACATCAAATAATGATCTGTGTGTGTTGGTTTCTGTAAACCTCTACTTCCAGTTTACATTTTCTTAACTTCTACCAAGCAGTCCAGAAAGCCAGGTTGTTGTTTTGGACTCTTCCCTTGTGAATTTATGTTTGGTCCACCGCATTAATGTTTCTGTGAACGCGGTACTTCCTCTGGTGGATTTTAACCCAGGTGTCATCAACATATCTGAACCAGTGGCTGGTGCTATGCCCCTTAAAGGTATTAAGCGCCTGTGTTTCTACCTCCTCCATGTAAAGGTTGGCCACAATAGGTGAAAACTGGAGATCCCATAGCACATCCATGTTTTGCTTATAGACTTATCCCTGTATTTGAATAGGTGGTATTCAGGCACAAGTCCAACAAGGAACACACCTGTTCTGGGTTGAGATCAGTTCTGCTGGTAAGAGTGTCTGTCTTGGCCCAGCCGTTTCTCACCAGTGCAAACAGCTCCTTGGTGGGTATACAAGTGAAGAGAGATGTTCAATCATAGGACACCATAGTTTCTTCTACACGAGTACTATATCTCAATCTTGTTGGTGAAATCTGAGAGTCTGGATGTGATGCTTAGAACTTCCACCAAAGGTCCTAGAGATGTTAGCTAGATATTTGCACCTGTATGTTACAGGTGATGCTGCTGACTATAGGTCTTAGTGGGGCCCCTTCCTATGTATCTTTGGGAGTCCATATATGCATGGATGTGCTCACCAGGGTAGAGGCAGATGAACATTGCTCGGTCAATGGCTTTATCCTTTTGAAGCTGTGTAGTAAGTCTATGACTCTTTTCTTGAACGGCTGGTGGGATCCCTTGTAAAGCCTCATATGGTTGTTATCGGCCAGGAGGATGGTCACCTTATCATGGTGTCTGAGGTGTTGAGTACCACTGTGCATCTTCCTTTATCTCCGGTAGAATGGTGATACTGGAATCTTTTTGAGGGATGTTAAGGCTCTTCTTTCTGTGTATCAGGGAGATGAAGGAGTTTAGCACTGGCTAAGGCTGCAGATACATTAAGGCGAAGTTGTTCTGCCTCACTCTGTGATACCTTATTACTGTGGATAGAGGCTTCGTGGCTGCTATAATATCCCACAGGGATGGCTTTACGGGTGATGGCAAAATTCAAGCCCTTACCAAGGACCCATTTTGGCTGGGTCAGGGTCGTTAGACAAGTTTCTCACCCATTCCTCCTTGTTTATGAAGTTACACTTCTCCTTTTGTATCCAAGGTAGTTGTTCTCCTTTGGGGCTGTTCTGGGATGACAGAATAGAGACTTGTTCTGTTGCTTTGTTTGCCTTACAGTGCTGAGAAAGCTGTGTGTTTGGTGAACCCATCACTCTTCCAGATGGACACAGGTAGCTGTGAGGCCAGGTCTGTTCTAGTTGACTAATGTTGTGCATAAAGCATCGACTGTAAAATGTGTCTGTCGTACCCGTTCACTAGGAGCGTGTTTGAGCCTTTTGCAGTATTGTTTGGCTCTGATGCCTTTAACCGTGGAATCCAGACGTATACTGCATGGTACTAGCCTTGTGTCTGCATCGGAGGTTAATCGCAGGTGGTTTCTGTAGTCGCCAATTTCCTTGCTGTCTTTTCATATTGCCGTACAAGTTTGAGGGTTTTCTCCCCAAAATGATTAGAAATATGCTGTGATGCTGTGCTGGGCCATCAACGTATGGCCCAGCACAGATGAGCCAATTCCTCGGGTCAGGACTCAGCCGTTGTACGCATCTTAAGATAAGGACATACCTTTGAAGATTGTAATGTTAACATACTGGCGACAGGAACGTGACTGGTTCAGAGAGGGTGTTAAGGAGGCCATTTATGTGAAAATAAAGAAAACCAAGCCTAAATAGAGGTGGGGGGGTTCGACACAACTGTTGCCATGTACAATGCTGTTTTAACACCTACTCTGGGGTCCTATAACACACTCTTAGCCACTATAATCACACCCTAACACCGGCTGTGATATGCTTATTGGGATTTCCGGGTACATAATTGCCACAGATTCTGTACAAGTCATTCTGAATTGAGAAAGCCAGTCGGATGACTAGCGAAACGTCTTCAAGAACTACATTTCAAGTCCAGTTGATCTAATTGAATACAACAGATACCTCAAATGTATGGTTTGTTTTTTCGGTAACCCTAGAATGTATCATCCACTGACCCTCGAATGTAGCCTTCACCTTTCAGTAACCCTCAAATGTATTATTCGACTTCGATAATCCTCGAATTTATTGTACTATTTTTGGTAACCCTTGAAAGTATCGTTCGATAACCCTCGAATTGACAGTAACCCTCGAATGTAGCTTGCGCAAACCTGACAATTGCCCGGCAATGAAGTAAGAAGTGTTACATTAGTAACATAGTAAAAGTAGTAATTAAGGTTGAATAAGACATTCGACCATGCAAGTCCAAACCTATTCCTTTTCTTTTTTTTTTTCTTTTTTTTTTTTTAACTCTACCTAACAGTTGATCCAGGGACGGCGAAAAAAACAGCTAAAAAAGGGGGGGAAAAAATTCCTTCCGACTGCCAAACGGCAATCGGAAAGTACCTGGACAACAAGATCTATATGCATTAATACCAGTAATTCTCAATATTTTTAGTTTTTGAAAGGAAACTCATCACGGCCTTTTTTACAGTGATTCAAGTGAAACTTGCCATTACCACCTCTGCTGGAAGACAGTTCCACAGTTCACCTTCTCACTGTAAAGAAACCTCTCCGATACTAGAAGATGAAAATTCTTTTCTTCCAACCTTTAAAGGATGTCCACGAGTCACTTGATATGACTCCTATTAGTGAACAATGCACACAGAGGAGTTCCTGTATGGCGGCCATTAATATATTGTATAAGGTTATCAGTCCCCACCGCAAATGCCGCTTCTCCAATGTAAACAGCCCTAACTTTCAGTAATCTGCTGCATATTCAATCCCCTCCATTCCCCTTTTAATTTAGTTGCCCTTCTCTGAACATGCCTCAATTTCCAAGAGGACCTTTTGTTATGGGATTCAAAACTGCACCGCATATTCCAAATGTGGCCTCTTACCAGGCCTGTAAGAGGGAGAAATAATTTTTCTCTCTTTTTTTGTCATGTCCCATTTTTTTCACCCTTTTCATTAAAGACAATATCTTGCTAAGCTCTAGCTGTTGCTACCTGGCATTGTTTGCTACGCTACAAGTGGTTATCTACCAGAACCCCCAAATTTTTTCATTTAGATTAAACAGGTTTTGGTGTATAGTGACATCGTTCCTCAGGCACTTTCCAGGTGCCACAGCCATTTTACAGTAAGTTACCATCTCTTAGTTTATCTGTAAAAATCCAAACTTGTGAACTTCACTCCCCATGACTTTAATGCGGGGGCCGTTTTCGAACTGTCAAACTTTTCCGAATTCAAAATTCGAAAACCAGAACCAATTTTATGGGGGAAAGTTCGGCACATTAGAACTATGGTCTTCAATTCTTCATACAAGTTAGAGTTATATAAAAAGCCTTTGAATTGTACCTTCAATCGAACCCTAATACGTAGATTGATGTCAAACCTGGTTTTACTGGTTTACTGATTTTAGGAAAAGGTTTATGACAGTACGAACGTGAAACTGTGGCACAATGTCTACCAGCAGATGCGGTTATGGGAAGTCACTGATTAGCTTAAATGGGCCTATAGATAAGTTCTAAAACTAAAAATATTCAGGGAGAAGTCAATAAATAAGATAGTCTATTGTTAAAAAATGGTGCTAATTTGCGCCGAACCAATCAGATCTTAGTTTAACATGTTGAAAGACTATACGCAAAAGTTCTCTTATAACATCAGGCATTTTACCCCCAATAATATCCGATATCTACCTCGATTGTGCAAGTTTCAGAAAGAAACTAGAACTTTAAACCACTTGGTATAGCCATGATTACAGAATGGAGGAAGGAAGGATGGTAGACTTATGTGTGGGGTGGAGATGTCCCTTTGAGTAAAACCCCTATCCAGTACATTATAGTAAAATTGTAGTTATATAGGACGTAAGTCATGCGTTTTATGTCAGCAAATTTATGAAAAAAGCACTGGCCTCATTTTAAAGAAAGGTTTGCTTCTTTCCACGGTAATACAGTGATTGGAGTCAAGGACAAGTTTTGCCCAGGACAATTAAAATACCAATGTCTTGATCTTTATACAAGATTTAACTGGCGGCAAAGTCAAAGTAATTCTTTTACACAGACCATTACAGGACAACAAAAAAAGGAAAACCATTTACATTTTAATGTTTACATTACAAAAAAATGTTCATTCCTTAACACATCTTTGTTGATCTATTTTTTACTTTAAAAGTCCGTTGAAGAAACTTTTCATTAACCCCAATAGAACGTTAGGGGCGATGGCAACAAATTTAAACAATTCCTTCTTAAAATTGAAAGGATAACAATAGCAGCACTCAAAGAAGCGGGCTAATATGATTCTATTAGGCAGAATAAGTATATGCCTTATTTTACAAATACCCTGGACCAGCAGCCTGCTGTATTCTGGTAGCACTAGACATTAAACTCCATCAAGCTGTATAGCAGATAACTCAGGAAAAGGACTGATTTCTTCAATTCAGTGATTTGGATTGCATTATGTCGACCTTAGAAATGGAAATTTTATATGTAAAAAGCAGTTTTGAGTAATGTTAATAGTATACTAAGTCGTGAAGAGAGGTAATTCAATAAGAA
This sequence comes from Hymenochirus boettgeri, assembly GCA_019447015.1. Taxonomy (NCBI): domain Eukaryota; kingdom Metazoa; phylum Chordata; class Amphibia; order Anura; family Pipidae; genus Hymenochirus; species Hymenochirus boettgeri. Next base: position 167,163,365 of record CM033472.1, read on the forward strand.
ATCAATACGGAAACGGCATGATTATCCGTTCTTTTCCATCGCGTGGCACAAAGCATGCTCGCCTCTACTTTGAAAATTTATGAACGCTATATAATGAGCAGCTGGCTGGGGAACGCACATGTGACCATAAAAAGCGACATAAAACAAGAAGTGGAGCAGTGGCACAGGTTATCTCTACGTTCCCCTCTTGCTACCTGACCAGTTGGGTATATACATAAAAGTACATTTCAGCTTACAATAGAGGACAAGGACTGACCTAATGTTGAAACCCCAGCCAGCATGTAGTCGTTATTCTAAGTCTTATTTGGAATGTGTATTGCCTAAAGTTTATTTGTCTTTGTCAAAGTGAAAACTGGGTTATGTTATGATGTTTTGATTGTTCTCTTCCTTTCAGCTTGTACTGTCAAGGACATCTCAAACTTATATTAGATTGTAGACCAATTCAGCACAGAGATCTTACTTGTAAAACGAATTATGATTTGCAAAAACTAATTAGTTTGGAGGGGGAAGGAAAAACTATTATTTGTGCTCTTATTGTAGTCTTAAGTTACGCATTATACTACTTTACCAACGGATGATGCCACATGCCTTTGCAAAAATTATGTAATTGTGGGGATATAGCCCCACATAACTGGACATCATAAAAGGTTTTAGTTAAATAAACACTGATATACATGTTTAGTGTGTTATTAGACCATATTGGACATATATTATGATAATAGTCAGTCAGGAAAAACACAATATTGCTGTATATGTTAATCATTAATGATTTGCCTCTAAACACTAGTTGCCTAGTATCATGTCTGATACTCTATAACATGACTCGATCCTACAAATGCTCTATGTACAGTATGTGCCCAAAGTAGAACTGTAATGTTGAGAAACGGGATGTTAACGGGGGTGAATGGGAGGATGGATTACAGATAAGGAAAGAGCAAACAGATATACTCGAATGTTCGGAAAATCCAAAAACGGACAAAACTGGTGAGCTTCGTCCATCTCTAATTGTGAATAGTATTATTAAATGGAAACAGTAACCACCCAACAGACTTTCAGGGTTAGTTACAATAAAAGTTCGTTATCGTTAAAAATAGTGCTCTAATTTTGCCCCAGCTAATCAGATGTTATATTTAAAGTAAATAACCTCTGAGTGGTTGGAGCAAAATTAGCCCAATTTTAACGATAGTAACTTTTATTAACAATTACCTGGTGTTGTGTTGCAGTCAACATATAAAGTGTTTTTCTGGGATATCTCTGAAGGTTGTCAAACATATTTACTTTGACCAGTTATATCTTACTGCTGTAGAATTTTAACACAACTTATTTTTTGCACACTTCACTGTTAATCAACAACGATGCTGACTGCCCCACGTCAACAACCACCATGACTACCTTATATCACGGAACAAACGCTGCAGGGGATACGCATCAATTATGAACTTAGGGGCATACATATGAACGGTGTCTCCATGACGGGATGTTAACCGCCGTAGTAGCCACTACGGTCGGTGGGAAAGACTAGAAATTTTCATCGGTCGTTATCGGCTCCTTACTTTAGTATGGTCGCCCGAGCAAAAACCCATACTGCGTGGAGATTGGTCGGTTCCATGTGTGACCCAATGTGATCTATGTCAGACATTGTATGTATGGCCACCTTTATTGTTATTATTGTGACTTGCAGTGCATTTTCCTAGGGCATTGCAGCTGAAAAGAAAGGGGAAAACCCCGAAAGGTGTGTGCACTACAAGTCACAATAAAGAAATAAGTTCACCAATTCAGGTGCGTATCCCTGCAAATTGGTACGTTTCTGAATTAGTAGCAATGTTAACAAGCTCGTAAGATAATACAGCAGCCAATTCAGTTTGGACTACACTTAATTTGTAAACAGAGATATGAAAGAAGGCTCGCTTAGTTTTAATATGAGAATGAGGAAGGGATTCCTCAAGATAAATATATGCTACAGACTTGGTTCCCCTAAGAAAGGTCTATTAGCTAGACTTATGCTATGAATCTACCCTTTGGTAATGGATTGCATACTGAATTTGTAAACAGCTAGAACTTTAGATCTAACTTTGGATGTGTTTTAGGATTTAAACAGAAAATCAAAATGGTGTAAGATAAAAAAAGACAATATATCTTAGATGCAGAGGAATATCTGGCAAAAGACGACATCACGTGAGCAGCAGAATAGGCGTATGGCCTGAAGCCCTCAATCCAGACTGGGAATTTGACCAACTAGAATGTTTGCACTTGTTATGATATGACATTATTTCTTCACAACTAGTTGAGCAGCTGCTATGCCAATTCCAAAAAGCTTCCTATCAATATTCTGTGATATGATTATTCCTCTTAGGTGGGTAACACCGGCGGGCTTATTTTCCCAACCGAGCACTCACAAGAGCTAGGCATCGGCCAGGACAAATGTCCGCCGGTTCGCGGAGGCGAATTTGCAAAACGATCGATCGTTGGTGGTCCCTATGGGACGCATGATCAGTCGGGCCGGCGCCCACCAGCCCAGCAGACATTTTGAGCGAAAATATCTGGTGATGTGTACCCAGCCTAGAAATAGACTGGTGCATCAAGTGGCCACTTTCACGAAAATGCCATGCATACACATTGTGGAAGTAAAGAACAAACAACGATTTCTGTGTGGTTTAGTGATCAATTTCCATTTCGTGGGAAGTTAATCCTTTATTAAAGAGTTAATGAAAAAGCAACAATACAAAAGAATGTAAGGCTAGTTTCATTTTTTTTTCTTGTAATGAAAAAGTTGCCAAATCACACCTGGACTCCTGGAATGTAAAACATATAGGATACAAGAGTTCAATTTGGTTTGTTAGCAAATACTGACAATTTGTAAAGTTTGTATTGGGCTGGTAAGATCAGCAGTCATTGCTCATCTACAGAATCCATCTATATTATGCAAAGATAAAGACATTAGCCTATGAAAGTTAGCTACAGCAGTACCATCATCCTGTCATTCAATCACAGAAGTTCTAACTGCCCAGAAAATCGTACCCATTCAAATGTTTTCATTTGAATACACTGACCGCTGCCTAATCATGATGTGAATTCCCTTCAATAGAAAGCTCCTACAGATTGTATACTCATGCTGAGAAAATGAGTCCTGCTACAAGAAAACCGATTAAAAGTTAACAATTATCCTCAGGAGATGTTAAGGAGGTTTTGTTACTTTGCTGCAGTCTAAAAAAGTCATCTTCATTATTAGAAAAAAAAAAGGTGTTATATTCGAAGTAGCAAATGAGCTGAAAAATCAATAAGAACTGATTTGTGTGATTAATATACATTCTACGTTTCAACATTTCAATACAATCATGGGCAATGTGCTTTCATTAAAAATGGATAGATGATTATAGGGTTTGGAATAATGGATTATTAATTCTCTTCCTTGAAAAATATTGTTTTAGGTTTTCAAGCCTGCAAACATTCTTCCCACGTAGAAAAGTCTGCTCAGTGTGCTAGCTACTTCTTACATCGGGACTTATAATCTAGAATATTATTTTTTAATAAATGTAATATATTATTAATTATAGGGCAGAAAAGGGTTTAATAGTTAATCTCATCTTGAGACTGTACTCCATTATTTGGCAATATGTATGGAGAGAACATTCTGTTATAAGAAGGTGTTTCTCCAGTTGTATGCTCAGTGGAGGGCCTTTTTGCTCCTTTGGGCCCCCCTCCCAAGCTATCTAGAAAGGCAGCTAGTCTAAAGCTATTTCGCACCCTATGTGACCACAAACTATATGGTCTAATTGTTGCCACCAAAGTCCCTACCCTATAGAGCCATTGAATCGTAATCGTGCACTGACGAGATTACAAGATCGAAACATGCTGTCTGACAGTTACAATAGGCTAATATGCATGTTAAGCACTGGTTCTGGACACATGCATACAGTAGACCAGGGACATAAAGAGAATTTGCATATCTCCGCCACCTTACTTGGGGAAACCTGGAGTAGAAATTACTTCTTGTTTCTTAGATTTGTGGGCAATTTGCTCAATTCTTAACAGAGACTGCAAGATACTCGTTCGCGATAGAAGTCTTCTCACATTGTTTGATTGTTTTTTGCTCCTTTTGGCCCACCTCTCCCTATAATCAAAGTTAAGAGGGCCGTAAAGGGAATTGATATTCAATCATTTGCCGAAATATTGACAGCAGGTTTCCTATTTTTAAGGAAGAAAAAATGAAGACCCCCTTGCTTTGAACTATAGCTTTATAAATATTAATGGTAAGTAGTTTAGTGCTGGTACAGATCCTCAAATCCCCTACCCAGGGGGTGTTGCAATGTGAGCTAAACCAAAACAAAAAAAATGGATCAAACAGATCAACAATTCGAAAATTGTATTGCCCACAACACACAGAATGCTCACTGTTTAGGTGACTCTTCCCAAAAAAGAAGCACCTCTCCCTGGATCTGCTGACAGGCGCCTTTTAAAACTTGCAATACGTGTATAATAGGCGGGAACAAAAATTTACTTGCCTCCTATATGGTATTTTGCACAAGTCTAAACTTTCAATCATACAACACACAAATAAATGCTCTCTCTATGGTATTTTGCAAGGCTAAACTTTTGAACATACAACCATGCCTGAAATGACTAATGTATGAAATCAAATACATATCATGACTTCAAGATCACTAACTATACAATTACCTTGACTCATTTATATGCAGAGTTATTAGCAGTGAAATAGAATCCATGGATGCAAGCCCATATTCAGCATATCTTTGTGGAAGACTTGGGAATCTGAGGTTTTGTCAGCACATTTATAGTATTTGAATCGTTATGTGTGTTTAGACCATGTGGATCCTCTGTTTCAGCTGGTCGGATAAGTACTGTTCAAATATTGTGCATTTTATATATTAAATGTAGCACATTTCCCTAATAAATTGTAACAAATATTTGTGCTCCCTTTTCAGTAGTGGAGTTGAAATAAGTGACTGGATGTGAATGAATTTTGAGATGCAATTGGGATGTCACTACAGTAAACCTCTAGTATGACTGTAAAATAACAGAATCAAGGTGTTTATCTAGTTGTGCTCTCTTTGCATTGGCATCACTCTATTTGTATCTACGATTTCACACAGCGCTCATGCTAACTTTCCACTCTGTTCCTGCTAGTTCCCAGCAATGCAGGGTAATGCTTAATAGAGTGTTTGGGATTGTTATAACTTGCTTACAAAGCACCCGCAATGGACATGGAAATCAGTGATGAATAATGCGCTTTCGCTAAGATTGCAGAGAACTTCTGTATGTGGAACATGTCCATCAGCTTTATGTTGTAATAAAATTTAAAACGCAAAATCAGCACAAGACATAAGTGCCAATTTTTCTTAATATACAAAATGAGCTAAAAACAAAAATAGTATGTGTGTCAATGAAGTCACTTTGAAGCAAATTGATTGGTTCACTCCTTTAAAAAAAAAAAAAAACTGTACCACAGGTACCACACCAACATGAGTGGCCCATTCATTCATGAGGCAAACTATATTAAAAGGGTAAGTATACAAAAAACATTTTGATTAATCTCAAAAAGTAGTCTTTATTCCCCCAACTGACCGATGTAAACACACCAACGACCCCTACCCATTTTTCATGTGACCCGCCATATTAAAGGTAAATAAAACAAAGTCTCCATAAGGCCATCATGAGTTTTAAAATCTGCAGCACAAACCACAATACCTTCCAAATGTGGCCTTGTAAGCCAATTTATACTTAAAACGCCCTTTCTATATCAATATGAATACTACAATATTCAAATATTCCATATAAAACAATGATGTCTTGTAACAACCTCCACACACATTACTGTAGTCAAACCACCAATGTGGTACTTTCTGCAGTTAACAAATAAAGGAACAGCCATGGCATTTTTCATCAGTAAGAAGATACACACCTTCACCCACCTGTTTCAGTTCATTAGGTCATTGAAATCAATTAATTGAGTAATTAGTTAATGTGACTTGGGTTACATTAAAGAATTGGAGAAAACAAGCACAAAAAAGCTACATTAAAATGTACTGAATACCAAAAGAAAATAGTCAATTCATAAAAATCTAAAGGATTTTTATGACTAAAATTGCTGTCTTAAAAAGACAGAAATTGGAATTTATTAAAAAAGGAAAAATAACACCCAACAATTGACTGGTCACTGATTAATTTTTGTATTTATCTGTTTCCCCAAAGTACTTTTTATTTTTTGTTTGAAGAACAGGTCAAACAAAATGAAAAAAACTGTCTCATACCTTTCAAATAAGACCTTTTATGATTATAACTATTTGTTAAAGTGCCATAAATCTGGTGATACTTTTAAATTTCTGTACATTGATCCATTTTATCTGCCCTGCAGGAAAAGCTTATAATCTAAGCCATTATTTACATAAATACAATTGATCAGTAAAGCTGGGTACACACGTAAACGATAAAGCCCCCGATACCGTCGGATCGACGGTATTGGTGCTTTTTTTTTTATCTTTACTGTGTGTAAGTTCGTTCACGAATGAACGCGCTGGCCCGACGAAGGGATGGCCGTACGGCTCGTTCGGGAAAGGCCGCCCGAAAATTTCCATCGGCCGCGCTAGACTCCTATAGGGCGTCTAGGGCGGACGATGGAAAACACACAGTCCCGAGCGTTCCCTATAGGAGGAGAACTCTCGGGGATCGGGACTGTGTGTATGCAGATCTTTGAAAGATGGGCAGACAGATCTTGCAAGCTCCTGTCTGTCATTTTCAGAAATCGTTACGGCTGTGTACCTAGCGTAAGTCTTGTGCACTATGTGTTGGTCTATAAGGAGTAAGTGGTGTACCGTGTAGCCAGTCAAAATGTACAGGGTTAACCCTTTGACATAAAAAAAAAAATTAACAGGTGGTATATTATGGCTAAACTTAGGATAATCATAGAAGCTTCAAACATTCTTCCTTTTTTAAAGCTGATGGCTGAACATCCCTAAAACAATCTTTTATCAAGTAGTTAAAAGCTGAAATCATTATCTGGGTTTTCTTCTCCAGATGGACACCTTAGAGAGAGGCAATTTTCCTTTCGGGCATTTGTGGGACTAATGTTGTGTCTTTTTGGGGATGGTGCTGCATATTGCCTACTGTCCATGGTAGGATACAGTGGCATGCTTGAGGCCACCAGATGAAGGATAGTGCTCACAGAATAATCAGAATGCTCCACCCCTATACTCTGTAAATTGGGATTATAGACTACAGCTAAAAGCATTATCCTGGGTTCCTTCTAAGGGTAGGAGTGGGCTCGTTTATAGTTGTTGTATTTTTCATAATATAACGTTTTTGGGTTGGAATCTACTAAAACTGTTAAAAGCGCTGCCATGAGGAGTCAGCCTGTAGAAATGAACAAAATGGCACTCCTTTTTTTTTTTTTTTGTTAGCTAAAGGTGTGTAGTTTCCAAAAAAATATTGTTTCAGGAATATTAAAATCAGTAAAAGGCATGTAGTTTAAAAAACTGCTTGTATCACAACTGGAAGTAGAGGACTGAGATATTCGTTAATGCTCCAAGAGTAAGAATCTACAATATTCTATATTCACCCCATAAAAAGGAAGTTCTCAGAAAAACTGCACTCTGAACAGCAGATGGTCAATAAAACATTATTGACTGTGGTCTATGGTCTCAAAAATCGTTGGATGTGTGACAGCCCAATTATTGCTAGTGCTTGAGTGAAGTTGTTACAAAACATGCAATGAAAATGCACACCAAAAAGCACTGCAATATTACCACTTAGAAATAACAACATATCAGAATGTTTTATAAGCGGACAGGGAAGTATTGCTTGTCTATGTTTCCCAGTTCCAGTTTACCTAGAAAATTTCAGCAAATATGTGTCAGTTTAAAGAATACCAGAAAGTTTGTAACAGGACCATTTTATGATGGTCTAAAGATTTTGAATTGGTTGTAGCATGCTTTTCAATTACAGTGTCACAAAATCCTGTTTGCCTTGGAATATCAAATTTAAAGGAGCAAACTATGGTCTTCCTGAACAAGTTACGGGTTTTAAAAAAATCCTTTCCTTTTGAAAATGAGCCGGATCACATGTCTGGCTGCAGCATGTTAGAAAATTATATTGCCAGTGACTGCAATTATTGAGTAACCAAACCTCTTCTCCTCGCCTCCTCCCAGAGGAAACGAGGTCTGCTCAATTTTACTTTATTGCGAGCACATGCAATTCGCAAACAGATGGGTGATCACATGGGCTCTGAAAACGTAATATCTCAGCGAGTAGGTGCAGGGCTAGGCTCTTATGATGTTGGCCGTTCTTCGTCGTCCAGGAGTCCCAGAATACACTACTATGCTTTGTATGATATTACAATAGGTAAATTTAGGATATTTGTTAAGTATTGTGGAGTATTTTGTCCAGAAAGAAAATTTGTGATTATGGGCATTCCCATATACAGATGCCAAGCATAGCGCTCTCTGGTTTACATTGTCTTGGTTTTACATTTAGGACATAGAGAGCTTGTATTCTGTCTCATATGGGACAGTTGTGTTGTGACAAATAGTCCTGGTGCAAAACATAAAACTTATGAGTATTTTTGTTTACGGCTGGAGATGCAAATTTGGGGTTCAACAGCATCTGAAATTGTCAGCTGTTATTGGGGGATATAGCGTTTTGCAATTTGGCTAGTAGTGTGTCCATTTCCGGTTGGTATTTGTAGTAGGAAGTCATTATATTTTTGAGGTCAGTTTATTGTGAGTGGTCTTGCAGAATCATCACCAATTGATGTCGGGTTACTGTTGGGAGGCCTTCTGGAAATTCCGCGTTTCATACAATGCTTGATTTGTAAATATCCCCCCCCCCCCCCCCCTGATGCCGTACAGCGGGGTAGCTTGCACAATCTTGGAGACCTGTGATTCATAGTCTGATTTGGTTCTTGTCATGGATTATTTGCCCAGAGTGGTGATTCCACGCGGATCCAGGCGTGGGCCCAGGTGGGCCGGAATAAAGGCAGCCATTTGCGGGTATATTTTATTATGCCATATTGGAAGTGATACTCGGTAGGCCTTGTGGTTGTATTATTTTTTTTATATATTTCCATACTGTTACAGTTTGTGTGTATTTAGTATAATATGCAGATTTCAAGGGGCCTGTCAATACAGTGCCGAATAAGATCAGATGGTGAGGTTACGTCTTTAGCATTAATCCAACATCTAACAGTTTGCACCTGGCTTGTCAGGTAGTACAGTTTAAATCAGGTGGTAGCGGGATATAGTGGTATTAGGGCTAGTCCAGCTCTTTCCTTGGGTAATGAGCATGTGCGAATTCTGACTCTCCGCCTTCCCGAGCCCCACCAAAAAAATCCAGTCCAACTAGACTATTAGGTGTTTGAATAAATATCGGTAATAACTGTAAAGCGTGTTGTAGCATATACGCGAATTTTTGGATGTAAGAAAATTTTTTGGTGACCCGTACGGTCAGATTTATGGGAGGTTTTTTCCACAGATTGACTTTGTTTTTGGTCCATTCTAGCCAGTAAGTAGGTGGAGGTTCAGATTATAGAAAGCTTTTGGGTCTTTAGTTATGTGATACCCCAAGTATTCTTTTAAATGATGGCACTGTGGGGATCGGATAAGGGATTTGTTCGTTGAGGGTTGTGGTTTAGTCCAAGGGGACCCCCACACCCTTATTGTGATGTATTCCAATTAATGTATAGTCCCGAGTGGGGCCATATTTTGTTACAGTGGTTCTATTGCTGCGTTGCGCGATATGGGTTGGCGTCAAGGAATCAATATCACGTCATCAGCGTCTAAGTCCAAGCAGCTCGGTACATGGGCCGAGTAGAAGTAGAAGTCCCTGGATCAGAGGTTGTGTTCTCATTTTTTCGGAGCCTAGTACCTTATGCCGTGCAACAGATACGGTGAGAGTGGCCAAGATTTCTTACATGCTAACGGATCTCAAATTGTAAATTGTAAGCAAGATTGAGAAACACTCTAGTGGGGCCCTGTCTTAACGACTTAATGCGGGGAAAGATAGGACGTACCTGCACAGACAAAAACAGTTTCCGCAGTTGAGAAGGGGAGCCTGTTAATCAGGCAGAAAAATGGTCACACGCTGAAAACAAATGGGCCAATGAAGAACCAATCAATGCCAATCCCCAGTAGATTAAGACAAACTTTGGGGTTCTGCCACGCCCCATACGCCACAGTAGTAATGCGTTAAGAAAAGCACAAAATTGACTGATAAGTATGCCGTCACTTGTTTCCGACATTTTTGGAAATGGCACAAGCCAGTACGAAATAATGCAAATCCACGCTCTATAGTATATTGGGTAGTGTGGGTTTTGCCACTAATTCAGCCCCAAAAAAATGGCAATACTGTATAGCATCGGCCAAAAAAGAATCAGCCAATCACAGTCGTGTCTGATGGCTATTAAGAGAAACCTGAGGGCACGAAGTTAAGTAAGTATTTGGAACACTACTTATTGGGTGCCAGACAGTGGGTCAAATATTATTTTTGGGGTGAAAATACCCTTTTTTAAAATAACAAGTAGATGTGAATGTACTAAGAGACATCATCTCTCTATGAATCAGTGGTGGAAGGATAAGAGGGACATAGACAAGTGACAGAGAAGTTTTGGAATTGATGAACTATTTCGGCGACATTCAGCATTGTATTGTGAAACTATTTAATAATCTTTACCAAATTGAGCAAGTGTCTGTCTAGTGACCTTTTCGCAAGAACAGGAGCAGGGACTCTGCTCCATTGCTGCAGTACTTCCTGGTCATGGTGTCAGAGGATTGGGCATTGACGTCCGCACGTCTCAACGGACAGCCGCAACCAGGAAAGTGGAGCGATTGTCAGCAGCAAGCAGCAGGAGTAGGAGTGGAGCGGGACCTGGTCAGGAAACGGAAGTAAGGAACGTTCTTTGCAAAAAATGATTAATAAGTGAAAGTGGGGTTTGGGGTGGGTAATTACATTTTAAAACACGTTTTTTTTAGTGGCCATGTCCTTTGATGTGCTTCAACAACATATCTAGATGTCTTATTATGATCCTAAATAGGGTATCAGAAGAAATCATAGTGAACCTGTTGCAGAGGAAATATTATAGTTCACTGCCTGTAGATTGTCAGCTCTGTTTTGACTTTGTTTTGAAATCTGTAGGACAACCTAAATAGGTTTCAAGCCGTGTGGGATTATTCTGATCCAATACCCTAGGCTCTTTTCTGTGATATTGCATGCGTACGAGCATTTTTTTGCCTGTTGTTTCCAAAGCCCTGTGGGCAGCATTTGATAGATTAGATTAACATGCTTGGCACTATCCTGTTGTTTCATGAGTTTTTTTTTTTCCCAAAGCCGAAAGCCTAGGTATGTTTTTTATGGGATGTGCACAAATTACAGCACCTTATAAAGGGTTTAAACCTTGAGCTTTTCAGCATCTGGATCTTAGTTATTAAGCTTTGTCAGTTAATTTAGATCTTCTCGTTTTTCTAGTTGTCTGTTAATACCACGATTTTTAATTACAGTGCCATTTTCTGTTCCAATTCTGTGACAGAAGAACCTTAAAGGGCAAGTCCAGCCCTAAATGAAAACTTGACATACAGGTACATCACCCCCACCAAACCCTAAACTGTTATAGTTGAAATGTGCAATATAAAGGGGTCTAACCTGAAATCCGCACAATGCTTCTGTTTCCTAGGTTTGTGCTCCCTGGTTCTTCCGTTAGCAACTGTTCAGTTATGGATTGACCGTTGGACAATCACAGCCACTGACTGAATGTTAATCCCCTGTTTCTATGAGAATGCCCAGGGCTCGTAAGGCTCAGTACAGGTTTCTACATTGCCTCAGTTTTCATGCAGGCATCCCAGACGTAAAGCAGGCATTACAGTAAGAAATCATAGGACAAAGTATGACGATATCAACATATTTAAAGAGGCCATTCTTTCTAAAAAAAAAGGTTCTTATGAGGATTGGAGTGTCCTTTAAGTGCCTTTATCCATTATATAAGTGGAGGTGCATTGAGTTTGGTTTAGGAAAAGTATGTCAGTGGTGTTTCTTCATCGTGTAAAGATATAAAATATTATTAAGCCCACAATGGGCCCTTGTATCTTTTACAAAGTTGTGAGGTATGAACAAAGGCTTTAAGCCTACCAACAGTTGGTCCAGCTTAAAGGCAAGAAAAAGGAAAAAAAAAAAGGACAGTATGAAGGAAAACAAATCCTTAATGCTCAAATAGAAAATTGGAATAGGATCCCAGGGGTCAGCAAGAACTATCCGGGAGATTATCCAGAGCCATGCTTCTAACGCCTGTTTTGCAGCTCTGAGGTAAATTACTGAAGAGAAATTAGTCCCTGTGCAGAGTTATTGCTGATGTCAACGAGTTGCGATAGACGTGATACACAATAGATATGAATGATTGTGGCAATGCGCTGTTGTCATTTGCGATACTCCCTCAGCCTCCACAAGCAAGGAGAGTTAGTTCACGATAACCAGTATTGAATCGGTTAAACATGACATCCAAAAATTACTGCTTCAGCTCTCCAGGAATCTCAAAGAAACATGTATTAATAGCAGTAACTTGCCACAATAGAAAACAAACAGCACCTAATGTGTATCAGAAGTAATTGCCTGGTAGTCATTGTAATACAGAGTGAGGGATTCTACACTCACAGGACAAAATAGTTCTTAAATCCAATGTTTTGGGTTGGGACAGTGGCCATTTTTTGGAATCCCTTATTTTGTGATTACCAGTAACTTAAAGGGCATGTCCACCCCCAAAACGAAATTTAACCCTATACTGGCACCCCACTTGTAGTGTATAAAATCCCTTACCTTACACCTTTGACTCCAAATGGTGGCCCTGCTATGGCCCCTCCAAGTAGACAACAACAGTGGTAGTAGATGTCCGTGACATCATCTGTGTTATGTGTCTGCCTAAACCCGAGAAGGTTTGAGGCATTGGCAGGAGAGTCCTCCCCCCTCCCTCTGCATCCTGTTTTGCTATCCCGCACCGTGCTCACCAAACCCCTGTAAAAATTGTAGTTCTTGGTCCCCCAGCCACAAACCACCATATTAAGGAATTTTGCAGAAAGTCCCCCGATTAGTACTTACCATAACTTTCTCCCCCCGGCGTCTCTGAGCAGCGGCTAGCCGTGTCCTGAATTGGCGTCAATGCTTTTTTTGGCTGTCTCAGCCAAATCAGAGACGGACTGCCAGGTCCCGCCCCTGCTTGCAGTTCGTGCAAGCAGAGGGCCCGGACACTGTGGCAGAGTTTATGGGCAGACGGAAAGAGGTAAGGTAGTAACTATCAGGGCACTTTTCCAAAAATCTATTATGGCGGTTGGGGCTCAGGAAGCCAATACCGACAATATTATAAAGTTGCTAAAAGGGGATGGACATGACACTTATATTTTGACATTTAGGATAATTACAGCCCTCTTTAAACTATCCAATAACCTGTCATTACCACATATTGCTGGAAAACAGTGTCCCCAGTCTACTCTCATTAATAAAAAAAAACCTTTCGTAAGCCTGAGATGAAAAGTCATTTCTCTAATTGAAAAGGATGTTAGCATGTCCGTATCCCACACTTCTCCAGTGTAGGCATATACCCATTGCATGTCTAGTGTAAATAGCCCTTACTATGTTGTGAAGGTTCTCATTCATCCAGGGTATGAGTATATCTTGTGATATTCATATAAAGTAGATCGTTGGACTTACTTTAGTTAGTTCTGAAGACGTTCCTCTAGTATCCGACTGGCTTGCTCAATTCAGAATGACTTGCACATGAATCTTTTGGCTATAAATGATTGTTGAATTAGCTGTTAGTGATATTATATTATTTAAGAATCAGCTTTAATGTGGAGGGGGGGGGATTACCAATATACTGTTGCTTGATTATAATTAATAATAGAAAAGTAAGAAAAAGGTTTTGTGCATTATAAATATATATCCATTAGCTTTTGTTTTTAAAGTAAAGCTAGAAAATAAAGATTCTTTAAGTAGAAACATGTATATTACGAGTAATTCAACAATCATGTACAGAAACAGTTCCTCAGACATTAATTTCCAATACTGTATGTAGTTCTGCTATTTTGTATAGAAAACATTATATAATGTAATCAACAGTAAGTTAATCTTTAATATCCAAAATACAGAGATAGAAAAATGTTGAGTTTGGGGCCCTTGTGTTAATAATGAGTTGATCATCAACCAATCAACTCCTGTAATAGAGGCAATGCCTCATTAGTTCCCCCTAAAACCAAAGAAAGTTACTCCTTATATTATTAAGTTCATGTGGCATAATGCTACACACCTCAATGCTTTTTGTCTTAATGTCGCTTAAGAAAAAAAAGGAGGTGGGTGTGTGATGGGCTAACGAACAATGGCTGGTGAACTTGAGGGTGACTTGACATTGCGGTGACTTAGAGGACTTTACTAACAGGGGCTGCTGAACTACAGTCCTCAAGTTCAGCCAACATGTGAAGTCAGCCCCACAGTTTAGTAGACACTGTTAGGTTAGCACTCAAGTTCATCAGACACTGTTAGGTCAGCCCTCCAGTTCATAGGACACTGTTAGGTTAGCCCTCCAGTTCTATCAGACACTGTTAGGTCAGCCCTCCAGTTCACCCAGGACAATTTTGGCTAAACAGTGCCTAATTTAGCCACTTAGGCGGGCTGTCAGTGGCTGATAAAGGAGGGCTGACTAACAGTGTCTGCCTGAACTGGGGGGATGAGTAACAGAACTGGGAAACGGAGGGTGACATTATAGGCCACAGAAAACACCCCCAACGCAGAAGAATGGTTCATACAATTATGCCCACGGGGACTGCTAAATTATGCCAATGCCACACAGAGTCCGGTATATATAATAGCCACATTGATGGGTCAATACAAGATGCCCACAGTGATATAGTATTAGTATAAGATTCCCATTATTTAGCGTCAATATAAGATGCACACGTTGATTGGTCAAGATTAGATATAATAGTGACCACAATGATGTGCATTATAAGCTGCCCACAGTGGTTGGTATTAAGATTGCCCACACATGAATTCCCTGTCAAGCTAGGATGCCAACAGTAAAGGTTTTTGTGTAAAGATCTCAAAGTGACTAGTAAATTGTGCCCATAGATGACTGGTAAATGATGCTCATAGTGCCTGGTAAAGATGCCCACCGTGACTGAATCACGGTCGCAACCAACTTTACTTTAAGTAAAACTTCTACTCAAGTTAACAGACAAGGCGGCAATATGAAAAAAAAATCTTCTAAACTGGCCCACGTGCCCTGTGCCTGCAAGTGCGGTTTAGAAGGTTAAAGCTTGACTTAAACCCATATTTTCCCAATGATGCTCGTATGAACTCGGTGTATGGTACTTCCTCTGGCTGAATTGAACTTCTTTAAAATAAACAAAACTAAAAAATTATCTGAAAAACGAGCCGCTTCGGCTTCCCTCTCGTTCATTAGAGCTCGTACTATACACCTACCCTGCTTATATATTTTCTTTTCTAGAGATATCGGACGGTAAGGTCATTGTAAGAGCTTTGTAAGGAGCCTTTATTCTTCATTAAATAAAAAAAATGGCAGAAACAGAAAGTGACAGAGTGCACGCAAAGGAGAAATCTCTATGGGAAACCAATGGTTAGACTTTATCTTCTCTACTGAAAATTGATTTATCTGGTTGAGTCATAGCATGCGTATCAAAAAATACAAAGACTGGTGACAAAACATCAAATACGCGCATTGGGCAAGCCTTTCTACTATGGTTTTAATTATTGGGGACTCCTTACGAACTGAACTCTTTAATGCTTGTATTTATGTTTGAATCCATTTTTGAGTTTTCTTACATTTTTTTAAACTTATTTAGTAGTCAGTTTTTTTTTTCTATGTCAGAAATTTTCTATATTCAACTTGAGCTGTTTTTTGCACTTACGCATATATCATATATACTCACTGATATATATATTAGAGATATATATATATATATATACCTATTATCCATCACAATTACAGAATTGCTGGAAGCCCACACACCCACCTATTCGGCTTAATTTTTTTTACATACTACATTAGCGGAAAGTGTCTACTGATCTGGTCAAAACATGTATAATTAAATAGACAAAATAATTTCCCATATTGCAAATTGTACTTTACGGCCCTCTATTAATATTATTACTCATTTTTTATCTACTGCATCTTACCCTTATGTTTGCCCTTACTACTCTTTAAACACATAATGGGGTTTTTCTATGCCTTTTCTTATCCATACGCTGTCTTGTAGGCCACTCTCTGTTGGTGATAGCAGTAAGAGGTCATCTGCGTAGAGGAATTTTACATTGGTGTCATGTAGAGTAAGTCCTGGTGCTGATGAGGTTTCTAGAGCTGCTGCCAGTTGGTTGATGTAGATGTTAAAGAGAGTTGGACTCAGACTACATCCTTGTCTGACTCCCCGACCTTGCAAGAAGTATGAAGTTCTTTTCCCAGTTACTTTTACACTGCATTTATTACCAGTATAAAGGCTCTTGATGACATCATATATTTTCCCATCTATTCCACTCTCCAGAAGTTTTATGAATAGGCCTGGGTGCCACACTGCTTCAAATGCCTTTTTAAAATCCACAAAGCAGGCAAATATTTTCCCATTCTCTCTCTATATCTCTCTCTATCTATCTCTCTCCATCTCTCTCTCCATCTATCTGTCTATCTATCTATCTCTCTATCTCTATCTATCAAATCAAATCAAATCTCTATCTTTCTATCTATCATCTATCTCTCTCTATCTCACTCTATCTATCTCTCTGTCTCTTTGTCTATCTGTCTCTCTCTCTCTATCACTCTATCTCTCTCTATATCTATCTATCTATCTATCTATCCATCCATCCATCTATCTATCTATCTATCTATCTATCCTACGTCCTCCACTGTGTAGTTTATAAAACCTTACCTTAACATCAGCTCCAATGGTTTGTCCCTGCATGCCCGCTCCAAATGTCCAGAAAACTGGCCACCAGAGCCTAGCAGAGGGGGAAATTGTTTCCCCGCTCTGATGGTTCATCTGAGAGGTTTGTACCATGCTCTGAGGAGTTCTCTCCCCCCCTACCTCTCCCTTCCATTTTGGTCTCCATCCCCCTAGCCACAAACCCTTTTAATATGTTGTAGGCTTCCTCCCCCAGCCCCAACCGCCTTACTCTTATTTCAGAAAACTCCCCCGATCTTACTTACCTTCCCTCTACTCCTTATCCTTCGGCGTTCTGAACTGCCGCAACCGGGTCTGCCGTTCCGGCCCTTGCTTGCAGTTCCTCACAAGCAGGAAGCCGGGATGATATGTCCTAGACTACAAATAAATTAGGCATTAAAGGATGATTTCCTAGACTACAAAATAATTAGGCATTAAAATTAGGATAATAATTCTATTATAGTATACTACACCTATGTATTTATTCACTATACTGAATATTTTAAGAGAAACCTGTTGCACACAGCCTTAAAGGGTATGTCCACCCCCCAGAAAAATATTTTTGGGGGGAGATGGACATACCCTTTAAAAAATAATCTTTTTATGTTATACCTACATAATAACTTTTTTTAATATGTCCATATGTAAGACTATAAATTATAAATTAAAAACTTTAAGAGATAAGGTTTGTAAATAGAATTGTGTCATTTTAAGATGAAGGAAAGTGGGGCATGGCTGAGTGATGGAAAACTATGTTGTGATCCACAATCCTGCTGGAGGTTCCCAGCCAGCTTATTTTCCCCCTTATAACATCAATGAATTGTTGTAGAAAGTCCTAATTTTTTAACTCGTGAAGCTTACAGTATATCATTGTTCACTCAAATCACATTGTTTGTACTGTATATACTCGAGTATAACCCGAGATTTTCAGGCTGAAAATCAGCCTGAAATCCAACCTCGTTTATACTCAAGTCGACACTTTTCAACCACTAACTATTAATGTGTGACGCCGCTCTCTCGCTTCCTCCCTGCCTGTTCTGGCGCCCTGGCTGACGTCACTGCCCGGCGCAGCGTAGTGACGTCAGCCGGTGCGTCAGTAGAGGGAGAGGCAAGCAGTGGACGGTGTCTATATGGACGGGTCAATGAGAGATTTTTACTTCAGTCACTAAGGAAGTGACTGAATCACTTCAATAAGGATTGGTTGTTGCTTGCAGAAGGATTCCCACTGCAGAGAGATGCACACTTACAAGTAAGTCCACTGAACTGTGGGGGAGGGGGAGGTGCAGATGTTTAGAAATTACAACTCCCAGCTACTAAAGCATGCTGGGAGTTTAGTTTTCAAACTCTGGAGTGGCTTAGTTGTCTTTAAAATGGCAGCAGAATTCTCATACAGTAAGCCAAATCCAGTATGGCTATTACTGTAGGACTACTGTATGGGAATTCGGCTGTCCATTTAAAAGCAACTAAAGCCTCAAAACAATACAGAATCAGAAGGAGGATGGTATCTATTGTTGCTTTCTGATTCTATATATGTTTTTGAGGATTTTGTTGCCCTTTAAATAGAAAGCAGAATTCCCATACAGTAGTCCCATACAGTAATAGCCATACTGGATTTGGTTATTACTGTATGGGATTACTGTATGGGAATTCTGCTGTCCATTTAAAGGGCAACTAAAGCTTCAACCAATACAGAATAGAAGGCAGTAGTGGTCATAATGTCTCGGTTTATCTCGAGTGAATCGCTTTACTACTTTTTCAGGTAAAAATAGGTACCTCGGTTTTATACTCGGGACGGTTTATAATCGAGTATATTGTAACTACAAATGGCCCTTAGAGAAATATCTCACTTTTTTGTACAAGATTGAAAATATTGATGCTCATTCAGAACGTCTGTCTAATTAACTGTTTCAATTGATTTTTTATAATAATAAAATGTCATTATGTAGCTTTATACAGTGGGCAGTACAGCACATCAATATACAGTTTCATTAGTTTGCTGAATTAATGGTGGTGCCTGGTTTTTCTCTCAAAAGCCCCCTGGACAAGCCCAAATGTGCATATTACCTTGGATATGAAATATATCTAAGCTAGCTCATGGGACAGGTCTACCATATCTGTTTATACATGTTACTGTGTCTATTTTTGCTTGAGTTATGAGTAGAGAGAAAAATAACATTTGTAAGTTGGATCTATTCACTGGAATGCTATCTAAGTATCTAAGCTGCAATCATTATCTAGTCCTCTTCAGTGTTGTGTAAAGTCAAACAGGGAGATTCAATAAAAGTTCTTATGTTAAAAATGGTGCTAATTGTGCCCCAACCAATCTATATATTTAACATTTGAAAGCTAAGATCTGATTGGTTGGGGCAAAATTAGCACCATTTTTAACGATAAGAACTTTTATTGAATAACCTTAAAGTCTGTTGGTGGTTACATGTTTACATGTACAATTTAATAATACTATTCACAATTAAAGATGGACAAAGCTCACCAGTTTTCTTCCGTATTTGGATTTTCGAACGTTTCGAAAAAAATCCTCAAAAATACGAACAGACTACTTTCGAGTTTTCGATCGTATTTTTGAGGATTACCGAACTTCCAAGATTATTTTTGGATAATCCTTGAACGTTCGATAATTATAGAAAATAGTCCCGAAATCCAGACGATCTTCAGGATTTAGATGGATCATTTGGATTTCGTAACCGAGGGGTTCCATGTTGATCCGAGTCGGACCTGGATCCCATCTCTATTCACAATGTGGTTGATCAATATACTGTATTTCATTTAAAACTTACATACATATGAGCTATCCACCTCATATTAGGGATTTGCATAAGGATGATTCAGCATGAACTCTGTCACCCATCTTAGGAAGGTTCATGCTTCCTTTTGGCTTTAGAGAGCTCTTAAAAAGCTCACAAAACAGCAGAGGAGATGGCTCAGAAGTAGCCGTAAGTCATTAGTCGTATCATCACCATTATAGATGGCTGAAAATCCTAAAGTTTGTTTCGTTTTCGAACTTTTGTAAAAGTTTGATAGTTCGAAAAGGGACCCATTTAATTCAATTCAAAGTTAAAATAGCAACAGTAACTTTCTATACTCTGGGACCTGGGAAATGGTCTGGAATATATCAATATATAACATATCACCAAAAACTTGTTTAAATAATAACTTTCCTCATGATTTTCGAGCTTTCTGCATACATTTTGAGGGTTACCGAAATTAAATGCCACATTCAAGGTTATCGCTGAATTGAGTGTTAGTGAACACCGCATTTGAGGGTTATTGGAATGCTTAAGCCGAAGGTTATTGTAAAATTCGAAGTTTACCGACCCCGCATTCTAGAGTTATGGACGCTAAAGTTGAGAATCCTCAAATGTTCAATAATTATCAGGAAAAAGTCAGTGAGTTCGAAAATTCCAAAAGTTCGTAGTTCGAAGAGTCTGAGTTTGACAAACTCATAAAATCCAACTTGAACTCAAGGTTCGAGTTCTAGTCCATGCCTAATCACTTTCACGACAACTGCTACCCAGATGGTCCAGGGATAGAAAAGATGGATGCATGTTTTACAATTTAGGGTTGGGGAGTTTTGTTGGTATATTAAAATTACACACACAATAATGATAAAGGGATGAGTCCATTGGTTTTAATTGGAGAACCCCTTATCAGCAATGTGTGTACCAGAAAAATAATTGAACAATCGTTTTGACAGAAAATGTCCCTTGTTCACCTCTCTGTACTGTAGTCTAGGGAGCTCTCCGCAATCCCTAGGGTTGTGGCTGTCTCAAACGATCTACCCTATACTTGATATAGGACTGTGTGTAGCCACATTTTTAAAACAGATCGAATATTACAGATTATGCAGTCATCTCTTAAAGATTGTTACTGTGTGTACATGCATAAGGCACCAGGAAAAAAAATTATCTTCTAAAAATGACTTTAAAAAAATATCTGTAACATGTATCTGTTTGTACAATTAGATACTGGAACTGATTAAGTTTAGTTCTTGAAGAACTAAACTTAAAGTCCAGTGATCTAATTGAATAACAACAGATATACCATGACCTGGATGAATGAGAACCTTCACAAGCATTTGTAACATGATTATGATTATAGGCTATTTTTCCTTTCATATTATGAAATGTGTAATAGTATTTCTGTGCAAAACTAAATTGAAATAAAATGCTTGAAAGGTTTCTTAGGCAAAACATTTTGCAGAGAGATTATTGTTAAACAAATATTAAAAGGATTTGTCAATAAAATCCTGCCCTTAAGTTCTAAAAACAAACAAACAAACAAAAGCAAGTTTACCTTTTCGCTCTCCCGTTCAATATACGAGCTGAAGTGTTTGCTTTGATTCATTTAATTCCTGGTAATTATGCTCTACATCTCCCTACTCTCATGCTGATGCAGCAATTGCTTTTTCATGGCTTGGATAGTTCTCCAGTTTACCTTGTTTGGATAACTGCAATTATTTACTGACAAATCAACAAATAGATCTCAGAGAGACAACCACAGATTAGTAATGATAAAAGTTGTGCTGAAAAAAAGAGGGATCGCTTCTTTTTGTTTCCAGCTAAGAAAATGTAACCTTCGCAATTGTGTTTCACACACATATTATATTAAGGCTGAGGCCACACTGTAGCCCTTAAGAGCATCGGGGAAACGGGTGTGCGATTGCGTCCGCGTTTCTGGCGCACTTGTGCTGTGATCGTACATTTTGCAGAACAGGATCGCATTCGATTGCGAGAAAAAATTCTGATCGCATATGCTCCAATTAATGGAACACATGCTCAGCATATGGCAGCACACTAGTGTGTCCATCATAATTGGGCTACACTAGTGTGCGCTTTTTAAGGCGTGATTGGATCGCAGTCGCGGTGGGATCGCACTTAAAAGCGCACTAGTGTGGCCTTGCCCTTAAACTGTAATAAACTTCAAGAAAATACATACTGTGCTAACACTATTCAGCAAATAGGAATTGTAATTAAAATGTAGTCTAACTAATAGTAATCTATCTATCTATGTATGTATCTATATATTTATTCTGTCTATCTCACTACACTGTGCGAAATGATCTGTTGTGATTCTGTAATGCATGCGATCACCATGTTTGGTCCGTTTTTGTACAAGTGTACAGAGTGGATGAAAATAGCAGACACAAGTGGATACATGCAGACACAAATCAATAAGCCATGCAATTTTTAAGTGTATTTTTACCCATAAAACCCTAGGAAATGCAAGCATAAAGCAAATAAATGCAGAAACAACAAGATTTTTTTTGTAAAGTGTAGTGTGGCCTCAGCCTAAAGCTGGGTATACACATTAGAGATATTGAGCCGATCCCATCGGTTCAACAGGATGGGTCCTGTATTGCTAATGTTTGTACGGCCAAAAGGACCCTTTCCAAAACGTTGTACTTAAGTATAAGGGAAAGTTGGCAGCGATAGTAGGGAGCATGGCAACCACCAACGATCCCCTATCCTTTATATAGGTAGAATACTTGTGACTTTGTATACTCCCATGTTTAAATGATGATAGATATGTCATCTTTGACAGATTGGTACAGTGTGCAACTTAAAGGACTGATTCCCATTAGTATTAAAAGATTCACCACTATATCAGCTATGTGTGTGTAAAAAAAAGCCACTCCCGAGCTGACATTTGCTACAGCATTGGGAGCAAATTTTCTGAACAAAAACTGTGCACTAGCATAGGGAGTCAACAGCGATTGGTTTGAGTGTGGCAGCCCAAATGATCGCTTGTTTATAAATATGCCCCTTAGTGTTCATATGTAAAGTAGAACAGCCTGCAAACTGACTGTATGTGCAGTATCAATCAAAAGTTTGAAACACACTTCTCATTCAAAGCTGCTTTGCCTTTACTCTGCATTCCAGCTCCCACAATCTTAGTTGGCTTTGGCATTCCCTTCATTCCTCTTCATGGCCAAACAGCCCTTACATAGCCACAAGGTGTGTTGTATTGATGATTGATTACTTTCCGGATGTAATTACATAATTTCTTAAAGCTCTTTGTTTCTGTACTTCTTACTTTAGTTGGGTGGTTCTTGCCATTAACAGTAGTCAAATAGGGCTATTACTGTATAGAACTGTGTGCCTACAGCCCTTCCTTGCAAAACAATCTGATGGTCTCAACACATGGAAGCACTGTAGAAGGCAACATACTCTATACCACAATTTAACTATTTTGAAGGTTACCTCTATTATAAAAATGCAATTACTACATCCAAACCTTCCAGAGTGCAAATATCCATTCAATAAGAAGGCGTGTGCAATTTTTTGACTGGTAGTGTATTTCTGCATGTGATGATAGGATTGGATAAAAGGAGATGTATTTTGTCTATGTTCAGACTGTTGCATTACAGTCTGAAGGACTTATTTTTCAGAACAATATTCTGTTTCAGACCAACATGTCACATGTACAGAAACAACTTGGACCATATAACCTTTCAACCTGTCTATATTCTACAACAAGAAAATAATGGTGGTCATTACTATTACGGCATTAGATAGATTTGACATTCAACTTAATTTTGGAAAGTGTTTTCGGACAGCGGTTGTTACCTTGTTACCTTCAAAAGTTCCCACGATGTTTCCACCTGACCCAATCAGAAAAAGGCCTTGCAAAACATCAGAAGAACGTATTGGGAGCTTCGGAAGGTGTGTAACTGGATGGGACCATTACAGGTTTTTGTAACCACACCACCCCATTTACAGAAAAGCAAAGAAATCTTTAAAATCACTATTTATTGCACTACTTATTCAACTATTAAACGCGTTTTGTTTATGTTCTGTGTTCGCCTTGTTCTTTCTGTTATTAGACAGCATGTCTGCATCTCTATTACAAGAATGTCTATGCCAATGCCTCTGTGTAATCGTATTAAACGTGAGTAGGCTTTATGACCTTCACAAATGAATTAAAAGTCATTTTCTGTATTGGTTTAGATATATAACACAGCAGGGAAAACACGGAAAAAGGGAGTCTGACTAATTGTTGAAGTGGAAGAGAAGCTTAAAATCCTTGAAGGGACCTGGGCTTTTGTTTCGTCGGTTTACTGACTGTTTTTTTTTTTCTTCTCCATTCTGTTCACTTCATCCTTTGTGGAAGATCCTAATCTTTTTTTTTAAGAGTGTCTCCTAGAGATTCATTTGGTGACAGTCACAGAAGCCTGCACACTAACACCCACACATGCAGGTAAATCTGCTGTGGTGATATATATTTTAATTAACGATTTAGTCAGAGTAATTAAGGTTCGGTGTCACCGGGATGGAGCAGAGTTTTATTAGAAACAAATGCAAATTTATCCTTTGTGTTTGCACAGTTTGTGACACAGAGTTTGCAAAACAAGAGCCCCTCTGTGCTGTTAGATTAATTAATAGAAAGAGAAAACTTAATGGCCCGGAAAAGTGCAAAAAATTGTGGCTTTTTCCACTAAATATCACACAGATGGAATGGCCGTATTGGGGATTGCAGTGGGGGCAGTAATTGCATTTTAATTACAATGCTGATGGCTTCTGCTTACTACCAGATGGAAGGGCCTTTTAAAAATAGAGGCACCAAACCAAGTCTCTGCTTATTTGTTCTCTCATTTTGGCTAACGCAATCTGACACAAGACAAAAGCCATTATGTTCTTGTTTGATCAAAGTGTGCCATTCAGCATCCTAAAAAGGACGGGCAGGAATGGGTTAATGGCTTTTTTAACAACAGTTTTACCTTCTTTCCTTTTATTGAATATTTTATTTGAAATGATATTTTTATGAATAAGAATATTAAGGTCTTCAATATTTTTGGAACAAAAGGTTGTGATTTTTTTTTACATGTTGCGTGAATGTGTGTATAATTTGCTCTTATGAGACCACAATGATACAACACACACACTATAACAGCACAATACAGATGTGTAGCCAGTGGAATCTTGATGTACATTGCATAATGGGATGACAACTTTACCATATTGCAGATGGAATGTTCAACATCATCAATGTCACTTTTAGACATCAGATATCAAACAGCAATCTATAAATGTTGAAATATCCCAAGTCTAGTAAAAGATAATTACAAATAAACTGAAAGATCTAACCTGGCAACAATGGAATAAATAGCATAACATCAAACATTTTTTATAAGACCAGTTGTGATCATTTTTATTCTTTTATGGTACTACTAATTATATGCAGCACTGCACACAGAATTATTTTGCACAGTAAGTGCTTGCCCTGTACGGTTTACAAGTTGGTGCCTGCAGCACATTGAATTAAGTGACTCGCCTAAAGCCATAAGATTTGATATAGGAACTGACACAACATTTGAACCCAAACCTAGCTGAGATAGAATGAAATGAATACTACGTTATTGCATATAATATAAGAACTGAAGACAAACAATAAAAGTGACACATAACCAGTAACATTTATAATCTAAATTTTCTGCAAAATACAGATAACCTCAAGTAAATTGTTAAAAAACAATTATTTCACACAACAAGCAATGACAGCGCCATTAGGGCTGGTATTTCATAAACAACAATCAAAGGACACATTAAAAATAAGAAAGCAAAGCTGAGATAGAATAAAGTGAGGTTCACACAAGAGATAGTTTTTGGAAATTTTTTTCTTCCAAGTTGCTGTCAGTGGGACCTCACTACTGGTCAAATTAATCAGTTCAAACAGGGGCATAGTTAGAAATAACTGGGCCCATAGCAAAATTCTGTATGAGCTCCTGCGCCCCAACCCCCCCTGACCAAGTAATGTGGGGTCATATTTATAAAGTATCGCTTTTGCATGCAGGTACTCTTCCACTCTCTTTCACAGAAAGGCTCTCACTCTTAATCCCACACTCCAGCCAATGTCAAACAGTACCTCTATCCACACAAATCCCCCTGTCAAACGTATCTCAATCACTTTGCAGTGTATTTCGGAATACCAGGGGATGTAAGAAACAGAATATTAACATTCAGTAAAAAATTAAATTAAGACGAAAGAAGAGCTTTTACCCCTACTAGACATAGTAGGGGTAAGCCTACTAGACTAGACATACTATGGGGGAGATACAATATGGCCTATTTTCATCTAAAACCCCCGTTAACCCGAAGAAAACGTGGGTTTTAAACGGATTTTGAGCACAGCGCCATTCCGTATGTTTTTGGAAATAGCGCTGTGCAACGATCCAAAACCAGTAGCCTTAAGTTTTGCGCTACTTCTTAGCGCGAAATTTACGCTACGGGTTGTGGATCGCTAAAGTCCCGCTCCTATACCTTAGCTCGATCCAGCGATGCAATAACTGACGTAATCTCGTTTACGTTAGTTATTGTATCGCGGGATCAGGCTAAGGTAAGTAAAGCGAACGAACTTCGCGTATTGAATCTCCCCGTTGGTCTACTACATTAGAATTTTATTTTTTGCTTGAAACATAATGGAAGAAAAAATAAAGAAAGTGGGGATTTGAACCTGTGACCTTGTGGCTGTGTGCTTTTAAAACATGCTCTTTAAAGGATAATTGTATTGCATTTTCTTTTTTATGCTTTAAAAAGAGTAAAGGTATGCAGCCTTTTTATATTGTTTGTCCTTTAATAGGTGAACCACTTCAGCACATGCAAGGGATTCAGGTACATCTAGAAACTTTATATGTATTTCAGATTGCCCCTGGAAGCTGTATGCAATTCACACTCCTGGTAAATAAGCTGGGGGTATCAGTTTATTTACAGAGTAAACAGCAGCTTTCAAAGTCTTATCAAGCTATGCGATTAAATCAGAATTAACCAATCATGGAGAGGAAAAATTTGTGTGCAGGCGGATGCTGTGGAGGTTCCAGCGTAAAGGTGGATTTGTTATGTCCCAAATGATTTCCCAACTAATACGCAACTGTGGTAAATTTTGGTTGGAGTTCATCATAAAAATATTCCTCAGTTTCATCAGTCTAAAGATATTAGACAGATACAAGTCCTTACTGAAAGTTTCTGGTTATAGAAATCATTTCAAAGTCTTACGGGACATTCTTCATATTGGTATGTGACATTTGTGGGCATGTGACAATAAGTGCACACGCCAGACTTGTGGGCTGTACTGGCAACAACATGGAAACATTCTTAGTTACAGGATCTCTACTTGCAAGTACTAAATACAACTTACTAGAGAAGAACCTTGCAATGTATACGTCTTAGAGGAGAAACACTTTTAGTGTTGTTTAAAACAAGTTTAGTTCTCCTTTAAAGATAATATTAGTGTCTCTTCAATACATTTTGTATTTTTTCAGAGCATTAAAGGTACCAGGAACATCACAAGATTTCATTGTCTCAAAACTCTATGAACTGACAGCAGTTATGGCCATTTTGGTACAAGTAAGTTGCATAAAGCAATTTGTGTTATCCAACTCTTAGCTTTGTTGTGGTAAACACAATTCAAGATTCTTGTAGATAGCAAAGTCTTTTAATTGAAATACAGGAGAAATCTTTCTGCAGGATTTCCAAAACTGCAAAATGTAAAGGGCCATATTTATAAGGCACGGTAAAGATTTTTATCTAGGTGCAGACATCAATATAAACATGGGCATGTATTATATGAGTAGAGAAAAATGGTTTCATAGTGTACAAGTATCTTTGAGACTGCTTTATTCAAGTGATGCACACCACATATACACCACAAAAAAGGATTGCCGTCTGAAGAATAATGTGAGCAGCACTTAGCAGTAGAAATAAACCAAACTGTCAAGTTTCTAAAGTTCTAAATTGGGTAGAATATGCTTTCCAAAGTACTTCACAATCATTAATAAGAAAGTCTAGCTGAAAATCTATATAGAAACCAGCAGAAAAAGTCATGGATTTACTGCTAAATTTTCTCTGATACACCTTCCTCAGTCAATGTGTAAGGGTTCTGTTTTTTTTTATACAGCCAAATGTTTACTTTACTGAGACTGTAAACCTAGTATGTTTGCAACAGTATGTAGTTATTGTATAAATAAACTATTGTATACCATGGCTACTATTTCCCAGGTTTTGTATAGAACATCAGAGTCAAAATCTTTATAATTACTGCTTACTTTTTAGATGACTAAATAATATCAACAACCATTGAACATTTATGGAATAAGTCTATTATTAGATATCTGACAATTTAAATATAGTATTGTACAGTATTTGAGGTTGAATAAAAACATATGTCTATCCAGTCCAACCTACTCAATGACACGCAAATTTCCTGCCTAACAGTTGATCCAAATGAATGGGAAAAACACAGTATTATGAATTGAAAATATCCCTGAATCAACACATTGATCATACTCCAAGCAGGCGCCTTTTCTTGTTTGTGCATAATAGTAACTTATCTAATAAGTCTTAATTTTCAAGCTCCCCTCATGACCTCATGGACTGTGTTTTCTAAAACATGTGATAAGACTGATGATCCACCACAGTGGTTATGCAAGGAATAGAGGTACATTTAGGAGCTTTACTTTTGTAGGAACAGAATTTTTTAAAAAAAATGTAAGTAAATCAGCTGACTATTTTGTATGACCCCCAAAGGCTGTATGCGATTCAGCTGCCTGGTAATAAACTGCATGGTTGCAAGCAGCTTTCGAAGTCTTATCAGAGACTTCCATATTGGTTATCGAGAAATCTGTATAGAAAACTAGCAGAGTCCCCGTCATTGCCTGTTTTTTTCCAATGATCTGACCTGCACCTGCAGCCGAAATTTAACAGACCCGCAACACACTAACTGTCCCGCATACAGCTTTCTAACCAAACCTGACCCATAACCCATTCAAACTCACTATGGTTTACCTGAACCTGAGCTGCAAATTGGGTAAACTTGGGTTTCTAGACCAGATCTCCTTAAATCATCCCCCAACCCAGACTTTCGGAAGTTTTTCTGGAATATATATATATATATATATATATATATATATATGGACAGGGACTGGCACTCACGCTCAAGGTGCAACTGCCAGGGTGCTCCCAACTGATCCAGTAATATAGTAGAAATAATAGATCAGGGCACTCCTTGGTCTTACACAAAAACAAGTGGGTTTATTCACATCACATCAAGTGGCAATGTTTGGTCCCTGGTCTGGACCTTTATCAAAGGTCCAAGACCAGGGACCGAAACGTTGCCCTTGATGTGATGTGAATAAACCCACTTGTTTTGTGTAAGACCAAGGAGTTCCCTGATCTATTATTTCTATATATATATATATATATATATATATATATATATATATATATATATACAGACTTTTGGCCCACCACTTAGACAGGCTAAGTGGTGGGCCAAATTTTTTAAAGCTACTTAGCTGGTGCAGAATTGGGACTCTGAGACAGCTCCTTGCTGGGTCTCGGCAGGAAGGGTGTGAAGCACACTGCTTTGGACTGGGACCTCTATGGCGTGCTAATGTGGAAGGCCCACCTTACTCTTATGGCATGGAATGGCCAACTCCAATGGAAGGCCTTTTGTCATCCCTTGCCAGGCTAGATACACCGATCAGCTGTTACAGCGGTGACTGCATCCCAGCCTTACTACACTGCTATCCATATGTGCAAGTCCCATTTGTGCAATCTCAAGCAGTGACTTAACTAGCTCTGCCTGCTAGATACCGCAATCAACTGTTTCTTATTAAAGTTGCGCTCAATGAGCTGTTTAAAAGAGCTGATCCAGGTATCTATCAGGCAGATCTATAGTTACACAACAACTTGGGACTGCACCAATGCATTGCAGTTTATTAGCCTTGGATGCTGTACATCACCAAGGGCCAAAAACACGGTCAGAGGCGCAGATCCAGCCTGCAGGCCTTGAGTTTGACACATGTCTATAGATTTTTCAAAACTACTCAAAGAATTTTTAATGATGTGGAAAGGGTTACATTGCCACTTTCATTTAACTTTTTCAGAAATGTTTTGATTGTTTAGAAATGGATATACTAAACATGCTTCTTTCCAAAGTAATTTAGATATACATATTGAAAAACAGTTAATAAGCTCTTTTTAGTTTATCAGTTCTCAACTGTTTAAACTTCTTGACAAATTTTCGAACAACATCCATAATGCCCCTTTCTGATTTGTGCTACAGATAAGACATTGATGAATGAGATGAAATACTTGGCAGGCCCTTCAATTTAATCAGCTGGAAGAGCTCTGCAACAAGGTGATACAACACATTTAAATCTTCATCTGCTCACTTTTCTCTTGTACATCATGCTTTTCTTTTTCTTTTTTCAGATTGAATCCCAATCCACTTAATGATACGCAGTAAATTCAGGCTAAGAAAAGTTACTTAGGTTGTGATCTTATTATCCATTACTGTCTGCTTGTGTGCAATATTCCAGAATTGGATTGCACACGATTCTCAAAAAGCGGTGAGGCATGTACTACAAATCGCAGCACAGTGCACAGAATGCGGCACCCACATTGCATTGCTCGCAATTCTTATGTGCTATCGGATCACAAGTGTAATCGAAGGCTCATGAGATAATGTGCAAGTGTGGACTTAGGGCTAGGCCAGACTAGTGCGCTTTTAAGCTGTTTGTGATTTTGACCCAATCGCGCTTTTAAAAGCAGACACTAGTGTGACCCAATTGATGAGGTCACATTTGTGCCCTGCCATTCATACAATTTTTGCGCGATTGCCTGCACTGCCAATTGCACAAATTGCATGATCGCAGAACACAATTGCACTGGTAACGCGTGCCCGTTTCTAACACACTATTGTAATGTGGCCTCAGCATTAAGCTGGGTACACACCATACAATATTTCGGGTCAACCGACTGCACAGCACAGAAGAGCCAATTCCTCAGTTAGGACTCAGCCATGTACCTCATCTTAAGGATAAAGGACATCCTTGAAGATTGTAATGTTTACATATTGGCAAAGGAACGTGACTGGTTCAAGAGAGGTGTTAAGGAGGCCTTTTATGTGAAAATAAGAAACCAAGCCTAAATAGAGGTGGGGGGGTTCGACACCAACTGTCTGCCATGTACAATGCTGTTTGACACCTTACTCTGGGCATTCCTATAACACCTCTTAGCCCCATCCTCACGCCCTTAACACCTGGCTGTGATATGCTAATTGGGATTTTCCAGGGTACGTAATTGCCACAGATTCTTGTACAAGTCATTCTGAATTGAGAAAGCCAGTCGGATGACTAGCAAAATGTCTTCAAGAACTAAACTTCAAGTCTGTTGATCTAATTGAATACAACAGATATACCATGACCTGGATGAACGAGAACCTTCACAAGCATATAATAAAAATCTAATTTTAGACAAACAAAAACTAGATTGCAAAATTTCTATTGAACTTCAATAATTGCAGTTGAAAAAGTAGAATATTTTTAATTAAGTTGGGCTCCTGGGACCTTTTGGCTGAGGGGGCAAATACAATTAAGTGTCCCTTTCACGGTCGATCGCAACATTTTGACCAAGCCCACTTTGCTAAGGTCCACACACTTAGGGCCCTATTTATAAAAGATCGCTATCGTTATCGTAAAATACCGATTGTTATCAGAAATAACGATCAGTATTTAACGATAACGACCGGTATTTAACGATAACAACCGGTATTTAACGATAACGTCCGGTATTTAACGATATGTTAAATACCGGTTGTTAACATTAAATACCGGTCATTATCGTTAAATACCGGTCGTTATTTTACGATAACGATCGGTATTTTACAATAACGATAGCGATTTTATAATAGGCCCTTAGTTTGTTACGCCCATTTTTAAGACCACTATTGTTTTCTGCATATTTTTAAGTGTATAAGTGGTTAAAGGACAATTATGGTCCTAAAAATCTCCACCCTACACCCTTACCAGGGTGAGGACCTCACTCCTGGGTACACTTTCTAAGTCAAGTTATACTTACCCAAGTTTCCTTTGTTACTAATAAACTGGAGGGCTGACTAACATTGGCTCATGAACTGAAGTGCTAAACTAATACCAGCTAATAAACTGGAGGGCTGACTAACATTGGCTCATGAACTGAAGTGCTAACTAACACAGCTAATAAACTGGAGGGCTGGCAAACACTGAATAAAAAAATGAGGGTCTGACTAACACTGGCTAATGAACTGGAGGGCTGACAGTACTGCTAATGAACTGGAGGGCTGACTTACACTGGCTAACAATCTGAAGTGCTGACAACACTGGCTAATGAACTGGAGGGCCGCAATACTGGCTAATGACTGGAGGGCTGACTTACCCTGGCTAATAATCTGAAGACTGACAACACTGGTTAATGATCTCAGGGCTGATGAAACTTGCCAATGAATTGGATGGCCGACAAGTCCATTAGTCCACTGCTAATGACTGTGGGCTGACTTAAATGAACTGAAGGTAGGAGTTTCCTGCCCATGTTAGCGCTATAGGTGTGGGTTGTGCCTTTCAAGCTCGTAACTTACTAAAAGCTTCTCATAGCAGCCCAAATTTTTCATTGGAGACATGCCCGGGGGGCATTTTCCCCTCCCAGTCCTCCCCTGCTGATAACACTTGCCAATGAATTGATGGCTGACAGTCCATTAGTCCACTGGTAATTGACTTGTGGGCTGACTTAAATGAACTGAAGTATGATGAGTTTCCTGTTCCTGCCCATGTTAGTGCTATAGGCGTGGGTTGTGCCTTTCAAACCTGTAACTTACTAAAAGCTTCTATGGCAGCCCAAATTTTTCATTGGAGACATGCCCGGGGCATTTTCCCCTCAGCCTACTGGGCCAGTGCTCCACTGGACAGATACAAGTAGATAAATAGCTAGATAGACAGATAAAGATAAATAGACAGATAAGATATATAGATAGACAAATAAGATATATAGATAGATAGGCCGATAAGATGATAGATAGACAGATATAAGATAGATATTAGATAGATATAGATAGATGAGATAGATAGATAGATAGATAGATAGATATATATATGGCAGATATAGAATAGATAGATAGATAGATAGATAGATAGATAGATGATAGATAGATAGATAGATAGATATATAGATAGATAGATGGAGTATAAGATAGGAACAATGATAGATAGATAGATATAGATAGATGTAGATAGATAGATAGATGAAGATATAGACAGATATACAATAGATGGCAATATAAGATAGACAGACAGACAGACAGCTAGATAGATAGATAGATGACAGATAGATAGATAGATTAACAGATATAAGATATAAGATAGACAGATATAAGATAGATAGATAGATAGATAGATAGATAGATAGATAGATAGATAGATAGATAAACAGATATAAGTAGACAGTATATAAGATAGAGATAAATAGATTGATAGATAGATTGATTGAGAGATAGATAGATAGATAGATAGATAGATAAATAGATAGGCAGATAAAAGATAGATTGATTTGATTTGATTAGATATATATATAGATAGAAGGTCTCAGACCTTTCTCAAGCTAGTTCTGAAACAAAGACCGAAACGTCGCTACCTGTTTGTTTCACATGTAATAAAAGTTTAAAGATTTTGCACAAGTCCTGAGTGCTTGGCATTTTACTATATGGTTGGATATTCAGAGAATCTACAGCAGCACCCGGGCCCAGTATCACCTGAAGGTAGAGTGCACACTACTCTATATTGGTTAGATAGATCGATGATAGATAGATAGATAGTATAGATAAGATAGATAGGCTATGTAAGATAGAGATAGATAGATAGATAGATAGATAGATAGATACAGATGATAGATAGACAGTATATGATAGTATATAGAAGATATAAGATGATATTAGATGATATAGATAGATAGAGATAGATATAGATAGATAATGATGATAGATAGATGATGATATATGAGTGATTGAGATAGATAGTGATAGATGATGTTATGATAGATTAGAGAAAACTCTATATCCTGCTAGAAGAAGAGACCACAAGCAAATATTGGGGCACACTATGTAACGAATGTCACAGACTGAGAGGAGCATAAATTAACTTAATGTCCCTTTATCCTTCCCAATTGTTATATCCCAGGACTGAAACCCAATATACCTCTTATAGTACTGTCAATATATTACTTATACATTGATACCCATTACCCTCACTGTGAACCCCTCTATACTAATGTCTTTTAATATTTTTGTTTGCTTTTGAAATGTCAAAATATAAATTGATCCTGCCAATAAAGCTCTTTTTGATTTGATAGATAGATATATGATAGATAGATATAAATAGATAGATGATAGATAGATAGAGATAGATATAAATGATACATAGATGATAGATAGATAGAGAGAGAGAGTTAGTATAAATAGATAGATGATAGATAGATATAGATAGATAGATGATATATAGAATAGATAGATATAAATAGGTAGATGATAGATGATGAGAGAAAGATAGAGATAGATAGACAGAGAGAGATAAAGATAGATAGAGAGAGATATATAATGAGAGAGATAGAGAGATAGAGAGATAGATAGATAGATAGATAGATAGATAGATAGAGAGATAGAGAGAGTGATAGAGGAGATAGATAGATAGATAGATAGATAGATAGATAGATAGATAGATAGATAGATAGAGATCGATAGAGAGATATATAGAGAGATAGAGATAGATAGACAGATAGATAGAAATAGATAGAGAGAGATAGATAGATGATAGATGATAGATAGATAGATAGATAGATAGATAATAGATAGATAGATTGATGATATATGGATAGATAGATAGATAGATAGATGATAGATGGATAGATAGATCAATGATAGATAGATAGATAGATGAGATAATAGATAGATCGATACTAATATCTCTCTTTCTATCTATCTGTCTATCTCTATCTATCTCTCATTATATATCTCTCTCTATCTATCTTTATCTCTCTCTGTCTATCTATCTCTATCTTTCTCTCATCATCTATCATCTACCTATTTATATCTATCTATCTATATATCATCTATCTATCTATTTATCTATCTATCATCTATCTATTTATATCTAACTCTCTCTCTCTATCTATCTATCATCTATCTATCTATTTATATCTATCTCTATCTATCTATCATCTATCTATTTATATCTATCTATCATCTATCTATCTATCAAATCAAAAAGAGCTTTATTGGCAGGATCAATTTATATTTTGACATTTCAAAAGCAAACAAAAATATTAAAAGACATTAGTATAGAGGGGTTCACAGTGAGGGTAATGGGTATCAATGTATAAGTAATATATTGACAGTACTATAAGAGGTATATTGGGTTTCAGTCCTGGGATATAACAATTGGGGAAGGATAAAGGGACATTAAGTTAATTTATGCTCCTCTCAGTCTGTGACATTCTGTTACATAGTGTGCCCCAATATTTGCTGTGGCTTCCTCTTCTTCTAGCAGGATATAGAGTTTTCTCTCTATTATCTATCATCTATCTATCTATCTATCTATCTATCTAATATTTGTCTATCTATCTATCTATATCTGCCTATCTATCTTAATTATATCTATCTTATATCTGCCAATCTATCTATCTATCTATCTATCTATCTATCTATCTATCTATCTATCTTATATCTATCTATATACTATCTTATATCTGTCTATCTATCTATCTTATATCTGCCTTCTATCTATCTATCTATCTATCTATCTACTATCTATCTATCTTACTTACACTATCTGCCTATCTATCTATCTCTCTCATACTATCATCTCTACGTCTTCTAACCAATATAAGGTAGTGTGCACTCTACCTTCAGGTGATACTGGGCCCGGGTGCTGCGGTAGATTCTCTGAATATCCAACCATATAGTAAAATGCCAAGCACTCACAGGACTTGTGCAAAATCTTTAACTTTTATACATGTGAAACAAACAGGTAGCGACGTTTCGGTCTTTGTTTCAGAACTAGCTTGAGAAGGTCTGAGACCTTCTATCTATATATATATCTAATCAAATCAAACAATCTATCTTTATCTGCCTATCTTTATCTATCTATCTATCTATCTATCTATCTCTATCTATCAATCAATCTATCTATCAATCTATTTATCTATCTATCTTATATCTGTCTATCTTATATCTGTTTATCTATCTATCTATCTATCTATCTATCTATCTATCTATCTATCTATCTATCTATCTATCTTATATCTGTCTATCTTATATCTTATATCTGTTAATCTATCTATCTATCTGTCTATCTATCTATCTATCTAGCTGTCTGTCTGTCTGTCTATCTTATATCTGCCTATCTATTGTATATCTGTCTATCTATCTATCTATCTATCTATCTATCTATCTATCTATCTATCTATTGTCCTATCTTATATCTGCCATCTATCTATCTATCTATCTATCTATCTATCTATCTATCTATCTATCTATCTATCTATCTATCTTATATCTGCCATATATCTATCTATCTATCTATCTATCTATCTATCTATCTATCTATCTTATATCTATCTATATATCTATCTTATATCTGTCTATCTATCTATCTTATATCTGCCTATCTATCTATATATCTTATATTTGTCTATCTATCTATCTTATATCTGTCTATTTATCTTATATCTGTCTATCTAGCTATTTATCTATCTTGTATCTGTCCAGTGGAGCACTGGCCCAGTAGGCTGAGGGGAAAATGCCCCCCGGGCATGTCTCCAATGAAAAATTTGGGCTGCCATAGAAGCTTTTAGTAAGTTACAGGTTTGAAAGGCACAACCCACGCCTATAGCACTAACATGGGCAAGGAACAGGAAACTCATCATACTTCAGTTCATTTAAGTCAGCCCACAAGTCAATTACCAGTGGACTAATGGACTGGTCAGCCATCTAATTCATTGGCAAGTGTTATCAGCAGGGGAGGACTGGGAGGGGAAAATGCCCCCCGGGCATGTCTCCAATGAAAAATTTGGGCTGCTCTATCTCTCTATTATCTATCGATCTATCTAACCAATAAGAGTAGTGTGCACTCTACCTTCAGGTGATACTGGGCCCGGGTGCTGCTGTAGATTCTCTGAATATCCAACCATATAGTAAAATGCCAAGCACTCACAGGACTTGTGCAAAATCTTTAAACTTTTATTACATGTGAAACAAACAGGTAGCGACGTTTCGGTCTTTGTTTCAGAACTAGCTTGAGAAAGGTCTGAGACCTTCTATCTATATATATATCTAATCAACAAAATCAATCTATCTTTTATCTGCCTATCTATTATCTATCTATCTTCTATCTATCTATCATCATCTTCAATCAATCTATCTATCAATCTATTTATCTATCTATCTTATATCTGTCTATCTTATATCTGTTTATCTATCTATCTATCTATCTATTATCTATCTATCTATCTATCTATCTATCATCTATCTATATCTGTCTATCTTATCTTATATCTGTTAATCTATCTATCTATCTGTCTATCTATCTATCTATCTTAGCTGTCTGTCTGTTGTCTATCTTATATCTGCCTATCTATTGTATTCTGTTATCTATCTATCTATCTATCTATATATCTATCTATCTATCTATCTATCTATATATGCCTATCTATATCGCCATTCTATCTCTCATCTATCTATCTATCTATCTATCTATCTATCTATCTATCTAATCTATCTTATATCTGCCATATATCTATCTATCTATCTATCTATCTATCTATCTATCTATTATCTTATATCTATCTATATATCTATCTTATATCTGTCTATCTATCTATCTTATATCTGCCTATCTATCTATATATCTTATATTTGTCTATCTATCTTCTTATATCTGTCTATTTATCTATATCTGTCTATCTAGCTATTTATCTATCTTGTATCTGTCCAGTGGAGCACTGGCCCAGTAGGTGAGGGGAAAATGCCCCCCGGCATGTCTCCAATGAAAAATTTGGGCTGCCATAAGCTTTAGTAAGTTACAGGTTTGAAAGGCACAAACCACGCCTATAGCACTAACATGGGCAAGGAACAGGAAACTCATCATACTTCAGTTCATTAAGTCAGCCCACAAGTCAATTACCAGTGGACTAATGGATGTAGCCATCTAATTCATTGGCAAGTGTTATCAGCAGGGGAGGACTGGGAGTGGGTAATGTAAAAAAAACTATATACTGTTTGAAAGGGTCTTCTGCCAGGGACACCCAATCGACTTTAAATTACCTGGTCTGAAAGCAGGGGTGGGTATAAAAAGAATGAAATGTTGCATTGAACAATATAAATGTTCATGACGATCATCTTGAAAGAGGACATATTCCATTTTGAAAAGGGGACCATTTTCATAACTACTCCCCCCACCACCACAGGGTGATTGCAATATGAAGTTAAAGATATGTGCAATTCAGCTGTTAAAATTTCCGGTCTTAAAACAACTAAAGCAGGGGCTAAAGGGACCCCCCCTTCCCCCGGGCCCCCAATCGCGTGGGAAGGTGGAGTGGCAGCCCCTGCAGTTTTTCCCCTGAAAGGTAGGTCAACCACAAATCTGGCTAAGTTAATTATCATTACTAGGAGATGGTCGAACTTATGATAAGTTCGGGCCCAGTTTCAAACATTGAGTAACAGTTAGACCCACTGTAGTGGACAAACATTATGGCAGAGCCAGGCAGGCTTGGCCCCACTGGACAGACCCCACACCAGTTGGCTTCTCCTCTCAGTGTATGCTTCGTGCAAGGAAAAAGCGGGGCAGGGCGGGAAGGGGATAGGGGTGTCGGAACAGCACCATTGAGTAGCAGTAGATTCAATTCAGTTTGACAACATTATGTGGAGCCAGGCAGGCTTGGCCCCTCCGGACGACCCACACCCCATGGCTTCTCTCCCTCAGTGTTATGCTCGTGCAAGGAAAAGCGGGGAGGGAAGCGGGATAGGGTTAGTAGGAACAGCACATGAGTAGCAGTAGACCCACTGCAATTGACAACATTTTGCAATTTGAACACAGTATTATAACTCATTACACTGTCAGGTCTCCATAAAAAAACACACTCTAAACACAGACAACATGGTGCTTGGGTCCATTGCATTTATACCCAGGGGGCTGGCAATACTCTATAAGTGGACATTGGACATGTCTGCATCTTTTTTTTTAATTTCGATAATTTATCGAATTCTTCGAATGGTCGAACATTTGAAAATCATCGAAGTCAGGGGAATATTGAAAGTTTCGAGTAGGGATAGTTCGTGAAGTCCGTTTCGAGGTCTAGGCCATCTATAATTCTAGTATTAGATTTTAATTAACAGGCTTCATTACCCAGAGCCGCTATTGCTGTTGGCTAAATGCACCTTTTGCGATTCAAATGGGTAAATAAGGGAGGAA
Source organism: Hymenochirus boettgeri (assembly GCA_019447015.1). NCBI lineage: Eukaryota > Metazoa > Chordata > Amphibia > Anura > Pipidae > Hymenochirus > Hymenochirus boettgeri. Next base: position 167,202,584 of record CM033472.1, read on the forward strand.
ATTTACCCCCATTGCAGGATTGTAATGCCAGACATTGATGGCGTTTAATGTCCTGCGCTAATTCTAGCGCAACGCAAATTGAATCGCGCGCATCGAGGCACGGGTTGATTTTGCATAACCAGTGCATCCGACGCTTAATATGGAGTTAAAATCGCTCTAAACGGTAGCGAACGGTTTGGATGTTAGAGAGACTTAACTCCATTTTAAAAAGAGGGCCTGTAAGAGTTTTTAATGTAAGGAAAGGCACCGCCTTCTAGATGTAGATGGAAAAATTTGAGAAAAACAATGCCATAAGTAATGCATACAAGAATGGATATATCCCATCTAATAAGACAGTTCCAGGGAGAACAAGAGAAATACAGATCACTTTTACTATGATGATTGTATTTATTGGTTTTAAACAAGGAATATTGCTTAGTCCTTTATTTATTTATTTAGTTACCCTTTTGTGGACGTATCGCCTCCCACATTTGTTTGAGTATAGACTCGGAGGAAATGTAAAATGTATCGGTGAAATATGCCTCTCTTCTGCTAAGCTAAGTAGTCCCCAATTTACCCTCTGTTTTGTCATCCACTTGAATGGATTGGTATTTAAGCCAACCTGCCACTCAACTTTGGATAAATCAGCTGTGTCACAGACATAAAACATATGCACATGTAAATTCCAATTCCCCCTCGTAATATTTATTGCCGTGCTTATCAACTAACACAATCCTTGCTTATTACCAAACCAATAACGTGGTACCAATAACAGAACCCCTAGTATGACTAGTATGCCTTTATCTGTGTCCCTAATCATTGAAATAAATATAAAAAAATGTGTAAAGTACATCTGAAATGCAGTTACTTATGACGTAATTTCACTTCCAAATTTTCTTTATGTATCTTTTTCTAATAATCTGGATTTCGGAAAGCACAGAATTTGGCTAGCATAATTTGTGATTGACTTTTGTTTAAATTTGCAGAACGGCCTTGAATGTTTAATATATTTAAAGTGCATGTTCACCCCCAAAAGCATTTTTTTTTAGCTCTAAGTAACTCAAGATATTCTCCTTAGTCCGTAGCTACAGTACATCTCCCAGTCCCCATAAGTGAAATCTCTGGCGTTAGCAGATTAGGAATCTATGCATTATATTGCATATGCAACACCATTGTATGAATCTCGCTGATTGGATGGGGGTGTTTGTAACTAATTGGTTTAAATTGGCGGAGGGCTGTTGGCTCTGGTTGGTTTGGAACCTCTTTAAGGCACTTCCCGATGAACGATAGGCTCTGAACGAGTTCTGTTTTAAAGAGGATTTTTCTGTTTTTAAGAGAATTGAAAGCGTTTTTTTAAAAAAACTAAAGCGTTTTTTTTAAAACACGAAAGCGTTTGGAGAACAACACTATTTCATGCGTGTATGCTGTGTCTTGCTGTGTGTATTGCCTGTTTAGTATGGACAGTTTTGTTGGGGGCGCGCCAAATGTTGATCGGGCCGAATGTATGGACTTGGAGCAGCCGCCCCAGGGGACCCTATGTATGTGTCAGATGTGAGTGGGTGCCATCTGGAATTGAGGTACAGAATCTAAGGGGTAAAACTTAGCAGCATTGGCAGGAACTTGGCAACCTGGGGGAAATGAAGGTACTGGCAGGGGCCAGTGTAACTGGTGGGTGGAGATGGGCAGATAAGGTGGAGAAGGAGATAGATTGTTAGGGTCACCAGGGGAAGAGGGGAACGGAAGGATAGGGGGGCCTTCTTACCAGCGGTCGATCCCAACAGATTTGGCCATTGAGGTGAAGATGTGGAGGACGAGTGGCTCGGAAGGGAAGCAGCAGTATGGGCGGGGGCATTTTCCATTGAGCCACCCAGGGGAAGGCCATCTCCAATTTACAAGGGAGGGGGAGAAACTGGGGTAGGAAAGATATAAGACAGGTGGTAGTGGTAGGGGATTCTATTATTTAGAAGGGTAGATATGGTAATCGAGCCAGGACCCTGCATGCCGAACAGTGTGTGTCGGCCGGGTGCTAGGGTGCGACATTGTGGTGGATCGTGTAGACAGATATTGGGTGGGGCTGGGAGTGACCGCGGTTCTTGGTTCAATGGTTGCCAATGACTAAAGTTAGAGGGTGGAGATGTAGGGGCCCTTAAAAATGATTTCCGAGAGAATTATGGGCCAACGTTAAAAGCAAGACCTCCAGGTAGTGATTTCAGGAAAACTACGCAGCCACGTGCTACGCTAGGGAGGAACGGGAGTAGGAGTATAAATGCGTGGCTAAGCTAAGAGAGTGGTGTAAGGAGATGGTGGTTGGGTTTAGAGAACTGGGCGGACTTTTCTGTTGGATAATACAGGCCTTTAGTGTGACGGATTGGCACCTCAATGGGGATGGTGCAAATGTTTGGGGGCGAAGAGTGGCTAGGGGTTGGAAAGGAGTTTTAAACTAGGTTATGGGGGGGGGAGGGAACGTTTAACTACACAGGGGTAGGAGTGAGGGTAGATAGAGAAGTTAGGGATCTGGGGCTAGTAACACAACGGATGAGGAGAAGGAGGAGGGGGAAGCATAGAGGATAGGAAGGCCTGTACGACATGTATGGAAGTAAATCAATTGATAATCTAAAATGATGTTTTACAAAGCAAGGAGTCTGGCTGGAAAAAAACGCGAACTTGAAATAATAGCGTAAAGGAAAGGTTGATTACTGGTATAGCAGACATGCTTAAGATTTCACAACGACGGGACAGTAACTATTGAAGGGTACTCCTTATTTAGACATGACCGAGGTCCGAGTTAATAAGAAAGGAGGAGGAGGAGTATTGTATGTATGTTACAGGACTTGAAGCCCATTTAAAAGATGGAATAGATGGGGGGAGCAAACGAGTTGCGGCAGAACATGATGGTGGGGTGGAATGTGTATAGGACGCAAGAAGGTGGGTAAATTATTGTTGGAGGTGTGTTATAAGCTGCCCAAATGCCGGGGAAGAGGTGCAATGATCTCAATGCAGGTGGCGAAGCTGTGGTATGGGGCAGTGCTGGTTATGGGGATTTAACTTACCCTGAAATAGATTGGAGGTAATGGAACTGCCAGCACCTCAAAAGTATAAAGTTCTTAAATTTTCCTATATGAGCATTTTCTTACACAGAGGGTTAGAAGTCCTACTAGGAAAGAATGCGTTGTGGATCTGGTGATATCCTAATACCCAGAGCCATTGGAGATGAAGGTATGGGAAGCTTAGGGAATAGTGGACCAGGATTCGTGTATTTAATATAGGTTGCAGAAAAACTAAAGTTTGCCATGGCTGAACCAAAAACTTTTTAAAACTTTAGGAAAGCTAATTTTTCTTTTACGGAATCGCTCCTGCTCATAGACTGGGGGGGAACTGTTTCTAGGTAAAGAACTGAGCAGATGTGGACCACTTTTAAAGGGGATATTAAAACAGAACATTTCGGGTCAAAGCGGTACCTTAGGAAAACAAGTGTAAAATTTAGTCCACTCCTGATGGCTTAATGCTCATGTAAAAAGGGAAAGGGAAAAAAAGAAAAGGGCTTTTCAAAATTTGAAGCAGAAGGCACGAACAGGCTTACAGGGATTCAAAAGTGAATAAAGAGTGCACGAAAGCAATTAAACTAGGCTAAAATAGAAAATGAAATACGGATTGCCCGAACAAAGCAATCACAACCCCAAGATGTTTTTTAAAAACTATTAATGGTAAAAAAATGAGACTAGACGGTTGGGGACCATATACATAATGGAGCTGGCAGGTGTTTGTAGAGGATTGCCGAAAAAAGGCTAATCTGCTAAAACGTTTTTTACAATCGGTTTTTTTGTTGGAGAATCCTTAACAGTAGGATTGTAACAAGGTGGGGAGGAAATGAAGAGTTTTCACATTGGATAACAGAGGATATGGTACGGAATCAATTAGACAAGTTAATATCAATAAAGCGCAGGACAATTGATTGCTCCGGAATTTTTTTAAAAGAAGCTTGTTCAGTTCTAAGCAAGGGACCAATGTGTCGCAGATGCTTTTCAGATTCGCTTTGTGTTCTGGGGGGATGTGCCGCGGAGTGGAAAAAAGCCAATGTACATACCAATATTCAAAAAAGGTAGTCGTTCACAGACAGCTGTAACTATAGACCTGTAAGCTCTAACATCAGTGGTAGGGAGGTGGATGGAACTTTTAAGGGATCATATCTTGACTTTGTCTCCAGAGACCTCTCTTATTGTAGTGTCAGCCCATGGATTTATGAGAAATAGTATCACCAGACAATATTTAATTGGTGTTTAGAAGAAGAAGTGAGTAGTAAGAAGTTAGATTCAGCGCACAGCTGTGGATGTGGTATATTTGGATTTGCAAAAGCCTTTGAACTGTGCCACATAGGCGACTAACTGTATGAAACTGGAGGACTTGTTGACCTTGAACGACAAACATTGTTGCTTAGGATACAGAACTGGTTTATTGGACCGCAAACACGAAGTGGTGGTTAATGGAGTCTACATCTATGGTGGGCTAAATTCTAAGCGGATGTTTCCTCAGGGTTCTGTACTGGGCGCTTCTGTTTAAATCTGTTTTAATCAATTAGAAGGGGGCATTGAGAGCAAGGTTCTGTGTTGCTGGACACTAAATTCATGCAGAGCTTGGAAACTTCCAAGATGTGCAAGTGCTGCAAGCAGAACCTAAGATTGATATCAAAATGGGGCAGCAAATGGCAGATGAGATCAATGTTGATAAATGTACGTTGATGCATTTGGGATTTAATAATCCCTGTCCACCTACACATAAATAACTCTGTTGTTAAGTGCAATCTGAAATGGAAAAAGATTTGGGGGTTCTGGTAGATATTTTGTACAGACTTAGCTGTAGCAAACAATGCCAGGTAGCAACAGCTAGAGCTAGCAAGATATTGTCTTTATAAAAGGGGAAATGGAATACAAGAGAAAGAAAAATATTATTCTCCTCTTTACTAGGCACTGGTAAGGCCACATTTGGAATATGCGGTGCAGTTTTGGAATCCCATATACAAAAGGGACATACTTGGAAATTGAAGCAGTTCAGAGAGGGCAACTAAATTAATAAGGGGAATGGAGGGGGGCGATTGAATATGCAGGCAGATTAGACAAGTTAGGGTGTTTACATGGAGAAGCGGCGCGTTTGCGTGGGGACATGATACCTTATACAAATATATTAATGGCCCCATCAGTGAACTCTGGTGCATTGTTCACTAATAGGTATCATCAGAGACTCGTGGACATCCTTTAAAGGTTGGAAGAAAAGAAGTTTTCATCTTGGTTAGGAGAGGTTTCTTTACAGTGAGAACGGTGAAACTGTGGAACTGTCTTCCAGCGGAGGTGGTAATGGCAAGTTCCTTGAATACTTTAAAAAAGGCCTGGATAGTTTCTAAAACTAAAAAATATTGAGAATTACTGGTATTAATGCATTAGATCTGTTGATCCAGGGAGACTTTCCGATTGCCGTTTGGAGTCAGGAAGGAATTTTTTCCCCCCCTTTTTTAGCTGGGTTTTTTTTCGCCTTCCTCTGGATCAACTGTTAGGTAGGGTTAAAAAAAAAAAAAAAAAAGAATAGGTTTGGACTTGATGGACAATGCTTTATTCAACCTTAATTACTTGTACTATGTTACTAGTTCTAGTATTTGCATGCTCCTCTAGTGGGCAAGTGTTACTTATTATGTTGAGTTCTTGTTTTTATGCGTGTCATTGAGATAGAAATAAAGAGGGTTATTGCTCTTGGCTTCCAATCACAGTTTAGTTAAACTAACAGGACTTGTCTGCCTGTCCTTTGTGTACCTCAGAAGTATATATCAACAGGTGTATGGGCCCAGGTCACTGTTACAGAAGCCCAGGATAGAGCTAGAGCTACAGAACATTGGGCAGGAGCAGCCAGAAAGACAACAGCTGAAATGGCTGACAGATCCCCTTCAGCATAAGTTCTCATCACAATCTATCAATCAGAAACAACAGTCCTGGACATTTACGATGAAAATGCTGCTTATAGAGAGGTCCGTGGACATGTTATAAATGACCCAGACCTGCACAGCCCACAGAGGAGTGGATAGACAGAGAATCAGAAAGCTCTGAGCTCAATCTCTCCTATGCTAGATGAGATCAAATCATACATACGTAACTGTAAGACTGTAAAGATATGTGGGAAGAACTAACAGAAAGTGCATTGAGAGGTTAATCTCAGCAATAAAGTATTTTAATAGAAGCTTTATTGCAGACTAAGCTACAGAATATCAGAAATGCAGGACTATATAAGACAGACCTTTTTAGAAATGGGGAGGACTGAGAGGGATTGGAGAAAGACATGAAGAGCTTCCATGTAGCAGCTTAGATTAAGTTGGACTTCCTGAAAGATTGAACACTGTTACAACAAACGCTCCTAGATGCACGTCCCAGGATGACGACTAAAACACTGGAATTGTCAAAGGGAAGCTGTGTGGATGAATACAAGCTAAGCAGAAAGTACTAAGTCATGCAACGAGTGTGGTTTAGAGACTGTTTTTTAAGCAAAGTACAAAAATAAATATGCAGCTAGAAAAACGGGAAGTTTGTCGTTGCAAAAAACCAGGACACCCTAAAGGCACGATTGGTAATTTGGAAAGCTAGAATGCAAAACGAGTGGATTGCAACAAAGAATTCATAGAAGCAAAGAAGTTTTGCATTGATCTAAAATGGTATTCACCCGTGCAAGCATGGTGTGTGGGACTCCAGGCGCTAACTAGTTCACAGACAAATGACAACATTTCTTCACTCAGCTTGATGAAAAGCAAAACAGAAGGATAACTACAGTAATTGACAATTCACAATCCGTAGGAATAGAGATGACTGATTCTAAACTGTCCTATCTTCCCACATATCACTAGAAAGATCCATTTGATGAATGGTTCTGGTATGTTGACAGGACTTGACAGCAATCTTTGTCATTACAGAAGCCCATGACCAACGGCAAATGTAGTCACATTTCAGGTGAGCGTCTAGTTTGTCATACAAAAGGGGATTTGCTTTGCTTGCAAAGGCTAAAATCAACAACCAAACTATATCAGCTGAACTGCATGTGAAATGTCAAAAACAGCCAAAGAAGATAAGCATTTCAGACTGCATTCAATGTGGGCACAGACGTCTCAGAACAGAAGTCTGAAACATTAAGAAAATAGTTCGTTGAGGAATAACTATGCAAGTGGTATTAGATCAATCCGTGTGAGTCAACGGTGCATCGTGCCCAGCTATTTAAGGAACAATTGACAAGAAACCTTTCCTAGCGACCAGCGCAAAGCTCAGTTAACTCTGACCTTGATTCATTCAGATCTCTGTGGTCCAATGACAAAAATTGTAACCCCAGGAAAAGAACAAGATACTTCTTGAACTTTCATCGATGATTACTCCAGATATACGTACAGTGTTTCTACTTCACAATAAGGATTAAGTGCACAGGAATAGAGTATTGTTCAGCGTAAGTAAGTAATACATTTGGCAGGATGCCTCGCAATTGAGTATCTTAGAACAGATAATGGCTCAGAATATACAAGTTTGATAAAACAAGAGACACCTCAGAAATCAAGGAATTTTGTTCCCAAATCAACTATTCCTATATCCATAGCAAAATGGATTTGCAGAGAGAATGAATCCGCACGTTTGTGGAGAGTGGAGGGAGCATGCGTCTTTTGACCGCTGATATCCAAACCACATACTGGAAAAAACAACAACAAAACAACTCATATGAACTGTGGAATAAAAGAAGACCAACCACATTTAAACTATCAGAATTCTTTGAAAGTACAGCCATGTACACATTCCAAAAGAAAATACGTACACAATGGTATGGGGGCATGTTTGAAGAGAAGGACTCACTGTGGGATTCAGTGAATTCACAAGTAGACAGAATCATCATATTCTACAAAGACAAATATCAGATAACTGGTCACAGCACAAGTGTGATTAGTTGATAAGGAGTCTGTGTGTTTAAAATTTGAACAGCAGACTACAACTATTCAATGAGAGGGGAAGAAACCAACATCTGTCACTCAAAAACATAAGGAGAATGGGGGGGACACAACAGAATAGAAATTATTTACAGAAAATCAATGACTGAACAGAGATTCTTCAATCAGAAAATCAACCAGACCAATAAAGCTGTTCCAGACTAACGTCTATCCTATATAGCCTGAGAGCCGGCAAATTGAACTGGTTCATGGAGAAGAGATGCAGGAATTTGTCAATGCATGAGTAGAGATGTCGAACTCAAAATCCGGTCCGCTCGAGGCTCTGCGAATTTTTCGAAAAAATTAGAAAATTTGAAATCCGCGAGCGACCCATTAAAATGAAAAAATCCTCGAAATTAAGAGATCTCGTATTTTCGAAAAATTTGAAAATAAGCATTTTCGAAATTTCGAAAATACGAGAAACCTCGTAATCTTGAAAATTTCGAAAATATGTATTTTCGAAAATCGAGTAATCTCGTAATTTCGAACATTTTCGAAAATACGTATTTTGAAAATACGAGAAATCCTGTAATTTCAAAAATTTCGAAAATACGAGAATCGGGGTTTCGGAAGTTCGGAGAGGCGGAAAATCCAGAACAATCTGCCGTTCGCGAACGGGTAAATCCTGCGGGGATCCGGGTTCGGATCGGGACTGGCCATCCCTATGCATGAGAGCAAATTGGAATCAGCGCTGATGAGGAGATGATATCACTCAATATCTCGACCATGGACTCTTTCAGAGTTACCTCAAGGCAAACATGCCATAGGTAAATGGGTTTTAACCAAATGTAAATTCTGAGGGAAAATCTGTCGGTACAAAGAAGGCTGGTTGCTAAAGGTTACTCACAGAAGTCAGTGAGGACTATGATGCTACTTTCGGGCCAGTTTGCTAGACAAAGCACTTTCAGAAACACTTATGACATGGCTGCCATGCGTTAAAATGATTGTGAAACATGATATAAACAATCTTTTCTTAATGGCGACATGAATGAAAGAAGAAATTTACATGTCTCAGCCAGAAGGATATTGAAAAAGGGTCAGAAAAAATTGTCTGCAGTTGCAAAAATCTCTTTATGCCTCAAACCAATCAGCTCGAGCGTGGAACTCAAAAATTAATCAAGTTCTATTAAGTGAAGGATTTTCAAGAAGCAAGGCTGATCCGTGCCATAATGCCAAAACAAATGGAGAAGAATGGATGTATCTTTAGTTTATGTTGATTGACCTGATCCTGCGTATAAAAATCACAATGAAATTGGAAAATTAACAGGAGGATACTTAACAAGCATTTTGAAACAAAAGATCTGGAGATGAGACTATTATCTTGGAATTGACATCCAGCAGTGAAAAAGATGGAAGTTTTCTGTTTAAACCAGAGTGCAAAAATTTACTTATTCTTCAGCAATTCACATGACGAGGCCAAAGGCAAGCACACCTATGGATGTAGCCTAACCAAAGTAGAAGGAGAAGATGAACTTCTCACATCTAATGACAGTACAACAGCAGTGGGGGCACCTCTCTACATTGCAACACCACACGTCCAACATTGCGGCTGCCATGTTCTCTCTATGCAGACGAGTTGATAAACCATGTGAAGAGATTGGAATGCAATTAAAAAGTTATGAGATATCTGAAACAGACAAAGGACTCAAGTTTTGAAACGGAGTTGTAATAAACCTCATGGGATATTGTGACTCTGATGGGCAGGTGACCACAACACACGCAAGTGCACCAGCGGTTACTAGAATTGAAGGAATGTTTATATCTTGGTAGAAGCTGAATACATATCGCAGCATATGCCAGTCAAGAAATTGTGTGGTTACAGCAATACTCAAGGATCTGGAGAGGCATCCAGAAACCAACCGTCTTATTGAGGAATCAGGCTTGCATTAAGCTTGCATCAAGTGAAAAGATTAGTGCCCAAACCAAGCACTTCGACGTCGACATCATTATATACATGACCTAATTGATCAAAAAATGATTGAACTTATATACTGTGAATCAGAAAAAATGATGCTGATGTTTAACAACCACTTGTAAGATTAGATTGAGATCTTAGATCAAAAATGGACTGACATAGATAGTATTGTTGTGAGTGGGGGGTTAGATATTAGGATATATTGCATATGCAAACCACGTATGACTAGTATATTGCATGTCCTCAGGTGGCAGTGTTACTTTATGTGAGTTCTTGTTTTTTATTGCTGTGTCATTGAGTTAAATAAAGAGGTTCTGTGCTCTCCTGTTCAGCACAGTTTGGTTAAACTACAGAGACGTGTCTGTCTGTCCTTTGTGGAGCCTCAGAAGTATATCCAACACTGAGAATATTAGCACATGCAGCAGGGTTAAGCTTAGGGACGTGGGGAGAAATATCTCAATTAGGTGCTGATCTGTAGGGGCACTAACAAAAAATAGAGAACGCTTATAAAAACACATGGGGGGAGATACATATAGCCCACCTTTCCGCCTAAGACCCGTTAACCGAAAAAATTCGGTTAACGTGGTTTTAGACGGCTTTTAAGCACACAGCGCAATTTCCGAATGTTTTGGGAAGTAGTGCTAACGATCCAAAACCTGTAGCATTAAGTTTGCGCTACTTCGTAGCGGAAACCTAACGCTACGGCTTTTGAGCGTTAAAGTCCCGCTCCTTACCGTTAGCCCGATCTCGCGATGCAATAACTGAAGTAAACGAGATTACGTCAGTTATTGTATCGCGGGATGGGCTAAGGTAAGTTACGGCAGCTGCCTTATTGAATCTTCCTGATGAGCTTAGGCAGTGCAACAGGATGAAGCATGGCTTTAACAACATAAAGAGCCCACAGGTTACATGCTTCAGAGGCACTGACGCCCATCAGTCATCCAAGGTGTTGGTATTCTGTTGCAACCAACATGTTTTCCCCACAGTAAATTCCAAGTAGCATGTTCACCACAACATTTGTATATTACGCCCAGTAAGAAAAATAATATAATGTTGTATATAAAGTTGCTATAAACGTATGTGCTCTTACGACCTCAAACAACGTCAACCTCCTCAACTGTGCACTTCTTTCCCCCACCTTGTCTCTTCCATCTAAGCCTGCTGTAAAAAATACTATACCCACATGTGTACACAGGCAACGCCGGTACAATTGCTAGTAGTAGTATGTAACTGCAGAGAAATTTTTCTGTTCTAGGTTGTGAAAAGAAATATTCATAAACAGTCTGAAAGAAAATAAAGGATACCCATCGACTATTGGGTTTTTTGACTCATATATTAAAAAAATTCTTAAAACAGGCAAGTTTTAGTTTGTCCACGTTTTAAGTACTTCCTTAAATACAGTATCAAAATGGAATATATGAATTTACAGAATGTGATAATGTATTTATGACTAAATCCTTTGGGTGTCCTTAAAAGTACTGCTCAAAAATATATAATCCACTGCGAATATAAATGATACAAAGTGTTTTCGTTGTATATTCTGTATGCAGGAGTAAACATGAATAATAGCATTTTATTGTTCTGATAAATCTCCTAAAAGATCTGTAAAATTAATTATATTAAGCATGCAGTTACAAGTATTAAACGTAGGGAGTTACATCCACTAATAAATTGGAAGATTACAGACAGGTCTGTTTAGTTTCTATAGAAAAGCCACTAATAAAAATTACAGATTACAAAAGTTTTACTAACTTGCAGTGTACAATTCAGTAATCAGTACAGCATATCTGAAATAAGTCTTAATATACGAATAGTAGCAAAGCCAAAAGACATTAGTAAGCACAACCCTATAGTAAATTGGATAGCTGAATGAATTATAACAGCTCTTAGCTGTGTCACACAGCCCATATTCACATCAATGAAACTTTTGTTCATTATTAAATGTAAAGAAAGAAATTAACCTTAAAGTACATTATTAATCTATAAAAAACACCCTCTTACAAGTACCCAGGGTGAAGACCTAAATTTACCCCTGTTACCAAAAGATTGCCTTGCCTTGTACAGTCAAAACCTTGCCTTTCAGACTGTAAAGTGACTCGCCAAGTGAGAGAAAAAAACCAATGTGAGATGACCGATAAGAGATGGACAAAACTCTTGAGCTTCATGCCATTTTCAGATTACACCATCTGGGGAAAGCCAGAAGATCCAAAAACGTTCTAAAAACGGAACGTACTTTCGAGGGTTTGGACTGCATTTTCAAAGGTTTACCGACCGTACGAGTTATTTTCAGAAACCTCAAAATAATCTTGAAAGTTGGCTAACCCCCCAAAAATACATCAAACTTTCCGTCTAATTTGGAGTTTTTAGGTACTTCACAAAGTGAGAAGAGGAAGGTCAGGTAATGTCAATGTAGAGTGTTTTAAAGTCCTTTAACAGGAAAAATCTTATTGGAAAAACACTGACTGGAGATTTAGTACAACTGACTACCTTTGTGCGCAGATTGGCCCCTGTTCTTCTGCAACTTTGTCACCCACTTGTAGGAGACAGTCTCCTCTACAATGCGGCCTGCCTACACTCCCAGACTGTTAGTTATCAATCCTTGACTTAGCAGTGGGTTTTTTTCTGTCCTGAATAAACAAATCACAAAAACTCTGTTGTCTGTAAAATAATAGTGAAACGGCTTGCTGTCTATCCCCCCACTAGCACCGTATATTCCCACTGTTCATCTGGTTTCTTATCTGTCCACCTTCTCAACACTGCCCCCGAAACCTACAGTTGCTTCCCTGCCAGATAAACAGGCCACAGTTGACAATCAAAGGAATAGCTTGGAAAACACTAATCAGATATAAGACCCTAAAAATAAAAGATTCTGTCAGCTTGTCTTGTCAAAGAGAATGTTACAATTGAGGCTTCAATTTTCAACTTTAGGGCGGGTACACTATGGGCAGATTTTTCAGCCCAATCAACCGTATATTTCCATGTATTGGTCAGTTGGGGCAAAAAAAATGTGTGCTGCTTTCGTCCACAGCACGACGATGAATGGAGGAAACGGGTGATCGACATGTTGGTAAATTCTGGCTGATGTTGCGGGTCCCTCAGGGTCACAGGAACATTCATCCATGGCCAATATTGCCACGTGGACAGACTGTTGTTCGTTGAGGGCTCACTCACAGGGAGCGCTCGGAGGGCAAATAGTCTCCTCGTGTGTACCCGACTTAGGCCAGAGTAAAGAAAGACCAAATAGTTGCTTATAAGAAAAGAGGTAGGGAATGCATCAATGGTCCTTTTATTTAACTTTGGAATATTATGTATTGACCCCATGCATATTATATTTTTTGGATAGGGTTTTAATATGTACATTGCTTTTTCCTATGCACAAATGGCATCATATTGCTGATTCCCAACATTGTAACCTCACGCTCCTGTCTTTCAAAACACCCCCTGTCTAACTTTCTTTTCCCGCCATTCCTTGTTGGATGCCCTGCCGCCTGCCTCTACTTTGTCAGATTTACTTAAACTCTATGAAATAATGTTCTATTTGTGATGGGTGTGTTTCATCACAAACAGCTTGAAGTCTTCAACATCCCTGATAAAAATCCTAGGAGAACTCTCTGTTTGTTATTGTTTGTTCTGTAAAGTATCTCTGGGAATAATAAGCAAAATGTTCAAAAGATGCAGAGTGTGGCATTTTATTACATAACAAGCTTACGTACATAAAAGAAAGGTGAGAGGTTATAATCAAAGGTTATATTAATGCAGCCTGGCTCTTGGAAAAATGTATTTTGCTTTAGGTCATTAAAATCAGAAGCATGTTTCAGTCTAGCACAGAACAGATGCCCTTTTCTTTCCCCATAATGACGTATCTAAACAATGTGGTTCTTTATGGTCTAGAATCTGTTTGCTTATTACAGAAAAAGACAGAGAGTTCATATTGACCTATTCCAGCAAATTACAAAACAGAACGCTGGAGTTGTTTGGAAATGTTGAATACATACAGCTAGATACATATTCAACACATTAGCATAGTTTTATAGGTAATTGCACCTCTGTCTCCATTAGGATTTAATTATACTGTAGGAAAAGTTTATATAAATGATTATTTAGGATTACATGCTGTTTCAGTGGCTTGGAAAGTAATAAATGCAACCACAAAAATAATGGATTGTCTGTTTGTAAAACTAATTAAAAATATATTTTAAAAGCGGTGTGCTAATATAGATAATTCATGTTCTACTCTCACTTTTGATGGTCAAACTGATTGATTGCAAAAACTGTCAACTATTCATGCTATTTATTGCTGAGAGGTTGGACTAGATGGACGATTCTTATTCAACCTCAAATACTATACTACTGTACTATACTATACTGTAATTTATATTACTATAAAGTACAGACTGTACATATGCTTATACATACTGTACTGTATATATACTGTACTTGTATGTATTGTACTGTATTATACTATAATAGTCGTATTATACATACATACTGGTACTGTACTAGCTATACTTATTGTAATGTTTATACTATACTGTACTATACTGTATAACTAAACCATACTGTACGATTAAGATATTATACATACTGTACTGTACTATGCTATACTATACATATTGTTACTCTTACTGAACTATGCTATACTTTACTATACGTGTCCTGTACTATACTATACTACTGTACTATACTTACTGCACTGTATTATACTATACTATACTGTACTGAACTCTATTAACTTTATATTCTGTGGTTACAGACCCCAGAACAAATGTGGTCTGTAACCATAACTGTATGAGGACCTGTTTAAACAATGGAGAGAAAATGGAAGGACGCACTCCAAACAGCTGAATGTCAAAATTTATAAGTGACCACCATCAGAAAAATACACAACGTATTGAGAGGTAGAGTGTGTCCCCCTTCCTTGGATGATGTGGGCACACTCTACCCCCCGAAACATTGTGTATTTCTGATGTGTGTCACTATACATTTTGACATTCACTTTTGGAGTGCGACCCTCAATTTTCTTTCATTGGATATTGTGCTTGTGAAGGTCTCATTCATCCAGGTCATGGTATATCTGTTGTTCAATTAGATCAACGGACTGAAGTTTAGTATTGAAGATGTTTGCGCGTCACCGATGGCTTTCTCAATTCAGAAGTTCATCTCTTCTGAATGAGAAAGCCAGTCGGATGACTAGCGAAACATCTTCAAGAACTAAACAAAATCCAGTTGATCTAATTGAATACAAGGTACATGGATATTGTGTACCCCAGTGGGGGGGCTACCTTAAGCAGTCAGCACCCACAATTGGCTTAAGTGCATTGTACTTTGTTGTTATGGTAGAAACATGTTTAAATCACCCTTTCTTGAATAAAAAAATTGGTTTCCTGGAGACAAATGAAACCAGGGGTTATTTTAGTGACAAAGTCGGTTTGTAGCAAATTTAAATTTTTGACTGAAAAACCTCTAATTTTTCTATGTGTGGCCCATGTACAGCTCTTTATCATTATGTTTTCAGCAATGTTATGTGTTCCCATGAATTCTAGCTTCCTATAATTTATACAAATTTTAATTTAGCTTTTTACAGATTTCTTATGTTTTGCCAATAAAAGTTATGCCAGAATTTTAAAGGTCACCCTTCTCTACAAACAACATTTTTCACTTTCTTAGATAAAAAACCCCAACGACTTGGACCCTGTCCATAGGGTGGTTCAACATCAAGCAAAAAATTATCTTGACAACCTTTTAAAATGGTAAACCCATTTGATCTGCAGCACCTCTTGGCTCTAACATACTCTCCTTTCTTTTCCATTTGTTTTTCTGGAGAGAAGTCTTCTTATCTTCTTATCTATGGCTGGCTCCCACTTAATGTGGCATTTAGCAGCTGTCAGTAGCATTTTCTGTTTCATGTTTGCCTGAAACTCACCTAGATTATTAGCTCCTTTAAAGCAGGATCCTAGTTCCTGGGTTTAAGGCACAGCACTTTTAGCAAATATCTACACTTTGTGTTATACATCTGATATGTGTTATTGCCTATTTATAAAATATTGTTTTATTATGTATTTAATTCCTTGCATGTCCCTTGTTAGTAACCGTAAATGGATAAAATGTACAGTGTTACATACAAGTAACTAAAAATATAATACAGCTTGAATTCATTCTTAAAAGCTTGTCTGGAAATATGGTAAAGGTCATATAAAAACCAAAGGCAATTTCTCCTGAAAAATAGTTAAACAAACAATGCAGGGCATATAAAGCTGGGTACACACAGTCACGAAAATGGCCGATAATGTTATCAGCGGTTTATCAGACTGTGTGTAATGCATTTCTGGCGATCACGAGGCCATCGAAGGTCCCATCGGCCTTGTGGTCATCGGAAAAGACCGAAAACGTCCTCGTTCACGGGCATCTCCTTCTAAGTGTACTAAAGGAAGATAGGAGTCGTGGCGGTCGTGGAAAAATTGCAGTCCCATTGTTCTTCCTATGGTGTGTTAGGGGAGGAATACAGGACTGTGGTGTATCCTGATCTTTGAAAAATGGCAGAACAGGATCAGATCCTTGCAGCTTTAAAGAGGGTTTTGCAGAAATTCTGTGCTGAGGATTTAGAAAAAAAAGTAAAGTATAAGCCTCGTACACATTTTGCGATGTTCACCCGAGAGCCGACTCCTGAGCCTGATGTACAACTGCGACGTGGGTGTACGTCGGGCTCAGGGGTGGTTGGGGGTCGGCGCGGGTGCACATCGCAGGTGTGTATGAGGCTTAAAGGAGTCACAGATAACATTGTCCCAATAGACAAAGCACATTCAAAATATAAAACAGGCTGCATCTCACATCTACCTTTGCTGTGGCTGGGGTGTTGATATGTAAAACTAACCTGTGGGTACTAGGGTCAGCTCCCATAATCCACCCTTGTTTTGGAGGAAGTCTAAAGTGTGCAGTCTACTTCACATGTTTCACAGAGAAATTGAGACAGCGACAGTCCAGAAACAAACATTTAGAGAAAGCTATAGCTGCTATATATAAAGAAAAGCAGGCAGACAAACATAGATATGGATAGGCAGATAAACATACTCATATGAAGATAGATAGATAGATAGATAGATAGATAGATAGATAGATAGATAGATAGATAGATAGATAGACAGACAGACAGGCAGGAGGCAGACAACATACAGATTCAGAGAGATGTAGACAGGCAGAAAGGGATGGGTTGTAGAAAAACAAACAGTATTCCGAAAAAAAAAGTCCGAAGAGAAAAGAGAAGACAGACAAACTTGACACTGTACATTGGTGCATTTATAGGATGCATATTAGGAAATTAAAGACAATGGTTAAGTAAACTGAGAATGCCATGATGCTGGTACAGCAAATGGTGGTATCATGAGACTGGCCACAAAACAGGATGTCATGGTCTGATACAGCAAACAGAAATGTCATTAGACTGGTACAGCAACAGGGATTGGCTTTTGCACTGGTACATCAAACAGGAAATGTCATGAAACTGGTAGAGCAAGTGGGGAATGTTATGGGACTGATACAGCAAACTAGGAATTCATGATACTGCTAGAGCAAACTAGCATATTTTCTTAATTTTAAAAAATATGTCTTAATTTTGGGGGGAAAACAAAAGTCTTAATTGATGCTTTTTGGCGAACTACAGTACCCATGTACCAAGTTAAAAAACAAACATGTCACTGATTTTAAACAAACTGTTTTGTTCTGCCAGCGGTTCACCGAAAACTTATAACATTCTGAAAATTGATTCGAAATGAAGCAAAATGTTTGATTTTTAAACCGTAAATCTCACATTTCAACTTCCTTTTTTTATCTTTCAGTGTGATTTCGGTCTTGGTTTTCAATTTTTGGCCACAATTTACAATACTACAGGGAGATGTAGTAAAAGTTCTTATCATTTAAAATGGTGTTATTTCCCCCTGACCAATCAGATGTTATTTACCATTTGAAAGCTAACATCTGGTGGGGAAATTGCACCATTTTTTAACAATAAGAACTTTATTACAAATCCCTGATAGATTTTTGAATTTTCTATGAATTCAACTTTTGAAATTTCTGAAAATATTGTTGGATTCATGGATTTTCTAAACCTACAGTTTCAGAAACGAACCAGTTGTTTTTGAAAACCATGACTCATCTCTACATATGAGTGGGTTGCAGTAGGTTATTTGATAAGCATTATGTGTAGGTTACATATTATTAGATATTAACTTTAGTTCCCTAATTAATATTAGGTACAGACTTTTGTTTAGCTGCATACATACATACATTAATACATAAACATAGCAATAGTACTTCCTCAGGGTAATGAGAGTCTGCTAACTGTCAAATAATCTGTAATTTTAAACCCATAAAAAAGCTGCGGCTATGGATTGTGCAAAGGTCAATCAAGAAAAAAGTAGAGATAAAAACCAATCACTCAAAACATCAGCAAAACTATATGTGTTAAATATTTCTATCAATTCCAATCAATCACCACAAAAATATTTTTATTTAGCATTTACTGAGCAGCCAGAAACATTTCACACATCACAGAAGAGTTTTTGCCCATCTTTTTGACCAAGAAGTGGATTCTATTTGTTAGGGGTTGCCCAAAGCCAACGGTGGTTTAATTCTTCCCCTTTATTGATAGTTTTATTTGAATTTGATTCAGCATTAAATCCTTTAGTGATAGTAGCCTCATTTAGTAGTATAGAGACATGTCTACAGGGAGGTCAAGTATTTGGAATGAAAAAAGAGAGAATCCTGATATCAAAAAAAGATGTATCCTGTAGAAACAGGGAATAGATTTTGAGTCTAGTCAAAAAGTTGATTTGTTCAGAAACGAGAGAGACGCTAAAGAAAAAAATTGCTGTCCTACGTAGTAAAATAGTGATACAATTCATTTAGCAACCTAATATAATAACATTTCAGTAGTTAGAAGGATGTCTTGTGAAGGTAAAATTGTACAAGCCAGGAACCATGCAAGTGTTCATGTTTTGTTTTTAAATATATATATTTCTGGACAGATTAACCAACCTTTAACAGGCTTTTGCAAATTGTACAATGGTTTCTGCATAACCAACACGGAACTAGAGATCACCTGGCTCTATAGTATTCAAACCACATGCACCTGTGGTTCTGTGTCAAAACTTCTTATTCCACTGTTAATATTTCATCAGTTGAAACTAAGTGACAATCACAACAAAACTTACTAGAGAACTGTTGAGCATTTCTTTTTGCTGACAATTGGAATTGATCTATGCACAGCAACCAGTTCCAGTAGAGGGTTAAGAGTACATCAAACTAAAAACACTATATAACATAACGTAGATTAAACAAAAAGGCAAAAACTGTATGAAGATTTACTGTTCTACCTCTTCAGAATGCCTTGTTGTAAGAGAATTTTCCTGATTCTTGTGTAATAATAATGATGATTCAGTTTGATCTTCTTGTTAAGATTGCAGCCAAATGCAACACAGGCAAATAAATCGAAGATGAAAAGGTTCCTAAAGCAAATGGATTCATTCTTTTATAGACAAATGACACTATAACCCCTGAAGTTATAGTTTATGATGGAGTGAATTACTGTAACAGTAAAAGTCTAACGAGTTTATCATGCATTTTACATATCAAGGAAAGGAAGCTTTCTGTTATGAGGGGAAACCCTATGGGATAAATAACGTGTGACACAGATCATTATCACAACATCATAGGAAAAGGTTAGTGCAGCTTCTGTATCTCTGGTCACCACTTAAAACGCTTTGGTGTGTGACTAAAAGTAATTAAAAGCTGAAAAGAAGTGCATCTTGAGTACAAAGAAGAGAGGTTATATCATTTGCTTTTTATAAATGTGTAAAAAAGATAATTATTACTGTACATTCTCCAGATTCATTTAAATGACATTGATGATTCATAATCAAATATTTCAGAAAGCTTTACAGGCTATAAAAGAAACAACCCTAGCATGTAGGAGACACTTTTACTGGTATTACTTTAAGGATTTGTACAGCCAGATGTAAAGTCTTGTGCTAAAAATAGTGTAAACTCGATGTTAAACCGCGAACGCTGGATACGCAGGTGTAACCCGTGCATCCGCCGCTAATATGGAGTTGCGCTAAGCCTGTTATGCTAAGCAAATCGGTTAGCATGACTTTAACGCCATATAACTGCCCAGTGGCTCTGGGTGAATGTGCCTAAAGTCTATGCTACAGGATGGAATTTCTGATGCCATAAATGTAATGCTACAAAATAGCAGGGAGGAATGTATTATGTTACCATTGCTAAACTGAGATTTGTGAGATTTATGGTCAAGTGAATATAAACAGATGGTTATATAAGTGTTCTCTCTCTTAGGATAGCAGAATTACAGTAGCTATTGAACTGAAAGACAAATTAGCATTTGTTAAAGAGAGGCAGGAAGTGAAGAGGAAAGGGAATTGATACATGTCAATCAACATAGACTTTTGGAAGAGAAATTAGTGTGCATAAGACTTTTAGTGTAACTGTTATTAATATACAATGCACTGCCATAATAATATACACTGACAACATTATTTGCTAGTGATCATGATTTCTTGTAAAATAGAACTTCTGAATCCTGACATGATAATGCAAAAATAAAAGATCTTATAAAATGAAACACAACCTTGAAAATGAAGACTACTGAAATATCCTCAATGTTGTGATTTTGCGCAAACATACCCATCTATTTTCAACATTAACTTCTGTTTCAACAACACATAGGGCCATTATAAAAGAGCGAAAAGTAGCGAAATGTTTTCGCATTCGCTTTCGCATGGGTTTTCCCAAAAGAACAGTTAACACTATTATAAAGTAGCGTTAACGAATGGCGAAACCGTTCGTGTAATTTTATGCGGTAATTTAGGAAAAGGGAGCAAAGGCATAACGCGATTTATAAAAGAGCGAAATGTGGTTTTTGCGTTAAAAAGAGCGAAAGATTAGCGCGACCCTGAAGGTGGTGAAAAGTCATTGTTTGAGCGAAAAGGCATTCTAATGGGTAATATGCCTTGAAAAGCGAACGCACATTAGAAAGGCGAACCCACATTAGAAAGGCAAACGCACATATAATGGAATATGCCTTGGAAAAGCAACAGCATTAGAAAGGCGAACGCACATTAGAAAGGCGAATGCACATTATACTGGAATATGCTTGGAAAAGCGAACAGACATTAGAAAGGCGAACGCACATTAGAAAGGCGAACGCACATTTAAGGAATAGCCTTGGAAAAGCGAACGCGCATTAGAAAGGCGAATGTGCAGTGCAAAGAAAATTGTTTCCAATTGAGAAATTCTAAGAAGTGACTAAATAAGACATGGCTGACTTCTTGGTAAATGTGAGGTGGCCATTTTGAACTTGACATCTTTTCTAGTGGGCTTTCTGGTTTCGAATGGTTTTCGCAATGCAGTCTTCTTAGATGCGTTAAGTTTTCGCTGCGATCTTTTCGCTCTTTTACGCGCACGTTCGCCTTTTTCAGCCGCGAATTGCCCCAAATGGCGCTATTTTCGCTGCGATGTGCTGCGCTAATTATTGGCGAAAAAGACAATCTTTATAAAATATGCCCCATAGTGATGGACACAAAACCGAACTCGAATCCGAATTCGACGAACTCAAACTATTCGAACTAGTTTTTTGGACTCGCGGCTGTATTTTCGATATTATTGAAAAATCACTATATTGAATTTACACAACCATTCACTAACCCTAGAATGTATCGTTCGCTAAACCTCGAAAGTATCCTTCATTTTCGTTAACCCTCGAATTTATAGCTTGTTTTGGCTAACCCTAGAATGTATCGTTCGCTATAAATTTATGTGTAATGGTTACCTGTATGAAGACAGGAGAAGATGGGATTAACGAGGAGTCGTCACCACAGGAACAGCGAGCAGACAGGAACAGATTCACAAATATGGAGTAAGGAATGAAGTCCAATAATAGTAGAATAATCCAGGCACAAAGTTCATAGGCAAGGTCAACTGGAAAGCAGGAAAGGCAAATCAGGAATGGAAAACTAGGGTACAAACTGATGCAGGGAACCCAGCATAGCTCAATAGGCAAGCATGCTATTTTGGGCATTGGGAGGCAGTTTCTGGCCCTTTTGGATGTTTGCACCAGTGGGCGCTCTTCCGTGATGTCACGTGCGTCGCACGATGCAACGTTGACATTCCTGAAGTCAAGCAACATGGTGCGCTGAAGTCGGCGCGATGAGACCCTGGGCGCCGTCATGTTGGACGGACCGTAGCACTGGGTAAGGTAAGTATGCTTCCTTACAGTAATAGGAATAGGAAGAGGACTGAGGAAAAGAAAAATTGTTAGAAGTCACAGGCTTTAGTAAGGATACATGGAACACATTAGGAATCTTCATCTCACATGGAATCTTCATATCAGAGGAAGTGATAATCGAAAGTCAATAGGGCTATTACTTCCATGATGGGAAAAAGACCAATGAATTTAGGACCAAATATGTGGAGATGGAGTTTGAGTTTATGTTTTTGGTGGAGAGCCATACTTTATCCCCATTGAGTAAAGGAGAGAGAAGGTCTGCGTAGTTTTGTATCAAGGGTTTTTTTCCAAATGTAATTTGGTTATAGCACTCCAGATTGCGGACATGTGTGCTGCATGGTCATCGGCTACTGGGACATCAGTAGAAGAAATCTTGGGGAAGGCTAAGGGATGTTGTCCATACACAGTCAGGAAGGGTGATCTACCTGTAGAAGAATGAGTGACATTATTATGGGCGAATTCCGCCCATGGTAAAGGTCCGACCAGTCATCTAGGCTTAGGGAAATGTGACACCGAAGGAATCGTTCAAGTGCCTGATTAAGTCGTTCTGCGCTACATTGGATGAGGGAGGTAGGCAGAAGAGAATTGTAGAGAGATCCCTAGAGGACTCTCCAAAACTTTGCAACAAATTGAGTCTCAGCAGGCAGACCATGGAGACAAAAAATGTGGAAGATGAAGAATTGGGCAAGTTCAGGAGCTGAAGGGAACTTAGGAACCAAATGACGGTATTTCCTCTAGACGGGGGAAGTTCACCAATAAAATCTATAGCAAGATGAGTCCAGGGTGAGAAGGTGATCAGACATAGAGTGAGTGATCAGACTTAGAAGTTGCACAGGCTACACAGGCGGATACAAATTACGTCCTTTTGTATGGAAGGCCACTAAACCAGACAGTTAAGGAGTTGTAAAGTTTTGAGGACTCCAGGATGACCGGCCTGTTTAAAGCGTTGGAGAATAGTTAACCTGTGTTCAGGAGGATATATCTAATAACAATAGGGGTATTGGTAGGTGCAGAGGTCTGACAGGCCAGAAGCTGAGGAGTAAGCAATTATCTTGGAAGAGGGGATGATGGTTCATCCTGGTCAGAGGAGATTTCAGAGGAAAACTTCTGGAAAGGGCATGAGCCTCTTTTTCTGGTACCAAGGCGGTAAGTCACAATTAAGTTAAAATAGATGGAGGGAACCTTCCAAGAAATGTCTCCATTCTTCAAGGGCCAGTTTGATAGCTAGCTATCATGGTTTCCAACATCGTAATTTTGTTCTGAGGCTGAGATTTTTGGGAAAAATATGACAGGGGTGAAGTTTGCCATCAATTTCGTATCGTTAACATAGAATTTGCCCAGCTCCAATATTGGAGGCATCCAATTCAAGAAAAAAAAAAGATGCTTTTTAGAGAGTTAAAAGCATCAATGCCTGAGGAGTCCAGGAGTTAGGTTTACCCCTTTTTGATTAGGGCAAGAATAGGAGAGATACGAGAGGAGAATCCCCTAATGAATTGCCGTAATAGCTTGCAAAGCCAACAAATCTTTGAATAGCTTTGGTATGGTAGGTATGGGCCAATCTTTGATGGCAGAAATCTTGATTGGGTCCATCTCAAAAAAAGAATAAAAAAATTTTAAAAACAGCTGGTGCATTAGAGAGACCAAAGGGCTTGGAAAAAATACAGGCATTTTTCAGTGTGTCAAATAGTTCCGCAATCAGAGGGAGAGGATAATGGTTTTTGATGTTATCTTTTGATTGTAATCGATGCAGGGCGAAGGACAATAGAAACCCAGTTGAAGGTTGTCCTGGATGTTCTTTTTATAGACTTCTGAATGAGAAAGAGGATAGGTACGACCACAGTGGTGGAATGGTACCTGGGAGAAATTCAATAGGCGATTGCAGAAGACATCTGCAAATTGTTGGTACTAAGGTGGCAAAGATTCTAAGTTCATAGAACAAACACGAATGGAGTAGGAAGTAGAGATACACTTGTTCTGACAGGTAGGACTCCAATGTGATATTACTGTTGGTATACCAGTCTATGTGGGGCTGTGAAGACCAAAGCAGGAAAGACCAAAACAAGGGGTGTAGAAGGGCCACTCTCAAAGACAATTAGACTTGTGGTCAGAGAATAACTTTAGAGGAAGGAAGGGGTGGTGCTAGGAGTCAAGACTTAGCCCAGCGACATGCCATAGTTCATTGCGTTTTTATTTCGTGCTTGCCGTTCCTTCAACCCTTCGGGCAGTCTGGACGCCTTGAATCTGCAGGGCACGTTGGACCACTATCTTTTCCGCCAAGACGAGGTCCCACCCACACCCAACTCGCCCTATCTAGGCCTTAGTGCGCACCCCGCCCGTTCTTACCTGTGTCTTGTTTACCTTCAAGAGAGCAACATCTCTTGAAGCCCAAGGGCCCCCCCTTACACCTCCACAGATAGTGCACCCCCCCCAATAACCCACGTACTCGTGCATCTCCGTAGTCTTTTGATTGAGACAAGTTTTGGGTCTACACATGTTGCATTCACGGTTCCCACAGCCCCCCCCCCCGGGACCCTTTCCGGGCAATCCTGTATTAGAATTGCACTAGGAGGCCCCCCTGAGCCGGGAGGGGGATTAAAGGTCTGTGAGCCAAGGGTGGAATTCTCCTACGGCGCGTGCTTTCTCGGGAAAGCGTTCGTTAAGAGCGCGAGTAATCATCTAGTTTGGTAGGTAAAGTCTCAGGTATGGTGGCGCACAGAGGACATTGTGGACCGACAGGAGTTATAAATTATTTGGTTACTTTCGCGGCCCCGTCCCCCTCGCGCTACCCCCCCCCTCTAAAAATATTTTTCGGGTAATTTATATTCGAATTGGCTTCCACCTGTAACCACCCTCCGTTAAGCTCAGCCTTGAGACGAAAACACACCCCACAACTCGGGCTCTGTCGTGGTTCATTATTATGGGCGAATTCCGCCCATGGTAAAAGGTCCGACCAGTCATCTAGGCTTAGGGAAATGTGACACCGAAGGAATCGTTCAAGTGCCTGATTAAGTCGTTCTGCTGCTACATTGGAATGAGGGAGGTAGGCAGAAGAGAATTGTAGAGAGATCCCTAGAGGACTCTCCAAAACTTTGCAACAAATTGAGTCTCAGCAGGCAGACCATGGAGACAAAAAAATGTGGAAGATGAAGAATTGGGCAAGTTCAGGAGCTGAAGGGAACTTAGGAACCCAAATGACGGTATTTCCTCTAGACGGGGGAAGTTCACCAATAAAATCTATAGCAAGATGAGTCCATGGGTGAGAAGGTGATCAGACATAGAGTGAGTGATCAGACTTAGAAGTTGCACAGGCTACACAGGCGGATACAAATTACGTCCTTTTGTATGGAAGGCCACTAAACCAGACAGTTAAGGAGTTGTAAAGTTTTGAGGACTCCAGGATGACCGGCCTGTTTAAAGCTGTTGGAGAATAGTTAACCTGTGTTCAGGAGGTATATATATCATAACAATAGGGGTATTGGTAGGTGCAGAGGTCTGACAGGCCAGAAGCTGAGGAGTAAGCAATTATCTTGGAAGAGGGGATGATGCGTTCATCCTGGTCAGAGGAGATTTCAGAGGAAAACTTCTGGAAAGGGCATGAGCCTTCTTTTTTCTGGTACCAAGGCGGTAAGTCACAATTAAGTTAAAACTAGATGGAGGGAACCTTCCAAGAAATGTCTCCATTCTTCAAGGGCCAGTTTGATAGCTAGTAGCTCATGGTTTCCAACATCGTAATTTTGTTCTGAGTGAGATTTTTGGGGGAAAAATATGCACAGGGGTGAAGTTTGCCATCAATTCGTATCGTTAACATAGAATTTGCCCAGCTCCTATTGGAGGCATCCCATTCAAGAAAAAAACAGATTTTAGAGAGTTAAAAGCATCCAATGCCTGAGGAGTCCAGGAGTTAGGTTTACCCCCTTTTTGATTAGGGCAAGAATAGGAGAGATACGAGAGGAGAATCCCCTAATGAATTGCCTGTAATAGCTTGCAAAGCCAACAAATCTTTGAATAGCTTTGGTATTGGTAGGTATGGGCCAATCTTTGATGGCAGAAATCTTGATTGGGTCCATCTCAAAAAAAGAATTAAAAAATTCTTAAAAAACAGCTGGTGCATTAGAGAGACCAAAGGGCTTGGAAAAAATACAGGCATTTTTCAGTTGGTCAAATAGTTCCGCAATCAGAGGGAGAGGATAATGGTTTTTGATGGTTATCTTTGATGTAATCGATGCAAGGGCGAAGGACAATAGAAACCCAGTTGAAGGTTGTCCTGGATGTATTCTTTTCATAGACTTTCTGAATGAGAAAGAGGATAGGTACGACCACATGGTGGAATGGTACCTGGGAGAAATTCAATAGGCGATTGCAGAAGACATCTGCAAATTGTTGGTACTAAGGTGGCAAAGATTCTAAGTTCATAGAACAAACACGAATGGAGTAGGAAGTAGAGATACACTTGTTCTGACAGGTAGGACTCCAATGTGATATACTGTTGGTATACCAGTCTATGTGGGGGCTGTGAAGACAAAGCCAGGAAAGACCAAGAACAAGGGGTGTAGAAGGGCCAACTCTCAAAGACATTAGACTTGTGGTCAGAGAAATAACTTTAGAGGAAAGTGGTCTGTTGGTGCTTCGGAGTCAAGGAATGCCAATAGTTCAAGGTTTTTGGTGGGTTTAATTTGGAGTTGGAGTTGAATCCTGCAGGGTGATGTTGGAAATTCCGCCCAGATGAGTCACTCCAATGCTATCTAGGCTTTGGAGTTTCCCTGTTTAAGAGAGCAATTCTTGGAGAATTGGCCCCTTCCTCCACAGTAGAGAAATAACCCCGCTGTGCATCTCCGTAGTTTTTCTTCTTTAGACATGTGTGGTCTACCAATTTGCATAGGTTCTACAGCCGGGAGTGAATTAGAAGAAGGAGGTTGAGGAAGGGGATTAAAGCGTGGAGCCAAGGGTGGAATTCTCCTACTGCGTTCTTTCTCGGAAAGTCGTTCTCTAAGGCGAGTATCATCTAGGTTGGTAGGTAAATCTCCTGATGTTGGCGCAACGAGACCTTGGGCACCGCCATGCTTCCTAACATTATGGTTCTATTTTCGGTAACCCTCAAAAATATTTTTCGGTAATCCTCGAATTGGCTGCTTGAGCAAAACCAACAATTGCCTGCTCGTGTTTAAAAAAGTTTTGGTGACATGTTCCCCAGACCATTTCCCAGGTGCCACAGCCATTTACAGTAAGTTACCATTGTTAGTTTAGCTGTAAATCATCCGAACTGTTTGAACTATCACTATAACGGGTCCGAATTCGAACTTTTAAACTTTCAAACTTTTACTGAAGTTCGAAAGTTCGAAAACGGACGGAACTTTATGAAGTTCAGCCATCTGTACCAACACATTGTTGTAATTTCAAGACATGGAGGACAATATTTAAGGCTACATTCATGCTATGCATTTTTTTAATGCAGTGCAACAATTCACCGATTTAGTGCAATGTTCCAGTGCATTAATGCATAGCGGCAGCTATTATTTTCTATGGCACTGCTGTGTGCTAAAACACGCAACGCGCAGTATCGCAGCACATAGGTGTGAGCAGTGCCATTTACTCCTATGAGCAGAGCGATATGGTGCGATGTAGATGGTATTCTGATCAATACTGTAAGCTCATTAATGATAAATAAACCGCAGACATGCTCGCAAGAAAGAGACACATTTAAATGTAACTTTGCTTTCTAAAACACTGCTTCTTCCTAAATTGCCTTTAAAAAACCTTTGTAGTACTTGACTCCACTTCTTTGCTGTGATCTGTTCCTGTGCATTCAATAGCAATTATCTAGAAGGTGCTTTTAGACTGTATAATGTAATGATAGATCTGCAAGTATTTTAAAGAACTAGCGCATACTGTACCATTCATAACAGGGAAAACAACCTAATTAGTGCCAGAGAGCCCAGGAAACTATTGCAGAGGGAAGTCCCCGTGTTAGCAATTAAGCTCTTATAGATAATGAAGACATCCAGCAGCTACCAACTCTGCATAGACTTTAACTTTTCTGTGGTTACTGCTTAAACAAGAAATTATTTTACATTTCTATTTTCTGTCACATGCTATTTATGGCTGCAAGCAGACATAAATTAAACTATTCATTTAAACGTTATGTCCACCAACCCCCACTCCCTACCCCCTGATGTTAAAGTTCCTTTTATAAAAAAAGAGCACACTCCTCCCTTTTAAGTGACTGCAGAATCATGATTGTAGCTCCAATCTATGCAAGCTTACAGCACAGCCTTGTAATATGTATATTTCAGAAGTGTTTAGGCTCAAATTTTTACAAGCTCCACAAGAGGAATGAAAACTCTGAAGTTAGGAGAAAGACATGAAAAAATGGTGTTCAAGTCCGTTAAGCATTATTCATTTTTTTCAGAGAAATTACAGTGAGATTTTCTGCAACTATTATTATACTTATACTTCTTATTATACGTTAGCATTTCAGCGATTTTAAAACAGCACACTATTGGTTTAACTTTGAATAATTCAAATGTCAGTCCCTTTCATGTTATTATTGTTGCCAAATGTTTTAAACCTTTCCAGAATGAATGCACAGCTAGAAATATGACTATCATCATTTCCTATACAAAATAGTCTGTGATACCCTGGAGGCAAATGCTTTGTCCTCTAACGTGAACAATCGGGCAATTTTTAACAAATGACAATGCAAGAGTTTGGCTGAATACAACAAAATATTCTTATAAAATGATACAAGAGAAAGACTTCAATACTATTATCAACGCCCGATTCACAATAATCAATGATAATTTAAGCAGAAATTCTTTTCTGTACCATAAATTTAACATCTTCATTTGAAAGAGATTGTAAGCAAGGAAGTGGTGTGTTATGGTTTTAAATGATGATGCACGCACCCACTGGTGTTTTTTTTGATTCTGCTAATGGGTTCATGGAACAGACCTTAATTCTGACCATAGACCCTGGCTTTGTTGAAATTAAGGAATCAAATACTGGTTTCACTGGTTAAAGAGTAACTGTGTAGTGATTGACACAAAACCGAACTCGAACTCGAGTTTGGGCCGAACTTTATGAGTTTGGACGAACTCGAGCTAATTGAACTAGTTTGGGTTCAAACTTGTTTGTTTTTTTTCGAACTCGCCGCTGTATTTTCGATAATTATCGTAAATTTAATAATTATCAACTTTACAGGCCATTCACTATGCCTAAAATGTATTGTTTGCTAACCATCTAATGTATCGTTCGTTTTCGTCAACCCGCGAATGTATGGTTTGTTTTTGTTAACCCTAGAATGTAAAGTTCGGTAACCCTTGAATGTAATGTTCGTTTTCGCTGACCCTCGAATACATTGTTCGTTTTCGGTAACCCTCAAATGTATGCTTGTGAAGGTTCTCATTCATCCAGGTCATGGTATATCTGTTTGTAATTTCAAATTAAAATCAAACGGGAACTGTGAAATGTAGTTCTTGAAGACGTTTCGCTAGTCATCCGACTGGCTTTCTCAATTCAGAATGACTTGTACAAGAATCTGTGGCAATTATGTACCCTGGAAAATCCCAATAAGCATATCACAGCCAGGTGTTAAGGGTGTGATTAGATAGTGGCTAAGAGGTGTTATAGGAACGCCCAGAGTAAGGTGTTAAAACAGCATTGTACATGGCAGACAGTTGGTGTCGAACCCCCCCACCTCTATTTAGGCTTGGTTTCTTTATTTTCACATAAATGGCCTCCTTAACACCTCTCTTGAACCAGTCACGTTCCTTCGCCAGTATGTTAACATTACAATCTTCAAAGGTATGTCCTTTATCCTTAAGATGCAGATACACGGCTGAGTCCTGACCCGAGGAATTGGCTCTTCTGTGCTGGGCCATACGTTGATGCAGTTGCTGTTTGGTCTCCCCCACATACAAATCAGAGCATTCTTCACTGCACTGCACCGCATATATGATGTCGCTTTTCTTGTGTTTTGGTATTGGGTCTTTTGGATGTACCAATTGCTGCCTCAGTGTGTTGTTCGGTTTAAAGCAGACAGGGATACGATGTTTTTGAAAATTCTTCTAATTTCTCGGAGACCCTGCTACATATGGGATGACCATGTTCTTCCTCCTGTCTTGCTTTCCCCTTCACTGTTGGTATTTGTGTTCTTTTCTTTCCTTCTACTTCTTTTGACAAAGGCCCAGTCTGGATATCCACAAGTTTTAAGGGCTCCTCTGAGATGTTTCATTTTTCTTAGCCTTCGCCTCTGTGCTAGTGGGGATGTTCTCGGCTCTGTTGTGCAGGGTTCTGATGACACCAGCTGTGTGATCAAAGGGTGGTGGGAGTCAAACATCAAATACTGATCTGTGTGTGTTGGTTCTGTAAACCTCTACTTCCAGTTTACCATTTTCCTTAACTTCTACCAAGCAGTCCAAGAAAGCCAGTTTGTTGTTTGTACCTCTTCTCTTGTGAATTTATGTTTTGGTCCACCGCATTAATGTGTTCTGTGAAAGCTTGTACTTCTTCTGGTGGATTTTAACCCAGGTGTCATCAACATATCTGAACCAGTGGCTGGGTGCTATGCCCTTAAAGGTATTAAGCGCTGTGTTTCTACCTCCACTGTAAAGGTTGCCACAATAGGTGAAAACTGGAGATCCCATAGCACATCCATGTTTTTGCTTATGAACTTATCCCTGTATTTGAAATAGGTGGTATTCAGGCACAAGTCCAACAAGGAACACACCTGTTCTGGGTTGAGATCAGTTCTGCTGGTAAGAGTGCTGTCTTGGCCCAGCCGTTTCTCACCATGTCAACAGCCTCCTTGTGGGTATACAAGGAAGAGAGATGTCACATCATAGGACACCATAGTTTCTTCTACACCGAGTACTATATCTTCAATCTTGTTGGTGAAATCCTGAGAGTTCTGGATGTGAAGCTTAGAACTTCCCACCAAAGGTCCTAAGATGTTAGCTAGATATTTTGCTACCTTGTATGTTACAGAGTTGATGCTGCTGACTATAGGTCTTAGTGGGGCCCCTTCCTTATGTGTCTTTGGGAGTCCATATATGCATGGATGTGCCTCACCAGGGTAGAAGCGATGATACATTGCTCGGTCAATGGCTTTATCCTTTTGAAGCTGTTGTAGTAAGTCTATGACTCTTTTCTTGTAACGGCTGGTGGGATCCCTTGTTAAAGCCTCATATGTGTTGTTATCGGCCAGGAGCATGGTCACCTTATCATGGTAGTCTGAGGTGTTGAGTACCACTGTGCGTCTTCCTTTATCTGCCGGTAGAATGGTGATACTGGCATCTTTCTTGAGGGATGTTAAGGCTCTTCTTTCCTGTGTAGTCAGGTTAGATGAAGGAGTTTTAGCACTGGCTAAGGCTGCAGATACCTTAAGGCGAAGTTGTTCTGCCTCACTCTGTGATACCTTATTACTGTGGATAGAGGCTTCTGTGGCTGCTATAATATCCACCACAAGGATGGCTTTAGGGGTGATGGCAAAATTCAAGCCCTTACCAAGGACTTCCATTTCCAAGATGTCCCTTTTGTATATGGGATTCCAAAACTGCACCGCATATTCCAAATGTGGCCTTACCAGTGCCTTGTAAAGAGGGAGAATAATATTTTTCTCTCTTCATTCCATTCCCCTCTTTATACAAGACAATATCTTGCTAGCTCTAGCTGTTGCTACCTGGCATTGTTTGCTACAGCTAAGTCTGTTATCTACCAGAACCCCCAAATCTTTTTCCATTTCAGATTTAAACAGGTTTTGGTGATAGTGACATGTTCCTCAGGCCATTTCCCAGGTGCCACAGCCATTTACAGTAAGTTACCATTCTTAGTTTATCTGTAAAACATCCAAACTTTTTGAACTATCACTCCCCATTGACTTTAATGGGTCCGTTTTCGAACTTTCAAACTTTTTCCGAAGTTCAAAAATTCGAAAACAGACCCAATTTTATGAAGTTCGGCCATCTCTAGAACTATGGTCTTCAATTCTTCCATACAAGTTAGAGTTATATAAAAAGCCTTTGAATTGTACCTTCAAATCGAACCCTAAATCACGAGATTGATGTCAAAACCTGGTTTTACTGGTTTTACCTGATTTTAGGAAAGGTTTATTGACAGTAAGAACAGTGAAACTGTGGAACTGTCTACCAGCAGATGCGGTTATGGCAAGTTCACTGATTAGCTTTAAAGTGGCCTAGATAAGTTTCTAAAACTAAAAAATATTCAGGGAGAGTCAATAAAAGCTCTTATTGTTAAAAATGGTGCTAATTTTGCCCTAACCAATCAGATCTTATTTAACATTTGAAAGCTATACGCAAAAGTTCTCTTATAAATCAGATTTCTACCCCAATAATACCGACTATCTACCTCGATTGTGCAAGTCAGAAAGAAACCTAGAACATTTAAACCACTTGGTATAGCCATGACTTACAGAATGGAGGAAGAAGGATGGTAGACTTTTATGTTTGGGGTGGAGATTCCCTTTGAGTAAAACCCCTATCACAGTTACATTATAGTAAAATTGTAGTTATATAGGACAGTAAGTCATGGTTTTATGTCAGCACACTTTATGAAAAAAGGCACTGGCCTCACTTTTAATAGAAAGGTTTGCTTCTTTCCACGGTAATACAGTGATTGGAGTCAAGGACAGTTTTTGCCACAGGACAATTAAAATACAATGTCTTATCTCTTATACAAGATTTAACTGCAGGCAAAGTCAAAGTAATTCTTTTACACAGACCATTACAGACAACAAAAAAGGAAAACCATTTACATTTTAATGTTTACATTACAAAAAATGTTCATTCCTATTAACAATCTTTGTTGATCACTATTTTTTACTTTAAAATGTCCTTGAAGAAACTTTTCACTTAACCCAATAGAACGTTAGGCTGATGGCAACAACATTTAAACAATTTCCTTCTTAAAATCTGAAAGGATACAATAGCAGCACTCAAAGAAGCGGATACATATGATTCTATTAGGCAGAATAAGTATATGCCTTATTTTACAAATATCCCTGGACAGCAGCCTGCTGTATTCTGTAGCACTATGACACTTAACTCCCTCAATGCTGATATAGCAAGATAACTAGGAAAAGGATCTGATTTCTTCAATTCAGTGCATTTGATTGCATTATGTCGACCTTAGAAAATGGAAATTTTATATTGTAAAAGCAGTTTGAGTAGATTACATAGTAGTACTAAGTGCTGCAGAGAGGTAATTCAATAAGAAATCAATACTGAAACGGCATGATTATCCTTCTTTTACCATCTGTGGCACAAAGCATGCTCGCTCTACTTTGAAAATTTTATGAAGCTATATAATGAGCAGCTGAGCTCGGGGAAAGCACAATGTGACCATAAAAAGAGACACTAAAACAAAAGAATTGGAGCAGTGGCACAGGTTATCTCTATCTGATTCCCCTCTCTGCTACCTGACCAGTTGGGTATATACAATAAAAGTACATTTCCAGCTTACAATAGAGGACAAGGACTGACCTAATGTTGAAACCCCAGCACAGCATGTAGTCTTATTCTAAGTTTATTTTGGGAATCGTGTATTGCTAAAGTTTTATTTGTCTTTGTCAAAGTGAAACTGTTTACTGTTATGATGTTTTGATTGTTCTTTCCTTTCAGCTTGTACTTGTCAAGTACATCTCAACTTATATTAGATGTAGACACAATTCAGCACAGAGATCTTACATTGTAAAAGAATTATATTTGCAAAAATAATTATTTTTGGGGGGAAAACTATCATTTGTGCTCTTATTGTAGTCTTAAAGTTACGCTTATCTATTTACCAACGGTGATGCCACATGCTTTGCAAAATTATGTAATTGTGGGTATAGCCCACACATAACTGGACCTCAAAAAGGTTTTATTTAACATAAACACTATATACTGTTTAGTGTGTTATTAGACAATATTTGGACATATATTATTAATAGTCAGTCAGGAAAAACACAATAATGCTGTATGTACATCATCTAATGATTTGGCCCTCTAAACACTAGTTTGCCTAGTTATATTGTCTGTACTCTATAATCTGACTCGATCCTACAATGCTCTATGTACAGTATGTGCAAAGTAGAATGTTAATGTTGAGAAACGGAATGTTAACGGGGGTGAATTGGGAGGATGGATTACAGATACAGTGAAAGAGCAAACCAGATATATCGAATGTTCGAAAATCCAAAAACGGAACAAAACTGGTGAGCTTCGTCCATCTCTAATTGTGAATAGTATTATTAAATGGAAACATGTAACCACCAACAGACTTTCAGGGTTATTCAATAAAAGTTCTTATCGTTAAAAATAGTGCTAATTTTGCCCCAGCTAATCAGATGTTATCTTTTAAATGTTAAATAACATCTGATTGGTTGGAGCAAAATTAGCACAATTTTTAACGATAAGAACTTTTATTAAATCTACCTGTGTGTGTTTGCAGTCAACATATAAAGTGTTTTTCTGGGATTATCTCTGAAGTTGTCAAACATTATTTTACTTTTGACCAGTTTATATCTTACTGCTGGTAGAATTTTAACAAACTTATTTTTTGCACACTTCACTGTTAATCAACAACGATGCTGACTCCCCAGTCAACAACCACTGACTCCTTATATCAGGAACAAATTTGCAGGGGATACGCACTCAATTATGAACTTAAGGTGGCCATACATATGAACGTTGTTCCATGACGGGATTTACCCATTATCTTTCAAGTGCATGGGCTTTTCCGGTAGTGCCGACGAACAGCCGTAGTCGCCACTACGGTCGGTCGGGAAAGACTGAAAATTTTCATCGGTCGTTATCGGCTCCCTTTACTTTAGTATGGTCGCCCGATCAACAAACCCCATACTGCGTATGGAGATTGGTCGGTTCCATGTGTGACCAATGTGATCTGTCAGCACATGTGTATGGCCACCTTTATTTCTTTATTGTGACTTGCAGTGCACTTTTCCTCAGGTGCATGCAGCTGAAGAAAGGGGAAAACCCCCGAAACGTTGTGCACTACAAGTCACAATAAAGAAATAAGTTCACAATTCAGTGCGTATCCCCTGCAAATTGGTACCTGATATTAGTAGAATTTTAACAAGCCTGGAAGATAATCCAGAGCACATTCATTTTGTGTAAATTAATTTTGTAAACAGAATATGAAGAAGTTGTTTGTTATTAATATGAAATGAGAAGGGATTCCTCAAGATAAATATTGCTACAGCATTGGTTCCCCTGAGAAAGGTCTATTAGCTAGACTTTATGCATATGAATCCTACCCTTTGTTAATGGATTGCATATGAATTTGTAAACACCTAGAACATTTTAGATCTTAACTTTGGATTGGTTTTAGGATTAAACAGAAAATCAAAATGGGTAAGAAAAAAAGACAATCATCTCTTAGATGCCTGAGGAATATCTGGCAAAAGACGACATCCACGTGTAGTAGAGAACTAGGAGTATGGCCTGAAGCCCATCAATCCCAGACTGGGGAATTTGATCAACTAGAATGTTTGCCTTGTTTATGATATGAATTATTTTCTTTCCAACTAGTTGAGCAGCTGCTATGCCAATTCCAAAAAGCTTCATATCAATATTTCTGTGATATGATTATTCCTTCTTAGGCTGGGTACACACCGAGGGACTATTTGTCCCAACCGAGCACTCACTAAGAGCTAGCACTCGGCCAGGACAAATGTCCGCCGGTCGCAGGCGAATTTGCAAACGATCGATCGTGTGGTTCCCTATGGGACCGCATGATCAGTCGGCCGGCCGCCCCACGCCAGCAGACATTTTTGAGCGAAAATATCTGTTGATGTGTACCCAGCCTTAGAAATAGAACTGGTGCATTCAAGTGCCACTTTGTCATCCGAAAATGCCATGCATACACATTGTGGAAGTAAAGAAACAAACACCGATTTCCCTGTGTGGTTTAGTGATCAATTCATTTTCGTGGGAAAGTTAATCCTTTATCAAAGAAGTTAACTGAAAAGCAAAATAATCAAACTAATGTACGGCTAGTTTCATTTTTTTTTCTTGTAATGAAAAAGTTGCCAAATCACACCTGGACTCCTGGAATGTAAAACATATAGTAAAAGAGTTCAATTTGTTTGTTAGCAAATACTGACTAATTTAAAGTATTGTATTGGGCTGGTAATAGATCAGCAGTCATTGCTCATCTACAGATCCATCTATTATTATGCAAAGTAAAGACATTAGCCATGTAATTAGCCTACAGCAGAGCCATCATCCTTCATTCAATCACAGAAGTTCTAACTGCCCAGACAATAGTACCACTTCAAAATGTTTTCATTTGAATAACTGTCGCTGTAATCATGATGTGAATTCCTTATAGAAAGCTCCTACAGATTGTATACATCATGCTGAGAAAATGAGTCCTGCTACAAGAAACCGATTAAAAGTCTAACAAATTATCCTCAGGAGATTGTTAAGGAGGTTTTGTTACTTTGCTGCAGTTCTAAAAATATCTCCTTCATTTTAGAAAAAGAAAAAAGTGTTTATATTCGAATTAGCAAAATGAGCTGAAAATATTCAACATAATAACTGATTTGTGTTATTTAATATACATTCTACGTTTCAACATTCCAATACAATCATGGGCAAATGTGCTTTCATTAAAACTGGATAGATGATTATAGGTTTGAATAATGGGATTATATTAATTCTCTTTCCTTGAAAATATTGTTTTAGGTTTTTCAAGCCCTGCAAACATCTTCCCAGTAGAAAAGTCTGTCCAGTTGCTAAGCTACTTCCTACACTGAATTATAATCTAGAATATTTTATTTTTTAAAATGTAATATATTATAATTATAGGAGCAGAAAAGGGTTTAATAGTTTTAATCTCATCTTGAGACTTGTACTCCATTATTTTGGCAATATGTATGGAGCAGAACCTTCTGTTATAAGAAGGTGTTTCTCCATTTTTATGCTCAGTGGAGGGCTTTTTGCTCCTTTTGGCCCCCCTCTCCCTAAGCTATCTAGCAAGGCAGCTAGATAGCTATTTTGCACCCTATTGTGCACAACTATAATGGTCTATTGTGCACCCAAGTCCTACCCTATAGAGCCATGAATCTGTATCTTGCACTGACGAGATTTAACAAGATCGAAACATGTCATGTCTGCAGTTACAATAGGCTATATTGCATGTTATTAAGCCACTGGTTCTGGACACATGCATACAGTAAGCCAAGGGACATAAAGGAGAATTTTGCATATCTCCGCCCCTTACTCTGGGGAACCTGGGAGTAAGAAATTACTTCTTGTTTCTTAGATTTTGTGGGCAATGCTATTCATATAACATGAGACTGCAAGATACCTTCTGCTATAAGAAGATTCTTCTCCATTGTTATGCTTTTGTTTTTGCTCCTTTTGGCCCACCTCTCCCTATAATCAAAGTTAAGCAGTCCGTAAAGGAATTGATATTTCAATCAATTTGCCGAAATATTGACAGCAGGTTTCCTATTTTTAAGGAAGAAAAAATGAAGACCTCCCTTGCTTTGAACTATAGCTTTATAAATATAATGGTAAGTAGTTCTAGTGCTGGTACAGACTCCTCAAATCCCCTACCCAGGGGGTTGCAATGTGCAGCTAAACCAAAAAAATGGATCAACAGGATCAACAATTCTGAAAAATGTATTGCCACAAACACATGAATGCTCACTGTTTTAGGTGGACTCTTCCCAAAAAGAGCACCTCTCCCTGGATCTGCTACATGGCGCTTTTAAAACTGCAATACGTGTATAATAGGCGTGGAACAAAAATTACTTGCCTCCTATATGGTATTTTGCAAAGTCTAAACTTTCAACATACAACCACAAAAATAAACTTGCCTCCTCTATGGTATTTTGCAAAGGCTAAACTTTGAACATACAACCACTGCCTGAAATGACTTCATGTATGAAATAAATACATACATGACTATCAAGATCACTAACTATACCAATTACGTTTGCTCCATTTATATGCAGAGTTATTAGCAGTGAAATAGAATCCATTGGATGCAGCCCTATATTCAGCCATATCTTTTGTGGAAGACTTGGGAATCAGGTTTTCAGCACATTTCTAGTTATTTGAACTCTGTTTATTGTGTTAGACCTATGTGGATCTCTTTCTATTCAGGCTGGTCGCTGATAAGTACTGTTAAATATTGTGCATTTTATATATAAATGTGAGCACATTTCCCTAAATAAATTAGTAACAATATCTTGTGCTCCCCTTTTCAGCATAGTAGGAGTTGAAAATAAGTGACTGGATGTGAATGAATTTTGAGATGAATTGTGGATTCACTACAGTACACCTCTTAGTATGATGTAAATACAGAATCCAATGTAGTTTATCTCAGTTTGCTCTCTTTGCATTGGCATCCTCTATTTGTATCTACTGTATTCACACAGCGCTCATGCTAACTTTCCATCTGTTTCCTGCTAGTTCCAGCAATGCAGGGTACTGCTTAATAGAGATGTGTTGGTGATTTTAACTCTGCTTACAAAGCACCGCATGGCATGGAAATCAGTGATGAAATGAGCTTTAGCTAAGATTGCAGAGAACTTCTGTATGTGGAGACATGTCCATCAGCTTTATGTTGTAAATAAAATGTTAAAAGCAAATCAGCACAAGAAATCAGTGCACATTTTCTTAATATACAAAATGGAGCTAAAAACAAACTAGATATGTGTGTCACATGAGTCACTTTGAAGCAAATTGATTGGTCACTCACTTTAAAAAAAAAAAAAAACTGACACAGGTACACACACCAACTGAGTTGCCCATTCATTCATGAGGCAACTATATTTAAAGGGTAAGTATAATCAAAAAACATTTTGATTAATCATCAAAAAGTTAGTCTTTTATCCCCCAACTTGACACGAGTAAACACACCAACTGACCTACCCATTTATTCATGTGACAGCCATATTTAAAGGGTAAATAAAAAACAACGTCCTCATCATTGCCATCATTGAGTTTTAAAATCTGCAGCACAAACACACATTCCCTTCCAAAATGTGGCCTTGTAAGCCAAATTTATACTTAAACTTTCCCTTTCTATATCAATATAGAATACTCAATATCAAATATTCCATATCAAACAATGAATGTCTTGTAAAACACTCCACACACATTACTGTAGTCAAACCCACCACATGTGTACTTTTCTGCATTTAACAAATAAAGGAACAGCCATGGCCATTTTTCATCATTAAGAAAGATACAAACCTTTCACCCCTTACCTTTTCAGTCATTCAGGTCATTGAATATCAATTAATATGAAGTCAATTAAGTTAATGTTACTTGGTGTACATTAAAGAATTAGGGAAACAAAGCACAAAAAAGCTACATTTAAAAATGTACTGTAATACAAAAGAAAAACTAGCTCAATTACATAAAAATCTAAAGGGATTTTATGACTAAATTGCTGTCTTTAACAAAGACAGAAATTGGATTTAAAAAAGAAAATAAACTTAACAATTACTGGTCACTATAATTTTTGTATTTATCTGTTATCCAAATGTACTTTTTATTTTTGTTGAAGAAAAGGTCAAACAAAATTGAAAAAAACTTTCTCATACCTTTCAATAAGCCTTTATTATTATAACTATTTGTTAAAGTGCCAACATCTTCTGTGATACTTACAATTTCTGTACATTGATCCATTTATCTGCCCTGCCAGAAAAGCTATAATCTAAGCCCATTATTTACATACAATACAATTTATCAGTAAAGCTGGGACACACAGTAACGATAAAGCCCCGTACCGTCGATCCGACGGTATTGGGGCTTTATCTTTACTGTGTGTACGTTCGTTCCCGAATGAACGCGCGGCCGCGAACGATCGGGTCGGCCGTACGCTCGTTCGGGAAAGGCCGAAAATTCCATCGGCCGCGCTAGACTCCTATAGGGAGTCTAGGGCGGCCGATGGAAACACACAGTCCCGAGCGTTCTCCCTATAGGGAGAACGCCGGGACTGTGTGTATGCAGATCTTTGAAAGATGGCAGACAGGATCTTGCGATTCTGGTCTGTCATCTTTCAGAAATCGTTACTGTGTGTACCTAGCTTAAGTCTTTGTGCACTATGTGTTTGTGTCTATATAGAGTAAAAGGTGGTGTACCGTGTTAGCCAGTCAAAATGTTTACAGGGTAACCCTTTGAAATAAAAAAAAAAATAACAGAAGTGGTATATATATTGGCTAACTTAGATAATCATAGCAAGCTTTCAAAACATTCTAGTTCCTTTTTTAAGCTGATGGCTGACACATCCCTAAAAACAATCTTTTATCAAGCTAGTTAAAAGCCTGAAATCATTATCTGGGTTTTCTTCTCCAGATGGACACCTTAGAGAGAGGCAAATTTTCCTTTCGGGCATTTGTGTGGACTAATGTTGTGTCTGATGATGCTGCATATTGCCTATGTCCCAATGGTAGGATACAAGTGGGCATGCTGAGGCCACCAGTGAGAGGAATAGTGCTCACAGAATAATCAGAATGCTCCACCCCTTATACTTCTGTAAATTTGGATAGACTACAGCTAAAAGCATTATCCTGGGTTCCTTCTAAGGGTAGGAGTGGGCTCTGTTTATTAGTTGTGTATTTTTCATAATATAAAGTTTTTGGGTTGGAATCTACTAAAACTGTAAAAGAGCTGCATGAGGAATTCAGCCTGTATGAATGAACAAATGGCACTCATGTTTAGCTAAAGGTGTGTAGTTTCCAAAAAAATATTGTTTCAGGAATTAAAATCAGTAAAAGTGGCATGTAGTTTAAAAAACTGCTTGTATCAAAACTGGAAGTTAGAGGACTGAGTATATTAGTAATGCTGCCAATAGTAAGAATCTACAATATTCTATACTCAACCCATAAAAGGAAGTTCTCAGAAAAACTGCACTCTGAACAGCAGATGGTCAATAAAAACATTATTGACTGTGGTCTCAAAATCTGTTGGATGTGTGACAGACCAATTATTGCTAGTGCTTGAGTGCATTTGTACAAAACATGCAATTGAAAATGCACACAAAGCACTGCAATATTACACTTAGAAATATACAAAATATCAGAATGTTTTATAAGCTGAAGGGGAAGTATTGTCTTGTATATGTTTCCCAGTTCCAGTTTAACCTAGAAATTTAAGCAAAATATGTGTCAGTTTAAAGAATACCAGAAAGTTTGTAACAGGACCATTTTTATGATTGTCTTAAAGATTTTGCATTTGTTGTAGATGCTTTTTCAA
Source organism: Hymenochirus boettgeri (assembly GCA_019447015.1). Classification (NCBI taxonomy): domain Eukaryota; kingdom Metazoa; phylum Chordata; class Amphibia; order Anura; family Pipidae; genus Hymenochirus; species Hymenochirus boettgeri. The sequence continues at coordinate 167,243,998 of CM033472.1, forward strand.
TACAGTGTCACAAAATCAATGTTTGCCTTGAATATCAAATTTAAAGGGCAACTATGGTCTCTGAACAAGTTACGGTTAAATAAAATCCTTTCCTTTAAAATGAGCCCTGGATCACATTTCTGGCTGCAGCCTGTTAGAAATTATATTGCAGTGAATGCAATATTGAGTAACCAAACCCTCTTCTCCTCTCCTCCTCCCAGAGGAAACGAGGCTGCTCAATTTTACTTTATTGGAGCACATGCAATTCGCAAACAGAGGGTGATCACATGTGCTCTGAAAACGTAATGTATCTCAGCGAGTAGTTGCAGGGCTAGTGTCCTCTTATGATTTGGCCGTTCTTCTTCGTCCAGGAGTCCCAGAATACACTCCTCTGCTTTGTATGATATACAATAGGTAAATTTAGGATATTTGTTAAGTATGTGAGTATTTTGTTCCAGAAATTTGTGATTATTGGGCATTCCCATATCAGATGCCAATAATTAGCGTCTCTGGTTTTACATTTAGGACATAGAGAGCTTGTATTCTGTCTCATATGGGCCAGTTGTGTTGGTGACAAATAGTCCTGGTGCAAAACATAAAACTTAATGAGTTTATTGTTTACGGCTGGAGATGCAAATTTTGGGGATTCCACAGCATCTGAAATTTGCTCAGCTGTTATTGTGGGGATATAGCGTTGCAATTTGGCTAGTAGTGTGTCCATTTTCCGGTTGGTATTTGTAGTAGGAAGTCATATATTTTTGAGGTCAGTTTTCATTGTGAGTTGTCTTGCAGAATCCTCACAATTGGATGTCGGGTTACTGTTGGGAGGCCTTCTGGAAATTCCGCTTTCATACAATGCTTGATTTGTAAATATCTGAATTCATACATCGAGGGTAGCTTGCAATCTTTGACCTGTGATTCATAGTCTTTGATTTGGTTGTCATGGATTATTTGCCCCAGAGTGGTGATTCCAACTCGGATCCAGGCTTGGGTGGCCGGAAAGGCAGCCATTTGCGGGTATATTTTATTATGCCATATTGGAGTGATACTCGGTAGGCCTTGTGGTTGTATTATTTTTTTTTATATATTTCCATACTTTTACAGTTTGTGTGTGTATTTTAGTATAATATGCATCTTTCAAGGGGCCTTTCAAATACAGTGCCAGCATAAGATCAGACTGGTTAGGTACGTCTTTAGCATTAATCCAACATCTTAACAGTTTGACCTGGCTTGTCAGGTAGTACAGTTTAAAATCAGGTAGGGCTAGTCCAGCTCTTTCCTTGGGTAAATTTAGCTGTGCAATTCTGACTCTCCGCCTTCCAGAGCCCCACAAAAATCCAGTCACTAGACTATTCAGTGTTTTGAAATAAATATTCGGTACATAACTTTAAGCGTGTTGTAGCATATACGGAATTTTTGGATGTAAGAAAATTTTAATTAGGTTGACCCTTACGGTCAGATTTAATGGGAGGTTTTTCCACAGATTGACTTTGTTTTTGGTCCATTCTAGCAGTAGGTGGAGGTTCAGATTATAGAAAGCTTTTGGGTCTTTAGTTATGGTGATACCCAAGTATTTAAATGATTGCACTGTGGGGATAGGATAAGGGATTTGTTCGTTGAGGTTTTGGTTGTCGTCCAAGGGGTATATTGTTGATTTATTCCAATTAATGTATAGTCCCGAGTAGGGGCCATATTTTGTTACAGTGTCTATTGCTGCGTTGAGCGATATGGGGTTGGCGTCCAGGAATAATATCACGTCATCAGCGTATAATCCAAGCAGCTCTGTACATGGGCCGAGTAGAAGTCCCTGGATCAGAGGTTGTGTTCTCATTTTTGGAGCCAGTACCTCTATGGCCAGTGCAAACAGATACGGTGAGAGTGGCCAAGCATTTCTTACATGCTAACGGATCTCAAAATGGAATTGTAAGCACGTGAGAAACACTCTAGTGTGGCCATGTCCTTAAGACTTAATGCTGGGAAAGATAGGAAGTACCTGCACAGACAAAAACAGTTTCGACAGTTGAGAAGGGGAGCCTGTTAATGCAGGCAGAAACTGGTCACATAGCTGAAAAACAAAATGGGCCAATGAAGAACCAATCAATGCCAGAATCCCAGTTAGATAAGACATAACTTTTTGGTTTCTGCATCGGCCCCATACGCCACAGTAGTAAATGCGTTAAGAAAAGCACAAAATTTTACTAGATAAGCTATGCCGCACTGTTTCCGAACATTTTTGGAAATGGCACAGCCAGTACGAAATTAATGCAAATCCCACGCTCTATAGTATATTGGGTAGTGTGGGTTTTGCACTAATTCAGCCCAAAAATGGCTAATACTGTATAGCATCGGCCAAAAAAGAATCAGCCAATCACAGTCGTGTCTGATGGCTATTAAGAGAACCTGAGGGCACGAATTAAGTAAGTATTTTGTAACACTACATATTGGGGGCCAGCAGTGGGTCAAATATTATTTTTGGGGTGAAAATACCCTTTAAAATACAAGTAGCTGTTAATGTACTAATAGACATTCATCTCTCTATGAATCAGTGGTGAAGGAATAAGAGGGACATAGACAAGGACAGAGAAAGTTTTGGATTGATGAACTACTTTCTGCGATTCAGCATTGTAGTTGTGAACATTTAATAATCTTTACCAAATATGAGCAGTGTCTGTCTAGTGACCTTTTTAGCAGAACAGGAGCAGGGGACTTCTGCTCCGATTGCTGCTTACTTCCTGGTCATGGCTGTCAGGCGATTGGGCATGACGTCAAGTCACGTCTCAACGGACAGCCGCAACCAGGAAGTGGAGCGATTGTCAGCAGCAGCAGCAGAGTAGGAGTGGAGAGGGACCTGGTCAGGAAACGGAAGTTAAGGAACGTCTTTGCAAACTGTTAATAAAGTGAAAGTGGGGTTTGGGGTGGGTAATTTACATTTTAAAACAACGTTTTTTTTAGTGGACATGTCCTTTGATGTGCTTTCACAAATATCTAGATGTCTTTCATTATGTAATATAAAATAGGGCATCAGCAGAACTCATATTGAAACCTGTTGCAGAGGAAATTATTATAGTTCACTTGCTCTGTAGATTGTCAGCTCTGTTTTGACTTTTGTTTTGAAATCTTGTAGGACAACCTAAATAGGTTTCAAGCCGTGTGGGATTATTTCTGATTCCAATACCCTAGGCCTCTTTCTGTGATTATTGCATGCTGTACGAGCCATTTTGCCTGTTGTTTCCAAGCCCTGTGGGTCAGCATTTGATAAGATTAGATACCTGCTTGGTCACTATCCCTGTTGTTTTCCATGAGTTTTTCCACAAATGCCGAAAGCCTAGGTGATGTTTTTATGGGATTGTGCACAAATTAAAGCACCTTATAAAGGGTTTAAACCTTGAGCTTCAGCATCTGGATCTTAGTTACTTAAGCTTTGTCAGTTAATTTAGATCTTCTCTTTTTTCTCAGTTTGTCTGTTAATTACCAGATTTTTAATACAGTGCCATTTTCTGTTCCAATTTCTGTGCAGAAGAACCTTAAAGGGCAAGTCCAGCCCTAAAATGAAAACTTACATACAGGTAAATCACCCCCCAAAACCCTAAACTGTTATAGTTTGAAATGTGAAATATATAAGTCTAACCTGAAATCCTGCACAATGTTCTGTTTCCTCTGTTTGTGCTCCCTGGTTCTTCCAGTTAGCAACTGTCAGTTATGGATTTGACAGTTGACATCACAGCCAATGACTGAATGTTAATCCCCTGTCTGCCTCTGAGCATGCCCAGGCTCAGTACAGGCTCAGTACAGGTTTCTAAATTGCTCAGTTTTCATGAGGCATCCAGAAGCAAAGCAGGCATACAGTAAGGAATTCATAGGACAAAGTATGATATATCAACATATTTTAAAGAGGCCATTCTTTCTAAAAAAAATGTTCTTATGAGGATGGAGTTGTCCTTTAAGTTCCTTTTATCCATTATATCAGTGGAGTTGCATTGATTTTGGTTTAGGAAAAGTATGTCAGTGGTGTTTCTTCATCTGTAAAATATAAAATATTATTAAGCCCACAATGGGCCCTTGTACTTTTACAAAGTGTGTGAGGTTGAACAAAGGCTTTAAGCCTACCCAACAGTTGGTCCAGATAAAGGCAATAAAAAGGAAAAAAAACAGACAGTATGAAGGGAAAACAAATCCTTAATGACTCCAAATAGAAATTTGGAAAGGATCCCAGGGTCAGCAAGAACTATCAGGGAGATTTATCCAGAGCCATGCTTACCCTGTTTTTGCAGCTCTGGGTAAATACTGAAGAGAATTTAGTCCCTGTGCAGAGTTATTGGCTGATGTCAACGAGTTGCGCTAGACGTGCTACAAAATAGATATTGAATGAATTGTGGCAGCTGAGCTGTTGTCATTTGCGATACTCCCTCAGCCTCCACAAGCAAGGAGTTAGTCACGATAACCAGTATTGAATCGGTTAACATGACTCCAAAACTTACTGCTTCAGCTCTTCAGGAATCTCACAGAACATGTATTAATAGCAGTAACTTTCACAATAGAAAATAACAGCACTAATGTGTATCAGAAGTAATTTGCCTGGGTAGTTCATAGATAATCACAGAGTGAGGGATTATACACTCACAGGACAAAATAGTTTATTGTAAATCCAATGTTTTGGTTGGTACATTGGCCATTTGTGGAATCCCTTATTTTGTGATTACCAGTAACTTAAAGGGCATGTCCACCCCCAAAACTGAAATTTAACCCTATACTGGCCCCACTCTGTAGTGTAATAAAATCCTTACCTTACACCTCTGCTCCAAATGGTGGCCCTGCTATGCCCCTCCAAAGTCAGGAAAACAACAGTGTAGAAGATGTCAGTGACTCATCCTGTGTCTGTGTCTGCCTCAACCTCGAGAAGGTTTGAGGCATGCGCAGGAGAGTCCTCCCCCCCTCCCTCTCCCTCCTGTTTTGCTCTCCCTCCCCCTTGCTCCAAACCCCTTGGTAAAATTGTAGTTATTGGTCCCCCAGCCCCAACCACCATATTAGAATTTTGAGAAAGTCCCCCGATAGTTACTTACCATACCTTTCTCCCCCGGCGTTCTGAGCAGCCGGCAGCCGTGTCCCTGATTGGCTGTCTCAATGCTTTTTTTGGCTGTCTCAGCCAATCAGAGACGCGACTGCCAGTCCCGCCCCCTGCTTGCAGTTCTGTGCAAGCAGAGGGCCAGGACACTGTGGCAGAGGAAAGAGGTAAGGTAAGTAACTATCAGGGCACTTTCTCAAAAATCTATTATGGCGGTTGGGGCTCAGGAGCCAATACCTACAATATTATTAAAGTTGATAAAAGGGGATGGACATGCCCTTTAATATTTTTACATTTTAGGATAATTTACAGCCCTTTCTTTAAACTATCCAATAAACCTGTCATTACCACATATGCTGGAAAACAGTTCCACAGTTTCACTACTCTCATTAATAAAAAAAAAAACTTTCGTAACCTGAAGATGAAAAGTCATTTCTTCTAATTTTAAAGGATGTTCGCATGTCCCCCGTATCCCCACACTTCTCCAGTGTAGCATATCCCATTGCATGTCTAGTGTAAATAGCCCTTACCTATGTTTGTGAAGGTTCTCATTCATCCAGGTTATGGTATATCTGTGATATTCATATACAGTAGATCAGTTGGACTTTAGTTTAGTTCCTGAAGACGTTCCTCTAGTCATCCGACTGGCTTTCTCAATTCAGAATGACTTGCACATGAATCTTTTTGGCTATAAATGATTGTTGACATTAGCTGTTATGTGATATTATATTATTTAAGAATCAGCTTTAATGTGGAGGGGGGGGCATTACCAATATTACTTGTTGATTGATTATATTAATAATAGAAAAGTAAGAAAAGGTTTGTGGCATTATAAACTATATATCCATTAGCTTTTTTTTTTTTTTAAAGTAAAGCTAGAAATAAATATTTCTTTAAAAGTAGAAACATGTATATTACAGACTTCATTCAAACAATCATGTACAGAACATTCCTCATACATAATTTCCAATACTGTATGTAGTTCTGCTATTTCTGTATAGAAAACATTATCTAATGTAATCAGAAGTACGGTTCATCATTAATATCCAAAATACAGAGATAAGAAAAATGGTGAGTTTTGGGGCCCCTTTTGTTCATAATGATTTGATCATCAACCAATCAACTTCCTTTAATAGAGGCAATGCCTCATTTAGTTCCCCTAAAACACAAATAAAGTTTACTCCTATATTATTAATTTCTGTGCATACTGTACACACCTCAATGCTTTTTTTTCTTAATGTCGCTTAAGAAAAAAAAGGAGGTGGGTGTGATGGGCTAACTTACAATGGCTGGTGAACTTGAGGGCTGACTTGACATTGGCTGGTGAATTAGAGGACTTTACTAACAGTGGCTGCTGAACACTACAGTCCTCCAGTTCAGCAAACACTGTTAAGTCAGCCCCCCAGTTTAGTAGACACTGTTAGGTTAGCCCTCAAGTTCATCAGACACTGTTAGGTCAGCCCTCCAGTTCATCAGACACTGTTAGGTTAGCCCTCCAGTTCATCAGACACTGTTAGGTCAGCCCTCCAGTTCACCAGACAATTTTGGCTAAACAGTGCTAACTTAGCACTTAGGAGGGCTGTCAGTGGCTGATAAATTGGAGGGCTGACCTAACAGTGTCTGCTGAACTGGGGGGCTGATGTAACAGTAACTGGGAAACCGGAGGGCTGACATATATATGCCACAGAAACACCCCCAAGCAGAGACTGGTTCATACAATTATGCCCACAGTGGGACTGCTAAATTATGCCAAAATGCCACACAGAGTGGTATATATAATATGCCCACATTGACTGGTCAATACAAGATGCCCACAGTGACTAGTATAAGATTCCCATTATTTAGTAGTCAATATAAGATGCCCACAGTGATTGGTCAATATTAGATATACTAGCTGACCACAATGACTGTTCATATAAGCTGCCCACAGTGGTTGGTATAAGATGCCCACAATGACTTGTCAATACTAGATGCCCACAGTAAATGGTGTAAGATTCTCAAAGTGACTAGTAAATTGTGCCCATAGTGACTGGTAAATGATGCTCATAGTGACTGGTATAAGATGCCCACCGTGACCTGAATCCACTGTCTGCACCACACTTTACTTTAAGTAAACTTCTACTTCAAGTTAACAAGAAAGGCGGCACTGAAAAAAAAATCTTCTAAACTGGCACACGTGCCCATGTGCCTGCAAGTGCCGGTTTAGAAGGTTAGCTTGACTTAAACCCCATATTTTCCCACTGCTGCTCTGTATGAACTAGGCTGTATGTGTTACTTCCTCTTGCATGAACATTCTTTAAAATAAACAAACCTAAAAAATTATCTGAAAACGAGTCAGCTTCTGCTTCCCTCTCTATTCAATTAGAGCATCGTCCTCTACACCTACCCTGCTTATATATTTTCTTTTCTAGAGATATAGGAGGTAGGTCATTGTAAGAGCATTTGTAAGGAGACTTTAATTCTCATTTAAATAAAAAAAATGGCAGAAAGTGACAGAGTGCAGCGCAAAGAGAAATCTCTAGGGAACACTGGTTAGACTTTCATCTTCTCTACTGGAAACATTGATTTCATTCTTGTTTGATTCCTGCATGTACAAAAAATACAAGACTGGTGAAAAACCAATCAAATAGCTCTTGCAAGCCCTAAGGTAAACTGGGGCACTTTTTCTGAACTGAACTCTTACTGCTCTTACTGTTGCAATCCATTTTTCTATTTCCATTTAAATTATTTTCTTATGTCTTATGTCTAGAAATTCTATTTATTAGCTTGTTTTTGAAATATATAATATATATAATATATATATATTATTATATATATATATAATTATATATATATACACACATACAGAATTGTGGAAGCACTCCAATTAGGCTAATTTACAACCATTTAGCGGAAGTGCTACTGATCTGGTCAAAACATTTATACAAACATAGAAAAGATATCAATGCACCATTCCTAGGCCCCATACAATATCATATTATCTGCACACCTGGCATACTTTATAAACAAAGGGTTTTAGTATACATTACTGTGACACATGAATGAAAAGCCTCCAATCACGTCAAGGTAACCCAGTCTTGGAAGGTCCTACTTCTAACCTTTTCAATTTCTTTTACTTCAATTACGATAGCAAACTTTTTGCACTTCTCATTCTTACACACGGTTCCATATAACAGGCTCTCTCCTTCCCCCCTCAGCCCTTGGCTTTTTAAAATGAGGGAAGAGGCCATCCAGTGCTTTATATTAAAGGCAGAGGACCTCCCATCAAAGGGGCATGTTGAGGGTGCTATTACCACATGGATTTGACCAAGCCTCCCAATAAATACATACAATACAAGAATTGTGGAAGCACTCCAATTAGGCTAATTTACAACTACATTTAGCGGAAGTGCTACTGATCTGGTAAAAACATTTATACAAAACAGAAAAGATAATCAATGCACATTCCTAGGCCCCATACAATATCATATATCTGCACACTGGCATACTTTATAAACAAAGGGGTTTTAGTTACATTTACTGTGATCACATGAATGAAAACCTTCCAACCACGTCAAGGTAACCCAGTCTGGAAGGTCCTAACGTCTAACCTTTTCAATTCTTTTACTTCAATTCGATTAGCAAACTTTTGCATTTCTCATTCTTGCACACTGGTTCCATATAACAGGCTCTCTCCCTTCCCCCTCCCCTTTGGCTTTTTAAAATGAGGGAAGAGGCCATCCGTGCTTTATATTAAAGGCAGAGGACCTCCCATCAAAGGGGCATGTTGGGGGTGCTATTACCCATGTAGGTTTGACCAAGCCTCCCAATAAATACATACAATACAAGAATTTTGGAAGCACTCCAATTAGGCTAATTTACAACTACATTTAGCGGAAGTGCTACTGATCTGGTAAAAACATTTATACAAACAAAAAGATATCAATGCACATTCCTAGGCCCCATACAATATCATATTATCTGCACACTGGCATACTTTATAAACAAAGGGGTTTTAGTATACATTACTGTGATCACTGAATGAAAAGCCTTCCAACCACGTCAAGGTAACCCAGTCGGAAGGTCCTAACGTCTAACCTTTTCAATTTTTTTTACTTCAATACGATTAGCAAACTTTTGCATTTCTCATTCTTGCACACTGGTTCCATATAACAGGCTCTCTCCCTTCCCCCTCAGCCCTTTGGCTTTTTAAAATGAGGGAAGAGGCCATCCAGTGCTTTATATTAAAGGCAGAGGACCTCCCATCAAAGGGGCATGTTGGGGGTGCTATTACCACATGGAGGTTTGACCAAGCCTCCCAATAAATACATACAATACAAGAATTGTGGAAGCACTCCAATTAGGCTAATTTACAAACTACATTTAGCGGAAGTGCTACTGATCTGGTAAAAAACATTTTACAAACATAGAAAAGATAATCAATGCACTTCCTAGGCCCCATACAATATCATATTATCTGCACACTGGCATACTTTATAAACAAAGGGGTTTTAGTATACATTACTGTGATCACATGAATGAAAAGCCTTCCAACCACGTCAAGGTAACCCCAGTCTGGAAGGTCCTAACGTTCTAACCTTTTCAATTTCTTTTACTTCAATTACGATTAGCAACTTTTGCATTTCTCATTCTTGACACACTGGTTCCATATCAGACTCCTTCCCCTTCCCCCTCAGCCTTTTGCTTTTTAAAATGAGGAAGAGGCCATCCAGTGCTTTATATTAAAGGCAGAGGACCTCCCATCAAAAGGGGCGTGTTGGGGGTGCTATTACCACATGGAGGCTTGACCAAGCCTCCAATAAATACATACAATACAAGAATTGTGGAAGCACTCCATTAGGCTAATTCCATACATTTAGCGGAAGTGCTACTATCTGGTACAAAACTTATATCAAACATAGAAAAGATATACTAAAACCCTTTGTTTATAAGTATGCCAGTGTGCAGATATATGATATTGTATGGGGCCGCCAGGAATGTGCATTGATTATCTTTTCTATGTTTGTATAAATGTTTGACCGATTCAGTTCACTTCCGCTAATGTAGTTGTAAATTAGCCTAATTGGAGTGCTTCCACAATTCTTGTATTGTATGTATTTATTGGGAGGCTTGGTCAAGCCTCCATGTGGTAATAGCACCCCCAACACGCCCCCTTAATGGGAGGTCCTCTGCCTTTAATATAAAGCACTGGATGGCCTCTTCCCTCATTTTAAAAAGCCAAAGGGCTGAGGGGGAAGGGAGAGAGCCTGTTTATATGGATCCAGTGTGTAAGAATGAGAAATGCAAAGTTTGCTAATCGTAATTGAGTAAAAGAAAGTGAAAAGGTTAGACGTAGGACCTTCCTACGGGGGTTACCTTGACGTGGTTGGAAGGCTTTTCATTCATGTGATCACAGTAATGTATACTAAAACCCTTTGTTTATAAAGTATGCCAGTGTGCAGATAATATGATATTGTATGGGGCCCAGGAATGTGCATTGATTATCTTTTCTATGTTTATATAATGTTTGACCAGATCAGTTGCACTTCCGCTAAATGTATTGTAAATTAGCCTAATTGGAGTGCTTCCACAATTCTTGTATTGTATGTATTTATTGGGAGGCTTGGTCAAGCCTCCATGTGGTAATAGCACCCCACCACGCCCCCTAATGGGAGGTCCTCTGCCTTTAATAAAAGCACTGGATGGCCTCTTCCCTCATTTTAAAAAGCCAAAGGGCTGAGGGGGAAGGGAGAGAGCCTGTTATGGATCCAGTGTGTAAGAATGAGAATGCAAAAGTTTGCTAATCGTAATTGAAGTAAAAGAAAGTGAAAAGGTTAGACGTTAGGACCTTCCAGACTGGGGTTACCTTGACGTGGTTGGAAGGCTTTTCATTCATGTGAATCAGATAATGTATACTAAAACCCCTTTGTTTAAAGTATGCCAGTGTGCAGATAATATGATATTGTATGGGGCCCAGGAATGTGCATTGATTATCTTTTCTATGTTTATATATATATATATATATATATATATATATATATGTTTGCTAATCGTAATGAAGGAAAAGAAATGTAAAAAGGTTAGAAGTTAGGACCTTCCAGACTGGGGTTACCTTGATGTGGTTGGAAAGCTTTTCATTCATGTGATCAGTCTATCACACCTGTTAAATATCATCTGACAGGACATGACATCATATTTCTGAAATATACACTATCCCAACCTTTTCTAATGGGACTAAATATAAATGTTCCTCTTTTTCATAAGAAAATCTGGATACATACTGGCAATAAAATAATTGTCTAATTTATCTCTTCCAATCCAAGATGACTGACGCTAACACACCCTCATATGAAAAAATATAGATTGTAATCTTTATTGATGCGATGTGGATACGTTATTTAACTTATTAATCCACGTGGTCTCCCTTTTTACAACAATGCCTCTTGATCACCACCTCTAAATGGGGGGGGGGGGGACTGCATCAAGTACCATGAACCTCAAATCTCCATCTCCATGTCCTGCCTCCATAAAGTGCTTGGAGACCGGTAACTTACCAACCTTATGTTTAATGGTGGACTAACGCTGGGATATGCAAGATTTTACTGGCTATATGGTTTCCCCTATATATAGTAATCCCCATGGACACCATATTACGTATACTGTATACTATGGATAGATAAAGCTAGGGGCTTTATTTTCATATTTACATTGGGCACTTCGAAGACAAGGAAAAATCCCAGTCTTAGCTCTGCCCATAAATGTCTCAACTTATTTTCTTTTTGTCCTGAAGCTACTGTAGATCTAACTTCCAATGGTGTGTCCCTTACTATATGATATTAAAGGGGGTTGCATAAACTCTTCCACATTGGGGTATGATTGTCTCAACAGGTACCAAATTTTACATACCACATTCTTCAATTTGTGGTTGCCTACTGTATAATCCATCACTAGAGGAATACGCATACCTCTTACGTTATAATCCATAGGCACAGACACCTTAGGAGAAAAGGTCCCCTAATATACGCTTACCTCATTAAGGACCTATTTGGGATTTAACTTGCTGTACTTTCTGTGTAGCCTTGTCCAGGACAGCCTTAGAATAGTTTCTTCATTTAAATTTCAAATACATCTGTCTCATCTGGGCCTCCTGTTTCTCTGGCTCACTCACTATTCTCTTAGCCCGTGAGAACTGACGGACCAGAATTGAGTGCTTAACATGCATGGGATGAAAACGTCCACAGACTAGCAGTTGGTTCTGGTCAGTCTGCTTAAAGTATGGTTCTGCAGACATTTGACTGTGATGCCTCCTAACCAGAACATCCAAAAAACAGATTGACTCCATTTGTCTCAAAAGAGTATTTTACATGTGACACCTGGTATGCGGTATATGTACTGTGGTGTCCATGTGGATTGCTATATATAGGAGAAATGATACAGCCAGTAAAATCTCACATATTCCAGCATAGGTCCACTATTACAAACACAGGGATGGTAAATTACCAGCACTTTATGGAGGCAGGACATGGAGATGGAGATTTGAAGTTCGTGGTACTTGACATGGTTGCCACCCCATTTAGAGGTGGTGTTCATGAGGCATTGTTGAAAAAAAGAGAGACGATGTGGATCAATAAGTTAAATACGTTGTATCCACATGGCCTCAATAAAGATTACAATCTATATCTCTTAAATGAGAGTGTGTTATGTAGCTAAGCATCAATCATCTTTTTTTGTTGAGTGAAAGCCATAAAAGTAGACTATGAATAATTCTACCGATAAAGGTGACTAGTACATAGGTTTGCCCACAGTGACTGGAACATACTGTGTGCTTGCCCACAATGACTGACTGGAACATATTTTTGCCCACCGTGACAGGTACATAAATTTGCCCACAGTAAGCAGGGTACGCACTCGCTCTCGCATACAAACACCCCGGACCCCACGGCCCAGCTGCACAAGTGAATGGCGACATTACTTTAAGATGTACAAGGTTTTTTAAGATGACTTTCATGTGGACCACAGGGCACAGAGCAAATGTGCCCCTGACTCTCTTTTTAAATATGTAGCAGCCTCATAGCATGATAATCTCAGCCCTTAAAAGTTAAATGCATATTAGGTTTTGAGTCAGTTTCCATATTCTTATTCTTGCCAGTTCTTAAAGGTCTAGTGTTCCTTATGATGTCAAAATATTTATTTTGATAAAAAGTGACTAAGTATTGTTCTCAGTTTGAATTAAGACAACAATACCAAGAGCTGTATCTGTATCTGACAAGTGCCAAATTGTGATGAAAGCTTATGATCAAAGAGGGCAGCAGAGTGCAGCTTAGTCCAAAGAAAACATTTTAGTGAGGCTTGGTCAGTTGTGGATATGTATTAGCAAAATGCTGAGCTGTGTGAACTTTAGAGGGTATTTAGAGGTTGCAATGACAGCTTGTGATCTGCTCTAAAAAGCAATTCTTAAGTAACTCACACTCCTGGGATTATTTGGTACCAGAGATGTCAAGCTAGACATATTCCAGGATTCTATACAAAGAATGCATGCTTTGGCCATTTTTACTGCTTTAGCAATAGCCATTCCCTGCACCTGCAATGTGAATCATTTTTGCTTTGACACAAATTTCAAATTTGCAGCACATTAAGCATGCCGTGAAAACAAGAAAATGCTTTTGGTTATTTTGCATTTAGATATTTAAATGTACTGTAAGGTAAATTGTTAAAGAATAAGACATAAGACTTACTGTATGTAAAATAGTGTATTTCTTAGGCTTCTGTACCAGATCTGTTTACAGAAGCAGAATTACCATCTTCATTTGCAATAAACAGAGCTGATGCAGAAGCCTAAGAAATGCATTTAAATAAAATAGTATGTTTTAGTATTTAAAAGGACAGGATCAAATCTATAAAATAAAAGGAAACTGATTGTGAAAATAGCTTATGCTATAGGGTACGCATCCATCTAGCTTAAATTGTAGTGCAATGCTCAGCAAAGTATGTGGCCAACATTATTCCTTACAGAAAGGGTTTTGCATTAAAGGGCATGTCCACCCCTTTTTTATACTTTTTATATAATGTAGGTATAGGTCCCCTAGCCCCAACCGCCATAATCATTTTTTTTTTTTTATTATGATAAATTTTTATTGAAATTTTTTCTGTAAAAGTAATATCCAATACATATTGGAACTCAACTCAACTTATATTTATATAAAATTAACATAAAATAAAACATTATAATCTATTACAGTATATTTTATCTTCTGCATACACTATATTTCAAAACAAAACAGAATATAACAGTAACTTAATTTAAGGTACCTTAAATTTACACATACAAAATATATTGTTTCAACAAAAACATCATCTATAAGACTGAATATGAAGGTCTTGTTTAGGATCTGTTATCAATGTACCAGTATTCCCAGTTTTTATAAAACTGGGAATAAATTATTGCATATTTGTTGTCAGGTTAGTTATTATGTCCTGTAGTTTAGGAACATTAGTTGATAACCTGTTTTTGGCAATTTTATTTTGAGTTATGGTGATGTATAAGTATGATAAATTATTGTCCTTTGTTCTATGGGAAATAAATTGAAGTTGATTAATAATAATGATAGTTCCGATTTCATTGGGAAGGGATGTTGAAATAGATCTGCCAAGAAATTCTGTATATAAGTCCACAATTCTTGTATTTTTGTGCAGGACCACCAGATACCATATAAGTCCACAATTCTTGTATTTTTGTGCAGGACCACCAGATACCCTATATACTCGAGAATAAACCGACCCGAGTATAAACCAAGGTACCCAATTTCACCTAAAAATCCTAATAAAAGTTGTTGACTCGAGTATAAACCGAGGGTAGAAACTTGGCATTCAAGGATGTTTGAAACTACAACTCCCAGCTAATCAAAGGCAGTGCTGGGAGTTGTAGTTCCAAACATCTTGATGCCACCCTCACTTGGCATTCAAGATGTTGGAAAATACAAACTCCCAACATGCTTTATTAGCGGGAGTTGTAGTTTTCCAAACATTTGAATGCCACCCTCACTCGGCATTCAAGATGTTTGGAAACTACAACTCCCAGCATGCTTTATAGCTGGGAGTTGTAGTTTCCAACATCGTGAATGCCACCCTCACATGGCATGTCAAGATGTTTGGAAACTACAATTCCAGCAATAAGCATAATGGGAGTTGTGTTTCCAAACATATTGAATGCACCCTCACCCTCCCACCAGTTCAGTTTGTACCTGTGGGCTCTTTCCATCCAGGAACTGTGGCTCTCCTCCATCCAGGGATTCCGTTGGGACTGGTAGGCCATTGAAGGTAAGCGTCCTCTCCATTCTGGCATCCGCGCGCTCATTCCTGTGCTGGCATGCCGGCTGACGTCATTAAATGGCGCCGGGCAGTGACGTCAGGCCGGCGCGCCAGTACAGGGAATGATGTGCGGTGCGGAGTGCTAGGTAAGTAGTGACTCGAATATAAACCGAGTCCAAGTTTCAGGCTGATTTTGACAGACAGAATGAAAAACTTGGTTTATACTCAGAGTATATACGGTATGAAAAATGTTCCTATGTCCTTTGGCATCTCAATACAAAGGGAGTATGTGGGGAAACATTTTGCTAAAGTTTCTGGGGGTTCTGGGATATGTGAGATGTATTTTCCTTGACATTTCCCAAGTGATACACATTTAGACAGCTGAAAAGGTATGTGATAAAGCATCTGCCATTGTCATTTGTGAATGATGGTTAAGATCAGATTCCATTTTTGGACCAACTCATAGATTCTAACATCTTTTTTTCAATAGCTATATAAAATATTTAATTGTTTAGGTTTCAACAGAGTTCCAATGGAATATTCTATATGTTCTGGTTCAAAATTTATATTGAAATATACATTTATGGAAGATACAGATACCTATCTGTATATATTTGTTAGTTATTTTGTTGTAGACAGTGTTATAATTTTCTTTTAATTTGGAATGGTATATATTGGCCGTCTCCGAATAATTGATATAATGAAATAGATTATATTTATCCCCAAGAGTTTTAGATTGGCGACTGCAACAGTTCAATCTGGAAAGTATCTAATCACCACAATAATCTGTAAATAGGTGCATTTTCTTGAGAGAGGTTTCCAATAATTAATATAGTAGCTTGTACTGTAGGAGAACCATAACGCTTCCTATTAGGTTTATATCCTAACAGGATCACTCCTAGTACTTTTTTTAAGGTGTTAGGTTTTACCTCTTCCTGTTCTATATTGTACCACTCCTGAACATTGGATCTTTGCTGCCACCATATTCTTGATTGGTTCATTATCACAGCTTGATAATAGTCTTTCAATATAGGTAATGTCAAGCCTCCTGTTTCTTTTGTTTTAGCTAATGTTTTTCTATTAATCATAATAATTTTTTTAGAAAGTGCCCCGATTTTTAGTTACCTTGCACGGAACTGCAATTAGGGACGCGGCTGCCAGCTGTTCAGAACGCCGGGGAAGAGTGGTAAGGTAAGTAACTATCGGGGGACTCTCTATAAATTCTATTATAGCAGTTGGGGCTGGGGAACCTATACCTACATTTTGACCAACGGGTTTAGAGCTAGGGGGAGGGACAGCAAAACGGCAGTGAGAGGGAGGGGGGTTGGACTCTCCTGCGCATGCCTCAAACCTTGTAGAGGTTGAGGCAGACACAGGAGCAGGATGAGTCACACAGAGCTCCTACACTGCAGTTTCCTGGACTTTGGAGGGGCATAGCAGGAGAACCATTTGGAGCAGAAATGTAAGGTAAGGATTTTATTAAGCTACAGAGTGGGGCCAGTATGGGTTTAAATTTTAGTTTTGGGGGTGGACATGCCCTTTAAAGGGCATGGCCCCACTGGCCCCACTGTGTAGTGTTGATAAATCCTTACCTTACATAGCTGCTCATTGTGGTTCTCCTTGATATTCTAAAAAGAAGAAAGACTCTGCACATGGTACTTTTATACGAAAAATTTTAGACCCATAATATCGTGGAACATGCCCCCTATTATAAATAAATCAATGAGTCCAGTTCTAAACAGATGCAATAAAAACACCATTTATTAATGCTATAATTGCACAGTATCCTAAACACCCCTAAAAGTAAATACTACCCAATAGGTAAGAATTATGTGCGACTGGGAGGGTCTTTATCTTTATCCTTAGTGCAATTTTGATGCAAAAACTGTTCAAAGTTCACAGTCCATCAAATCCTCTAGGTCCCAAAAATATATACATCCATGGTGTGGATTAAGTCCTGGTTTCAGGCATCAACAAATAATAGCACTTAGCATATCAAATCAATGGTAAGAATGATTAGGTGCACTACAATAATAGCACCACAACTGTGTACATCCTACTTGGAGCTGCAGCAACATAACAAAAGAGTTTATGGGACTTATACGCCACAAAGGACTTTATAATTCACCCCTCTGTTAACAGGACTCACCAGTTGCTCCCTCTGGTACACTGCATTGTTAACTACTGTGTTTCTAATGTGTCATGTTTATTGGATGCTGAGACCACACACTCCTACTATGGACCTACTATGGACTCTGTATACCCTCCTGGTCACACGCCAAGCAATGACTTAAGTGAGTCATCATTATGATTCTCTTGCAGTGTCTGTTCAAAATTTTGAAAAGTGAAGAGTAGGAGCTGTCTGTGAGTCATTCCGTCCCTGCATCTTCCTTGTCCTCCCTGAGGACACTGGCATGCACAGGGAAGCCCTCCCCCTCCCTTCCTTCCACCCCCTTTATCCCCTTATGGCTGCCTCATCCCCTAGCATTAAAAGACTTTTCTGTAATGGAACTTACCCCAGTCCACCCCCAATGTCCATGTTAGTTTTGTAAAACAAGCACAAGAAATACACTTTGGCTCCTTCATTTCCTCAGCTGTCTGCATAGCCAGCAGCTGCATCTGTGATTGGCTGACTCTCAGCCAATCACAGACATGGCTGCCGGTCTGGCCCCTCTTTGCTGCTTCCGGCAAGCAGAGAGCCAGAATCAGACAGCAGAGGGAATGAAGCATAAGTATATTTCTTGTGCTTATTTTACAAAACTAACTCGCCGGTACGGGGTTGGCTGGGGTTCACTACACTATGGAAATATTTTTATATTTGGGGTAGACATACTCTTTAAAACAGGTGAAATCTGCACCTAAGGAAATCTGTGGCACATGTACAGATTTCAGACTTATGTCACTTATTTAGCTATAAAAATATCTTCATATCATTCATTAATGATTAATATGAGAACATCCAAAGCATGAGGTTGAAATAGTTAGAACTAAAAAAAAATCTCTACCCAAATAAATGATCTAAAGTTTAAAGAGCATCTATAGTGAAAAAAACACATTGCCCCTTTGCAAAGTTAAATTCATGTACTCTGTGCTGCCTTAATCCTTTCTCTGTCAGTGACTATGTTTAACCATGGTGTCAGATCTGTGTGCAGCACTCCCCCCTTCCCCCTCCCCTCTGTTACCTCCTCCATGTCTCAACTCCGACTAACCGACAAGCTTATCATGTGCAGTAGGAGTTAAAAGTTCAATATCCTGAATAACACACCCACGCACAGTGGCCAATAGAAAGCAATCTGTCCTGGAGACACGGAAGAAGAAGGAGAACAGCACAGTTTACAATCTCTCACTTTGTGACCCATCATCAATCAGTAAAAGCTATTAAGAAGGGGGTCAAGTGCAGCCTTATATCTACCATCAAAGCTACCTCTCTCTCCCTGCTAATGCTCTTATCTCTATGTTTATTACATAGCATGGAGGGGGGATCACGTCACAGGGATTTGATTGACAGTCCAAGTAGGAGTAGAGGAATGCAGTCACATATTCTTTTAACTGGTGTATCTCAGGACAGAGAGGGAATCTGAAAAAAGTGAAGGGTTGTGGGGAATTATAGAACACATGGAAAGAAAGAAAAAAAAGTTAATTTTCCCACTATAGATGCCCTTTAAAGGGGAAGTTCAGTGCAAATACATTATGCTTTTCAGAAAAAAGAGCAGTGTTTTTTCATCCAGATGACCTTAATCTGTCAATTCAGCATTTTGTCTGTGTATAAATAAATGCAACCAAAATACTGACTTCCTGCTTGCAGGACCCTTAATAGAGACCGTTATGGTCTTGCCCTTGACCCAGCGCCTGGGTTGATTCAGTTGCTCAGTAGAGATCTAAGCATCTTTGACCCATCCAATAGCCAATCAGTAGAAATCCCTGTTAGGAACATTCCAAGGATGTGGTGCATCCTGGGAAGAAGAAGGACCGTTAGAACCTGAAATGTCAGCTCACTAATGTCAACAGCAGGGAACAGCAAAGGGTATGAACAGGGCCGTCTCGCTAATGAGCCACATTGAGACAAAGTTGCAGAGCGGCACTTTGTCTCTGTGGCTCAAGAGCGGCATTTCAAAGTCAAAACAAAAAAAAAAAATCTTATACCGGCGCACCAGCGCTGGGGTGGAGAGGGAGGAAGCGCCGCATGTACTGAGAGAGGCGGAGCTTCCATAGTCAGAGGAACTTGAAAGTGATCCACCCCACATTGCTTATCCAATCAGAGTGCAGCCTGTCAGGACCCTTCCCGACGTCACTCCAGAGCCAAGAGCCGCCGCTGCGGTGTCCTGCTTGAACTTGTATGGGGACTTTACTTACTGTCTCTGTGCATGCCATGGACAAGCAAGAACGGTAGGCTAGTTTTTTTTCCCAGTTCTTAACTGCTCTGCCTCCTACTTCCCCAGACGGTCCTTAACTTTACTGCTCCTTTGCAACTAAGTTCCGGTGGGCACTCCAGAAATTGCTATCACACTGAGGGAAGTTAGGGAACAAACATGGAGAACAGTAAATCTCACTAAAACCAGGAGAGTGCTCCCTTCTGCTGATAGCGATCTCTGTGATCCTGAACTTAGTAGCGTTAATAATGAGCAGTAAAGGACAAGGACCACACCTGGGAGAGAAGCAGGACGACGAGCAACAGTCACAGTAAAGAGTAGAGGGCAGGAGGTCTGAATGGGGGGAGGGAGATAAGGTTAAGTGATGAACACAATTCCCAGCATTCCCTACTAGCTAAAAACCTGAAGCTGTTAGGGGATATTGGAATTGTAGTCCATCAAACCTCTGGAGGGCCCATTAGCATCCCTGAACAGAATTTTTAAGTAGGATTTAAAAGGAATAAGGGACAGAATGAAAGAGGGACAGGAAAAAGTAATATAAAAGTAATGGGAACAATTAATGGAAAGAGAATGATTTTTTAATCCTTATCCAGGGGAATCTAAATTAAAGGTACAGATAAAAAATTGTGGATACTGGGGGGGGGGGTTATATAATATATATATGGTACACAGGTATAAATAGGGGGTATAATAATATATATGGTACAAGCGTAATAAAATAAGGGTGTATAATAAATATATATATAGGTACAGCGTATGATAAAGGGGGTATAATAAAATATATACTGGTATCTGTGTATGAAATAAGGGGTATGAATTAATATGTATGGTACTGTGTATGAAATAAGGGGGTATAATAATATATATGTACACGTATAAAATAAGGGGGTATAATATAAATAAGGTGCAGTGTATGAAATAGGGTTGTCTAATAATAATATGGTACAGTGTATAATAAGGGAGTATAATAAATATATAAGTACCAGTATATGAAAAAGAGGGTATAATAATTTTATAGGTACAATGTATGAAAAGGGGTCTAATAATAAATAAGGGTACAGGTATGAAACAAGGGGGATTATATAAAATATATAAGGTGCAGTGTATGAAATAGGGGTATAATACAATATGTAGGTCAGTGTATGAACCAAGGGGGTATATAAAATATATAAGGTTGCAGTGTATGAAATAAGGTGTTATAATAAAATATAGAAGGTACGTATGAAATAAGGGGGTTAAATAAAATATATAAGGTGGTCAGTGGTATGAAATAAGGGGATATATAAAATATATAAGGTGCAGTGTATGAATAAGGTGGTATAATTAAATAAATAAGGTACAGTGTATGAAATAAGGGGTATAATAAAAAAATAAGAGGTTCAGTGTATGAATAGGGGATATAATAAAATATATAAGGGCAGTGTATGAAATAAGGGGATATAATAAAATAATAAGGTGCAGTGTATAAAATGAGTGGAGCAGAAGGAGAAGTGGAAAAGTGCATGGTGAAAAGAACTTAAAAGAAAGGGGTGAGCAGACTGAGAAGGGGAAATGAGTAAAACGACAGAAAGAAAGGATGAATAATAACAAGCAAAAGACTTTAAAGGGAGACAAAATGGAAGCACATGGAGAAGGATGAGAGGGTGGAACATAATAAAGAAGAGTGCAGGTAGTGGGAAGTTGTATCAGGTCAGGTTTACGCATTGGAATGGAGGGGGTGCTGGATAAAAAATGCGACAATTATTTTACCTGCAGGAAAGATTTCTAAAGTTTTTTTTTTCTTCTAATTACCCTTCCAACCCAAAACGTATCCAATGGGCATGACTTAGAGTGGTGGGAAAAGAGATATGGCCTAACATTTGCGACCTGCTACGCATGGCATATATAAGGGGCCTAAGTGTGTGTGCCTAAACTAGGCTTAATCCACTACTGTGGGCTTGTATTTTGTGCTGTGTTGGAACTTGGAGCCCAGAGTGGGAAGTGGGGACTCCAGAGACTGCCATCAATACTTTAGTAACCCTCTCCCCTTTGTGTGTTATTTGACAAACTCTGATAAAGTGTTGGCACATAGATACTGGTAAAATCAAGATTTACAGAATCTGTGTGCCAACACTTTTTAAGTTTGTGTTAATGATTTACCTGTATCTGTGTGCCAATACTTTCCAGAGTTTTGTCCGATGATTTTACCAGTATCTGTGTGTCCAACACTTTACCGGAGTTTTGTGCCGATATTTTACTATTATCTGTGTGCCAACCCTTATCAGAGTTTGTGCAAAGGATTTCAACACAGATTGGGCCAACCATTGTATGTGAGAGGTGTGCATGTACATTATGTGTGAAGAGTGTGCATGTACAGTATGTGTGAGAGAGTGTGCATGTACAGTATGTGTGAGAGAGTGTGCATACAGTATGTGGGAGATGTGCATGTACAGTATGTGTGAGAGAGTGTGCATTACAGTATGTGTGAGAAGTGTGCATGTACAGTAGTGTGAGAGTGTGGCATGTACAGTATGTGTGAGAGAGTGCATGTACAGTATGTGTAGAGAGGGTGCATGTACAGTATGTGTGAGAGAGTGTGTTATGTACAGTATGTGAGTTTGTGTATGATGATACAATACAGGAGAGTGAGATAGAGATAGAGACTGCAGGAGAGCTAGTGTGTGAGAGATAGAAGACAGAGACTCCAGGAGAGAGAAATGTGAGAGATAGAGAATACTGTCTGTTCTCACCGTATGGGACCTTACTGTCTATTCTCACTGTATGGGACCATTACTGTCTGTCTCACTGTATGGCACCTTTACTGTCTGATCTCACTGTATGGCACCTTTACGGTCTGTTCTCACTGTATGGGACCTTTATGGTCTGTTCTCACTGTATGGGACCATTACCTTCTGTTCTCACGGTATGGCACCTTTACGGTCTGTTCTCACTGTATGGGACCTTTACTGTCTGTTTCACTTATGGGACCTTACGGTCTGTTCTCACTGTATGGCCTTACTGTCTGTTCTCACTGTATGGCACATTTTACTGTCTGTTCTCACTGTATGGCATTACTGTCTGTTCTCACTGTATGGCACATTTACTCTGTCTGTTCCACTGTATGGCACATTTACTGTCTGTTCTCACGGTATGGTACCTTTACTGTCTGTTCTCACGGTATGGTCACTTACGGTCTGTTCTCACTGTATGGGACCTTTACTGTCTGTTCTCACTGTATGGGACCTTTACGGTCTGTTCTCACGATGGCACATGTATGTCTGTTCTCATGTATGGCACCTTTACTGTCTGTTTTCACTGTATGGGACCTTTACTGTCTGTTCTCACTGTATGGCACCTTTACTGTTCTGTTCTCACTTTATGGCACCTTACTGTCTGTTCTCACTGTATGGCACCTTTCTGTCTGTTCACTGTATGGCCTTACTGTCTTTCTCACCGTAAGGGACCTTTACTGTCCTCACTGTATGGGACCATTACTGTCTTTTCTCACCTACGGGACCATTACGGTCTGTTCTCACCGTATGGGACCTTTACTACTGCTTCTCACCTTATGGGACCTTTCGTCTTTCTCTACCTTGGACCTTTACTGTCTGTTCTCACCACCGTATGGGCCTTTACTGTCTGTTCCTCACTGTATGTGGACCATTACTGTCTGATCTCACTGTATGGCACCTTTACGGTCTGTTCTCACTGTATGGGACCTTTATGGTCTGTTCTCACTGTACGGGACCATTACTTTCTGTTCTCACTGTGGGACCATTACTGTCTGATCTCACTGTATGGCACCTTTACGGTCTGTTCTCACTGTTTGGGACCTTTATGGTCTGTTCTCACTGTACGGGACCATTACTTTCTGTTCTCACTGTGGGAACCATTACTGTCTGTTCTCACTGTATGGCACCTTTACGGTCTGTTTCTCACTGTATGGCACCTTTAGGGTCTGTTCTCACTGTTGGCACCTTTACGGTCTGTTCTCACTCACTGGACCTTTACAGTCTGTTCTCACTGTATGGGACCTTTACTGTCTGTTCTCACTGTATGGGACCTTTACTGTCTGTTCTCACTGCATGGGACCTTACTGTCTGTTCTCACTGTATGAGACCTTTACTGTACATGTGTTAGTCATGGCATTTCAATGGTTAGATTAGCTTTAGATAGTTTGTTAGGTTAGGCTAGGTTAGACTAGTTAGGTAAGTTAGGGCCCTATTAAAAGGAACCTTGACGTTGTGGCAGGTTATTTTGGGCAAAATGGTTTATTCTTCTGTTTTATATGGTGTTGATTATTGTCTATTTAAAGAAATGTACATAATGGTGCCATTTCAAAATGACAAAATGGCTAGCCGCACTCCCACCGTCAAAGCCACGCCACACACCAGCCACACCACAAACAGGCCACACCCACTTTGCTCCGCCCGGCGCGCTGCGCGCGCCGCACATAGGCGGCAATCGGGTTTGCCTCAGGTGGCAAAATCCCTAGAGACACCCCTGGGTATGAAATCAACTGATTTTTCAAAATGGGAGAGAATATGTAGAATAACTAAGAAGACATTACACAAACTAACAATTTAACAAATATTCACAATTTCCACTGAACTATCCCTTTAATTTGAATGCTTTAAAGGGCATGTCCACCCTTAAAAGAAAAACTGGTGACTTGTCAAATATCTGCCAACAACCCCAACTGCTATTTTCCCTAGTTTATTCCATGCATTTTTTACCAGATATTTAATGATACGTTCTATTGCTTTCTAGCTTCCTCCCTATGCTCAAAGAGCTTTTTATATCCTAGAGCATGTGTAGAGGAGGCAGCAGGTGAAACAGCAGTCTATAATTGGTTGTGATGTCAACAATCACAGCTTTGATTGACTGTATAGAGGGAGGGGCCAGCTTACTCAGTCAGTATGGGGACAAAAATACTCCCTAAATATTTCATTTTTATTGCAGGTAATAAAGGGCAAAATGTTTCCATTGGGATTGGGGGGAGGTAACTGACAATTGTTTTTTTTAAGGGTGAACATGCCATTTAAATATCTGGTTAGTAATACATCTAATAAAATGCTGAATATATTAATTTGGCTTATGGGTAGGTAACTGACAAGTGACCAGGTTTTAAAGGCCCATTGATATTTTACCTTTAGTCACCATTACTTATTACATCAATTGGCGTGCAAGGCCATTTGGTGTCTAGCTAATAGCAATCATAGTGAATCATAGTGAACGAGTCTGTATTACACCTTAAATACTCTTTTTAAAACTTTAACATTTTCTATTTTCTTCATACTAGAAATGGAACTTTTTTCAGTTGAACTTAATGTAGTTGCAGTTTTTTTACATTTAGCCTCTAGTTAACACTATTTTAAAACAATGTCTATAGCAATCTTACCGTTTAGTATTTGTTTTCACAGTAAATTTAAGAAACAAACAACTCATGAGAGTAAGTGGAGATGTTGAATGAAATAAAATATGGCTACATTTCCAGTCAAAGCACGAGTGGAATTTAAAACTCTTATTAAACATCCTCTTATCTAAGAGAATCAATAAGTTTCCATTACTCTCTTAGACACTTCTCATCTCCTTATATTTGCAGCACGAAGAGTCCACAGTAATTTTCTTCTTCTTATTAAACAGACCATTATTTTTGATAATTGCTGGAACAATATATATGGCGGTAGTTGAATTGAATATTTCTAGTTTGTGTCAGGGTATTGCAATGTAATGATTAGAATTTCAGACTCTGTTTACTACTTGAGCACAACAATATATATAGAATGTATTTATGAACACATCATAAGCAAGTAATAGAAGAGACAATAAGCTGATTATTCTGCTTTGAAGCCTCATACACACATCCTATTGTGCACCGCTGAATGCCCCCCGAGTGCCTGCACACGCCCGCCGAATGGCTGTTTCGGCTGATTATCGCGCGTATGTATGCCTTCCCATCAGACGCCCTAAGGAACGCATTCACACATTCAATTATTGGCAAGAGCGCTCGTTCGTCACCTGTGTGCATTGTGGTCGGTGTCGTTCGGCAGTTCAAAGATCTTACATGTGTACAAAGATTAACCAACTGGCAAAAACAACAATAATGTAACACATTTATCATGGTTTTGTAAGTTTTAGAGTAAAGTTACCTATAGTGTGCATTAGTATCTATACGAATGAATGTAGGACTGACTGGTTTATGAAAGGTGAGAGGAGACCAAAGTCCTTCTCTATCTTTTAACACAAATGACCTTTTAAAGGGTATCTTTGCTCCAAAACAATTTTCAGATTTTAAATCTGAGCAGTAGATTCTGAGGAATCATCATTTGAAATCACATCATTTACAAGGAAAGACCTGTCAGCAGAAATCATAATATGTCCCATCCCTGACCTTTTACTAGGATCTCTGGCTGCCTGCCTTCGCCATTTCTGCAACAGTTAAGAGAATCAGCAGAGAGAAAAAAAAGGGGGGGGGGAGGAAGGAGGAAATGTGTAAGCAGAGCAGTGTGCACAGTGAGGCTGTGCAGAATTTATAAATGTCGCAGACACTACAAGAAGGCAGTGAAAAAGGGAGCGTGGGGACAATTTAATGACAAAGCAAGCACAGATAAATATGTGAATACCACCATTTTACTTCTCTGAAATTGTTTCAGAAAAGTTGTTTAAGTCAGTATAGTGGCCCTTTAACTAATAATCACTTGGTTTCATTTCACCTGATCTTTACAAAATTTGGTTTGGGAAAAATGCAGTTTCACCAGTTAAATAGGGATGCTTGAGTTTGCAGTTAGCATTATTTATTTCGAAGACCAATAGCCAATAGCCATATTATAAGTGTTCAAATGACATTGAAAGCTTGGAAATATCATGGGGGAAAGGTTTAAAAAAAAAAAAAAATACTGTCTTAAGAAAACTATATGGTACTGTAACTCTTACCCATATGTATTAATTGAAATATATATAGAGAGAGAAACAATGTTGGCTAGTGGACAAGCAGGTAAAATGACTGTCAGGCTGGGTGTTGGAATTTACACACATCAGCAATATTTGGCTTGGATGCCAACTTAGTGGTAAATCTAAGACCCAGCATCAATGTAAAATATGATTGTAAACACAATGCCACATAAATTATAATTTATATAATTACATTATACAATTGAGCTCATGCCTTGTAATTTCTTTGGCATCTTTTCAACTTTCCTGTGAATTGTCCACCCAGAACTTAAAACTAATATTTTTTTTAAATAGGTTCCTATATTACATTAAAGGGACACTATACTGAAAAAATTACTTTGCCTCATCTTAATCTATGAATGAATACATGTAAGTAGCACTTACTCTGATTTGTGTGTGTTGCTGCATGACTTCAATCCAGCACACATTTTGTTTAGGAGCAGTATCCCCCCTCCCTCTTTTAACCACTCCTACTTCCATCCGACCTGACTTTTTCCCCACAAACCAACTGTCAAGTCTGCACACAGCATACAGCATTCCAACTGTCAAAACTCTGTCACCATTCCAGCTACAGTAAAACTACTCACAGAATAGTTTTTGAGAGAAAGGAACTTGATTGACAGCTGAAACATAAGAAGTTTTAGATTGGATATCTAAAGAAATAGGGGGCAGATCAACAAACAAATGATGCAGTGGTGGTTGGGGAAAATTATAGTTTCCAGCAATGGTCAATTTAAAATATCCCATTTTTCAGTATAGATGCCCCTTAAAGGGCATGTCCACCCCTAAAACTATAATCCCCCCAACTACTGGCCCCACCATGTAGTGTAGTGTAATCCTTACCTCTCATCCCAGCTCCATCTGGTTCTCCTGTAGTCCCCCCCCAAAGTCCCAAAAACTGACAACCAGGAGGCTAGCAGAGTCCATATAGGGCTCTGCCTGCTACCTGGCCTCCTGGAGAATTCTGCCATGCGTACTGCAGCCCTTCTCCCCCCTCCCTCCCCCTCCCTCTCCCTCCCTCTCCCTCCCGTTCTACTATCCCTCCCCCTAGTGTAAATCCCCTTTAATATCCTCTCCCCCATGTCCCCCAGCCCCAACCGGGTATTTTTTATATTCAGAAAGCCCCCCAAACTCTTACTTACCTCTCCTCTTCCTCCGCTGCGACCCGGTCTTCTGCTTGCAAAATGCAAGCAGAGGGCGGGACCGCAGTCGCGTCCATGATTGGCTGAGCGGCAGCCAATCATGGACGCGACTGCCGGTCCCGCCCCTCTGCTTGCATTTTGCAAGCAGAAGGCCGGAGCGCAGCGGGGAAAGAGGAGAGGTAAGTAAGAGTTTGGGGGGCTTTCTGAATAAAAAAATACCCGTTGGGGCTGGGGGACATGGGAGCAGGATATAAAAAATACATTTAGGGTGGACATACCCTTTAAGGGAAACTTGTGGGAATTCAGGCATTTATCATGCACACCAAAACATTTTTGTGTCATTCAAATTTTTTTTCCCAGCAAAATAACAGATGGAATCATAATAAGACCTGATTTTTAATTTTTTTTTAAAACAGAATAAAGCTTTCTCATGCACAATACAGAAGTTTTTTCTTCCATTTGAATTTCAGAGACACACCAGGAGTTGAACATTATTAAGTAAAAGCATTAGTCCCGGTGCAAGACTGTAATGCAGTGCCTTGCTTTGTCCTTCTAAATAAATGGGAAACCAGAAATTACCAGTAATTTAACTGGGGAAGCGGGGGAGAGTAATTGTCTGTGTGAATCACAGACAGTGCTCTGAATAATGAGAGAGCACAACGGAGTGAGGCTGTAAATTAAGGGCACTTATCTTAATTGAACATCTGAAATAATGTTTTATTTATACAAAGGAGAGGTGCAAGAAAAAAATAACCGATCCAAAGCCCTAACAATACCACATGTCTTTCAGAGCATGGCCATTGTTGGAGGCATTCTTTTAACTCTGTCAATATAACAGAGAACACACACACAAAATCTTTATTGTCAAAGTATGCAGGATTTTATATGGACCTGTTGTGATTATAGCTGTTCTGTATCTGGACTTTTATTAGACAGCTGCTTTAATGGGACTGGGTTGTGTATGGTTCCCGCTTGGTTGATTAAAATCTAAATATAAACAATACTCTAATATGAGGATCTCTCCTTTTGAGGAATACCAAAACGTATTTACAGAAGGCACGCTCCTAGGGGTGCCCGAGGTTGGAGGGGCGGCTGTCAATCTCCCCCCACCAATCTAACCCCTTTATTGTCTTATTTTCTTCCCCCCAAAAAAGAGAAAATGGGTTTGGTTTGGGGTGTGGTCTGTGTTTAGGGGTGGGGCTAATGGCGCTAAGGCTCCTGAGGTGTGAAACCAGCCCTGCATATTTAGAAATAGTCAATTGTTCAGTGGAATCCCGCCAGGTAGATTGTGAGGTGCACTCCCTGTAGCCTGTGCCATATCAGGTAAGTATCAATTCTATTTTAGTTCATAGGGAAGCACACTCAAATAAAATATTATCACAACAGTTCCATTTATTAAGTGCTCAACACACAAACCAGGTACATAAAGTTTCGGGGGTCCAACCCCCTTCCTCAGGTGAGGAAGGGGTTGGACCCCCCGAAACATTGTGTACCTGGTTTGTGTGTGAGCACTTAATAAATGGAAAAGCTGTAATAAAGAGTGCAAGAAAGTAATTAAACTAGCTAAAATAGAAAATGAAATACGGATTGCCGAACAAAGCAAGTCCAACCCCAAAATGTTTTTTAAGTATATAAATGGTAAAAAGATGAGGACTGAGAATGTGGGACCATTAAATAATGGAGCTGAGGTGGTAGTAGAGGATGCCGAAAAGGCAATTGCTAAACCGTTTTTTTACATGGTTTTTACTGTTGAGAATCTTGTCCTTACAGTAGGGATTGTAATAATATGCAGGGAAGAAATGAAGAGTTTTCACATTGGATAACAGAGGATATGGTACGGAAACAATTAGACAAGTTAATATCAATAAAGCGCGCAGGACCAGATGGATTGCATCCTCGGATTTTAAGGACTTAGTTCAGTTCTATCTAGACCACTGTTTCTCATCTTTTCAGATTCGCTTTTGTCTGGGGATGTGCCGCTGGATTGGAAAAAAGCCAATGTAAACCAATATTCAAAAAAGGTAGTCGTTCACAGCCTGGAAACTATAGACCTGTAAGCCTAACATCAGTGGTAGGGAATGTGATGGAAACTTGTTAAGGGATCATATCCTTGACTTTGTTTCCAGGCATCATCTATTAGTAGTAGTTAGCATGGATTTATGAGAAATAGATCATGCCAGACAAATTTAATTGGTTTTTATGAGAGTAGAAGTGAGTAAGGTATATTTGGATTTTGCAAAAGCTTGATACTGTGCCACATAAGCGACTAATGTATAAACTGAGGACTGTTGGCCTTGAAGAAAACATTTGTTATGGATAGAGAACTGGTTATTGGACCGCAAACAGAGAGTGGTGGTTAATGGAGCTACATCTATGTGGACTAAAGTTCTAAGCGGAGTGCCTCAGGGTTCTGTACTGGGGCCGCTTTGTTTAATCTGTTTATAAATGACATTAGAAGAGGGCATGAGAGCAAGGTCTCAGTATTTGCTGATGACACTAAACTATGCAGAGCTTTGGAAACTTCCAATGATGTGCAAGTGCTGCAAGCAGACTAGATAGATTATCAAAATGGGCAGCAGAATGGCAGATGAGATTCAATGTTGATAAATGTAAGGTGATGCATTTGGATTTAAATCCCTGTGCCACCTACACCATAAATAACTCTGTGTTAAGTGCATCTGTAATGGAAAAAGATTTGGGGGTTCTGGTAGATAACAGACTTAGCCATAGCAAACAATGCCAGGTAGCAACGGCTAGAGCTAGCAAGATATTGTCTTGTATAAAAGGGGGAATAGATTCAAGAGAGAAAAAAATTATTCTCCCCTTTACAAGGCACTGGTAAGGCCTCATTTGGAATATGCGGTGCAGTTTTGGAATCCCATATACAAAAGGGACATCTTGGAAATTGAGGCAGTTCAGAGAAGGGCAACTAAATTAATAAGGGGAATGGAGGGGCTCGAATATGCAGGCAGATTAGATTAGAATTAGAAGTTAGATTAGATAGAAGTTAGGGCTGTTACATTGGAGAAGCGACGTTTGCGTGGGGACATGATTACCTTATACAAATATATAATGGCCATACAATGAACCTCTGGTGCATTGTTCACTAATAGGTCATATCAGAGGACACGTGGACATCCTCTAAGGTTGGAAGAAAAGAAGTTTCATCTTCAGGTTAGGAAGGGTTTCTTTACAGTGAGAACGGTGAAATTGTGGAACTGTCTTCCGGCAGATGTGGTAATGGCAAGTTCATTGAATAGCTTTAAAAAAGGCCTGGATAAGTTTCTAAAACTAAATAATATTGAGAATTACTGGTATTAATGCATATAGATCTGGTTGATCCGGGGATACATTCCGATTGCCGTTTGGAGTCAGGAAGGAATTTTTTCCCCCTTTTTAGCTAGGTTTTTTTGCCTTCCTCTGGATCAACTGTTAGGTAGGGTTAAGAAATTTTTTTTATATATATATATAAAGAGGGTGAATAGGTTGGACTTGATAGACGTATGTCTTTATTCAACCTTAATTGCTATGTTACTATGTTACTATCCAGGTCATGGTATTCAGTTAGATCAACTGGACTTAAAGTTTAGTTCTTGAAACTTTTCGCTAGTCAACCGACTGGCTTTCTCAATTCAGAATGACTTGTACAAGATTATGTACCCTAGAAAGTCCCAATTAGCATACCACAGCTAGGTGTTAAGGGCATATGAATACAAGGCATGATTGCATTGTGACTAAGAGGTGTTATAGGAATGCCCCGGGTAATTATGTCATTAATGAACATAAAACTAGAATTAACAGTTTGAATTTAATCAAAGATAACATAGTACCATAAATTTATACCCACTTCCATGAGAAGCATAACTGTATATTTCTAGACAGTAAGGTTGTTATTCTAGGTACTCTGAAGATGAATGATTTAAGGAGCGGTGGGAACCTAGATAGGACCTTTTTGGAAATGGAACAAAGGTTTATTTTTGAATGTGATACTATTTAACCGTATGGTCTAAATTATCAAGTAGAACTGATCCCTTTTTTAATTTGCAGGCCTATGAAATAAAAGTTTGTATTGTTAGAAATAGTGGTACTTTTGCCCCAACTAATCAGATGTTAGAAAATCAGAAAGCTAACATCTGATTGGTTGTGGCAAAATTAGCACTTGGAAGTCTCGGGGAAATTAAATAAAACTTCTTATCATTAAAAATGTTGCTAATTTTGCCCCAACCAATTAGATGTTATTTAACATTCGAAAGCTAAAATCTGATTGGTTGGGGCAAAAGCAGCATCATTTTTAACGATAAGAATTTTTATTGAATCTCCCTGTTTTATCATCATTTTATTATTCATTTGGCTAATTCTTTTTTTTCTCATTTTTTTGGACTGTATCTCCTCCCACGGTTTTTTAACTAGAGATATAAAATTTGGTACAGGAGAAGTGTACTTTTACCTAAAAATCCGAGTAAGTGTTACCCTGTTACCAGTGAATTTTTTCCCATAGACTATAATGGGAACAATCCTCAAGTGTTCATTTTTTACCCCCCAACCTGACACAGGTACACAAACCTAATGACCTACCTTTTCATTTCTGTGGCAGCCATACTTAAAGGATATCTAAAAAAGTAGTCAAAAAACACATTTTGACCAATCATCAAAAAAGTTTATTAACCCCCCCTTTTCATTTTTTATAAAATGATTCCTTAATTATAGGAAATACAAGACTTAATTGGCATATTGTGCAAGCTTGGGCCAGAGGAACTGTCTCGACACTCCACGGTGTCTATACAGACCCTTGATCTGATCTAGTTGGTAACTGAGGCATTGCTTGTTGGATCTGCAAGCAGATTGGCCTGGCAACTGTGGCTTGAAGAATAGGGCAAAAGGACCTTATCCATGCTGTCCCCCATAATGGGATGTGGTTGAGATACCAGTACCTGCAGTACAACCTCATTTTGCTTTTCCCTTACTGGCTTCAAATGACAATTGTCCTAATTCTTTGAATAGCTTTATGTCATCTGCTATAAAAGTGTTCCTAAAACTGGCAGCAACTGAAATTATCCACAAACGTCTTCAACAAACAGGGAAAAAAAATGTAGGTCCAAATGGTTTAGAATATTATGAGTCAATAATAAAATGTGTTTATTTGTCCAGAAATAAAAAGTAAAAAAAGCCAAGAATCCCTCAATTAAAAAACACATCTATCATTGCTGGCATGTTTTTAAACAGCAAATCTGTCCAAAGTAACTGAAGCTGAAACATATTTTGGTTTACCAAATATCCTGGCCAACATGGTATCTGCTACAAAACTGTGCACTTGTCAACTGTGCAGATGGATAAATATATACACTACCCTCTATAGTGGTAATTACAGCTGTAAGTGAACCAGAAATACTAGCCAAAGACTTAGATACAATGACCTGAGAAATAACAGAACAAGGATGCTGCCAACCTCATATCAAAGGCCAAAAGATTGTGGCAATGGGAGACAGCAGCTTTGCAATCATGATGACTCTTAAACAGAAAGAAGGAAAAAAAAAGAAAAGAGCCATCTAACACCCATTTGTAAATGTATAAACAAATCGGCATATCTGTGCAATTTCTCAAAGTAAACAGATCTCTGTAATTTTCACTTAATTTTTATAGATGCTTCTTCTTTTAATTCCATTTCTAAGGGAAAATTCTCTCAATGCTGAAATAATCTGAATTTATAAAGGGAACATTTTGTTTACTGAAGTAAAGAAAAGACTGGACTTGAAAGCTCCTGATTGCTACACACATCATCTCTCATGCCAGTGATATTTAATGGCAGAAAGTTAAATAGATATGCACGTGCCTAAGAGTTCTTTGATGGACTGGTGACAGGCATTTGCTCATTTTGAATATTCTGCTGTTGTGGAGCCATCTCACCAGCCTTTGTTGATCCTTGGAACTGAAATCAAACTGCTTATGGTCTCTGTATATCAGGTGCATTGGCTGGAAATTACTTCTATCCCTGTGTCACAGAGCATTAAGCAACTAGAGTAGGGAAATTACATTTGAGCCTTTCTTAAAAAGCCAAATCATAATAAAGTTGATCTGAATTTAATGAAAGAAGAAAAAATATTTTTTTCAAAACATAATGTGTGGGAGCTAATATTAAATGGACTGCTGCTATTTTTTTTATATACAAATTATTATTAATAATAAAACAAATTAAGTCTTGGGTTGGTTTGAAAGATCAGAGATGATTTATATTGTATTGAAATAGGTTCAAAATAAAGATATCTGATATATTCAATTAGATCAACTGGACTTGAAGTTTAGTTCTTGAAGACGTTTCGCTAGTCATCTGACTGGCTTTCTCAATTCAGAATGACTTGTACATGAACTAAACTACACTCCATAGAATGTATGGTGCAACTAAACAAACAAAACAGAAAATCTGAAAATTGCACATGTATATGTATTTGTTTCCCTTATATAACTTTCTTGTATTTTGTTATTGTACAGCGCTGTATCCCCAAGTGGCACTTGTAAATAAACTATACATGCATATATACATGCATAATCTCATTCATCATATTTTTTGGCGGTGTGTTTGCAGTGAGCAAAAAATAAACTATTTTTATGTGCATATAAACATTTGAAGCTACATGTAGTTTGAAAAAAAAACATTACTTGTTTTTCCAATAGCAATTTAATTGGTTACT
This sequence comes from Hymenochirus boettgeri, assembly GCA_019447015.1. Taxonomy (NCBI): domain Eukaryota; kingdom Metazoa; phylum Chordata; class Amphibia; order Anura; family Pipidae; genus Hymenochirus; species Hymenochirus boettgeri. The sequence goes on from CM033472.1 coordinate 167,278,457, forward strand.
ATTTGTATTCATACCAAGTGTACCAGTGTAAGTACTGTATATTTTACACATCAGTGCTTTGTAGATTAGCAGAATCATAGTACATTCCATTTGAGAGTCTATAATGATCGTAGCAGGAAGATAGATTTATAAAGGAGCATTTTGCCACAAAGTTGTTTTACAATGGTTACCACCCATAGAACCAAATACAGAATAAAAATACCAAGTGAATTATATTTTATGGTATTGTCATTATTTTTTACGATATGGTTGTAAAACAAATCAATTGTGGCAATAAAAGAGTGACACTGGTATTTTCCAATATTGCAGCTTTACAAATAGGGCCCATAGGGCCCTATTTATAAAAGATCGTTATCGAAAAAATAACGACCGGTAAATTCCGATAACAACCGGTAAATTACGATAACGACCGGTATTTTCTGATATCGGATATTACCGGTCGTTATCGGAAACTACAGGTCGTTATTTTACGATAGTGATCGCTATTTTTTCGATAACGATAACGATCTTTTATAAATAGGACCCATAGTACTTTATGTACTTTTTGCAGGTTGCCACTTGCATGGATTTTACTAGTGCATTTTACTAGTACGTAATATAAAGCATATGAAAACCATATGAATATATTTATTCATGTGTGAAATACAAATATAATTTGCTTTTTGTCTAAATAGCTTCTTGAAATGTTTTTACGGCTTTCAAGTTATTTGCTTATTTTTTGGTAAAGAAAAAAGCCAAATGGCTGGGGGGAAGGGAGAGAGCCTGTTATATGGATCCAATGTGTAAGAATGAGAAATGCAAAAGTTTGCTAATCGTAACTTTAGTAAAAGGAATTGAAAAGGTTAGACGTTAGGACCTTCCAGACTGGGGTTACCTTGATGTGGTTGGAAGGCTTTTCATTCATGTGATCACAGTATTGTATACTAAAACCCCTTTGTTTATTAAGTATGCCAGTGTGCAGATAATATGATATTGTATGGGGCCTAGGAATGTGCATTGATTATCTTTACTATGTTTGTATAAAAGTTTGACCAGATCAGTAGCACTTCCGTAAATGTAGTAAGTAGGCAAGTAGGTATAATATAACAGTACAGGAAATGGAGCACTCCTATGGACTTTAAAGCACAATTCAATTTATTAACGGATCAACTTGTTTCAGCCACCACATGGCCATATACCGGGAACGGCCACACAGGGGCTGAAATGCGTTGATCCGTTAATAACTTGAATTGTGCTTTAAAGTCCATAGGAGTGCTCCATTTGCTGTACTATTATAAATATATACATAATATTGAAATGCAAGGATTTAAGTAAAACTATAAAATTAGCCCCCTGTCCTATTTTATTTATCCAAGATAAAGACTTAAAATACTTAAAAGGAAAGTTCAGTGAAATATTTTTTTTTCATTTATATAATACCTAGTTATTCTACATATTCTCTTCAATTTTGAAACATATGCTTAATTTATACCCCTTGTTATTACCTGCTGTTGATAGTGAGCTTCCCATTTTCAGGTTCTGTAATGGTCCTTCTTCTCAGGATGCACCACTTCCTTGGAATGTTCCTAACTGTAATTTCTACTGATTGGCTGTTGGATAGGGAAGGACTAGAACTCGAACCCGAGTTTGAGACGAACTTTATGAGTTCGGTCGAACTCGAACTATTCAAACTAGTTTGTGTTCGAACTAGTTTCATTTTCTGGACTCGCGGGACTATTTTGGAAAATCCTCGAACATTCTTGAATTTTCGAATGTACGAGGATTTTCGAACGTTTGGCAGGCCTCCAACGGCCGCTTCCGAAAATCCCAGAACGACCGGAGATTCCCGAAAACGGCCGATCACGGATTTCTGAACGGTCGGCAATTCCGTGGCCGGACGTTCAGGGTCTCACAGCTCAAAACCGGGACCCTCTCATGAGTCCTTACAAGGACCAGCCTCATTGAGGCCACCGGTGCCGGAGGTACCCGTGGCGGCCGCAGGGATACTTCTCGGGTCGGTGGCCTCAGCAGAGCTGGTGTCCCCGGATGGAAGTCAGAAGATGCCTCCCAAGGGCTCTTTTAGAAGCCGCCAGGGGTCCCGGTTCGAGCTGCAGGACCCCTGACAAACCACTTATCAGTGCCGCAAGGGCCCTTACAAAGGCTGGGGAGGGGGGGCCCGTTTTGAGCAGTGGGACCCCATAAGCCCCAAATGGCCCTTGTCAGGGCCACAAGGGCCCTAATAGAGCTGGGGAGGGGAGTCCTTGTTCGAGCTGTGGGACCCCTTAAGCCCCAAAGGGCCCTTGTTAGAGCCACAAGGGCACTTATAAGTGCCGGGGAGGGGGGTCTCTGGTAGAGCTGTGGGACCCCTTAAGCCCCAAAGGGCCCTTGTCAGGTGCACAAAGGTCCTTGTAAGGACCCAGGAAAAGGGTCCCGGTTTTGAGCTGCGGGACCTCCGAACATCCGGCCAGGCTGTCGGCCAATCGACAATCCGTGAATGCCCGATTTTGGGAATCTCCGGGGATTTTCAGAAGCGGCCATTCAAGTTTTACTGAACGTTCGAGGATTACCAAAAGCAGCAGGTGGAAACCGGAAGTAGCACGCGTGTGTGCTACGTCCGTTTTTTATACTGTTTTATGCGCACGGACGTGTTCTCCAGACCATCTCCCAGGTTCCATGGGCCTGTTAGGTAAAATTTCATTCAAACTTTCCAAACTATTTACCCCCCATTGACCGTCCATTTTTAGACTTTCGAACTTTCAAACTTTTTTAGAACTTTCGAAAGTTCGTCCATCTCTACTGTTGGATGGGTCAAACGTGCTCAGATCTCTACTGAGCAACTAAATCAACCCAGGCACTGGGTTAAGTTTTTTTACTTTTTTTAAACTTTTTTGTTAATTTATCTGTTTGCATACTGTATTGTTTATATTAGAAATAGGAAAATGGTGCTGTCTACATTTTTAAAAAATGTTTAAAGGTTTGCCATTGAATTTAACAATTGATGTATTTATTATTTAATACAGTAACAAGTAATGCAGTGCTTTTGCAATTTAAATCTTTGTTGGCAAAAACGTGTTTGTGTGTGCTTGTGTTTGTGCAAGACAGAGAAAAAGCATTAGTTTGAGGTTCGATAAATAATATGTAGTACTAGATACCAGAGGTTAAAGGAATATCTCCTTGCATCCTGTAAGAAGGATGCATGTTTTCTACTCAAGTATTGATATTAAATTACTTGAAATTAGATTTTAGATATTTACAGGAAGCAAATATCATTTGCAAGCACTGCCAGAAATAGAATGCCAAGACGCATGGAGCTTTTTTGCAGACAAAGGAAGGTGGAGAAGTGATATCAGATTTTTCTTTAATAAAATTTGATTATGATTATCTGGGTTTGCTTCCTCTTTAGAAATCAAGAATTTTTTTGTCAAAGTTAAAGAAGAAATTGTAGCACACATTGTAACAAACACATTATATAGCCCTTGTCAAGAGACAACCATCAGAAATGTAGTTCTATATCAAATAAAAAAGATCCTTTCCTCAGGAGATCTCCAGAGAAACCATATCCCTATACTTCATAAGTTGGTTACAATCATTTCTAACATTACTTGACAAAAGCAGTCAAACAAATAAAGTTATTGATTAGTTATAAGCCCCTAAATACAGATACATTGGGGCTTTTTTATAACTGCCGTAGGCCAATAAATACGTGCCATCTAACTGACTGCTGCAAATGTTAAGCCCAGGCAAATTTTAACACCTCTCAGTAAATAAGCCTGAAATGTTAATTATTTCCACATGGTTCAATAATCAATATTAAAATAAAGTTCTAATCTTTACACTTAATATATATCCTATCCTATATTTTTTATAACTCCTACAGGGAGATGAAATGCTTGGCTTAATCACCCAAATCTTTGGAAAACCCATGCTAGGCAATGTAATATCATTTCAAAGTGGATTCCAACCTGTTCAAATGGTGGAGTAGTGCTACTTACCTGACCCACGCCTGAGTCGCCGAATTGTGGTAACGTAAGTGGCGAATAATAGAGATGGACGAAAGTTTTGTTCCGTTTTCAGATTTACGGATCTTGGGAAAAACCTGAAAATCCGAAAGTGGAACATGCTTTTGGGACTTCGGATCCCATTTTCGAAAATACCCTCGAACATTCAATAACTCTGGAAAATACGATCGGAAACGACTTTTGAGTTTCCAATCGTAATTACGAGGATTCTCTAATGTTCAAGGTTATTTTCAAGCATTATCTAAAACAGCTTGAATGTTCGATAATCATTGAAAATGGGATCTAAAGTCCCAAAACCCGAACATTCGGATTTTGGAACCGAGGGGTTCCGTGTCGGATACAGTTCTGAGACGGAAATGGATCCCATCTCTAGCACACAATAGCGATATTATTTCTTTATTGATTTTGCTTTTATTTTGTCTGTTTAGCAATGGTTGAGAAGTAGGTATGAAAAGCAAGCTCTCTGTGTTTAATAATAATACTATGCAGGACATTAAAAATGACATATGATATGCAGTTGTCACAATCAAATCTAGATTAGCAAAGTGGCATATACTGTAAGACTCAATCAGGGAGATTCAATAAAAGTTCTTAACTTTGGTGCTAATTTTGCCCCAGCCAATCAGATCTTATTTAGCATTTGAAAGCTAACATCTGATTAGTTGGGGCAAAATTAGCACCATTTTAAACTATAAGAACATTTATTGAATAACCCTGAATGTAGATAAATTTAAGGTAATTTATTTGGGGTTTAAAAATGGATTATAGGGGCAAAATATTATTTCCCCCTTTTTACAAAGCATTGGTAATGCTTGTATTGATTAATAAAAACTTGACTAGAAGGACAGAGAGGAAAACTAGGGTAATTTCACACTAGTGAAAAAGTAGCGTTGATCACTCTGGGGAATTGTACACCAATAAATTAACTCAAATAGTTGTGGCAGTTGCAACTGCGGTTTCTTGTGTAATTTAATCCATAAAAGATCATTATTCAGCCAAACAATTAATCTCTTTGCCTGTGTAAACCATGCCTATAAAAGTGTTGCATACCATTGTTTTAATATTGTCGCTCCTTATACAAAGTCCACAAATTGTATTAACATGGCATGCATTTAGTTTTCAAGAAAGCTTGGCATCAGGCTTTTTGACATTTAGCAGATTATGGGAAATATGTCATGGCTACATGTTATACTTGTACATAATCCATTGAATAATTCTTTCTGTCAGGTTTCACTGTTCTACTTGTTCTATTACTGATTAACACACACATTCTGCGACTAATGGATGCTTTATTAGTTTACTGGAAAACCTCTTTCTACAAAATCACGCAATACCAATACAGAGCAGTAAATAGCACAAGGGAAAATATAACAGGGCTCTTTAATAATGTGCATTTTCCAGACATCTGGGATTAGTGAAAAACAGATTTAATCCACTGTGCTAATATCCCCATCTTTTTTTTTAAAGCAAACGAAAGAAAAAAAATAGTTTATTCCTTAGAATGTAAATGTTCCCCTTGTATCCTTTACCTAGCCCTGTTGAATTCCAAGCTGTATATAAACATGTGCAATGGGTCACAGTGTCAAAAACACAGGTATCATTTATTCAAAGATGAGTTTAGTCTCTTGACTGCAGATACAGTGTGAAATGAAAGACAAGTTGACTTGAGCTTTAAGTATTAACTCTGTCAATTCCATAACAGGTAGCAATGAAGTGTAAGCACATGCCTTTAAGGATGACATAGAAACCAAGGTGTTAATTTACGCCCCACATATAGGAAAGAACAGCAATATTATTTTCAGTGTCATTATTCATAAAATGCTGAAGGATAGCACAAATGTCATCCAGAAGCGACAGGTAAAACTTCTGTTGCAGATGGCTGCACAGTAAGACATTAAAGACCTCAACACTTCAAGAAAGCTGGGATGTTCACTCACCACTGACACACAAGGATGCACAACTGAAATTCAAATCATATTAAATGGCTTCAAAATTGCTCATAAAGTTAGGACATCAGATCAAGCAAGCAGGTATCATTTTGTTGAAGAAAATATCAGAGTACTCCAAGGTTGACATTTCCATCTATCTCAGTGAATAAAGAGCATTTTATGATGTGGGACTAAAATAAGAAATCTACTTTCAATCACAGAAATTTAACTAACAATAGCATACGTGTGTTTTTCTCAATGCATGCCAAAAGGAGTACATTAGCACAGCAAAAGACCCTGTGAATTATTTCTGTAATAAACTAACAACTTTCAAGGAAAGACTGTAAATTCCAGGAGAATAAAAATCTCTCTGATTCATTTTGTTTGATATAAATATAGCATTTGGTTTTTTGAGCTTTTTTTTAAGGGGGGTTTAGTAAATAAATAAAATGTGAAATATTTCTTTTCCATTAACCTTTTTTCTCATTATGCTCTCCAAGTCATTTTTAATCAATAACATATAGATGATAAAATAAACAGGCCCCATTCCTAAGGAACTTTGAAACTGATTTTAGGCTCAACCTTTTATAATTAAATCAGTGAGCCATTTACTAAATGCAGCTGTGCTAAAGAGGCTGAAATAAGCTATTACTGTATGTTAAGCTATTTATCTATACATATATCTGTTCTTATGCACAGGGTCAGAGCCAGCTTACCATCAAGTCAACCTTGGAACTTGTATATGGCCTTTCCGAAAGTTGGAGGGTCTGAGAAGAGCTGGTTCTGGAGCCCTAATGCTCCTAATGCTCTACAAAAGTACAGATGCTGTTTCTCTCTACCCCTGCCAAGTGCTGTGCTGGCTAAGTGATGCTAGTGCAGTGATGCTCCTTCTTTTTTTTACTGAGCAATGATTGGCAGGTGGGCAGGAGATTAAAACTCATGTGATCGCCTCTCAATTACAGTATGAATGTATAGGAAGTGCCATTCCTTAAATGGAAGAATTTCAATAATGAAGAGAGGCAGATTAGATGGGGAACACATTAGATTAGGCACACATTATTGAAAAAGTTAGACAAAACTGCTCAGGCTCATTTTGTCAGAAACTTTACAAACCTTACAAAGGAAATGTTCAATAAACTGTAATTTTTTTGGTGAACTCTATAAGATCAAGGTGATATTTCATATTTATGTGTTATCTTAACGGTTGATATTGATCCCAGGGTTAATAAGCTAGTACCTTAATACCTCCAGGAACCACTGGGAAGTAATGCAGATAGAGCCCACTTGGTATGGCAGCACGAATCCCATAAAATGTCTGCCAGATTGAGTAGAGAACCCAGTTTGGAACTTTGCATAGTAAAAGGCAGAGATATCCAGCAAATATAAAAAAAGAAAGAATTGTGAAACAAATACATCCATCCTATTCAATCTTTTTCTTCCATTATTCCCCCTGTTTTGACATTTTCACATTTGCAGAATTAAAATTTTAATATTTTGAAAGAGAATTTTTGTGTCCTTAATTGATCTCAGGTACACTTCCCAGGAAAGGATTAGAGATGAATGAAACTGTCGACTTTTGTTCCACTGGCTGTTCTGTAGACTGTGTTGAAATTCAGAAAATCAAATTCAAATCCATTGAATCCTAATTTTTCTGCCTTGATTTTTGATTTTTTTTAACCACAATTATTGACTTTTGTCCACAATTACTGAATTTTCAACCACAATTATTGGTCCCAGCAGTGTTGCCACTGAAGCAAATGTAATGATATCACATTATATTAGCTTTGATAAAAGCTGTGCCTCTTACATATTCCACCTTAATGAATAGACTTTGATCCTATGATATTTATAGTGTATAGAATTATTTCTGGTTCTAATTTTCATGGTCGAATCCATGATATCAACACAGAATTTTGGTTTCAATGCCAAAATGAAAAGTATTTCATGAAACCCAGTGGGTGTGGCCCTCTCTAGATTTACATACCATAGACTTGCAGATTAACTTTTGAAACCATGAACTTTGGGTGAGAATTATTGCTAGTCTATTCTGGCTTAATGCTGATAATTATATGTATTTGTCTTCTTTACAGTATGAGTACAAATTCATTCTGCTGTCAGAATCGAGGAACAGTGAGAAGAAAAGCAAAATTCCGTGCCTAATCAGTGGCGTTTTGAGGTCAAAATGTCTGTTTTTATGTGTCAACATTTTTCTGACAGTTTTGGCCAACAACATTTTGACACTGAAAACAGTAGTTCTGTCCAGAAAGCAGATTCAGGATGAAATTATTGCCGTCTCTAATGTTAGGGAAACATTTCAGTAGATTTTTTACAAGTCTTTTTTTTTTAAATTCAGAAAAAGAAAAATGATCAGGGAAAACTATATAAATACTTTATATACTAGTTTTCTTCAGTGCTAATCAATACAAGCAAAAAAAACCCAATAGCTTGTGTTCCTGGAATCAAACAGGTTTCTATAATTTAACTGTACAGCAAGCAGAGCAATATTACTGCACCTTGCTTTATAGCTAGGCAAAATGTGTATACAGCTCTGCCCCATACAGTTCTTACAGTTTCTTTTATCATCAGGATCCCTATTTAATTTCAGGAAGTTAAATCATTAAGTGCAGTGACTTACAGCAACAATCATAGGTGATGATGATTGGTCATGTAGTTCAGATGGATTATTTGTGAACTCATAGACTTTGACACAACAGACCTGTGTGTGTGAGCAACTGTTTCCCTGAGATGTTGCAGGTCTTTCTCTTTCCCCTTCTGCTTTGTCTTTGATCTTTCCATGCAATAGAGTTTCCTCTAGTGACTTTTTCCTTCACATTGCATGTCTAAAGCATTTAGGGTTTTATTTTTCAGTATAAGTCTTTCCAGTGAGTAATCTGGGTTAACTTTCCTGTGTATTGACTGGTTTGTTCATCTTGCAACCCAAGGGAATCTCATCAGTTTTCTCAAGCCCCACAGTTCAAAACAATTGTTCTTTTTTTGTCCTCAGCTTTTCTTAAAGTCCACCTTTCTCAATTATATCACTACTGGACAGATAAAGCATTTCACTGACTCCACATATTCACCTGCTTAATTGTTTTTGATGATATACTGTTAACTTACAGAGAGATTCAATTTCCATAAAATAAGGGTAAAACACATATTAACCTGATGTCATATCAGGTTAACATGTGTTTTAACCTTATTTTAGGGCACTGTGCCATTCCAAATCTTTTTGGAAAAGGCTCAGTGCACCTGATACAATTCTCCAATAGTTAAGATTTTGCGTTACCTCGTAGCTTAAAACTTAGCGTAGGGTTATATAGGGTCTTTAAATGAGCGCTAACCCCATTGTGTTACCTTTCCGAGTTCCCGCAATGTAATACTATACATAACCACATTTATGTCCGGTATTGTGTGGCAGGATAGCACAATGGTCGGATGCTGGGGTTAGTGCTACTGAAGTTTCCCCTTTAGTTTTGGAGAGTGAGTATTAAATCAAATTTTCACATTCTTGTTTAACTTTAGTAACAAGCTCTGCAAATTCTCATTTTTAACCATAATAATGTTATCATCCATGTATCCTAGCAAATTTGATTTTATTTTAAGTTTATTACATATGGAGACAATATTCAGCTTTGTTCAATCATAATAATTAGGGATGGACCAAAACTCAAAATCGAACCTGAGTTCGAGACAGATTTTATGAGTTTGTACAAACTCGGCCTTTTTAAAACTCTACCAACTAGGACTTGAAATGTAGTTCTTGGAAGGACGTTTCGCTAGTCATCCGACTGGCTTTCTCAATTCAGAATGACTTGTACAAGAATCTGTGGCAATTATGTACCCTGGAAAATCCCAATTAGCATACACAGCCAGGGGGTTAAGGGTGTGATTAGATAGTGGCTAAGAGGTGTTATAGGAACGCCCAGAGTAAGGTGTTAAAACAGCATTGTACATGGCAGACAGTTGGTGTCGAACCCCCCCACCTCTATTTAGGCTTGGTTTCTTTATTTTCACATAAATGGCCTCCTTAACACCTCTCTTGAACCAGTCACGTTCCTTCGCCAGTATGTTAACATTACAATCTTCAAAGGTATGTCCTTTATCCTTAAGATGCAGATACACGGCTGAGTCCTGACCCGAGAATTGGCTCTTCTGTGCTGGGCCATACGTTGATGCAGTTGCTGTTTGGTCTCCCCCACATACAAATCAGAGCATTCTCACGCACTGCACCGCATATATGATGTCGCTTTTCTTGTGTTTTGGTATTGGGTCTTTTGGATGTACCAATTGCTGCCTCAGTGTGTTGTTCGGTTTAAAGCAGACAGGGATACGATCTCCAGTTTCACCTATTGTGGCCAACCTTTACATGGAGGAGGTAGAAACACAGGCGCTTAATACCTTTAAGGGCATAGCACCCAGCCACTGGTTCAGATATGTTGATGACACCTGGGTTAAAATCCACCAGAAGGAAGTACAAGCTTTCACAGAACACATTAATGCGGTGGACCAAAACATTAAATTCACAAGGGAAGAGGTACAAAACAACAAACTGGCTTTCTTGGACTGCTTGGTAGAAGTTAAGGAAAATGGTAAACTGGAAGTAGAGGTTTACAGAAAACCAACACACACAGATCAGTATTTGATGTTTGACTCCCACCACCCTTTAGATCACAAGCTGGGTGTCATCAGAACCCTGCAACACAGAGCCGAGAACATCCCCACTAGCACAGAGGCGAAGGCTAAAGAAATGAAACATCTCAGAGGAGCCCTTAAAACTTGTGGATATCCAGACTGGGCCTTTGTCAAAAGAAGTAGAAGGAAAGAAAAGAACACAAATACCAACAGTGAAGGGGAAAAGCAAGACAGGAGGAAGAACATGGTCATCCCATATGTAGCAGGGGTCTCTGAGAAATTAAGAAGAATTTTCAAAAAACATCGTATCCCTGTCTGCTTTAAACCGAACAACACACTGAGGCAGCAATTGGTACATCCAAAAGACCCAATACCAAAACACAAGAAAAGCGACATCATATATGCGGTGCAGTGCAGTGAAGAATGCTCTGATTTGTATGTGGGGGAGACCAAACAGCAACTGCATCAACGTATGGCCCAGCACAGAAGAGCCAATTCCTCGGGTCAGGACTCAGCCGTGTATCTGCATCTTAAGGATAAAGGACATACCTTTGAAGATTGTAATGTTAACATACTGGCGAAGGAACGTGACTGGTTCAAGAGAGGTGTTAAGGAGGCCATTTATGTGAAAATAAAGAAACCAAGCCTAAATAGAGGTGGGGGGGTTCGACACCAACTGTCTGCCATGTACAATGCTGTTTTAACACCTTACTCTGGGCGTTCCTATAACACCTCTTAGCCACTATCTAATCACACCCTTAACACCTGGCTGTGATATGCTAATTGGGATTTTCCAGGGTACATAATTGCCACAGATTCTTGTACAAGTCATTCTGAATTGAGAAAGCCAGTCGGATGACTAGCGAAACGTCTTCAAGAACTACATTTCAAGTCCAGTTGATCTAATTGAATACAACAGATATACCATGACCTGGATGAATGAGAACCTTCACAAGTCTACCAACTAGGAACTCTCAGGTTTTTCGAACTCGCGGACATAATTTAGATAATTCTTGTAAAATTGAGGATCCTCAAATTTTCGAATCGATAACCATCGACTTTATTGTTGCATAACCCTAGAATGCGGCATTGGGTACATTTGAGGGTTATCGCCGAATTTGAAGGTTAGCGAGCTCTACATTTGAAGGTTATCGATAAATTTGGCAATAACCCTCCAATATGCCATTCGGTAACCCTCGAATTTGGCGATAGCACCGGATTTCATGTTCGCTAACCCTTAAACTCAGCGATAATACTTGAATGTAGCATTTGCTAACCCTCAAATTCAGCCATAAAAAGATCTACTTAGTGCTAAGTAGCTAAGTAGATCTACTACTAGTAGCTAAGTGTCACTACTTTTTGCTTATTCTTCTTGACCTGTCCTCTGCATTTGATACTGTTGATCACCCTCTACTTCTTCTGAACTTGGCCTCCTTAGGTATCCAGGACACTGCACTTTCTTAGATAGCTTCCTATCTCTCTGGTAGGACTTAAATGTTTTTATACTCTGGAAATAGCTCCACCTCTTTCCCCCTTCCCTGTGGGGTATCGCAAGGCTGAGTGGGTACGCTCAAAACGTGTAAGGCTATGAAAGTCTTGTTGTTATGTTTCATGTGTAAATAAAGTTGATTGCAGTGAAGAGTCACAAGTGCTTTCTGCTCTTCCGGTGTGCGCCATCATATTCGGATGGGAAGCTGTGTATTGAGGACCCATAGCGACGCGTCCGGGGCAGGCAGCACCTGGACCACAGATCCATAGGGGTGAGTTTAGCCCGAGGCTATCTGTGTATCCCCAAGGGCAAATATTTTGGAGGAGATGTGTGTTTATTGAAGTGAAGGACCCGGGGCATGTGTGCACCTCGGTCACTTTATAAATAGTGTGAGTTAACACAGTGCATTTATACACGGCTATATATGTCTCATTTGGCCTAAGGGACTAATTAAGGGTTAGAGCACTGAATTTGTTTTGTATATGTGCAGGTGGATGATACCCAAATTTACATCTCTGCCCCAGATCTCCCTATACTGACATGCCAGATCCCCAACTACCTTAGTGCTATATTTGCCTTCATGTCCACCCGCTTCCTCAAACTAAACATGGAAAAGACTAAACTTGTCCTTTTCCCACGCTCACAATCTGTTACCCCCCAGTCTCACTATTAATATTAATGACACACCTATATCCCCATCTCCTCATGAGGTCTTTCCTCATGACAAATCCCATGTCATCACGCTTACTAACTGCTGTTGGCTCCAACTCCTCTCGAAAGAAGCTACAATAATCCTAGTATATGCCCTAATCATATCCTGGCTAGACTACTGCAAGACACCTCCTCTCTGCAAATTATATCTGTTGTCCTTCAATTATTAAAAGGGAAACTATCACACATCCATTACAAGGTACACCAATCAAACTTAAGCACTTTGCCACATGTAACACTAAACAGGTGGTTTACCTTGTCAAATGCCCATGTGGTATGTGTTATGTGGGCCAAACCTCCAGAGAAGTGAAAGAGCGAATAAAAGAACACAAAAGGGACATTAGAAATTACAAACAGGACACAGGATATGATACTACAATTTCCAGGCATTTCTATGAAAGAAAACATAACCATAACCAACTCAGGTAGTCAGTATTAGAAAAATTCCCTACCCCCAAATGTGGAGGGAACATCATTAAACTATTACTTCAAAGGGAGGGTCACTGGATCAGACTATTAGGGACATTAATACCTAAGGGGCTTAACGAATCCTGGTCTCTGAAATGTTATCTGTGAATCACTAATTGTACCCTTCTCAATTCCTTCCTTTAGATAATCATCTGCCCATTCCACTATACGAATTAGTCGCCTGATACATCATAAAGGTACTGGTTACGGTTAATGCTAATATTGCTTATGAGGGCAGACACATTTATTATAGTACTGTATCTGATATAGAATATATACAGTTTTATCATGGGTCATTACTTTCTTGGTTTAACAAGCAGGCCTGGTTAGGCAGTAGTTATGTTGATTATGGTAGGCCTTTGTGCATTTCCATATGTGTTTTTATCTTATATATATATTGGTGATGATTGTATTATTGCTATCCACCTCCACCACTAAGGATTTGTTTTGGTGACTCATCCTGGATTACCCCATGGACACCGCACCATCCATTGGATTTTGAATTCTATGATGTCATAGCTCACGATGGACTTTTATTGGACTTTTGGTGATGGGTAGTGAGGGTGGGGTTAGAGGAAGTGGTTTTGTCACTTCCTGTGAATTGTGTTAAATTGTGGTGTGAGCACTGTGTTTGTCACATTTGAGAAAGGTTTGTTCAACCCGAAACATGTCATGTGAATAAAACTGAGCATTGGAAAGATTTCCGCAGATAGTCTTGTGTTCCTGCTCCTGCAAACCATACTTCATTTACCTTATATGAACATAGTAACATAGTAATTAAGGTTGTATAAAGACATACGTCCATCAAGTCCAACCTATTCCCCCCCCCCTTTTTTTTTTTTAACCCTACCTAACAGTTGATCCAGAGGAAGGCAAAAAAAACCCAGCTAAAAGGGAGGAAAAAATTCCTTCCTGACTCCAAACGGCAATCGGAAAGTATCCCTGGATCAACCAGATCTATATGCATTAATACCAGTAATTCTCAATATTTTTTAGTTTTAGAAACTTATCCATGCCTTTTTTAAAGCTATTTAATGAACTTGCCATTACCACATCTGCTGGAAGACAGTTCCACAGTTGGGGACAGAACGTTAGCAGTTTACAGGAGGAATCAGAAGGTCAGGAACTGCATAACCTTCATTAACGTTGTGGCAAATACTTAAAATCCACCTCTTCAGGCAAGCATATAACCTGGCCTAGACATTACCCCTCTCACTGACCCAACATGATCCTAACCACCTCTCACACTCCACTTCCAATCTAATTAAAGCCTACAGATTCCCATCACCTTATGTCTCACCCCTATTTCCTCTAGACTGTAAGCTCTTTGGGCAGGATCCTCTTTCCTATTGTATCACAGTATTGTTGTAAGTAACTCATCACTCTGTGTACTTATATTATGAACTAGCAGTTTTACCCGGCATTGCCCATATACATATGTGGGTACAGTATTTGTTACGTGCAGGTGTGTGTTTGACTTTAGATGGAAGAGAGAGACAGGGAATAGAAGTGCCCAATTAGTAAAGTATGTCATGTATTTGTTATATAGTTATGAGTTGAGGTGGTGACATTGCTTGAGGGATGTATAACACATGTTTATACCAAAACTTTATATACAACTTCATCAGTTTTCCACTCAGTTGGAGCGTAAATATACAAATGTTGTGGTGAACATGGTACATGCAATTTGCCGAGGGGAAAATGTGTTGATTGCAACTGAAAACCGCAGCACTTGAATAAATAACGGCGTCACGCTGTTCTTGTGTCTCTGAAGCATGTGACGTGCGACTCTTTGTCTGTGTTGTTAAAGGGTAACTGTGGTCTTAAATTCTTCCAAATTAGTAAGAATTATATAATACATATGGGGGGGTGCAGTGTTGAGAATCTATATTACAATCACTCAGTGATGTCACTGAGTGACTTCCTATCTCCCACTGCCCCTCCCACTGTCTACCCCTCCCTGTATTAGTCATTTATATAGGAAGCCCTGTTTATTCTTGACAGACAAATAATACGCTACCTACAGTGTAATATCTGGATTTACTTCACCTCAGAGTTCATTGAGCCTGCAGCCTCGTGCTTCTATATGGTCATGGAACTCCTCGGTGGCGTAATATCCTTATATTACACTGTAGGTAGCGTATTATCCCTTATATAATAAGCCTTCCATTGTACCTCCAAAATAAAACTTAAATCACATCTCTAGATAAAATTTGTGAGAAGTCATTGCTGAAACACTTCCTGTTTTCAGCCATGTGACCAGATTGTAGTCACATGACCAGCCTCAGCCTGCATTAATAGGCTCCCCTTCTCAGCTGTCAATTTTTTTCCCAGGTACTTCCTGATTTCCCTAGCATTAAAGGGCACGTCCAGCCCTAAAATGAAAAATTACATACAGGTAAATCACCCCCCAAAACCCTAAATGGTAATACTTTGAAATCTGAAATATATAAGTCTAACCTGAAATCCTGCACAATGTCCTGTTGCTCCTGTTTCTGTTTCCTGGTTCTTACAGTTAGTTACTGTCAGTTATGGATTTGACAGTTTTCATCCCAGCCAATGACTGAATGTTAATCCCCTAGCTGCCTCTTCTGAGCATGCCCAGGCTCAGTACAGGATTCTAAATTGCTCAGTTTCCATGAGGCATCCAGAAGCATAGCAGGCATACAGTAATTAATCTATAGGACAAAGTATGATATATCAACATATTTTAAAGGGGCCATTCTTTCTAAAAGATGTTCTTATGAGGGTGGAGTTGTCCTTTAAGTCTTAACTGAGCATGCTTCTCCCCTGGGGCAGGGCAGAGGTCAGGTCATGTCACTCAGCCTACTGGAAACAGGAAGTTTGAACATTCACCCCAATGTAATTTCTCACAGGCTCCAGCTAGAGATGTGATTGTCAGTTCATTTTAAAGCAAATACTGCAGGCTTTCATTCAATCCTAAGTTGTTTTCAGACCACAGTTACCCTTTAAAGTCAGGCTTCATTCTGTTACTCTGTCTGAGCTCTATTTTTTGCACATTACTTAGCAGTATGTCACTTTCAAGGTTATACAGTAAAAGTTCTTATCATTAAAAATGGTGCTAATTTTACCCCAACCAAGATGTTAGCTTTAAATTTTAAATAATATCTGGTTGGTTGGGGCAAAATTAGAGCCATTTTTAATGATAAGAACTTTTAATGAATCTCCCTGTTTGTTTGCACTTAACACTTTATCCTTGCACAAGGACCACTTTATATTGACTATTAGATCCCAATCAATAAAGTTACTTTCTGGTCTGAATTAAAAGTGCTATGATGTCTTTGTTCTTTTAGTTGTAACTGTCTGTGAAGTGTGTGGGGGAATGGCATTCTAAGGTGTGGACAGTCTGGGGGCATGTCTGTGATATTGTGGTGTCCAGGAGGCATGTACATAACATTTGGTGTCATGGTCGGGATGTTTAGGGGTATGGCCATGCTGTTTGAAAGCGTGGGCATGCCATTTAGGGGTGTGCGTATCATGTTTTGGAGCGTGGGTGTCAAGTTTGGTTGTGTGGTGGTGTACATGTGATGTTTGTGGCATGGACAGGATGTTTGCGGATGTAGGCGTGATTCGGGGGGGTACCTGTGATGTTTGGGAGTGTAGCCGTGATGTATGGGGGTGGGCTGTAATGGATTTTTTGGGGGGGGTGACCACAATATCTGGTGGCGTAGTCACACCATTTGGTGGGTGGTTGCAATGTTTAGGACATAGCAGTTTTCTTTGTGGGGGTGGCCTTGACGGTTGGTATATGGCCGTGGTGTTTGAGGCCGTGTGCATGATCACAACATTTTGATGTGTGCCTGTGGTGTTTGGTGATGTGGCCATGCCTTTGGGGGTGTGGTCATGATGTTTTAGGTTGTTTTCTATTGCTACAACACATTCTAGAAGGCTCTGCTAATTTCTTAGCATGACAATAACCACAAATGTGATTCATATCCCCAATAGCAACATAATCTTTCCAGGGTTTATATTTGTATATAAATTTTGTTCATATCACCAATAGTAACATAGGCTTTCCAGGGTTTATATTTGTATATAAATGTCATTCCTATCACCAATAGTAGCATAGTCTTTCAAGGGTTTATAATTGTATATAAATGTGATTCATATCACCAATAGTAACATAGTCTTTCCAGGGTTTATATTTAAAAGGTAGTCATCCTGGAGAAATCAGGCAACTTGGGCACCCCTCCCATAAATCAAATAAAACGAAAAATGATGATGTGCCAGAAGAAAAACAAAAAATCAAAACACGGACCTTCATTCACATGAATAACGAGATCCTCAGCACAGAAAGAGAAATATTACTATCTTTGCCTGGGAGATCAAACACATCTGGGAGCTTTAGGGCAGCTATCGAGACTTGAAAGAACAAAGCCAGCCGAGACCTTCTATGCAATAAGAAAACAACTGTATCACCTCAAACACCGGAGAAACGTCTGGCTTAAAATCTTGGACCAGTGTCCATTTCCCCAATCATACTCTATGCAGTGAAGTATGGGGCCCTGTTTCCTATTAGATCAATCAAAATGGGAATCTGGGCCCACCAGAAATACTCCATCTCGACTTCTGTAGAGGTCATCTTCATCTCCAGTTCCATCTCAGTAAAACAACAGCACTTGCGGGCTGAGCTATTGGCAGATTCCCATACTGCTGAATGTAAAAAGGGCCCTATGCATTCTGGGCTCACCTACAGAGCAGTAGCCCAAACTCTTTACTATCATAAAGCATCACTTACACCAAATCAGAAAAGCCATGTGCACTGATGAAAACAAAACTCATCAGCTCCCATACTAACTTTAAAACCCAAAATCACAGGCCTGCTAAACCTCAAATCAAGAAGCCATAACCAAAGAGCCCAATTGGATATGTGGAGAATGCGAAGAAAGAACTAAAAAAGTCCCCCAGAAAAAACTAACTATATACCAGGCACTGAGGACAGAGAATAAAACTGGCACCACTACCTGAGAATATCACAAACCCTAAAGAGAGACAATACTGAGTCTTACAGGTTGGTGCCACAGCTGAAATCGAATCTGTCCGAACCAGGACAGACATGATAAACCAAGAGAGAACAGACTGTGCAGCACGTGACCGGGAAACCTAGAAGATGAACCCACTTACTTCTATGCTGCCCAAAATACCAAAGCAATACGAGGACCCCCATTTTCACTATGATGTCGAACGTTATCGCAGACTTCCAACTGCTTAGAGGAGAGAGAAACTTATATCCTGCTGGGGAGAGGGAAAGCCACATAAATATTGGGGCAACACTATGTAACGGCATGTCACGGACTGAAGGAGCATAAATGAAACTCAATGTCAGGATTACTTGCCCAATTAGCCCTTTATCCTCCCCAATCGACGTAAAGACTAAGGGGCATATTATAAAAAAGCGAAATTACGGAAAAAAATTACCGCCGCCACATCCACGGAAGCGAAAATAGCGCTTATCGCTACTTCCCAGCGCAGCAACTTCCCAGCAGCCCTCCCAACCCCTTCCCCGCTCGCAGCAATCGCGGAAAAGGGAGGCTAGGAGGGGACTGAGGGAAGGTTGGGCCGCAAAGGTGGTCGCGACCACCCGCGCGCACCCCCTCCCCAGCAACCCGAAAAGACCCCCCGCCCGCCGTCCGGGGAGAGGAAGGAGGGATCCGATGGGAGGGGTGGAGGCACCCTCCAGCGGGCTGAGAAGGGCCTTGCCTGTTGGGGACTAAGGAAGTCCCGCAGGCAAAACAGGGACCCCCTCCCTGGGCCATTGTAAGGGCCATTGCGGCACTGAACAAGTTGCCTTTTGGCGGGGTTCACCCCCCAGTGTGCGGCTCTTCTTAAAGAGCCTGGGCGGCGTCTTCTTTCTTCAGTCCTGGCGACACCAGCTCCGCTGAGGCCGCCGAACCCCGAAAAGTTCGGAAATCTGATTGGTTAATGTAAACATGCAAAACGCATTAAAAAATTGACCAATCAGAAAGGGAATAGGGTTTTCTGCAACATATATAAAGAGGTGCACTCCGCTGCGGAACTCAGGAATGCATCGCAGTAGATGGTGTGAAGATAGAGAAAGAGCGGATGGAAATTGGCTCCGCTTGAGGGCCGGTGTTGCCAGCGGGCTCACGGATGGCCGCAAGTAAGTCTGCCTGGCATCGGCGACATGAGTGGGCGTTGGTGTAGCAGCCTGAAGACGTAGCGTCGATCAAGGACCGCCGGCAACATCGGCCTCGTGAGGTCAGCCAACGCCCGCCGGGGTTTACCCACCCCCCCCCCGGGCGGCTGCAGGGGTGCCTCTCGGGGGTCGGAGGCCCCGCGGAGCTGGGTCGCCGGGATGAAAGAAAGAAGGCCGCAGCCCACAAGGGCTCTTTTAAGGCCGCCACACTGGGGGGTGACCCCACCAAGGACTTGGCAGTGCAGCAAGGGCCCTTACAAGGGACGGGGAGGGGGGTCCCGGTTCGCGCTGCAGGACCCCTTAAGCCCCAAAAGGCCCTTTTCAGGGCCCCACCCCCCCCTGGAGGGTGCTCCACCACTTCCCAGCGGAATCCCTACCTTCCCTCCCTGGGAGCGGCGGGGGCTTGGAGGGGTTGTGTTGAGGGGGTGCGAGGCGGCCCCTCCGGCGGCCAATCCTAGCCTCCCATTCGAGATGCATGCGACGCGGGGAGGAAGGGGTGGGAGGGCGCTACTGGGACGCGGCGGCTTGCTGGAATCGGCGGGGATGGCAGGAACCCGCGGCGAGTGATCGCACCGCCACGGGTGCCTGCCCATCCCGCCGCAGGGAGGCTAGTATGCAGCTGCCTTCGCCACTTCAAGGTGGCGAAGTATAAAAACAGCTATACTAGCAGAGCGAAACAATACCGCCGCTTTATAAAGAAGCGGCGGTAACAGGTTAAGTATCGCCGCGAATGGTGAACGCTTCGTTAACGTTTCGCAGCCGTTTTCGGACCTTAATAAATCGGGGTAAAGCGATTTATCGTTAATGTCAGGGAAAAGCCGGCGAAAATTAACAAAAGATTTATAAATATGCCCTAACCCAATATACCCTAGTCCATATATTAATTATCCATTGATACCATGTCCCCTACCGTGAACCTCTAATACTAACATGTTTTAGTAGTTTATTATTTTTGTTTGCTTGCAATGTCAAATGTAAATTGATCTGCAATAAAGCTCTTCTATGATTTAATTGATTTGATTTGATAGAGATAGATTGAGAAAGGAGATAGAGTGAGATAGATAGATAGATAGATAGATAGATAGATAGATGAGAGAGGATAGAGAGAGATAGATAGATAGATGATCGATAGATAGATAGATAGATAGATAGATAGATAGATAGTAGCAAGATAGATGAGAGCGGATAGAGAGAGACAGATTAGACAGATGATAGAATAGATAGATAGAGAGATAGATAAGAGAGAGAAGAGAGAGGAGAGAGAGAGAGGAGAGATAGAGAGATAGAAGCAGATAAAAGATAGAGTGATTTGATTTGATTAGATATATATATAAGATAGAAGGACCTCTCAAGAGAGGTTCTGAGACAAAGGGGACTGAAACGTCGCTACATGTTTGTTGACATGTAATAAAAGTGAAAGATTTTGCAGAAATCCTGTGAGTGCTTGCATTTTACTATTAGTGATGGCAATTTTACTGTTCGATGAACGCCGGATATTGCGGATTTTTTCATTTAATAGTTTAATGGGTCCGCTCGCGGATATTTCGAATTTTCGATCGATAGATAGATAGAGATAGATAGATGATAGATAGATAGTAGATAGATAGATAGAAATGGCGCATGGGCAGGGACCTCTGCGCAGTGAGGATGTCTCCTTCCCAGCCCGATGGACTATGTAGTTCCATTCCAACAACAAGTGCGTTCTGCCAGATGCTAGTAGAATGACTGTGACTGACTCTCTGCAACCATAGACGGCAGCGCAGCGTGAGCACCGATCTTCCAGATGGACAGTTAAGTTATATTATTACTGCAGGGAGGACGGGGGGGCACATGAAGGCCACTGCATCTGTGAGCTGGGGCTATGCTCCATTGGCCCAAGTTGTAGCACGCCACTGGTTTCGGGTGATAAAATAATCTTTACATCTGACAAGGCCATCGTTTGAGAGCGTTGCCCAAACCGCTGGTCGGATCTCCGAATGAGGTTCGTTTTCAGGACGATCTATTGGCCAAAACGGAGGTTCGTACACAGTGTTGTACTAAAACCTTAGGATGGATGCAGTAAAGAGGTGTCAAGTTTGCCTGTGCTATTAATATGACACCAACAAACCAAATGTTACTAGCTGCAGGAACCAGTAAAGTTAAATCTAATGGCTGAAGTAAAATACATAGCACAGCGAACTTTCCACCCTTTTTTGCATCATCATCACAGTAAGAAATGCTGCCTTTTTGATTTTGTTGCAAAGTATAATAAGCCATGTAGGGAAATAAGAAGCTGGAACTTGCAAAGCAATGAATAATTGTTATTGCAAAGTCAACAGCCTGTTAATGACAATGTGTTTTTTTTTCGAGATAGAATCATTAAATATCTTTACCTCTAAGCCAAAGAAAAAAGATTAAAGCCAGTTTGGTCTTTATATTCTGCTCAAAGGTATGTGTGTCTGCAGTCATTTTTAATGTTGAAAGATCAGGATCTTTGACTAGTCTGTGCCATGATATTCTTGGATCTTTATAATAACATTGACCTGGTATAAAATGGTACTCTGACAAATAGTTGTTGAAATAACTAGCATCTGCAGTGTTGTAACTTATCTGGGCTTTCACTGTTTACACAGCACATTGCCCTAAGCCTAACATTTCCAGTTGGAAAATTAGAATTTGTATGAGAGCTTAAGATATCGAAGTTATATGTACTTACAGCTCGGGGATTGGTAATATCATTTTCATTGTTTTACTTATAAAAACCCAAAGCTTCATCTCAAACATATTATAACAATATCTTATTCTACAATGAAGATTCTTATGAAGCTTACCCTATGTCCTTACAAAGGACAGCACCAATGATTAGCTTACAATATTCAACTCAGAGATTTCTATAAACTGTGTGGCATAACCAGCTATAAAAATACATGAATAGGAATTTAGAACAAATATTTATCATCACTCCAAACATGTTGTTTAGCTTTAATATGCATAGCCAAATTACTTTTTAAGGGAGAATCGAAAAAAAGCACGTGGCAAAAACAATATTTAAATACAAATTAAAGCTTTGCGACATTCTGTTAAAATGGTATTTTGTGAAAAATAAAACCAAGCTATTACAGAGGTTTACTCATTTTATACATAATAAAGAACTGTAATGGTTTTAGCATTCAGTATTCTGCCTGCCATTGGTTCACACAGTGCTTATGCATTTGCATTTATCCAGATGGCAAAGGTTAGAGAATCATCAGGGTTATTCAATAAAAGTTCTTATCGTTTAAAATGGTGCTAATTGTACCCTAACCATTATTCAGACTTTTGGTTTTTTTTCCTTCTCCTTATTTTATAAAGAAGGGAGGTGGAGGTGGCCACGTAGCCTGCGAGAGAGAGAAGAGAGAAAACCAAAAAAATGAAGTGATGATTTCTAAAGATGATGATTTCAGAGGGGAAACATAAGTATATGTTAGCATGCAATAGAGAATCCTGCGAGGGCTTTTATTGATTTTTTAAGCATGTTTCAGTGTCAGATCCTTTGTGTTAGTGATGTTACTCTGTGGTACTGTTGGTTGCATGGTCAGGGACTTTAGTACTGACAGTTAGACCTTGGAGATGTTCAATTTACAGCCACTGTTAAGTACATTTAGAATACATGAACTCTCGAACTTATTTTGGCCAGTCTTCTTAAAGTTGCAGCCACTGCCCAACAATATACAAGCTTCCTGCAAGCTTATGCATGACACAGGATGGCATGTAGGTAAGCCCAGTAAATCATTTACCATTCTGTCAGTGATAAGCACTTGATCAAGCAGGCAGGGAGCATTGACAGAAAGATGCAGCAGAGTTAAATCACGCTAACGATGTAATAAAGTCAAAGGGATAACTCAGCACACCGTTTTGTTGGCTGTATGGCCAGACAGTGTAGGGAGGTGCAATCCCCCAAGCCCTCCACTCCCAGGGGCCAGAGAAGCCCAACAAACAGAAGAAGTAGGGAGCACAACTACTGAGGTTGAATTAGCATTTTAGAAGGTAACCACATACACAAAGCTTTCGGGGCGCCCTGTACCTTACTCAGTTGTGATGAAACAGGGCGTCCCGAAATGTTGTGTTGTGGTTACCTAAAAATGTGAATTCACACAGCTCTATGCTCTTGTCACCATGACCAATACAGTTAGTGGCTAACAATTGGGGGCTATATATGACAGATAATAGTTGGGTGTATGAACCTGGATGATAGCACCAGTGCACCCCATGTGAGTGATAAGATCGGCTTTTAAATGTTATGCCTTTGGCACATATTTAACAATGTTCAAAAGGAGCAGTTTAGGGTAGGGTACGACAAACTCTGGGAATAGAGCCATTTGCTCTATTTGACAAATAGATTGGGCACATTTTTGTTTTTATGGGGAAAATGCCTTTATTATTATTACGATTATTATGGATTTTTATAGATCAAACATCTTCCGTGGCACTTTAACTTAATACGGGTAATGCATATTAGACAAAGTATACAAACAATTCAACAGGTAACTCTATATATAAAGTAAAAATCTTGTTTATGTTTGTATGTCTGTTATGTAGTATGTCTGTATGCGCTCACCTCACAGCCAACACCCTCTGAAAGGGCCGACGCCCGTGATTTACAAGTGCGACAACAAAGCCCTGCACGTTCACTGCAGAGTGTGATTCCCAAATCAGTAACTCAGATAAAGGGCTGGGCTCTGTGGGATGCCGACTGCAACAACAAAGACACAGAGTCCACTCAGTGACCACAACAACAGTCGTAATTACGGTACCAACTCAGAGAGCTGACACACACAGAAGAACAAAGTACTTAACAGAGGGAACCAGACACTTTTCCCTCTTAAGGTCTGTAACACCATTACAATTTGCTTCGGATGGTTTCAAATATAAACCTGGAAAAGATATGTTACTATGGTGATGATGAATCACATTTATATCAAATATAAACCCCTGGAAAGCATATGTTACTATTGGTGATATGAATAAATGTATATACAATATAAACCCTTGGAAAGACATGTTACTATTGGGATATGAATCACATTTTTATACAAATAATAAACCCTGAAAGACTATGTTTTACGATTGGTGATATGAATCACATTTATATTACAAATATAAACCCTGAAAGACTATGCTTACTATTGGGATAGGAATGACATTTATATACAAATATAAACCCTGGAAAGCCTATGTTGACTATTGGTGATTAGAGATGTCCGACTTCGCAAAATCCGTCCGCTGAGGATCGCGAATTTCGAAAAATCCGAAATTCAGAAATCGCGCTCGGACCGTTAAATTAAAATACCCCTTGAAATAACGAGATTTTTCGTATTTTCGAAAATTTCGAAAGTAGAGTTTTCACGTATTTTCGGGAATTCGACCTAAGAGTTTTCATGTTAATTTGGAACATATGTATTTTGAAATACAAGTAATCCTCGTAATTTCGAATATTTTCGACAAGACGTATGTTAGGAATTAGAGAAACCCTTGTATTTTCAGAAAATTTTCGAAATACCGTTTTCCCGAGTTTCCGAAATTTTCGGAAAATACGTGGGAAAAATGTAATTTCAAAAATTTTCGAAAATCGAAAAAAAAATCCGCGAATCGGAAAGTTCGGAAGGCGGAAAAATACCGGAAAAATCCGCCGTTCGCGAACGCCCCCCTGGCATAAATCCGCGGGCGGATCGGGGTTCGGATCGCGAACCGGCCATCCCTATTGGTGATATGAACCAAAATTTATATACAACATATAACCCTGGAAAGGATTATGTTGCTATTGGGGATATGATCACCATTTGTGGTATTGTCTTGACTAAGAAATTAGCAGAGCCTTATAGAATGGTTGTAGCAATAGAAAACAACTAAAACATCATGACACCACACCCAAAGGCATGGCCCACATCACCAAAACACCACAGGCAACATCAAACTGTGTGATCATGACACGCCTCAAACACCCGGCCATATACCAACCGTCAAGGGCCACCCACAAAGGAAACTGCTAGGTCCTAACATTGCAACCACCCACAAATGGTTTGTGCCTACGCCACCAGATATTGTGGGCCCCCCCCCAAAAACCATTTACACCCAACCCCCATACATCACGGCTACACTCCCAAACATCACGGTACCCCACCCGAATCACCCTACATCGCAAACATCCTGTCCAGCCACAAACATCACAGGTACACCACCACAACCAAACTTGACACCCCAGCTCCAAAACATGATACGCACCCCTCTAAATGGCATCCACGCTTTCAAACAGCATGGCCATACCCGTAAACAGCCCGACCATGACACCAAATGTTAGTTACAGCCTCATGGACACACATCCCAGACAGCCCCCAGACTGTTCACAACTTAGAATGCCCTTCCCCCACACACTTCACAGACAGTTACAACTAAAAGAACAAAGAACAGCAATAGCACTTTTAAGTCAGACCAGCAAAGTAACTTTATTATTGGGATTCTAATAGTCAATATAAAGTGTCCTTGTGCAAGGATAAAGTGTAAGTTGAAAACAAACAGGGAGATTCATTAAAAGTTCTTATATTAAAAATGGCTCTAAATTTTGCCCCAACCAACAGATATTATTTAAATTTAAAGCTAAACATCTTGGTTTGGGAAAATTAGCCACCATTTGTAATGATAAGAAACTTTTACTGTATACTGAAAGTGAATAATGATAAGAATGTGCAAAAAAAATAGGAGCTCAGGACAGAGTAACAGAATGAAGCTGGATTTAAAGGGTAACTTTGGTCTGAAAACAACTTAGGCTGACTGCAGCTGCAGTATTTGCTTTAAATGGAATGACCAATCACATCTCTCGTGGAGCCTGTGAGAAATTACAATTGGGTGATGTTCAAACTTTCTGTTTCCAGTAGGCTGAGTGACATGACCTGACTCTGCCCTGCCCCAGGGGAGAGCATGTCATTAAGACTTAAAGGACAACTCCACCCTCTAAGAACACATTTTTAGAGAATGGCCCCTTAAAATATGTTGATATATCATACTTTGTCTATAGATTAATTATGTATGCCTGGATGCTTCTGATGCATCATGGAAATGAGCAATTTAGATCCTGTACTGAGGCCTGGGCAGGCTCAGAAGAGGAGCTAGGGGCTTAACATTCAGTCATTGGCTGGGATGAAAACTGTCAAATCCTAAATGACAGTAATAACTGTAAGAACCAGGAACGAAACAGGAGCAAACAGGGACATTGTGCAGGATTTCAGGTTAGACTAAGATTTCAGATTTCCAAGGTATTACCATTGAGGGTGTTGGGGGGTGATTTACCTGTATGTAATTTCATTTTAGGGGTGGACGTGCCCTTAATGCTAGGGAAATCAGGAAGTAGTAACTGGGAAACAAATGGAAAGCTGAGAAGGGAGTTTAATGCAGCTGAGGCTGGTAATGTGATACAATCTGGCTCCACATGGCTGAAAACAGAAGTGTTTCTTCAGCAATGGACCTTCTCACAAATTTTATCTAGAGATGTGATTACGGTTTATTTGGAGGACAATGGAAGGATTATTATATAAGGGATTAATACGCTACCTACAGTGTATAAAGGTATTACGCCACCGAGGAGTTTCCCTGGACCTATAGAGCACGAGGCCTGCAGCTCAATGAATCTGAGGTGAAGAAACCCGATATTACACTGTAGGTAGCGATTATTTGTCTGTCAAGAAAACAGGGATTCCTAATAAATGACTAATACAGGGAGGGGGTGGTAGACAGGGGGGGGCAGTGGGAGATAGGACGTCACTCAGTGACATCATGAGTGATTGTAATATAGATTCTAACACTGCAACCCCCCCATATATATATAATTCTTACTAATTGGAAGATTTAAGACCACAGTTACCCTGTAACAACCAGGAAAAAGAGTCGCAGTCACATGCTTCAGAGACACAAGAACCAGCGTTGACTCGTTTATTTATTCAAGTGCTCTGCTGTTTTCCGCTTGCAATAACACATTTTTCCCTCGGGAAAATGGATGTACCATGTTCACCACAACATGTATATTTACGCTCCAACGGAGTGGGAAAACTGATGAAGTGTATATAAGTTGGTATAAAATGTTGTGTTATACATCCCTCAAGCAATTGTCACCACTCAACTATAACTATATAACCAAAATACATGACATTACTTACTAATTGGGCACTTCTATTCCATGTCTCTATCTTCCATCTAAAGTCAAACACACCCTGCACGTAACAAAATACTGTACACACATATGTATATGGGCAATGCCGGGTTAAAACTGATAGTTCATAAGATAAAGTACACAGAGTGATGAGTTACTTACAACAATACTGTGATACAATAGAAAAGAGGATCCTGCCCAAAGAGCTTACAGTTCGAGGGAAATGAGGGGTGAGACATAGGGTGATGGGAATCTGTAGGCTTAATGAAGATTGAAAGTGGAAGGTGAGAGGTGGTTAGGATCATGTGGGTCAGTGAGAGGGGTGGTTAATGTATAGGCCAGGTTATATTGCTTGCCTGAGAGGGGGATTTAAGATTTGCCAAAGTATGAAGGTTATGCAGGTCCTGACCTTCGATGCCGCCTGTAACACTGCTAACTTTGTCCCCAATGTGGAACTGTCTTCCGCAGATGGGGTAATGCGCAAGTTCATTAAATAGCTTTAAAAAGGCAGGATAAGTTCTAAAACTAAAAAATATTGATAATTGACTGATATTATTCATGCATATAGATTCTGGTTGATACAGGGATACTTTCCGATTGCAGTTTGGGAGTCGGAGGAATTTTCCTTCCCTGTTAGGTGTTTTTTTTTGCCTCCTCTGATTCAACCGTTAGGTAGGGTTAAAAAAAAAAAAAGGGGGGGGGGAATAGGTTGGACTTGATGGACGTATTTGTCTTTTATTACAACCTTAATTACATGTTACTATGTTCATATAGGTAATGAAGTATGGTTTGCAGGAGCAGGAACACACGACTATTCTGACGGATCTTTCCAATGCTCGTTTTATTCACATGACAGTTTGGGTTGAACCAACCTTTCTCAAATGGACAAACACAGTGCTCACACCACAATTTAACACAATTCAAAGGACGTGACAAAAACCACTTTCCTCTAACCCACCCTCACTACCCATCCCCAAAGTCCATAAAAGTCCTCGTGAGCTATTGACGTCTAGAATTCAAAATCCACTGGATGGCGGTGTCATGGGGTAATAATCCAGGATGAGACCAAAAACAAATCCTTGTGGTGGAGGTGGATAGCAATAATGCACTCATCACCAATCTATATTAAGATAAAAACACATATGGAAAATGCACAAAGGCCTACCAGAATCACATAACTATGCTAACCAGGCTGCCTTGTTAAACAAGGAAAGTAATGACCATGATAAAACTGTATAATTTATACAGATACAGTATAGAATAAATGTGTCTGCCTAATAAAGCAATTTAGCATTAACCGAGAACAAGTACTTTATGATGGCTCAGTCGATAATCGGATAGTGAATGGGCAGATGATTATCTAAAAAGGAAGAGGAATTGAGAAGGCGTACAATTAGTGATTCAAAGATAACATTTCAGAGACAGGATTCGTTAAAGCCCCTTAGGTATTAAGGTCCCTAATAGTTCTGATCCATGACCCTCACCTTTGAAGTAATAGTTTAATGAGTTCCCTCCACATTTGGGGTTTAGGGAATTTTTCGAATACTGACTACTGAGTTGGTTATGGTTATTGATGTTTCTTCATAGAAATGCTGGAAATGTAGTATCATTATCTGTGTCCTGTTTGTAATTTCTAATGCCCTTTTGTGTTCTTTTATTAGCTCTTTCCACTTTCGGGAGGTTTGGCCACCATAAACATACCACATGGGCATTTGAAAAGGTAACACTATGTTTAGGGTGACATGTGGCAAAGTGCTTAAGTTTGATTGGTGTACCTTGTAATGGATGTGTGACGTTTCCTTTTAATAATTGAAGGACAACAGATATAATTTGCAGAGCGGAGGTTGTCGCGAGTGTCTAGCCAGGATATGATTAGGGCATATACTAGGCTATTGTGAGCTTCTTTCGAGAGGAGTGGAGCCAACAGCAGTTAGTAAGGTGATGACATGGGATTGTCATGAGGACAGACCTCATGAGGAGATGGGTATAGGTGGTCATTAAATAAAGTGAGACTGGGGGTAACAGAGGTGAGCGTGGAAAAGGAACAAGTTTAGTCTTTTCCATGTTTAGTTTGAGGAACGGTGGACATGAAGGCAAGATAGCACTAAGGTAGTGGGATCTGGATGTCAGTATAGGGAGATCTGGGGCAAGAGTGTTAAATGTTGGGTATCATCCACCTGCAAAATACACAACAAATTCAGTGCTTCTAACCCTTAATTAGGTCCCTAGCAATGAGGACCATATATAGCCGTGTATAAATGCACTCGTGTTAACTCACACTATTATAAATGTGACGAGTGCACACATGCCCCGGGTCCTTCACTTCAATAAACACACATATCCTCCAAAATATTGCCCTTGGGGAGACCCAGATAAGCCTCGGGATAAACTCACCCAGTGATCTGGTCAGGTGCGGCCTTGCCCCCGGACGCGCGGTATGGGTCCAATACACAGCTTCAATACGAATATGATGGCGCCACACCGGAAGAGCAGAACACTTGTGACTCTTCACTGCAATCAACTTCTATTTACACAGGAAACATAACAACAAGATATCATAGCCTTACACTTTTGAGCGTACCCACTCAGCATTGCGATACCCCCAGGGAAGGGGAAAGGGTGTGGAGCTAGTTCCAGAGTATAAAAACATTTAAGTCCTACCAGGAGATAGAAGTATCTAAGAAAGTGCAGGTCCTGGATACCTAAGGGGCCAAGTTCAGAAGAAGAAAGTATCGGGGTGATCAACAGTATCAAAAATGCAGAGGGACAGGTCAAGAAGGAATAAGCAACAAAGTGTGACACTTAGCTACTAGTAGTAGATCTACTGAGCTACTAGCACTAGTGATCTTTATGGCTGAATTTGAGGGTTAGCAAATGCTACATAAGTATTATCGCTGAGGTTTAAGGGAGTAGGAAATGAAATCCGGTGCTATCGCCAAATTCGAGGGTTAGAATGGCATATTGGAGGGTTATGCCAAATTTATCGATAACCTTCCAATGGAGAGCTCGTAACCTTTCAAATTCGGCGATAAAACCCTCAAATGTACACAGGCCGCATTCTAGGGTTATGCAAACAATCAAGTCGATTGGGTTATCGATTCGGAAAATTTGAGGATCCTCAATTTTACAAAGAATATCTAAATTATGTCGCGAGTTCGAAAAACCTGATGAGTTCCTTCGTTGGTAGGGACTTGTGAGGTTCTAAGTCATCCAGGTCATGTTATATCGGTTGTATTCAATTAAGCTCAACTGAATTGAAATGTAGTTCTTTTGGGGGAAGACGTTTCGATAGTCATCAGACTGGCTTTCTCAAGTCCAGAAATGACTTGTCAAGAAATCTGCGGGCAATTATGTACCCTGGAAAAATCCCAAATTAGCAATATCACAGGCCATGTGTAAGGGTTGTGAGTAGATAGTGGCTAAGAGGAAGAGTGTTAGGAACGCCAGAGTAGGGTTAAAACAGCATTGTTAAATGGCAGACAGTTGGTGTCGAACCCCCACCTCTATTTGGTTGGTTTTCTTTATTTTCACATAAATGGCTCCTACACCTCTCTTGAACCAGTCACGTCCTTAGCCAGTATGTTCACTTACAATCTCAAAGGTATGTCATTTATCCTAAGATGCAAGATACACGGCTGGTCCCTGACCGAGGAATTGGCTCTTCTGTGATGGGCCATTAAACGGGTTGAGGCAGTTGCGTTGGTCTCCCCACATACAAATCAGAGCGTCTTGCCTGGCCTGCACGCATATATTGATGTCGCTTTTCTTGTGTTTGGTATGGGGTTTTTTCTTTTTGGATTTACCAATTGCTGCCTAAGTGTGTTGTTCGGTTTAAAGCAGACAGGGATACGATGTTTTGAATTCTTAATTCTCAGAGACCCGCTAATACTGGGTGACCATGTTCTTCCTCTGTTTGCGTTTCCCCTTCACTGTGGTATTGTGTTCTTTTCTTTCCTTTTACTCTTTTGACAAAGGCCCGTCGGATAATCACACGTTTTAAGTGCTCCTTGAGAGTTTCATTCTTTAGACGTCGCCTCTGTGCTAGGGGGAGTTTCGGCTTGTGTTGACGGGTTCTGATGACACCCAGCTTGTGATCTAAAGGCGTGGTGGGAGTCAAACATCAAATACTGACTGTGTGTTGTTGGTTTTCGTAAACCTCTACTTCAGTTAAATTTTCCTTAAATTCTACAAGCAGTCAAAGAAAGCCAGTTTGTGTTTTGTACCTCTTCTTGTGAATTTATGTTTTGGTCCCCGCCATTAATGTGTCTGTGAAAGCTTGTACTACTTATGGGGGATTTTAACCCAGGTGTCATCAACATATAGAACCATGGCTGGGGTGCTATGCCCTTAAAGGTATTAAGCGCCTGTGGTTCTACTCCTCCATGTCAAAGGTTGGCCAAATAGGTGAAAATGGAGATGTATCCCTGTCTGCGTTAAAACGAACAACCACTGAGCGGCCGCATTGGTACATCCAAAAGAAACCAAGACCAAAACACAAGGAAAAGCGACATCATATATGCGGTGCAGGCAGGAAGAGGTGCTCTTGATTTGTATGTGGGGCGAGACCAAACAGCAAATGCATCACGTATGGCCAGCACAGAGAGCCAATTCCCGGGTCAGGATCAGCCGGTATTAGCCATTTTAAGGATAAAGGACTACCTTTGAAGATTGTAATGTTAAAATACTGGCGAAGGAACGTGACTGGTTCAAGAGAAGGTGTTAAGGAGGCCATTATGTGGTGAAAATAAAGAAAAGAAACCAAGCCTAAATAGCGGTGGGGGGGTTCGACACCACTGTCTGCCATGTGTACAATGCGTTTTAACACTACTATGGGCGTTCTTATAACAAACCTATGAGCCACTATCTAATCACAACCTTAAACAACTGGCTGTGATAGCTAATTGGGATTTTCCAGGTACATAATTGCCACAGTTCTTGTAAAATCATTCGAATTGAGAAAGCCAGCGGGATGACTAGCGGAAACGTCTCAGAAACTACTTCAGTCCCTAGTTGGTAGAGTTAAAAAGGCGAGTTGTACAAAACTCATTAAAATCGGTCTCGAAATAGGTTCGATTTGAGGTTGGTACATCCTATTCTTATGAATTGACAAAGATGAATATTGTCTCCATATGTAATAAACTTAAAATAAATCAAATTTGATAGGATACATGGATGCTAACATTCTTATGGTTAAAAAATGAGAATTTGCAGAGCTGTACTAAAGTTAAACAAAATGTGATGAAAATTTGATTTAATACTTCACGCCTCCAAACTAAAGGGGAAACTTCAGTAGCAATAACCCCAGCAATCCGACCATTGTGCTATCTGCCACACATACCGGAATAACTGTGGTTCTGTATAGTATTCCATTGCGGGCCCTCGGCCAGGTCCCCCAATGGGGTTTCGCGCTCATTTAAGACCGATTTAACCCTACGCTCAGTTTAAGCTACGAGGTACACGCAACAATCTTAACTCTTGGAGAATTGTATCAGGTGCATGAGCCTTTTCCACACCGATTTGGCATGGCACCGTGCCCTCACCTCCGGTTCCCCCCATGTTAACTGCTATGCCCTCAGGTTCTATGTGTTTTACCCTTATTTTATGGGACATTGAATCCTCTCGTGTACGTTAACAGTACCTCAAAAACAATTACGCAGGTGATATGTGGCGTCGTGAAAATGCTTTATCTGTCCAGTAGTGATATAATTGAGAAAGTGGACTTTAAGAAACGCTGAGGGACAAAAAAAAGAACAATTGTTTTGAATGTGGGGCTTGCGAAAACTGATGAGATCCCTGGGGTTGCAAGAGAACAACCAGTCAATACCACAGGGAAAGTAAACCAGAATCAATGGAAAAGACTTTATCATGACAAAATAAAAACCCTTAAATGCTTAGACAGCAATGTAAGGAAAACGTCACTAGAGGAAACTCATTGCATGAAGATCAAGACAAAGCAGAAGGGAAAGAGAAAGGACCTGCAACACTCAGGGAAAACAGTTGCTCCACACAACAGGTCGTTGTAGGCAAGTCTATGAGAGTTCACAAATAAGCCATCTGAACTACATGACAATCAATCATCACCTATGATTTGTTGCTGTAAGTCACTGCACTTAATGATTTAACTTCTGAAATTAAATAGGGATCCTGATGATAAAAGAAACTGAAGAACTGTATGGGGCAGAGCTGTATACACATTTGCCAGCGATAAAGCAAGGTGCAGTAATATTGCTTGCTTGCTGTACGTTAAATCTAAGAACGTTTGATTCCAGGAACACAAGCGATGGGTTTTTTGCCTTGTATTGATTAGCAATGAAAGAAAAGAAAACGAGTATATAAAGATTTATATAGTTTTCCCTGATCATTTTCTTTCTGAATTTAAAAAAAAAGACTTGTAAAAAATCTACTGAAATGTTTCCTAACATTAGAGACGGCAATAATTTATCGGAATTGCTTTCTGGAAGAGAACTACTGTTTTACAGTTGTCAAACTGGTGTTGGCCAAAACTGTCAGAAAAATGTTGACACATAAAAAACAGACATTGGACCTCCAAAACGCCACTGATTAGTGCACGGAATTTGCTTTTCTTCTTCACTGTTCCTCGATTCTGACAGCAGAATGAATTGTTTATCATACGTAAGAAGACAAATACATAAATTATCAGCATTAAGCCAGAAGAGACAGCAATAATTCTCACCCAAAGTTCATGGGGTTTCAAAAGTTAATCTGCAAGTCTATGGATTATGTAATTAGAGAGGGCCACAACCACTGGGTGTCATTGAAGTACTTTAATTTTGGCATTGAAAACAAAATTGTGTTTGATATCTGGATTCGGACCATGCAAATTAGAACAAGAAATAATCTAACCACTCTAATATCATAGGATCCA
The DNA here is from genome assembly GCA_019447015.1 of Hymenochirus boettgeri. Classification (NCBI taxonomy): domain Eukaryota; kingdom Metazoa; phylum Chordata; class Amphibia; order Anura; family Pipidae; genus Hymenochirus; species Hymenochirus boettgeri. The sequence continues at coordinate 167,312,905 of CM033472.1, forward strand.
AGTCTATTCATTTACGTGGCTATGTAAGAGGCAACAAGTTTTATCAAAAGCTAATATAATGTGATATCATTACATTGCTCTTCAGTGGCAACACGCTGGGACCAATAATTGTGGTTGAAAACAGTAAGGTGACAAAGTCAATAATTTGTGGTTAAAAAAAATCCAAAAAATCACAGGCCAGAAAAAAATTAGGATTCAATGGATTTGATTTGATTTCTGAATTTCAACACAGGTCTCAGAACAGCCAGTGGAACAAAAGTCGACACGTTCATCATCTCTAATCCTTTCGGGAAGTGTACCTGAGATCAAGTAAGGACAACCAAAAATCTCATTTTCAAAATATTAAAATTTTAATTATGCAAATGTGAAACAATGTCAAAACAGGGGGAATAATGGAAGAAAAAGATTTGAATAGGTGGAGGATTTGTTTCAGCAATTCTTTCTTTTTTCTATTTGCTGGATATTCTGCCCTTTACTATGCAAAGTCCAAAACTGGGTTCTCTACTTCCATATGGCAGACATTTTATGGGGATTAGTGCTGCCTGACCCAAGTGGGCTCTATCTGCATTACTTCCCAGTGGTTCCTGGACGGTTCTTAAGGTACTAGCTATTAACCTGTGGGATCAATATCAACCGTTAAGATAACACATAAATATGAAATATCAACTTGATCTTATAGAGTTCACCAAAAAAATACAGTTTATTGGAACATTTCCTTTGTAAGTGTGTTTGTAAAGTTTCTGACAAAATGAGCCTGAGCCGTTGTGTCTAACGTTTTGCCTAATAAGTGTGCCTAATCTAAATGGTTCCCATCTAATCTGCCTCTAGTCACCTATTGACATCTTCCATTTAAGGGAATGGCACTTCCATTAACATTCATACTGTAATTGAGAGGCGATCACATGAGTTGTAATCTTCCTGCCCACATGCCAATCATTGCTCACGTAAAAAAAAGAAGAGCATCACTGACACTAGCATCACTTAGCCAGCCAGCACTCTGGCAGGGGTAGAGAGAGAACAGATCTGTACTTTTGTAGAGCATTAGGAGCATTCGGGCTCCAGAACAGATCTTCTCAGACCCGCCAACTTTGGAAAGGACAATATTACCACGTTCAAGGTGACTTGATGGTAGCTGGCCTGACCTGTGCATAAGAAACAGTTATGTATAGATAATAGGCTTAACATACAGTAAGTAATAGCTTATTCAGCTCTCTAGCAAAGCAAGCTGCATTAGTAAATTTTGGGTCACTGATTTAATTATAAAGGTTGAGCTAAAATCAGTTTCAAAGTTCCTTAGGAAGAATGGGGCTGTTTATTTATATCCTATGGATTGATTAAAAATGATCTTGGAGAGCCATAATGAGAAAAAAGGTTAATGGAAAAGAAATATTTCACATTTTATTTATTTACTAAACCCCCTTAAAAAAAAAGCTCAAAAAACCAAATGCATATATTTATATCAAACAAAATGATAGAGAGATTTTTATTCTCCTGGAATTTACAGTCTTTCCTTGAAAGTTGTTTAGTTTAGTACAGAAATAATTCCACAGGGTCTTTGCTGTGCTAATGTACTCCTTTGGCATGCATTGAGAAGAAACACGTAGCATTGTTAGTTAAATTTCTGTGATTGAAAGAGATTTCTTATTTTAGTTCCCACATATAAAAATGCTCTTATTCACTGAGATAGATGGCAATGCACCTTGGGTACTCTGATCTTCTTTCAAACAAAATGTGCTACCTGCTGCTGATTGATTGTCCTAAATTATGAGCAATTTTGAAGCATTAATATGATGTGATTTAGTGTGCATCTCTTGTGTGTCAGTGGTGGTGAAAATCCCAGCTTTCTTGAAGTGTTGAGGTCTTAATGTTTTTGTGCAGCCATCTGCAACAAGAATTTTTACCTGTCGCTTCTGATGACATTTTGTGCTATCTTGCTTTTATGACTTATGACATGAAAATACTATTGCTGTTCTTTCCTATATGTGGGGCGTAAATTAACACCTGTTTCTATTCATCCGAAGGCATGTGCTTACACTTCATTGATACGTTATGGAATTGACCGAGTAACTTAAAGCTCAAGTCACTTGTCTTCATTTCACAATTATCTGGCAGTCAAGAGACTAAAACCACTTTGAATAAATGATACTGTGTTTTGACACTGTGACCCATTGCACATGTTTATATACAGCTGGAAATTCAAAGGGCTAGGAAAGGATAAAGGGGAACATTTCCTTTAAGGAATAACTATTTTGTTCTTTCGTTTGCTTAAAAAAAAAGAAAAAGAGGGGATATTAGCACAGTGGGATAAATCTGTTTTTCACTAATCCCAGATGTCTGGAAAATGCACATGAGTAAAGGAGCACTGTTAGATTTTCCCTTGTGCTAATTACTGCTCTGTATTGGTATTGCGTGATTTTGTAGAAAGAGGTTTCCAGTAAACTAATAAAGCTCCCTTAGTCGCAGGAATGTGTGGGTGTGATCCTAGTAATAGAACAAGTTAGAACAGTGAAACTGGACAGAAAAAATTATTTCAATGGATATTGTACAAGTATAACATGTAGCCATGACATATTTCCCATAATCTGCTAAATGTAAAAACGCCTGATGAGCCAAGCTTTTTGAAAACTAAATGCAGCCATGTTACTACCTTGGTGGACTTTGTATAAGGAGCGGACAAATTAAAACAAGGTATGCAACACTTTTATAGGCATGTTACACAGGCAAGAGATTAATTGTTTGGCTGAAATAATGATCTTGTTTTTTATGGATTAAATTACACACGAAACCGCAGTTGCAATGCCACAACTATTTGAGGTTAATTTATTGGCGTGTACATTCCCGAGTGATCAAACGTTACTTTTTGCACTAGTGTGAAATTACCCTAGTTTTCCTCTTGTCCTTCTGTCAAGTTTATTAATCAATACAAGCATTAACCCAGCTTTGTATAAACAGGGGGAAATAATATTTTTGCCCCTATAATCCATTTTTAAACCCCAAATAAATTACCTTAACTTCTCACATCAGGGTGATTCAATAAATGTTCTTATAGTTTAAAAATGGTGCTAATTTGCCCCAAAACTAATAAGATGTTAGTCTTTCAAATGTTAATAAAGATGATGGCTGGGGCCAAAAATTAGCACCAACCAAAGTTAAGAACTTTATTTGAATCTCCCTGAGTGAGTCTTACAGTATATGCCAACTTTGCTAATCGAGATTTGATGTGACAACTGCATATCATGTCTTTTTAATGTCCCTGCATAGTATTTATATTAAACACAGAGAGTTGCTTCATACCTACTTCCTCAACCATTGATAAACAGCAAAATAAAAGCAAAAATAAATAAGAAATAATTTATAAAAAAGCAAATCATAAAGAAATTAATATCGCTATGTGTGTGCTAGAGCATGGGATCCATTTCCGTCTCAGAACTGATCCGACACGGAAACCACCTCGGTTTCCAAGACCGAATGGCGGGTTTGGGAATTTAATCCATTTTCAAGATTATCGAACATTCAAGCTGTTTTAGATAATGCTTGAAAATAACCTTGAACATTAGAGAATCATCGAATAGATGTGGAAGTTCAAAAGTCGTTTCCGATGTCTTTAAGAGTTATGAGATGTTCGAGGGTATTCGAAAATGGGATCCGAAGTCCCAAAAGATGTTCCACTTTCGGAATTTTCAGGTTTTTCCCAAGATCCGTAAATCTGAAAACGGAACAAAACTTTCGTCCATCTCTATTATTCGCCACTTACGTTACACAATCGGCGACTCAGGATGGGTCAGGGAAGTCGCACTACTCCACCATTTGAACAGGTGGGAATCCACTTTTAAATGATCTTACATTGCCTAGCATGGGTTTTCACAAGATTTGGGTGATTTAAGCCAAGATTCATCTCCCGGTAGAGTTTATAAAAATATAGGATAGGTCTATATAAGTGTAAAGATTAGAACTTTTATTTTAATATTGATTATGAAACCATGTGGAATAATTAACATTCAGGCTTTTTACTGAGAGGTGTTAACTTGCCCTGGCTTAACTAACCATTCGGCAGTCAGTTTAGATGGCACGTATTAGGGCTCGGGCAGTTATAAAAAAGCCCCAAGATCTGTATTTAGGGGCTTATAATAATCAATAACTTTATTTGGTTGCCTGCTTTGTCAAGTACATGTTAGAAATGATTGTAACCAACTATGAGTATAGGGATATGGTTCTATGGAGATCTCCTGAGGAAGGATCTTTTTTATTTTGATAGCGAACTACTTTCTGCTGGTTTGTATCTTGACAGGGGTATATAATGTGTGTTACCAATGTGTGCTACAATTTTCTTCTTTAACTTTGACAAAAAAATCTGATTTTAAAGAGGGGAAGCAAACCAAGATAATCATAATCAAAATTTATTAAGAAAAATCTGATCTCACTTCTCCACCTTCCTTTGTCTGCAAAAAAGCTCCATGCGTCTGGCATTTCTATTGCTGGCAGTGCTTGCAAATGAATTTGCTTCTTGTAAATATCTTCAAATCTAATTTCAAGTAATTTAATATCAATTATTGAGTAGAAAACATGCATCCTCTTACAGGATGCAAGGAGATTATTCCTTTAACCTCTGTATCTAGTTACCTATTATTTATCGAACCTCCAAACTAATGCTTTTTCTCTGTTTGCAACAAAACACAGCACACACAAACAACGTTTTTGCCAACAAAGATTAAATTGCCAAAGCACTGCATCTACTGTTACTGTCTTAAAATTAATAAATACTCATTGTTAAATTCAATGGCCAAAAACCTTTACAATTTTTTAAACCATGTAGACCGCACCATTTTCTCTTTCTAATATTATCAACACTACAGTATGCAAACAGATACCTTCAAAAAAATTTAAAACCCGTACAACCAACTTAAACCCGTGCCTGGTTGCTTTGTTGCTCAGTCGGATCTGAGCACGTTTGACCCCATCCAGCAGTAGAGATGGACGAACTTTCGAAAGTTCGTACAAACGTTTGCCCGTTCGCAAGTCTAACACTGGCCGGGTCCCCTGGGGTGTAAATCGTTTGGAAGTTGCCTGAATTTTACCCACGGCCCTGGAACCCTGGGGATGGTCTGGCCGGACACGTCCGGCGCCTTAAAACAGTTATCAAAAACGGACGTAGCACAACGCGTGCGCTCTTCCGGGTTTCCACCTGCTGCTTGTGGTAATCCTCGAACGTTCAGTAACACTTGACTGGCCGTTCTGAACATCCCCGGAGATTTCCCCAACATCGGGTTCACGGATTGTCGATTGGCGACAGCCTGGGCCGGATGTTTCGGAGGTCCCCGAAGCTCAAACCGGGGGACCTTTCCGGGGTCCTTACAAGGACCTTTGTGCACCTGACAAGGGCCCTTTGGGGCTTAAGGGGGTCCACAGCTCTACCAGAGACCCCCCCCCCGGCACTTATAAGGGCCCTTGTGGTCTAACAAGGGCCCTGTGTGGCTTAAGGGGTACCACAGCTCGAAAAAGGAATACCCTCCCCAGCTCTATTAGGGCCCTTGTGGCCCTGACACGGGCCATTTGGGGTTATGGGGTCCACTGCTCAAAACGTGCCCCCCCATCCCCAGCATTTTTGAAGGGCCCTTGCGGCACTGATAAGTGGTGTGTCAGGGGTCCTGGCAGCTCGAACCGGGACCCATGCGGCTCTAAAAGAGCCCTTGGGAGGCATCTTCTGGACTTCCATCCGGGGGGGCACAGCTCTGCTGAGGCCACCGACCCGAGAAGTATCCCTGCGGCCGCCACGGGGTACCTCCGGCCCGGTGCCGCAAGAGGCTGGTCCTGAAGACTCATGAGAGGGTCCAGGTTTGAGATGTGAGACCGCTGACGTCCGGCCACGGAATTGCCGACCGTTTCAGGAAGATCCGCGATCGGCCGTTTTCGGGAGGGAATCTCCGGTCGTTCTGGGATTTCGGGAAGCGGCCGTGGAGGCCTGCCAAACGCGAAAATCCTGTACATTTCCGAAAATTCAAAGGAGTTCGCTTCTGATTTTTCCAAATAGTCCGCGAGAGTCCAGAAAATGAAACTCAGTTCGAACACAACTAGTTGCATAGTTTCGAGTTGACCGAACTCATAAGTTGTCTCAAACTCGGGTTCGGTTCTAGTCCTTCCCTATCAAACAGCCATCAAGTAGTAGAAATTACAGTAGGAACTTCCACGGAATAGATGGATGCATCCTGAGAAGAAGGACCATTAAAGAACCTGAATGGGGAAGCTCACTATCAACAGCAGGTACGAACACGGGTTTATAAATTAAGATATGTTTCAAAATTGAAGAGAGAATATGTACGAATAAACTAGGTATTTCTTAAATGCAAGAAAAAAAAATATTCATGAACTTTCCTTTTAAGATTTTAAGTCTTTATCTTGGATAAATTAAAATAGGACGGGGATAATTTTATGTTTTAATTAACCTTGATTCAAATATGATGTATATATTTATATAGTACAGCAAATGGAGCACTCCTATGGACTTTAAAGCCACAATTCAAGTTATTAAACGGATCAACGCATTTCAGCCCCTTGTGGGGCGTCCGGTATATGGCCAGTGTGGTGGCTGAAAACAAGTTGATCCGATTAATAAAATGGAATTGCTGCTTTTAAAGTCCAAGGAGTGCTCCCTTTCCTGTACTGTTATATTATATCCTACTTGCATACTTACTTACATTTACGGAAGTGTACTGATTGGTCAAAACTTTTATACAAAAATAGTAAAGATATTCAATGGCACATTCCTACCCCCCATACAATATATATTAATGCACCCACTGGCATTACTTAATAAACAAAGGGGTTTCGTATACCCAATACTGTGATCACATGATGAAAGCCTTCCAACCACATCAAGGTAAACCCCAGTCTGAAGGTCCTAACGTTAACCTTTTCAATTCTTTTACTCAAGTTACGTTAGCAAACTTTTGCATTTCTCATTCTTACACATTGGTCATATAACAGGCTCTCTCCACTTCCCCAAGCATTTGGCTTTTTTCTTTACAAAAAAAGAGCAAATAACTTGAAAGCCCGTAAAACATTTCAAGAAGCTAGCTTAGAACAAAAGCCAATTATATTTGTATGCACTACACTGCAATAAATATATTATATGTTTTCAATGCTTTACTACGTACTAGTAAAAATGCACTAGTTAAAATCCATGCAAGTGGGCAACCGGAAAAAGTAATAAAGTCCGATGGGTCACATTTCTAAAAGATCGTTATGTTATCGAAAAAAAAAAAAAAATAGCGATCACTATGTAAAAAACGACCTTAGGTTTCCGATACCGACCGGTAATATCGATTATCAGAAAAGAAAATACGGTGGTATCGGAAATTTAACGGTTCTATCGAATTTAAGGTCGTATTTTTCGGATAACGATCGTTATAAATAGGGCCCTATCGGGCCATATTTTAAAGCTGCATATTGGAAAATAACCAGTGTCACCGTTTTATGGACAACATTGATTTGTTTTACCACCATGACGTAAAAATATGCCAATAACATAAAAATATTATTCACTTGGGTATTTTTCTTCTGTATTTGGTTCTATGGGTGGTAACCATGTAAAACAACTTGTGGCAAAATGCTCCTTTATAAATCATCTTCCTGCTACGCTCATTATAGACTCTTCAAATGGAAGTACTATGATTCTGCTAATCTACAAAGCACTGATGTTGTTAAAATATACAGTACTACACTGGTACAACTGGTATGAAATAACAAATAGTACCATTAAAATTGCTCTGGAAGAAACAAGTAATGATTTTTTTCAAACTCATGTAGCTCAAATGTTATAGCAATAAAAATAGTTTATTTTTGGCTACTGCAAACAACAGCCAAAAAACATATGATTGAATGAGATTGCATGTATATATGCATGTATAGTTTATGTACAAGGCCACTTGGGGTTTACAGCGCTGTACAATAAAAAATTACAAGAAGTTATATTAAGGGAAACAAATACTATTACATGGCATGTCAGATTTCTGTTTGTGGTTAGGTGCACCATGACATTTATGGAGTTGTCGTTTATGTTAATGTACAAGTTCATCTGAATTGAGGAAAGCCAGTCAGATGACTAGCGAAAACGTCTTCAAGAACTAAACTTCAAGTCCAGTTGATCTAATTGAATCTATAAGCTATCTTTATTTTGAACCTACCTATTTCAATACCATATAAATAATCTCGGATCTTCAAACCCAACCAAGACTTAATTTGTTATTATTAATAATATTTGTATATAAAAAAAAATAGCAGAAGTCAGTTAATATTAGCTCCACCTTATGTTTTGAAAAAAATAGTTTTTCTTCTTTTAATTAAATTCAGATCAAAATTGTTTATATATGATTTGGTTTTTAAGAAAGGCTCTCAAAAGTAATTTCCTACTCTCGTTGCTTACAGCTCTGTGACAAGGGGATGAAAGTAATTTCACAGCACTATGCACCTGATCTACAGGACATAAGCGTTGATTTCAGTTCCAAGGATCAACAAAGGCTGGGTGAGCTGGCTCCACACAGCAGAATAATTCCAAAATGAGCAAAATGGCCTGTAACCCGTCAATCAAAGAACTCTTAGGGCACGTGCCTATCTATTTAACTTTCTGCAATAAAATCACTGGCATGCGAGATGATGTTCCGTGTAGCAATCAGGAGCTTTCAAGTCAGTCTTTTCTTTACTTCAGAAAAACAAAAATGCCCTTATAACTTCAGATTATTTCGCATTGAGAGGAATTTCCCCTTAGAAATGGAATTAAAGAAGAAAGAAAGCAATCTTACAAATTAAGTGAAAATTACAGAAGATCTGTTTATTGAGAAATGGCACAGTATGCGATTTGGTTTAGACATTTACAAATGGGTGTTTAGATGGCTCTTTTCTTTTACTTTTTTCCTTCTTTCTGTGTAGCGTCATTTATGATTGCAAAGCTGCTGTCTCCCATGGCCACAATTTTTGGCACTTTGATTGAGGTTGGCAGCATCAGTGTTTGTTATTTCTCAGGTACTGGTATCTAAGTCTTTGGCTGGATTTCTGGTTCACTTACAGCTGTAATACAACTATAGAGGGTAGTGTATATATTTATCCATATGCACGTGACAAGTGCACAGTTTTGCCTAGCAGAGTCCAAATGTGGCCAGGATATTGGAAACCAAATATGTTCAGATCAGGTACTTTTGGAAAGATTTGCTGTTTTAAAACACAGCGCAATGATAGATGTGTTTTTTTTATTGCGGGAGCTTGGTCGTTTTTTACTTTTTATTTCTGGACAAATAACCACATTTTCTTATGATATTAAATTCTAAACCATTTGGACCCTACATTTTTTTCCCTGTGTGTTGAGAGTTTGTGGATAATTCAGTTTGCTGCCAGTTTAGGAACTGTTATAGCAGATGGACATAAAGTATTCAAAGAATTAGGACCAATGTCATTTGAAGCCGTTAAAGGGAAAAGCAAATGCGGTTTGTACGCAGGTAACTGGGATCTACCCATCCATTATGGGACAGTTAAGTTATATTTATTTACTGTCAGGGAGACGGGGGGGCACATGAAGGGCCACTGCATCTGTGAGCTGGGGCATATGCTCCATTGTGCCCCAGTGTAGCACCGCCACTGGTTTCGGGTGATAATAATAATATTTTATCATCTGAAACGGCCATTCGTTTGGAGATCGTTGCCCAAACCGCTGGTCGGATCTCCGAATGAGCGTCCGTTTCAGGACGATATATTGGCCAAAACGGAGGTTCGTACACATGTGTGTACAAACCTTAAGGGATGGATGCAGTAAGAGGTGTATAAGTTTGCCTGTGCTATTAATATGCACCAAACAACCAAATGTTACTAGCTGCAGTAACCCAGTAAAATGTTAACATCTAATGGACTGCAGTAAATTAATAGCACAGGTATATAAATGTGATTATATCACCAATAGTAACATAGTTTTCCAGGGTTTATATTTGTATATAATTTGATTATTCTATCACAATAGTAACATAGTCTTTCCAGGGTTTATATTTGATAAAAATGTGATTCATATCACCAATAGTAACATAGTCTTTCCAGGGTTTATATTTGTATTAAATGTGATTCATATCACCAATAGTAACATAGTCTTTCCAGGGTTTATATTTGTATATAAATGTGTTCATATCACCAATAGTAACATAGTCTTTCCAGGGTTATATTGTATATAAATGTGGCTCTATCACCAATAGTAACATAATCTTTCCAGGGTTTATATTTGAAACCATCCAGAAGCAAATTGTAATGTGTTACAGACCTTAAGGGAAATGTCTGGTTCCCTCTGTTATAGTACTGTTGTTCTGTGTGTGCAGCTCTCTGAGTTGTGTAGCCGTACATTACGCTGTTGTTGTGTCACTGAAGTGGACTCTGTGTCTTTGTTGTTGAAGTCAGGCAGCACACAGAGCCCAGGCCCTTTATCTGAGTTACTGAATTTGGGAATCACACTCTGCAAGTGACGTGCAGGCTTTTTGTTGTCGCACTTGTAAATCACGGGCGTCGGCCCTTTCAGAGGGTGTGGCTGTGAGGTGAGCGCATACATACATACATAAATACATACATACAAACATACAAGATTTTTACTTTATATAGTAGATTACCTGTGTATGTAGTTTGTATGACTTTGTATAATATGCATTACCCTGTATGTAATTGTAAAGTGCCACGGAAGATGTTGAGCTATAAAAATCCATAATAATATTAATAATAATAAAGGGCATTTTCACCATAAAAACAAAAATGGCCCAATCTATTTGTCAATAGAGCCAAATGGCTCTATTCCCAGTGTTTGTCTTACCCTAACCCTAACTGCTCCTTTTTGAACATTGTGAAATATGTCAAAAGGCATAACATTAAAGACAATCTTATCAAACTCACATGGGGTGCACTGGTGCTATCATACAGGTTCATACACCAACTATTATCTGTTCATATATAGCCCCAAATTGGTTAGCCACTAACTGTATTGGTCATGGTGACAAGCATAGAGCTGTGTGAATTCACATTTTATTAAGGTAACCACATACACAACATTTCGGGACGCCCTGTTCACACCTGAGGAAGGGACAGGGCGCCCCGAAACATTGTGTATGTGGTTACCTTAATAAAATGCGAATTCACCTCAGTAGTGTGCTCCCCTACTTCTTCTGTTTGTTGGAGACTTCTCTGGCCCCTGGGAGTGGAGGGCTTGGGGGATTGCACCTACCTACCTGTCTGGCATACAGCCAACAACGGTGTGCTGGAGTATCCCTTTGACTTTATTACATCGGTTAGCGTGATTTAACTCTTGCTGCATCTTTCTGTCAATGCTCACTGCCTGCTATGAATCATGGTCCTTATCACTGACATCATGGTAAATGATTTACTGGGCTTAACCATACATGCCATCTCTGTGCATGCATAAGCTTGCAAGGAGCTTGTATATTGTGGGCAGTGGCTGCAACTTTAAGAAGACTGGCCAAAATATTAGAGAGTTCATGTATTCTAATGTACTTTACAGTGCTGTAAATTGAACATCTCCAAGGTCTACTGTCAGTACTAAAGTCCTGACCATGCAACCAAACAGTACCATAGAGTAACATCACTAACACAAAGGATCTGAAACATGCTTAAAAAATTCAAATAAAATGTCCTCGCAGGGATTCTATATTGCATGCTAACATATAGCTATATGTTTCCTCTGAAATCATCAGCTTTAGAAATCATCACATTCATTTTGGTTTCTCTCTCGCATGGCTCACGTGCCACCTCCACTCCTTCTTTATAAATAAGGAGAAGGAAAAAAAAACCAAAAGTCTGAATAATGGTTAGGGTAAAATTAGCACCATTTTAAACGATAAGAACTTTTATTGAATAACCCTGATGATTCTCTAACCTTTTGCCATCTGGATAAAATGCAATGCATCAGCACTGTGTAGAACCAATGGCAGGCAGAATACTGAATGCTAAAACCATTACAGTTACTTTATATGTATAAATGAGTAGAACAGTCTGTAATAGCTTTGTTTATTTTCACAAAATACCAGTTAACATAATGTCGCAAAGCTTTTTAATTTTGTATTTTAAATATTGTTTGCACGTGCTTTATTTTCGATTCTCCCTTAAAAAGTAATTTGGCTACTGCAATATTAAAATGCTAAACAACATGTGGAGTGATGATAAATATTTGTTCTAATTCCTATTATGTATTTTTATAGGCTGGTTATGCCACACAGTTTATAGAAATCTCTGAGTGGAATATTGTAAGCTATCATTGTGCTGTCATTTGTAAGGACTAATAGTGTAAGCTTCATAAGATCTTCATTTTAAATAAGATATTGTTATATGTTTTGAGATGAAGCTTGGGGTTTTTATAAGTAAAACAATGAAAATGAATATTACCAATCCCAGAGCTGTAAGTACATTATAAATTCTATATCTTAGCTCTCATACAATTCTAATTTTCCAACTGGAAGATGTTAGGCTGAGTTAAATGTGCTGTGAAACAGTGAAAGCCCAGATAAGTTACAACACTGACAGATGCTAGTTATTTCACAGACTGATTTGTCAGAGTACCATTTTATACCAAGGTCATATGTATATTATAGATCCAAGAATATCATTGGCACAGACTGTCAAAGATACTGATCTTTCACATTAAAAATGACTGCAGACACACATACCTTTGAGCAGAATATAAAGACCAAAAATGGCTTTATCTTTTTTCTTTGGCTTAGAGGTAAAGATATTATGATTTAGAAAATAAAACCATGTCATTTAACAGGCTGTTGACTTTGCAATAACAATTATAGCATTGCTGTTGCAAGTGCCAGCTCTTAATTTCCATACATGGCTTTTATACATTTGCAACATCAAAAAGGCAGCATTTTGTATTGTAGGATGATGCAAAAAAGGGTGGAAAAGTTCTGCTGTGCTATTAATTTACTGCAGTCCATTAGATGTTAACATTTTACTGGGTTACTGCAGCTAGTAACATTTGGTTTTTTGTGCATATTAATAGCACAGGCAAACTTATACACCTCTTACTGCATCCATCCCTTAAGGTTTGTACACACATGTGTACGAACCTCGTTTTGGCCAATATATCGTCCTGAAACGGACGCTCATTCGGAGATCCGACCAGCGGTTTGGGCAACGATCTCCAAACGAATGGCCGTTTCAGATGATAAAATATTTTTATCACCCGAAACCAGTGGCGGTGCTACACTGGGGCACAATGGAGCTATGCCCCAGCTCACAGATGCAGTGGCCCTTCATGTGCCCCCCCGTCTCCCTGACAGAAATAAATATAACTTAACTGTCAGCTGGAAGACTCGGTGCTCACGCTGCTGCTGCTGTCTATGGGTTCAGAGAGTCAGTCACAGTCATCTACTAGAATCTGGCAGAACGCCACTTGTTGGTTGGAAGTGGAACTACTAGTCAATCTGGCTGGGAGGAGGACAGCCTCACTGCGCAGAGGTCCCGCCCATGCGCCATTTTATCATTCTATCTATCTATCTATCTATCTATCATCTATTATTATCTCTATCTATCTATCTATCGAAAATCGAAAATCGCGAGCGGACCCATAAAACCTATTAAAATGAAAAAAATCCGCAATATCCGCCGTTCATGAACAAGTAAATTGGCCATCACTAATAGTAAAATGCCAAGCACTCACAGGATTTCTGAAAATCTTTCAACTTTATTACATGTGCAACAAACAGGTAGGACGTTCAGTTTTGTCTCAGACCTAGCTTGAGAAAGGTCCTTCTATCTATATATATATATCTAATCAAATCAAATCAATATATCTTTTATCTGCTCTATCTCTCTATCTCTCTCTCTCTCTCTCTCTGTCTCTCTTTCTCTCTCTATCTATCTCTCTATTATCTATCTCTCATCTGTCTATTATCTCTCTCTATTCTCTCTCATCTATCTATACTATCTATCTATCTATCTATATATCTATCTATCTATCTATCTCTCTCCTACTCTCTTCCATCTATCTATCTATCTATCTATCTATCTATCTATCTTATCTCTCTCTATCTCTCAATCTATCTCTATCAAATCAAATCAAATAAATCATAAGAGCTTTATTGGCAGGATCAATTTACATTTTGACATTGCCAAAGCAAACAAAAAATAATAAACTAATAAAACATGTTAGTATTAGAGGTTCACGGTAGGGGGACATGGGTATCAATGGATAATTATATATGGACGAGTACTATAAAGGGTATATTGGGTTTTAGGGGCATATTTATAAATCTTTGTTAAGTTTTCGCGGCCGTTTTCCCTGACATTAACGCATAAATCGCGTTAACACGATTTATTAAGGTCCGAAAACGGCTGCGAAAAGTACGAAGCGTAACCCTTCGCGGCGATACTTACCTGTTACCGCCGCTTCTATTTATAAAGCGGCGGGTATGTGTTTCGCTCTGCTAGTATCGGCTGTTTTACTTCGCCACCTTGAAGGTGGCGAAGGCAGCTGATACTAGCCTCCCTGCGGCAGGGATGGGCAGGCAACCCGTGGCGGGTGCGATCACTCGCCGCGGGTTGCCTGCCCATCCCCGCGCTTCCCAGCAGCCGCCGTCCCAGCAGCCCCTCCCAACCCCTTCCCCGCTCGCGGCAATCTCGGAAGGGAGGCTAGGAGGGGCTGCCGGAGGGGGCCGCCTCGCACCCCCTCAACAGCAACCCCTCCAAGCCCCCCGGCCGCTCCCAGGGAGGGGAAGGGAGGGATCCGCTGGGAGGGGTGGAGGCACCCTCCAGTGGGGCCCTGAAAAGGGCCTTTTGGGGCTCAAGGGGTCTGCAGCGCGAACCGGGACCCCCCTCCCCGGCCTTGTAAGGGCCCTTGCGGCACTGACAAGTGCCTTTGGTGGGGTCACCCCAGTGTGCGGCTTAAAAGAGCCCTTGGGCGGCGTCTCTTTCTTGCAGTCCCAGCGACACCAGCTCCGCTGAGGCCGCCGCCCCCGAGAGGCACCCTGCAGCCGCCAGGGGTACCCCCGGCGGGCGTTGGCGACCTCAACGAGGCGATGTTGCCGGCTGCTTGATCCGACGCGACGTCTTCAGGCTGGCGACACCAACCCCACTCAGGTCGCCGATGCCAGGCAGACTTCATGCGGCGCCAGTGAGCCCGCTGGCACCACCGGCCTCAGCGGAGCCAATGTTGCCAGCGCTTCTTTCTTCTATCTTCAGCCATCTAATGCGATGGCATCTGAGTTCCGCAGCGGAGTGCACCTCTTTATATAGGTTTGCAGAAAACCCTAATCCATTTGATTGGTCAATTTTTTAATGCTTGGTTTGCATGGTTTACCTTAACCAATCAGATTTCAGAACTTTCGGGGGTCGGCGGCCTCAGCGGAGCTGGTGTCGCCAGGACTGGAAGAAAGAGACGCCGCCAAGGGCTCTTTTAAGAGCGCACACTGGGGGTGACCCCGCCAAAGGCACTTGTCAGTGCCGCAAGGGCCCTTACAAGGGCCAGGGAGGGGGGTCCCTGTTTGCGCTGCGGGACGCCTTAAGTCCCAAAAGGCCTTCTCAGGGCCCGCTGGAGGGTGCCTCCACCCTCCCAGCGGATCCCTCCCTTCCTCTCCCCGGGAGCGGCCGGGGCGGGGGGGGGGTTGAGGGGTTGCTGGGGAGGGGGGTGCGCGGCGGGTGGTCGCGACCACCTTTGCGGCCCCTTCCAGCAGCTCCTAGCCTCCGTTCCGAGATTGCTGCGAGCGGGGAAGGGGTTGGAGGGCTGCTGGGAAGTGGCGGCGCTGGGAAGTAGCGATAGCGCTATTTTCGCGGCCGTGATGTGCGGCGGTAATTTTTTGCCGCTAATTTCGCTTTTTTATAAATATGCCCCTTAGTCTTTAAGTCGATTGGGGAAGGATAAAGGGATAATTGGGCAAGTAATCCTTGGACATTGAGTTCATTTATGCTCCTCTCAGTCCGTGACATGCCGTTACATAGTGTGCCCCAATATTTACTGTGGCTTTCCCCTCTCCCAGCAGGATATAGAGTTTCTCTCTCCATCTAAGCAGTTGAAGTCTGCGATAAAGTTCGACATCATATTGAAATGGGGTCCCGTATTGCTTTGTATTTGGGGCAGCATAGAAGGAAGTGGGTCCTATCTTCTAAGGTTCCCTGGTCCAGTGCTGGCACAGTCTGTTCTTCTTTGGTTATATGTCTGTTGTGTCGGACAGATTCGATTTCTGGCTGTGGCACTCAACCTGGATACTCAGGACTTGTCTCTCTTTAGGGTTTGTGATATTCTCCAGGTAGGGGCCAGTTTGTAGTCTCTGTCCAGTGCCTGGTATTTAGTTAGTTTCTGGGACTTTTTTATTTCTTTCTTCCATTCATCCACATAGTCCAATTGGCTCTTGGTTATGGCTGCTCTGATTTGAGGTTTAGAAGGCTCTGTGTGATGGGTTTAAAGTTAGTAGGGAGCTGATGAGTTGTTTCAGTGCACATGGCTTTTTCTGATCTTGTTGTATAGTGAGGCTTATGATAGTAAGAGTTGGGGCTACTGCTCTGTAGGTGAGCCCAGAATGATAGGGCCCTTTTTTACATCTCAAGCAGTAATGGGAATCTGCCAAGCTCAGCCCGACAAGTGCTGTTTGTTGTACTGAGATGGAACTGGAGATGAAGATGGACATCTTACAGAATTCGAGATGGAGTATTTCTGGTGGGCCAGATTCCCATTTTGATTGATCTGAATAGGAAACAGGGCCCCATACTTCAGCCATAGAGTATGATTGGGGAAATGACACTGTCAAAGATTTTAAGCCAGACTTTTACCGGTGGTTTGAGGTGATACAGTGTTTTTCTTATTGCATAGAAGGTTCGGCTGGCTTTTGCTTTCAAAGTCTCTATAGCTGCCCTAAAGCTCCCAGAATGGTTGATCTCCAGGCCAGATAAGTATATTTCCTGTTCTGCTGGTATCTCGTTATTCAATGTGAATGAAGGGCCGTTGGTTGATTTTTTGTTTTCTTCTGGAACATCATCATTTGGTTTATTTGGATTTATGGGAAGTGCCCAAGTTGCGCTGAATTTTCCAGGATGACTACACTGTTTTGTAGGCCACTCTCTGTGTGTGATAGCAGTAAGAGGTCATCTGCGTAGAGGAATTTTACATTGGTGTCATGTAGAGTAAGTCCTGGTGCTGATGAGGTTTCTAGAGCTGCTGCCAGTTGGTTGATGAGATGTTAAAGAGAGTTGGACTCAGACTACATCCTTGTCTGAATCCCCGACCTTGCAAGAAGTATGAAGTTCTTTTCCAGTTACTTTTACACTGCATTTATTACCAGTATAAAGGTCTTGATGACATCATATATTTTCCCATCTATTCCACTCTCCAGAAGTTGATGAATAGGCCTGGGTGCCACACTGCTTCAAATGCCTTTTAAAATCCACAAAGCAGGCAAATATTTTCCCATTCTCTCTCTATATCTCTCTCTATCTATCTCTCTCCATCTCCTCTCCATCTATCTGTCTATCTATCGATCTCTCTATCTCTATCATCAAATCACATCAAATCTCTATCTCATCTATCATCATCTCTCTCTATCTCACTCTATCTACTCTCTGTCTCTGCTATCGTCCCCTCCTACGATCATCTCTCTCTCATATCTATCATCACTATCATCCATCCATCCACTATCTACTATCTATCTATCTATAGTATCGATCTATCTATCGATCATCTATCATCTATCTATCAGATCTACATCACAAATCATATCACTCCATATCTTCATCAATCATCTACTATATATCCTCTATCGATCAGACTCTCGATCTAGTCTATCTCTCTCTACTATTTTATCATCTGTCTATCTATCTTATCTCTCTATCACTCTCGATCTATCTCCCCTATCTCTATCTATCTATTATCTACTATCTATCTATCATCTATCATCTCGCTCTATCGAGCTCTCTCTATCTCGTCTATCTATCATCTATCTATCTATCTATCTATCTCCTAGCTCTCTATCTCTCTCATTATATATCTCTCTCTATCTATCTTTATCTCTCTCGTCTATCTATCTCTATCTTTCTCTCATCATCATCATCTACCTATTTATATCTATCTATCTATATATCATCTACTATCTATATCTATCTATCATCTATCTATTTATATAACTCTCTCTCTCTATCTATCTATCATCTATGTATCTATTTATATCTATCTCTATCTATCTATCATCTATCTATTATATCTATTCTATCATTATCTATCTATCAAATCAAAAAGAGCTTTATGGCAGGATCAATTTATATTTTGACATTTCAAAAGCAAACAAAAATATTAAAAGACATTAGTATAGAGGGGTTCACAGTGAGGGTAATGGGTATCAATGTATAAGTAATATATTGACAGTACTATAAGAGGTATATTGGGTTTCAGTCCGGGATATAACAATTGGGGAAGGATAAAGGGACATTAAGTTAATTTATGCTCCTCCAGTCTGTGACATTCGTTACATAGTGTGCCCCAATATTTGCTGTGTGGCTCTTCTTCTAGCAGGATATAGAGTTTTCTCTCTAATCTATCATCACATATCATAACACATATCTATCTACACAATACTACATATCACAACATCTATCTATCATCATTATCTATCTATATCTATCTCTATCTATCTATATCATCTATAATCGATCTTATATCTTCTATATCACTATCTATATCTATCTATCATCGTATCTATCTATCTATCTATCTATCTATCTATATCTATCTTACATAGCCTATCTATCTTATCTATATATCTCTCTATCTATCATCGATCTATCTAACCAATATAAGAGTAAGTGTGCACTCTACCTTCAGGTGTACTGGGCCCGGGTTGCTGCTGTAGATTCTCTGAATATCAACACCATATAGTAAAATGCCAAGCACTACAGGACTTGTGCAAAATCTTTAAACTTTTATTACATGTGAAACAAACAGGTAGCGACGTTTCGGTCTTTGTTTCAGAACTAGCTTGAGAAAGGTCTGAGACCTTCTATCTATATATATATCTAATCAAATCAAATCAATCTATCTTTTATCTGCCTATCTATTATCTATCTATCTATCTATCTATCATCTCTCAATCAATCTATCTATCCATCTATTTATCTCTATCTCTATATTGTCTACTTATATTGTTTATCTATCTATCTATCTATCTATCTATCTATCTATCTATCTATCTATCTACTTATATCTGTCTATCTTATATCTTATATTGTTAATCTATCTATCTATCTGTATCTATCTATCTATCTAGCTGTCTGTCTGTCTGTCTATCTTATATTGCCATCTATTGTATATCTGTCTATTTATCTATCATCTATTATCATCTATCATCTATCTATAATCTATCTATCTATCTATTGTCCTATCTTAATACTCCATCTATCTATCTATATATCTATCTATCTATCATCTATCTATCTATCTATCTATCTATCTATCTCATCTATCTATTCTATATCTGCCATATATTATCTATCTATCTATCTATCTATCTATCTATCATCTATCTATATCTATCTATATATCTATCTTATATCTGTCTATCTATCATCTTATCGCCTATCTATCTATATATCTTATTTGTTATCTATATATCTTATCTGTCTATTTATCTATATCTGTCTATCTAGCTATTATCTCTATTGTATCTGTCCAGTGGAGCACTGGCCAGTAGGCTGAGGGGAAAATGCCCCCGGGCATGTCTCCAATGAAAAATTTGGGCTGCCATAGAAGCTTTTAGTAAGTTACAGGTTTGAAAGGCACAACCCACGCCTATAGCACTAACATGGGCAGGAACAGGAAACTCATCATACTTCAGTTCATTTAAGTCAGCCCACAAGTCAATTACCAGTGGACTAATGGACTTGTCAGCCATCTAATTCATTGGCAAGTGTTATCAGCAGGGGAGGACTGGGAGGGGAAAATGCCCCCCGGGCATGTCTCCAATGAAAAATTTGGGCTGCTATGAAGCTTTTAGTAAGTTACGAGCTTGAAAGGCACAACCCACACCTATAGCGCTAACATGGGCAGGAAACTCTCTACCTTCAGTTCATTTAAGTCAGCCACAAGTCCATTAGCAGTGGACTAATGGACTTGTCGGCCATCCAATTCATTGGCAAGTTTCATCAGCCCCTGAGATCAATTAACCAGTGTTGTCAGTCCTTCAGATTATAGCCAGGGTAAGTCAGCCCTCCAGTTCATTAGCCAGTATTGCGGCCCTCCAGTTCATTAGCCAGTGTTGTCAGCACTTCAGATTGTTAGCCAGTGTAAGTCAGCCCTCCAGTTCATAGCAGTACTGTCAGCCCTCCAGTTCATTAGCCAGTGTTAGTCAGACCCTCATTTTTTATTCAGTGTTTGCCAGCCCTCCAGTTTATTAGCTGGTGTTAGTTAGCACTTCAGTTCATGAGCCAATGTTAGTCAGCCCTCCAGTTATTAGCTGGTATTAGTTAGCACTTCAGTTCATGAGCCAATGTTAGTCAGCCCCAGTTTATTAGTAACAAAGGAAACTGGGTAAGTATAACTTGACTTAGAAAGTGTACCCAGGAGTGAGGTCCTCACCCTGGTAAGGGGTGTAGGGTGGAGATTTTAGGACCATAATTGTCCTTAACCACTTATACACTTAAAAATATGCAGAAAAACAATAGTGGTCTTAAAAATGGGCGTAACAAACTAAGGGCCTATTATAAAATATCGCTAATCGTTATTGTAAAATACCGATCGTTATCGTAAAATAACGACCGGTATTTAAACGATAATGACCGGTATTTAATGTTAACAAACCGGTATTTAACAATATCGTAAATACGGACGTTATCGTTAAATACCGGTTGTTATCGTTAAATACCGGTCGTTATCGTTAAATACTGATCGTTATTTTCTGATAACAATCGGTATTTTACGATAACGATAGCGATCTTTTATAAATAGGGCCCTAAGTGTGTGACCTTAGCAAAGTGGGCTTGGTCAAAATGTTGCGATCGACCGTGAAAGGGACACTAATTGTATTTGCCCCCTCAGCCAAAAGGTCCAGGAGCCCAACTTAATTAAAAATATTCTACTTTTCAACTGCAAATTATTGAAGTTCAATAGAAATTTTGCAATCTAGTTTTTGTTGTCTAAAATTAGATTTTATTAATATGCTTGGGAAGGTTCTCGTTCATCCAGGTCATGGTATATCTGTTGTATTCAATTAGATCAACTAGACTTGAAGTTTAGTTTTGAAGACATTTTGCTAGTCCTCGACTGGCTTTCTCAATTCAGAATGACTTGTACAAGAATCTGTGGCAATTACGACCCTGGAAAATCCCAATTAGCATATCACAGCCAGGTGTTAAGGGCGTGAGGATAGGGGCTAAGAGGTGTTATAGGAATGCCCAGAGTAAGGTGTCAAAACAGCATTGTACATGGCAGGACAGTTGGTGTCGAACCCCCCCACCTCTATTAGGCTTGGTTTCTTATTTTCACATAAAAGGCCTCCTTAACACCTCTCTTGAACCAGTCACGTTCCTTGCCAATATGTAAACATTACAATCTTCAAAGGTATGTCCTTTATCCTTAAGATGAGGTACATGGCTGAGTCCTAACTGAGGAATTGGCTCTTCTGTGCTGTGCAGTCGGTTGACCCGAAATATTGTATGGTGTGTACCCAGCTTAATGCTGAGGCCACATTACAATAGTGTGTTAGAAACGGGCAGCGTTACCAGTGCAATTGTGTTCTGCGATCATGCAATTTGTGCAATTGGCAGTGCAGGCAATCGCGCAAAAATTGTATGAATGGCAGGGCCAAAATGTGACCTCATCAATTGGGTCACACTAGTGTCTGCTTTTAAAGCGCGATTGGGTCAAAATCACAAACAGCTTTAAAAGCGCACTAGTCTGGCCTAGCCCTAAGTCCACACTTGCACATTATCTCATGAGCCTTCGATTACACTTGTGATCGATAGCACATAAGAATTGCAGAGCAATGCAATGTGGGTGGCCGCATTCTGTCGCACTGTGCTGCGATTTGTAGTACATGCTCACCGCTTTTTGAGAATCGTGTGCAATCCAATTCTGGAATATTGCACACAAGCAGACAGTAATGGATAATAAGATCACAACCTAAGTAACTTTCTTAGCCTGAATTTACTGCGTATCATTAAGTGGATTGGGATTCAATCTGAAAAAAGAAAAAGAAAAGCATGATGTACAAAGAAAAGTGAGCAGATGAAGATTTAAATTGGTTGATCACCTTGTTGCAGAGCTCTTCCAGCTGATTAAATTGAAGGGCCTGCCAAGTATTTCATCTCATTCATCAAGTTTATCTGTAGCACAAATCAGAAGGGGCATTATGGATGTTGTTCGAAAATTTGTCAAGAAGTTTAAACAGTGAGAACTGATAAACTCTAAAAAGAGCTTATTAACTGTTTTCAATATGTATATCTAAATTACTTTGGAAAGAAGCATGTTTAGTATATCCATTTCTAAACAATCAAAACATTTCTGAAAAAGTTAAATGAAAGTGGCAATGTAACCCTTTTCCAACATCATTAAAAATTCTTTGAGTAGTTTTGAAAAAATTATAGCATGTGTCAAACTCAAGGCCTGCAGGCTGGATCTGGCCCTGTCTGACCGTTGTTTTTGGCCCTTGGTGATGTACAGCATCCAGGCATAATAAACTGCAATGCATTGGTGCAGTCCCAAGTTGTTGTGAATATAGATCTGCTGATAGATACCTGGATCAGCTCTTTTAAAACAGCTCATTGAGCGCACCTTTAATAAGAAACAGTGATTGCGGTATCTAGCAGGCAGAGCTAGTTAAGTCACTGCTTGAGATTGCACAAATGGGACTTGCACATATGGATAGCAGGTGTAGTAAGGCTGGGATGCAGTCACCGCTGTAACAGCTGATCGGTGTATCTAGCCTGGCAAGGGATGACAAAAGGCCTTCCATTGGAGTTGGCCATTCCATGCCATAAGAGTAAGGTGGGCCTTCCACATTAGCACGCCATAGAGGTCCCAGTCCAAAGCAGTGTGCTTCACACCTTCCCTGCCGAGACCCAGCAAGGAGCTGTGGTTCAGAGTCCCAATTCTTGCACCAGCTAAGTAGCTTTAAAAAAATTTGGCCCACCTAGCCTGTCTAAGTGGTGGGCCAAAAAGTCTGTATATAATATATATATATATATATATATATATATATATATATATATATAGAAATAATAGATCAGGGAACTCCTTGGTCTACACAAAACAAGTGGGTTTATTCACAATCACATCAAGGGGCAACGTTTCGGTCCCTGGTCTTGGACCTTTGATAAAGGTCCAAGACCAGGGACCAAAACATTGCCACTTGATGTGATGTGAATAAACCCACTTGTTTTTGTGTTAAGACCAAGGAGTGCCTGATCTATTATTTCACTATATTAATGGATCAGTTGGGAGCACCTGGCAGTTGCACCTTGAGCGTGAGTGCCAGTCCCTGTCCAATTATATATATATATATATATATATATAATATATATTCCAGAAAAACTTCCGAAAGTCTGGTGTTGGGGGTATGTTTAAGGAGATCTGGTCTGAGAAACCCAAAGTTTACCCATTTGCAGCTCCGGTTCAGGTAAAACCATAGTGAGTTTGAATGGGTTATGGGTCAGGTTTGGTTAGAAAGCTGATGTCGGGACAGTTAGTGTGTTGCGGGTTGTTAAATTTCGGCTGCAGGTGCAGGTCAGATCATTTGAAAAAAACAGGCAATGACGGGGACTCTGCTAGTTTTCTATACAGATTTCTCGATACCAATATGGAAGTCTCTGATAAGACTTCGAAAGCTGCTTGCAAACCATGCAGTTTATTTACCAGGCAGGCTGAATCGCATACAGCCTTTGGGGGTCATACAAAATAGTCAGCTGATTTTACTACATTTTTTTTAAAAAATTTCTGTTCCTACAAAAATAAAGCTCCTAAATGTACCTCTATTCCTTGCATAACCACTGTGGTGGATCATCAGTCTTATCACATGTTTTAGAAAACACAGTCCATGAGGTCATGAGGGGAGCTTGAAAATTAAGACTTATTAGATAAGTTACTATTATGCACAAACAAGAAAAGCGCCTGCTTGGAGTATGATCAATGTGTTGATTCAGGGATATTTTCAATTCATAATACTGTGTTTTTCCCATTCATTTGGATCAACTGTTAGGCAGGAAAATTGCGTGTCATTGAGTAGGTTGGACTGGATAGACATATGTTTTTATTCAAACTCAAATACTGTACAATACTATATTTAAAATTGTCAGATATCTAATAATAGACTTATTCCATAAATGTTCAATGGTTGTTGATATTATTAGTCATCTAAAAAGTAAGCAGTAATTATAAAGATTTTGACTCTGATGCTTTCTAATACAAAACCTGGGAAATAGTAGCCATGGTATACAATAGTTTATTTATACAATAACTACATACTGTTGCAAACATACTAGGTTTACAGTCTCAGTAAAGTAAACATTTGGCTGTATAAAAAAAAACAGAACCCTTACACATTGACTGAGGAAAGGGGTTGTATCAGAGAAAAATTTAGACAGTAAATCCATGACTTTTTCTGCTGGTTTCTATATAGATTTTCAGCTAGACTTTATTATAATGATTGTGAAGTACTTTGAAAGCATATTCTACCCATATTTAGAACTTTAGAAACTTGACAGTTTGGTTTATTTCTACTGCTAAGTGCTGCTCACATTATTCTTCAGACCTGCAATCCTTTTTTGTGGGTATATGTGGTGTGCATCACTTGAATAAAGCAGTCTCAAAGATACTTTGTACACTATGAAACCATTTTTCTCTACTCATATAATACATGCCCATGTTTATATTGATGTCTGCACCTAGATAAAAATCTTTACCGTGCCTTATAAATATGGCCCTTTACATCTTTGCAGTTTTGGAAATCCTGCAGAAAGATTTTCCTGTATTTCAATTAAAAGACTTTGCTATCTACCAAGAATCTTGAATTGTGTTTACCACAACAAGCTATAGAGTTGGATACACACAATGCTTTATGCCAACTTACTTGTACCAAAATGGCCATAACTGCTGTCAGTTCATAGAGTTTTGAGACAATGAAATCTTGTGATGTTCCTGGTACCTTTAATGCTCTGAAAAAATACAAAATGTATTGAAGAGACACTAATATTATCTTTAAAGGAGAACTAAACTTGTTTTAAACAAACACTAAAAGTGTTTCTCCTCTAAGCACGTATACATTGCAGGTTCTTCTCTAGTAAGTTGTATTTAGTACTTGCAAGTAGTAGATCCTGTAACTAAGAATGTTTCCATGTTGTTGCGCAGTACAGCCCACAAAGTCTGGCGTGTGCACTTATTGTCACATGCCCACAAAGTCACAATACCAATATGGAAGAAGTCCCTTGTAAGACTTTGAAATGATTTCTATAACCAGAAACGTTTTCAGATCAAGGACTTGTATGTCTGTATTAATGTCTTTAGACTGATTGAAACTGAGGAAATATTTTTATGGAAACTAACTCCAACCAAAAATTTACCAACAGTTGCGTATTAGTTGGGAAATCATTTGGGACATAAAAATCCACCTTTACGCTGGAACCTCCACAGCATCCGCCTGCACACAAATTTTTCCTCTCCATGATTGGTTAATTCTGATTTAATCGCATTAGCTTGATAAGACTTTGAAAGCTGCTGTTACTTGTAAATAAAACTGATACCCCCGCTTATTTACCAGAGAGTGTGAATTGCATACAGCCTTCCAGGGGCAATCTGAAATACATATAAAGTTTCTAGATGTACCTGAATCCCTTGCATGTGCTGAAGTGGTTCACCTATTAAAGGACAAACAATATAAAAAGGCTGCATACCTTACTCTTTTTAAAGCATTAAAAAAGAAAATGCAATACAATATCCTTAAAGAGCATGTTTTAAAAGCACACAGCCCAACAAGGTCAACAGGTTCAAATCCCCACTTTCTTTATTTTTTCTTCCATTATGTTTCAAGCAAAAAATAAAATTCTAATGTAGTAGACCAACGGGGAGATTCAATACGCGAAGTGTTCGCTTACTTACCTTAGCCTGATCCCGCGATACAATAACTAACGTAAACGAGATTACGTCAGTTATTGCATCGCTGGATCGAGCTAAGGTAAGGAGCGGGACTTTAGCGATCCACAACCGTAGCGTAAATTTCGCGCTAAGAAAGTAGCGCAAAACTTAAGGCTACTGGTTTGGATCGTTCGCACAGCGCTATTTCCAAAAACATACGGAAATGGCGCTGTGCTCAAAATCCGTTTAAAACCACGTTTCTTCGGGTTAACGTGGGTTTTAGATGAAAAATAGGCCATATTGTATCTCCCCCATAGTATGTCTAGTCTAGTAGGCTTACCCCTACTATGTCTAGTAGGGGTAAAAGCTCTTCTTTCGTCTTAATTTTAATTTTACTGAAATGTTAATATTCTGTTTCTTACATCCTGGTATCTCCGAAATACACTGCAAAGTGATTGAGAATACGTTTGACAGGGGGATTTGTGTGGAGCTTAAGGTACTGTTTGACATTGGCTGGAGTGTGGGGATTAAGAGTGAGAGCCTTTCGTGAAAGAGAGTGAAGAGTACTGCATGCAAAATAGCGATACTTTATAAATATGACCCCACATTACTTGGTCAGGGGGGGTTGGGGCGCAGGAGCTCATACAAGAATTTTGCTATATGGGCCCGAGTTATTTCTAACTATGCCCTGTTTGAACTGATTAAATTGACCAGTAGTGAGGGTCCACTGACAGCAACTTGGAAGAAAAAAATATTCCAAAAACTATCTCTTGTGTGAACCTCACTTTATTCTATCTCAGCTTGCTTCTTATTTTTAATGGTCCTTTTGATTTGTTTATGAAATACAGCCCTAATGGCGCTGTCATTGCTTGTTGTGTGAAATAATTGTTATTAACAATTTACTTGAGGTTATCTGTATTTGGCAGAAAATTTAGATTATAAATGTTACTGGTTATGGTCACTTTTATTGTTTGTCTTCAGTTCTTATATTATATGCAATAACACGTAGTATCATTTCATTCTATCTCAGCTAGGTTTGGGTTCAAATGTTGTGTCAGTTCCTATATCAAATCCTTATGGCTTTAGGCGAGTCACTTAATTCAATGTGCTGCAGGCACCAACTTGTAAAACCGTACAGGGCAAGCACTTACTGTGCAAAATAATTCTGGGCAGTGCTGCATTATAATAGTAGTACCATAAAAGAATAAAAATGATCACAAACTGGTCTATATAAAAAATGTTTGATGTTATGCTATTTATTCCATTGTTGCCAGGCTTAGATCTTCAGTTTATTTGTAATTATCTTACTAGACTTGGGATATTTCAACATTTATAGATTGCTGTTTGAATATCTGATGTCTAAAAAGTGACAATTGATGATGTTGAACATTCCATCTGCAATATGGTAAAGTTGTCATCCCATTATGCAATGTACATCAAGATTCCACTGGCTACACATCTGTATTGTGACGTATAGTGTGTGGTTGTATCATGTGTGGTCTCAATAAGAGCAAAAGTTATACACACATTCACGCAACATGTAAAAAAAAATCACAAACCTTTTGTTCCAAAAATATTGAAGACCTTAATATTTTATTCATAAAAAATATCATTTCAATAAATAAAATATTCAATAAAAGGAAAGAAGGTAAAACTGTTGTTAAAAAAGCCATTAACCCATTCCTGCCCGTCCCTTTTTAGGATGCTGAATGGCACACTTTGATCAAACAAGAACATAATGGCTTTGTCTTGTGTCAGATTGCGTTAGCCAAAATGAGAGAACAAATAAGCAGGAGACTTGCGTTTGGCCTCTATTTTTAAAAGGCCCTTCCATCTGGTAGTAAGCAGAAGCCATCAGCATTGTAATTAAAATGCAATTACTGCCCCCACTGCAATCCCCAATACGGCCATTCCATCTGTGTGATATTTAGGGAAAAAGCCACAATTTTTTGCACTTTTCGGGCCCATTAAGTTTTTCTTTCTATTAATTAATCTACAGCACAGAGGGGCTCTTTTTTGCAAACACTCTGTGTCACAAACTGTGCAAACACAAAGGATTAAATTTGCATTGTTTCTAAAAACTCTGCTCCATCCCGGTGACACACGAACCTTAATTACCTCTGACATAAATCTATAATAAAATAATCACCACAGCAGATTTACCTGCATGTGTGGGTGTTAGTGTGCAGGCTTCTGTGACTGTCACAAATGAATCTCTAGGAGACACTCTTAAAAAAAAAGATTAGGTCTTCCCACAAAGGATGAAGTGAACAGAATGGAGAAGAAAAAAAAAACAGTCAGTAAACCGACGAAACAAAAAGCCCAGTCCCTTCAAGGATTTTAAGCTTCTCTTCACTTCAACAATAGTCAGACTCCCTTTTCCTTGTGTTTTCCCTGCTGTGTTATATATTAAACCAATACAGAAAATGACTTTTTAATTCATTGTGAAGGTCATAAAGCCTACTCACGTTTAATACGATTACACAGAGGCATTGGCATAGACATTCTTGTAACTAGAGATGCGGACATGCTGTCTAATAACAGAAAGAGAACAAGGCGAACACAGAAACATAAACAAAACGCTTTAAGTAGTTGAATAAGTAGTGCAATAAATAGTGATTTTAAAGATTTCTTTGCTTTTCTGTAAATGGGGTGGTGTGGTTCAAAAACTGTAATGGTCCCATCCAGTATACACACCTTCCGAAGCTCCCAATACGTTCTTCTGATGTTTGCAAGCCTTTTTCTGATTGGGTCAGGTGGAAACATCGTG
Organism: Hymenochirus boettgeri; assembly: GCA_019447015.1. Lineage (NCBI taxonomy): Eukaryota > Metazoa > Chordata > Amphibia > Anura > Pipidae > Hymenochirus > Hymenochirus boettgeri. The sequence continues at coordinate 167,341,746 of CM033472.1, forward strand.
GGAACTTTTGAAGGTAACAACGGTAACAACCGCTGTCCGAAAACACTTTCCAAAATAAGGTTGAATGTCAAATCTATCTAATGCCGTAATAGTAATGACCACCATATTTCTTGTTGTAGAATATAGAACAGGTTGAAAGGTTATATGTGTCCAAGTTGTTTCTGTAATGTGAATGTTGGTCTGAAACAGAATATGTTCTGAAAAATAAGTCCTTCAGACTGTAATGCAACGTCTGAACATAGACAAAATACCATCTCCTTTTATCCCAATCCTATCATCACATGCAGAAATACACTTACCAGTCAAAAAATGCACACGCCTTCTATTGAATGGTATTTGCACTCTGGAAGGTTTGGATGTAAGTAATTGCATTTTTTATAATAGGTACACCTTCAAAATAGTTAAATTGTGGTATAGAGTATGTTGCCTTCTACAGTGCTTCCATGTGTTGAGACCATCAGATGTTTTGCAAGGAAGGGCTGTAGGCACCACAGTTCTATACAGTAATAGCCCTATTTGACTACTGTTATAATGGCAAGAACCACCCAACTATAAAGAAAGTAAAAGAAGTACAAACAAAGAGCTTTAAAGAAATTATGTAATTACATCCGGAAAGTAATCAATCATCAATACAACCACCTTGTGGCTATGTAAGGGCTGTTTGGCCATGAAGAGGAATGAAGGGAATGCCAAAGCCAACTAAGATTGTGGGAGCTGGAATGCAGAGTAAAGGCAAAGCAGCTTGAATGAGAAGTTGTGTTTCAAAACTTTTGATTGATACTGCACATACAGTCAGTTTGCAGGTGTTCTACTTTACATATGAAACACTAAAGGGGCATATTATAAACAACGCGATCATTCTGGCTGAGCCACACTCCAAACCAATCGCTGTTGACGTCCCTATGCTAGTGCACAGTTTTTGTTCAGGAAAATTTTGCTCCCAATGCTGCTTGTAGCAATGTCAGCTCGGGGTGGCTGTTTTTTTTACACACACATAGCTGAATAGTGGTGAATCTTTTAATACTAAGTGGAATCAGTCCTTTAAGTTGCCACACTGTACCCAATCGTCAAAGATGACATATCTATCATCATTTTAAACATGGGAGTATACAAAGTCACAAGTATTCTACCTATATAAAGGATAGGGAGATCGTTGTGGTTGCCATGCTCCCTACTATCGCTGCCAACTTTCCCTTATACTTAAGTACACTGTTTTGGAAAGGGTCCTTTTGGCCGTACAAACATTAGCAATACAGGACCTCCTGTTGAACCGATGGGATCGGCTCAATATCTCTAATGTGTATACCCAGCTTTAGGCTGAGGCCACAACACTTTACAAAAAAAATAGTTGTTGTTGTCTGCATTTATTGTGCTTATGCTTGCATTTCCTAGGGTTTTATGGGTAAAAATACACTTAAAAATTGCATGGCTTATTGATTTTGTGTCTGCATGTATCCACTTGTGTCTTCTATTTTCATCACTCTGTACTTGTACAAAAACGGACCAAACATGGTGATCGCATGCATTACAGAATCACAACAGATCATTTCGCCACAGTGTAGTGAGAGTAGACAGAATAAATATATAGATACATACATAGATGTAGATTATATTAGTTAGACTACATTTTAATTACAAATTCCTATTTGCTGAATGTGCTTAGCACAGGTATGTATTTCTTTGAAGTTTAGTACAGTTTAAGGCAAGGCCACTAGTGCGCTTTTAAGTGCGATCCCACCGCGACTGCGATCCAATCACGCCTTAAAAAGCGCACACTAGTGTAGCCCAATTATGATGGACACACTGTGTGCTGCCATATGCTGAGCATGTGTTCCATTAATTGGAGCATATGCGATCAGAATTTTTCTCGCAATCGAATGCGGTCCTGTTCTGCAAAATTGGTACGATCACAGCACAAGTGCGCCAGAAACGCGGACGCAATCGCACACCGTTTCCCGATGCTCTTAAGGGCTACAGTGTGGCCTCAGCCTCTAATATAATATGTGTGTGAAACACCAATTGCGAAGGTTACATTTTCTTAGCTGGAAACAAAAAGAAGCAGATCCCTACTTTTTATCAGCAAACTTTTATCATTACTAATCTGTGGTTGTCTCTCTGAGCTATCTTGTTGATTTGTCAGTAAATAATCTGCAGTTTATCCCAACAATGTAACTGGGAGAACCTATCCAAGCCATGAAAAGCAATTGCTGCATCAGCCTGAGAGTAGGGAGATGTAGAAGCATTAATTACCAGGAATAAATGAATCAAAGCAAAACTTCAGCTCGTATATTGAACGGGAGAGCGAAAAGGTAAACTTGCTTTTGTTGTTTGTTTGTTTTTAGAACTTACAGGCACAGGATTTTATGGACAAATCCTTTTAATATTTGTTTAACAATATCTCTCTGCAAAATGTTTTGCCTAAGAAACCTTTCAAGCAGTTTATTTCAATTAGTTTTGCACAGAAATATTATTACACATTTCATAATATGAAAGGAAAAAATAGCTATAATCATAATCATGTTACAAATGCTTGTGAAGGTTCTCATTCATCCAGGTCATGGTAATCTGTTGTTATTCAATTAGATCCACTGGACTTTAAGTTTAGTTCTTCAAGAACTAAACTTAAGTCCAGGTCCAGTATCTAATTGTACACAACAGATACATGTTACAGATATTTTTTTAAAGTCATTTTTAGAAGATAAGTTTTTTCTGGTGCCTTATGCATGTACACACAGTAACAATCTTTAAGAGATGACTGCAATAATCTGTTAAATTCGGATCTGTTAAAAATGTGGCTACACACAGTCCATATCAAGTATAGGGTAGATCGTTTGAGGACAGCCACACACCCTAGGGATGCGGAGAGCTCCCTAGACTACAGTACAGAGAGGTGAACAAGGGACATTTTTCTGTCAAAACGAATTGTTCAATTATTTTTCTGGTACACAATTGCTGATAAGGGGTTCTCCAATTAAAACCAATGGACTCATCCTTTATCATTATTGTGTGTGTAATTTTAATATACCAACAAAACTCCCCAACCCTAAATGTAAAACATGGCATCCCATCTTTTCTATCCCTGGACCATCTGGGTAGCAGTTGTCAGTGAAAGTGATTAGGCATGGATAGAACTCGAACCTTGAGTTCAAGTTGGATTTATGAGTTTGTTTCAAACTCAGACTCTCGAACTAAGAACTTTTGGAATTTTCGAACTCACTGCTTTTTCCTGATAATTATTGAAACATGAGATTCTCCAACTTTAGCGTCCATAACTCAGAATGCGGGGTCTCGGTAAATACGAATTTTACAATAACCTTCGGCTTAAGCATTCCAATAAACCTCAAAATGCGGTGTTCACTAACACTCAATTCAGCGCATAAACCTTGAATGTGCATTTAATTTCGGTAACCCTCAAAATGTATGCAGAAAGCTCGAAAATCATGAGGAAAGTATTATTTAAACAAGTCTTTTGGTGATATGTTATATATTGATATATCTCCAGACATTTCCAGGTCCACAGAGTATAGAAAGTTACTGTTGCTATTTTAAACTTTGAATTGAAATTCAAATGGGTCCCCTTTTCGAACTATCAAACTTTACAAAAGTTCGAAAACGAAACAAACTTTAGGATTTCAGCCATCTATAATGGTGATGATTGATACGACTAATGACTTCCGGCTAATCTTGAGCCATTTCCTCTGCTGTTTTGTGAGCTTTTTAAGAGCTTCTAAAGCCAAAAGGAAGCATGAACCTTCCTAAGATGGGGTGACAGAGTTCATGTGAATCATCCTTTATGCAAATCCCTCAATATGAGGTGGATAGCTCATAATGTATGTAAGTTTAGTTTAAATGAAATACAGTATATTGATCAACCACATTGTGAATAGAGATGGATCCAGGTCGACTCGGATCACATCGGAACCACCTCGGTTACGAAATCCAAATGATCCATTAAATCCTAGGATCGTCTGGATTTCGGGAATATTTTCTATAATTATCGAACGTTCAAGGATTATCCAAAAATAATCTTGGAAGTTCGGTAATCCTAAAAATACGATCGAAAAACTCGAAAGTAGTTCTGTTCGTATTTTTGAGGATGTTTTTTTCGAAACGTTCGAAAATCCAACATACGGAAGAAACTGGTGAGCTTTGTCCTTCTTTAATGTGAATAGTATATGAAATTGTACATGTAAACATGTAACCACCAACAGACTTTAAGGTTATTCAATAAAGTTCTTATCGTTAAAATGGTGCTAATTTTGCCCCAACCAACAGATCTTGCTTTCAAATGTTAAATAATTAGATTGGTTGGGGCACAATTAGCACCCATTTTAACATAAGAACTTTTATGAATCTCCCTGTTTGACTTTACACAACACTGAAGAGGACTAGATAATGATTGCAGTTAGAATGACTTAGTATAGCATTCCAGTGAATAGATCCAACTTACAAATGTTATTTTTCTCTCTACTCATAACTCAAGCAAAATAGACACAGTAACATGTATAAACCAGAATGGTAGACTGTCCCATGAGGCTAGCTTTAGATATATTTCATTATCCAAGGTAATATGCACATTTGGGCTTGTCCAGGGGGCTTTGAGAGAAAAACCAGGCACACCATTAATTCAGCAAACTAATGAAACTGTATATTGATGTGCTGTACATGCCCACTGTATAAAGCTACATAATGACATTTTGATTATTATAAAAAATCAATTGAAAACAGTATATTAGACAGACGTTCTGAATGAGGCATCAAATATTTTCAATCTGTACAAAAAAAAGTGAGGATATTTCTCAAGGGGCCATTTGTAGTTACACATATACTCGATTATAAAACCGTCCCGAGTAATGAAAACCGAGGGTACCTATTTTTACCTGAAAAAGTAGTAAAAGCGATTCACTCGAGATAAACCGAGACATTTGACACTACTGCCTTCTGATTCTGTATTGTGTTGAAGCTTAGGTGCCCTTTAAATGGACAGCAGAATTCCCATACAGTATCCCATACAGTAATAACCAATCCAGTATGGCTATTACTGTATGACTAATGTATGGGAGGAATTCTGCTTTCTATTTAAAGGGCAACAAATCCTCAAAAACATATAGAATCAGGAAAGCAACAATAGATACCATCCTCCTTCTGATTCTGTATGTTTTGAGGCTTTAGTTGACTTTTACATGGACAGCCGAATTCCCATACAGTAGTCCTACAGTATAGCCATACTGGATTTGGCCTGTACGTATGAGAATTCTGTGCCATTCTTAAAAGACAACTAAAGCCACTCCAGAGTTTGAAAACTAAAACTCCCAGCATCTTTAGTAGCTGGGAGTTGTAACTTTCTAAACATCTGACACCTCCCCCTCCCCCACAGTTCAGGTGGACTTACTTGAGTGTGCATTCTCTGCAGTGGGAACTTCTGCAAGCAACAACCAATCCTTATTGAGAATGATTCAGTCACTTCCTTAGTGACTGAAGTAAAAATCTCCATGACCCGTCCATTAGGACACACACGCCACTGCTTGCCTTCCCTCTACTGACGACCGGCTGACGTCACTACGCCCTGCGCCAGGGACCAGTGACGTCAGCCCAGGGCGGCCAGAAACAGGCAGGGGGAGGGCGAAAGAGCCGCGAGAGCGAGCGTAACGAGCGGCCGTCCACAATTAATAGTTAGTGGTTGAAAATGGCTACGATTTGAGTATTAAAACGAGGTTGGCGATTACAGGTGATTTTCAGCCTGAAAAATCTCGGGGGTTATACCTCGCCGTATACAGTATCACATTATGTGATTTGGAGTGACAATGATATACGTAAGCTTCACGGTTCAAAAATATAGAGACACACCTACAAACAATTCATTGATGTTATAGGGGGAAAATAAGCTGGTGGAACCTCCAGCAGGATTGTGGATCCACCAACCAATTAGTTTTCCGTCACTCAGACCATGCCCCACTTTCCTTCATCTTAAAATGAACAATTCTTTTACAAACCTTATCTTTAAAATGTTATTTTTTTAATTTATTATATATGTCTATGTCTTACATATGGACATATTAAAAAAAGTTATTTATGTAGGTATAACATAAAATGAGATTATTTCTATTAAAGGGTACTCCATCTCCCCCCAAAATAATTTTTGTCTGGGGGGTGGACATACCCTTTAAGGCTGTGTGCAACAGCGTTTTTCTTAAAAATATTCAGTATAGGAATACCTACATAGTCGGTGTAGTATACTTAATCACGAATTATTTGTATCCTAATTTTAATGCTAATTATTTTGTGTCTCGGACATAATCATCCTTTACTGCAATTTATTTGTAGTCTAGGACATATACATCCCGGCTTCTGCTTGTGAGGAAATCGCACAGCAAGGGCCGGACGGCAGAACCGGTTGCGGCAGTTTCCAGCAACGGCCGAAGGATAAGTAGAGGGAGGTAAGTAAAGATCGGGGGAGTGGGAGTTTCTGAAAATAAGAGTAAGGCGGTTGGGGCTGGGGGGAGGAAGCCTACAACATATTAGGAAAAGGGTTTTGTGTGCTGAGGGGGATGGAGACCAAAATGGAAGGGAGACCGGCCCTCAGCGGGGGGAGAGAACTCCTAGAGCATGGTACAAAACCTCGTCAGATGAAACAGGGTCGGGGAGGAAAACAAGTTACCCTCTGACCTACCCCGGCTCCCCATCGGGTTGGCAGTTTCGGACTTTGAGAGCGGGCTTCCGCAGGCAACCATTGGAGCTGGATGTAAGGTAAGGTTTTATAAACTACACAGTGGAGGACGTAGGGGGAAAATGCCCCCCGGGCATGTCTCCAATGAAAAATTTGGGCTGCTATAGAAGCTTTTAGTAAGTTACGAGCTTGAAAGGCACAACCCACACCTATAGCGCTAACATGGGCAAGGAAACTCCTCATCCTTCAGTTCATTTAAGTCAGCCCACAAGTCCATTAGCAGTGGACTAATGGACTTGTCGGCCATCCAATTCATTGGCAAGTTTCATCAGCCCTTGAGATCATTAACCAGTGTTGTCAGTCCTTCAGATTATTAGCCAGGGTAAGTCAGCCCTCCAGTTCATTAGCCAGTATTGCCGGCCCTCCAGTTCATTAGCCAGTGTTGTCAGCACTTCAGATTGTTAGCCAGTGTAAGTCAGCCCTCCAGTTCATTAGCAGTACTGTCAGCCCTCCAGTTCATTAGCCAGTGTTAGTCAGACCCTCATTTTTTTATTCAGTGTTTGCCAGCCCTCCAGTTTATTAGCTGGTATTAGTTAGCACTTCAGTTCATGAGCCAATGTTAGTCAGCCCTCCAGTTTATTAGCTGGTATTAGTTAGCACTTCAGTTCATGAGCCAATGTTAGTCAGCCCTCCAGTTTATTAGTAACAAAGGAAACTTGGGTAAGTATAACTTGACTTAGAAAGTGTACCCAGGAGTGAGGTCCTCACCCTGGTAAGGGGTAGGGTGGAGATTTTAGGACCATAATTGTCCTTTAACCACTTCATACACTTAAAAATATTGCAGAAAACAATAGTGGTCTTAAAAATGGGCGTAACAAACTAAGGGCCTATTTATAAAATATCGCTATCGTTATTGTAAAATACCGATCGTTATCGTAAAATACCGATCGTTATCGTAAAATAACGACCGGTATTTAACGATAATGACCGGTATTTAATGTTAACAACCGGTATTTAACAATATCGTTAAATACCGGACGTTATCGTTAAATACCGGTTGTTATCGTTAAATACCGGTCGTTATCGTTAAATACTGATCGTTATTTTCTGATAACAATCGGTATTTTACGATAACGATAGCGATCTTTTATAAATAGGGCCCTAAGTGTGTGACCTTAGCAAAGTGGGCTTGGTCAAAAATGTTGCGATCGACCGTGAAAGGGACACTTAATTGTATTTGCCCCCTCAGCCAAAAGGTCCCAGGAGCCCAACTTAATTAAAAATATTCTACTTTTCAACTGCAATTATTGAATGTTCAATAGAAATTTTGCAATCTAGTTTTTGTTTGTCTAAAATTAGATTTTTATTAATATGCTTGTGAAGGTTCTCGTTCATCCAGGTCATGGTATATCTGTTGTATTCAATTAGATCAACTAGACTTGAAGTTTAGTTCTTGAAGACATTTTGCTAGTCATCCGACTGGCTTTCTCAATTCAGAATGACTTGTACAAGAATCTGTGGCAATTACGTACCCTGGAAAATCCCAATTAGCATATCACAGCCAGGTGTTAAGGGCGTGATTGGATAGGGGCTAAGAGGTGTTATAGGAATGCCCAGAGTAAGGTGTCAAAACAGCATTGTACATGGCAGACAGTTGGTGTCGAACCCCCCCACCTCTATTTAGGCTTGGTTTCTTTATTTTCACATAAAAGGCCTCCTTAACACCTCTCTTGAACCAGTCACGTTCCTTTGCCAATATGTAAACATTACAATCTTCAAAGGTATGTCCTTTATCCTTAAGATGCAGGTACATGGCTGAGTCCTAACCTGAGGAATTGGCTCTTCTGTGCTGTGCAGTCGGTTGACCCGAAATATTGTATGGTGTGTACCCAGCTTAATGCTGAGGCCACACTACAATAAGTGTGTTAGAAACGGGCACGCGTTACCAGTGCAATTGTGTTCTGCGATCATGCAATTTTGTGCAATTGGCAGTGCAGGCAATCGCGCAAAAATTGTATGAATGGCAGGGCACAAATGTGACCTCATCAATTGGGTCACACTAGTGTCTGCTTTTAAAAGCGCGATTGGGTCAAAATCACAAACAGCTTAAAAGCGCACTAGTCTGGCCTAGCCCTAAGTCCACACTTGCACATTATCTCATGAGCCTTCGATTACACTTGTGATCCGATAGCACATGAGAATTGCAGAGCAATGCAATGTGGGTGGCCGCATTCTGTGCACTGTGCTGCGATTTGTAGTACATGCAATCACCGCTTTTTGAGAATCGTGTGCAATCCAATTCTGGAATATTGCACACAAGCAGACAGTAATGGATAATAAGATCACAACCTAAGTAACTTTTCTTAGCCTGAATTTACTGCGTATCATTAAGTGGATTGGGATTCAATCTGAAAAAAGAAAAAGAAAAGCATGATGTACAAGAGAAAAGTGAGCAGATGAAGATTTAAATGTGTTGTATCACCTTGTTGCAGAGCTCTTCCAGCTGATTAAATTGAAGGGCCTGCCAAGTTATTTCATCTCATTCATCAATGTCTTATCTGTAGCACAAATCAGAAAGGGGCATTATGGATGTTGTTCGAAAATTTGTCAAGAAGTTTAAACAGTTGAGAACTGATAAACTAAAAAGAGCTTATTAACTGTTTTTCAATAATGTATATCTAAATTACTTTGGAAAGAAGCATGTTTAGTATATCCATTTCTAAACAATCAAAACATTTCTGAAAAAGTTAAATGAAAGTGGCAATGTAACCCTTTTCCAACTCATTAAAAATTCTTTTGAGTAGTTTTGAAAAATCTATAGCACATGTGTCAAACTCAAGGCCTGCAGGCTGGATCTGGCCCTTCTGGCCGTTGTTTTTGGCCCTTGGTGACTGTACAGCATCCAAGGCTTAATAAACTGCAATGCATTGGTGCAGTCCCAAGTTGTTGTGTAACTATAGATCTGCCTGATAGATACCTGGATCAGCTCTTTTTAAACAGCTCATTGAGCGCACCTTTAATAAGAAACAGTTGATTGCGGTATCTAGCAGGCAGAGCTAGTTAAGTCACTGCTTGAGATTGCACAAATGGGACTTGCACATATGGATAGCAGTGTAGTAAGGCTGGGATGCAGTCACCGCTGTAACAGCTGATCGTGTATCTAGCCTGGCAAGGGATGACAAAAGGCCTTCCATTGGAGTTGGCCATTCCATGCCATAAGAGTAAGGTGGGCCTTCCACATTAGCACGCCATAGAGGTCCCAGTCCAAAGCAGTGTGCTTCACACCCTTCCCTGCCGAGACCCAGCAAGGAGCTGTGTCTCAGAGTCCCAATTCTGCACCAGCTAAGTAGCTTTAAAAAAATTTGGCCCACCACTGAGGCCGTCTAAGTGGTGGGCCAAAAGTCTGTATATATTATATATATATATATATATATATATATATTATATTATAGTAGAAATAATAGATCAGGGAACTCCTTGGTCTACACAAAAACAAGTGGGTTTATACATCACATCAAGGGGCAACGTTTCGGTCCCTGGTCTGGACCTTTGATAAAGGTCCAAGACCAGGGACCAAAACATTGCCACTTGATGTGATGTGAATAAACCCACTTGTTTTTGTGTAAGACCAAGGAGTGCCTGATCTATTATTTCTACTATATACTGGATCAGTTGGGAGCACCCTGGCAGTTGCACTTGAGCGTGAGTGCCAGTCCCTGTCCATATATATATATATATATATATATTCCAGAAAAACTTCCGAAAGTCTGGTGTTGGGAGGTATGTTTAAGGAGATCTGGTCTAGAAACCCAAAGTTTACCCAATTTGCAGCTCAGGTTCAGGTAAACCATAGTGAGTTTGAATGGGTTATGGGTCAGGTTTGGTTAGAAAGCTGTATGTCGGGACAGTTAGTGTGTTGCGGGTCTGTTAAATTTCGGCTGCAGGTGCAGGTCAGATCATTGGAAAAAAACAGGCAATGACGGGGACTCTGCTAGTTTTCTATACAGATTTCTCGATACCAATATGGAAGTCTCTGATAAGACTTCGAAAGCTGCTTGCAACCATGCAGTTTATTTACCAGGCAGCATGAATCGCATACAGCCTTTTGGGGGTCATACAAAATAGTCAGCTGATTTTACTTACATTTTTTTTAAAAAATTCTGTTCCTACCAAAAGATAAAGCTCCTAAATGTACCTCTATTCCTTGCATAACCACTGTGGTGGATCATCAGTCTTATCACATGTTTTAGAAACACACAGTCCATGAGGTCATGAGGGGAGCTTGAAAATTAAGACTTATTAGATAAGTTACTATTATGCACAAACAAGAAAAGGCGCCTGCTTGGGAGTATGATCAATGTGTTGATTCAGGGATATTTTCAATTCATAATACTGTGTTTTTCCCATTCATTTGGATCAACTGTTAGGCAGGAAATTTGCGTGTCATTGAGTAGGTTGGACTGGATAGACATATGTTTTTATTCAACCTCAAATACTGTACAATACTATATTTAAAATTGTCAGATATCTAATAATAGACTTATTCCATAAATGTTCAATGGTTGTTGATATTATTTAGTCATCTAAAAAGTAAGCAGTAATTATAAAGATTTTGACTCTGATGCATTTCTAATACAAAACCTGGGAAATAGTAGCCATGGTATACAATAGTTTATTTATACAATAACATACATACTGTTGCAAACATACTAGGTTTACAGTCTCAGTAAAGTAAACATTTGGCTGTATAAAAAAAAACAGAACCCTTACACATTGACTGAGGAATGGTGTATCAGAGAAAAATTTAGACAGTAAATCCATGACTTTTTCTGCTGGTTTCTATATAGCTTTTCAGCTAGACTTTCTTATTAATGATTGTGAAGTACTTTGGAAAGCATATTCTACCCATATTTAGAACTTTAGAAACTTGACAGTTTGGTTTATTTCTACTGCTAAGTGCTGCTCACATTATTCTTCAGACCTGCAATCCTTTTTTTGTGGTGTATATGTGGTGTGCATCACTTGAATAAAGCAGTCTCAAAGATACTTTGTACACTATGATAACCATTTTTCTCTACTCATATTAATACATGCCCATGTTTACCGTATATTGATGTCTGCACCTAGATAAAAATCTTTACCGTGCCTTTATAAATATGGCCCTTTACATCTTTGCAGTTTTGGAAATCCTGCAGAAAGATTTCTCCTGTATTTCAATTAAAAGACTTTGCTATCTACAAAGAATCTTGAATTGTGTTTACCACAACAAGCTATAGAGTTGGATACACAAATTGCTTTATGCCAACTTACTTGTACCAAAATGGCCATAACTGCTGTCAGTTCATAGAGTTTTGAGACAATGAAATCTTGTGATGTTCCTGGTACCTTTTAATGCTCTGAAAAAATACAAAATGTATTGAAGAGACACTAATATTATCTTTAAAGGAGAACTAAACTTGTTTTAAACAACACTAAAAGTGTTTCTCCTCTAAGCACGTATACATTGCAAGGTTCTTCTCTAGTAAGTTGTATTTAGTACTTGCAAGCAGTAGATCCTGTAACTAAGAATGTTTCCATGTTGTTGCCAGTACAGCCCACAAAGTCTGGCGTGTGCACTTATTGGCACATGCCCACAAATGTCACATACCAATATGGAAGTCCCTGGTAAGACTTTGAAATGATTCCTATAACCAGAAACGTTTCAGTAACAAGGACGTTTGTATCTTGTCTGTATAATGCTTTTAGACTGATGAAACTGAGGAAATATTTTTATGGAAACTCCAACCAAAATTTACCCACAGTTGCGTATTAGTTGGGAAATCATTTGGGACATAACAAATCCACCTTTACGCTGGAACCTCCACAGCATCCGCCTGCACACAAATTTTTCCTCTCCATGATTGGTTAATTCTGATTTAATCGCATAAGCTTGATAAGACTTTGAAAGCTGCTTGTTACTCTGTAAATAAACTGATACCCCAGCTTATTTACCAGACAGTGTGAATTGCATACAGCCTTCCAGGGGCAATCTAAAATACATATAAAGTTTCTAGATGTACCTGAATCCCTTGCATGTGCTGAAGTGGTTCACCTATTAAAGGACAACAATATAAAAAGGCTGCATACCTTTACTCTTTTTAAAGCATTAAAAAAGAAAATGCAATACAATTATCCTTTAAAGAGCATGTTTTAAAAGCACACAGCCCACAAGGTCACAGGTTCAAATCCCCACTTTCTTTTATTTTTTCTTTCCATTATGTTTCAAGCAAAAAATAAAATTCTAAATGTAGTAGACCAACGGGGAGATTCAATACGCGAAGTTCGCTTTACTTACCTTAGCCTGATCCCGCGATACAATAACTAACGTAAACGAGATTACGTCAGTTATTGCATCGCTGGATCGAGCTAAGGTAAGGAGCGGGACTTTAGCGATCCACAACCCGTAGCGTAAATTTCGCGCTAAGAAGTAGCGCAAAACTTAAGGCTACTGGTTTTGGATCGTTAGCACAGCGCTATTTCCAAAAACATACGGAAATGGCGCTGTGCTCTAAAATCCGTTTAAAACCCACGTTTTCTTCGGGTTAACGTGGGTTTTAGATGAAAATAGGCCATATTGTATCTCCCCCATAGTATGTCTAGTCTAGTAGGCTTTTACCCCTACTATGTCTAGTAGGGGTAAAAGCTCTTCTTTCGTCTTAATTTAATTTTTTACTGAAATGTTAATATTCTGTTTCTTACATCCATGGTATCTCCGAAATACACTGCAAAGTGATTGAGATACTGTTTGACAGGGGGATTTGTGTGGAGCTAGAGGTACTGTTTGACATTGGCTGGAGTGTGGGATTAAGAGTGAGAGCCTTTCTGTGAAAGAGAGTGGAAGAGTACCTGCATGCAAAATAGCGATACTTTATAAATATGACCCCACATTACTTGGTCAGGGGGGGTTGGGGCGCAGGAGCTCATACAGAATTTTGCTATGGGGCCCAGTTATTTCTAACTATGCCCCTGTTTGAACTGATTAAATTTGACCAGTAGTGAGGCTCCCACTGACAGCAACTTGGAAGAAAAAAATATTCCAAAAACTATCTCTTGTGTGAACCTCACTTTATTCTATCTCAGCTTTGCTTTCTTATTTTTAATGTGTCCTTTGATTGTTTATTGAAATACCAGCCCTAATGGCGCTGTCATTTGCTTGTTGTGTGAAATAATTTGTTATTAACAATTTACTTGAGGTTATCTGTATTTTGTCAGAACATTTAGATTATAAATGTTACTGGTTATGTGTCACTTTTATTTGTTTGTCTTCAGTTCTTATATTATAATGCAATAACAGTAGTATTCATTTCATTCTATCTCAGCTAGGTTTGGGTTCAAATGTTGTGTCAGTTCCTATATCAAATCATTATGGCTTTAGGCGAGTCACTTAATTCAATGTGCTGCAGGCACCAAACTTGTAAACCGTACAGGGCAAGCACTTACTGTGCAAAATAATTCTGTGTGCAGTGCTGCATATAATTAGTAGTACCATAAAAGAATAAAAATGATCACAACTGGTCTTATAAAAAATGTTTGATGTTATGCTATTTATTCCATTGTTGTCAGGCTTAGATCTTTCAGTTTATTTGTAATTATCTTTTACTAGACTCTGGGATATTTCAACATTTTATAGATTGCTGTTTGAATATCTGATGTCTAAAAGTGACATTGATGATGTTGAACATTCCATCTGCAATATGGTAAAGTTGTCATCCCATTATGCAATGTACATCAAGATTCCACTGGCTACACATCTGTATTGTGCTGTATAGTGTAGTGTGTTGTATGATGTGGTCTCAATAAGAGCAAATTTATATCACACATTCACGCAACATGTAAAAAAAAATCACAACCTTTTGTTCCAAAAATATTGAAGACCTTAATATTCTTATTCATACAAAATATTCATTTCAAATAAAATATTCAATAAAAGGAACAGAAGGTAAAACTGTTGTTAAAAAAGCCATTAACCCATTCCTGCCCGTCCCTTTTTAGGATGCTGAATGGCACACTTTGATCAAACAAGAACATAATGGCTTTTGTCTTGTGTCAGATTGCGTTAGCCAAAATGAGAGAACAAAATAAGCAGAGACTTGCGTTTGTGCCTCTATTTTTAAAAGGCCCTTCCATCTGGTAGTAAGCAGAAGCCATCAGCATTGTAATTAAAATGCAATTACTGTCCCCCACTGCAATCCCAATACGGCCATTCCATCTGTGTGATATTTAGTGGAAAAAGCACAATTTTTTGCACTTTTCCGGGCCCATTAAGTTTATTCTCTTTCTATTAATTAATCTAACAGCACAGAGGGGCTCTTGTTTTGCAAACCTCTGTGTCACAAACTGTGCAAACACAAAGGATAAATTTGCATTTGTTTCTATAAAACTCTGCTCCATCCCGGTGACACAGAACCTTAATTACATCTGACTAAATCTGTAATTAAAATATATCACCACAGCAGATTTACCTGCATGTGTGGGTGTTAGTGTGCAGGCTTCTGTGACTGTCACAAAATGAATCTCTAGGAGACACTCTTAAAAAAAAAAGATTAGGATCTTCCACAAAGGATGAAGTGAACAGAATGGAGAAGAAAAAAAAAACAGTCAGTAAACCGACGAAACAAAAGCCCAGGTCCCTTCAAGGGATTTTAAGCTTCTCTTCCACTTCAACAATTAGTCAGACTCCCTTTTTCCTGTGTTTTCCCTGCTGTGTTATATATCTAAACCAATACAGAAAATGACTTTTTAATTCATTTGTGAAGGTCATAAAGCCTACTCACGTTTAATACGATTACACAGAGGCATTGGCATAGACATTCTTGTAACTAGAGATGCAGACATGCTGTCTAATAACAGAAATGAACAAAGGCGAACACAGAACATAAACAAAACCGCTTTAAGTAGTGTAATAAGTAGTGCAATAAATAGTGATTTTAAAGATTTCTTTGCTTTTCTGTAAATGGGGTGGTGGTTTACAAAAACCTGTAATGGTCCCATCCAGTATACACACCTTCCGAAGCTCCCAATACGTTCTTCTGATGTTTGCAAGGCCTTTTTCTGATTGGGTCAGGTGGAAACATCGTGGGAACTTTTGAAGGTAACAAGGTAACAACCGCTGTCCGAAAACACTTTCCAAAATTTAAGTTGAATGTCAAATCTATCTAATGCCGTAATAGTATATGACCACCATTATTTTCTTGTTGTAGAATATAGACAGGTTGAAAGGTTATATGGTCCAAGTTGTTTTCTGTACATGTGACATGTTGGTCTGAAACAGAATATTGTTCTGAAAAATAAGTCCCTTCAGACTGTAATGCAACAGTCTGAACATAGACAAAATACATCTCCTTTTATCCAATCCTATCATCACATGCAGAAATACACTACCAGTCAAAAAATTGCACACGCCTTCTTATTGAATGGATATTTGCACTCTGGAAGGTTTGGATGTACGTAATTGCATTTTTATAAATAGAGGTAACCTTCAAAATAGTTAAATTGTGGTATAGAGTATGTTGCCTTCTACAGTGCTTCCATGTGCTTGAGACCATCAGATTGTTTTGCAGAGGAAGGGCTGTAGGCACACAGTTCTATACAGCTAATAGCCCTATTTGACTACTGTTATAATGGCAAGAACCACCCAACTAAGTAAAGAAGAAGTAAACAAAGAGCTTTAAGAAATTAATGTAATTACATCCGGAAAGTAATCAATCATCAATACAACACACCTTGTGGCTATGTAAGGGCTGTTTGGCCATGAAGAGGAATGAAGGGAATGCCAAAGCCAACTAAGATTGTGGGAGCTGGAATGCAGAGTAAAGGCAAAGCAGCTTTGAATGAGAAGTTGTGTTCAAACTTTTGATTGATACTGCACATACAGTCAGTTTGCAGGCTGTTCTACTTTACATATGAACACTAAGGGGCATATTTATAAACAAGCGATCATTCTGGGCTGCCACACTCAAACCAATCGCTGTTGACTCCCTATGCTAGTGCACAGTTTTTGTTCAGAAAATTTGCACCCAATGCTGATAGCAAATGTCAGCCTCGGGAGTGGCTTTTTTTTTACACACACATAGCTGATATAGTGGTGAATCTTTTAATACTAATGTGGAATCAGTCCTTTAAGTTGCACACTGTACCAATCTGTCAAAGATGACATATCTATCATCATTTAAACATGGGAGTATACAAAGTCACAAGTATTCTACCTATATAAAGGATAGGGAGATCGTTGTTGGTTGCCATGCTCCCTACTATCGCTGCCAACTTTCCCTTATACTTAAGTACAACTGTTTTGGAAAGGGTCCTTTTGGCCGTACAAACATTAGCAATACAGGACCCATCCTGTGTGAACCGATGGGATCGGCTCAATATCTCTAATGTGTATACCCAGCTTTAGGCTGAGGCCACACTACACTTTACAAAAAAAATTGTGCTTGTTTCTGCATTTATTTGCATTTATGCTTGCATTTCCTAGGGTTTTATGGGTAAAAATACACCTTAAAAATTGCATGGCTTATTGATTTGTGTCTGCATGTATCCACTTGTGTCTGCTATTTTCATCCACTTCTGTACACTTGTACAAAAACGGACCAAACATGGTGATCGCATGCATTACAGAATCACAACAGATCATTTCGCACAGTGTAGTGAGATAGACAGATAAATATATAGATACATACATAGATAGATAGATTACTATTAGTTAGACTACATTTTAATTACAATTCCTATTTGCTGAATTAGTGCTTAGCACAGGTATGTATTTTCTTGAAGTTTATTACAGTTTAAGGGCAAGGCCACACTAGTGCGCTTTTAAGTGCGATCCCACCGCGACTGCGATCCAATCACGCCTTAAAAAGCGCACACTAGTGTAGCACAATTATGATGGACACACTAGTGTGCTGCCATATGCTGAGCATGTGTTCCGTTAATTGGAGCATATGCGATCAGAATTTTTCTCGCAATCGAATGCGATCCTGTTCTGCAAAATTGTACGATCACAGCACAAGTGCGCCAGAAACGCGGACGCAATCGCACACCCGTTTCCCGCATGCTCTTAAGGGCTACAGTGTGGCCTCAGCCTTATATATAATTAGTGTGTGAAACACAATTGCGAAGGTTACATTTTCTTAGCTGGAAACAAAAAGAAGCAGATCCCTACTTTTTTATCAGCAACTTTTTATCATTACTAATCTTGTGGTTGTCTCTCTGAGCTATCTTGTTGGATTTGTCAGTAAATAATTGCAGTTATCCAAACAAGGTTAAACTGGAGAACTATCCAAGCCATGAAAAGCAATTGCTGCATCAGCATGAGAGTAGGGAGATGTAGAGCATTAATTACCAGGAAATTAAAATGACTCAAAGCAACACTTCAGCTCGTATATTGAACGGGAGAGCGAAAAGGTAAACTTGCTTTTGTTTGTTTGTTTGTTTTTAGAACTTCAAGGGCAGGATTTTATTGACAAATCCTTTTAATATTTGTTTAACAATAATCTCTCTGCAAAATGTTTTGCCTAAGAAACCTTTCAAGCAGTTTATTTCAATTTAGTTTTGCACAGAAATACTATTACACATTTCATAATATGAAAGGAAAAATAGCCTATAATCATAATCATGTTACAAATGCTTGTGAAGGTTCTCATTCATCCAGGTCATGGTATATCTGTTGTATTCAATTAGATCAACTGGACTTTAAGTTTAGTTCTTCAAGAACTAAACTTCAAGTCCAGTTAATCTAATTGAATACAACAGATACATGTTACAGATATTTTTTTAAAGTCATTTTTAGAGGATAATTTTTTTTCCTGGTGCCTTATGCTATGTACACACAGTAACAATCTTTAAGAGATGACTGCCATAATCTGTAATATTCTGTCATCTGTTAAAAATGTGGCTACACACAGTCCCTATATCAAGTATAGGGTAGATCGTTTGAGACAGCCACACACCCTAGGGATTGCGGAGAGCTCCCTAGACTACAGTACAGAGAGGTGAACAAGGGACATTTTCTGTCAAAACGATTGTTCAATTATTTTTCTGGTACACACATTGCTGATAATGGGGTTCTCCAATTAAAACCAATGGACTCATCCCTTTATCATTATTGTGTGTGTAATTTTCATATATACCAACAAAACTCCCCCAACCCTAAAATTGTAAAACATGCCATCCCATCTTTTTCTATCCCTGGACCATCTGGGTAGCAGTTGTCAGTGAAAGTGATTAGGCATGGACTAGAACTCGAACCTTGAGTTCAAGTTGGATTTTATGAGTTTGTTCAAACTCAGACTCTTCGAACTACGAACTTTTGGAATTTTCGAACTCACTGACTTTTTCCTGATAATTATTGAACATTTGAGGATTCTCAACTTTAGCGCTCCATAACTCTAGAATGCGGGGTTCGGTAACTATCGAATTTTACAATAACCTTCGGCTTAAGCATTCCAATAACCCTCAAAATGCGGTGTTCACTAACCCTCAAATTCAGCGATAACCCTTGAATGTGGCATTTAATTTCGGTAACCCTCAAAAATGATATGCAGAAGCTCGAAAATCATGAGGAAAGTTATTATTTAAACAAGTTTTGGTGATATGTTATATATTGATATATTCCTCAGACCATTTCCCAGGTCCCAGAGTATAGAAAGTTACTGTTGCTATTTTAACTTTGAATTGAATTAAATGGGTCCCTTTTCGAACTATCAAACTTTTACAAAAGTTCGAAAACGAAACAAACTTTAGGAATTTTCAGCCATCTATAATGGTGATGATACGACTAATGACTTACGGCTACTCTCTGAGCCATCTCCTCTGCTGTTTTGTGAGCTTTTTAAGAGCTTCTAAAGCCATAAAAGGAAGCATGAACCTTCCTAAGATGGGCTGACAGAGTTCATGCTGAATCATCCTTTATGCAAATCCCTAAATATGAGGTGGATAGCTCATACTGTATGTAAGCTTTAAATGAAATACAGTATATTGATCAACCACATTGTGAATAGAGATGGGATCCAGGTCCGACTCGGATCCAACATGGAACCCCTCGGTTACGAAATCCAAATGATCCATCTAAATCCTGACGGATCGTCTGGATTTCGGGACTATTTTCTATAATTATCGAACGTTCAAGGATTATCCAAAAATAATCTTGGAAGTTCGGTAATCCTCAAAAATACGATCGAAAACTCGAAAGTAGTCTGTTCGTATTTTTGAGGATTTTTTTCGAAACGTTCGAAAATCCAAATACGGAAGAAAACTGGTGAGCTTTGTCCATCTTTAATTGTGAATAGTATTATTAAATTGTACATGTAAACATGTAACCACCAACAGACTTTCAAGGTTATTCAATAAAAGTTCTTATCGTTAAAAATGGTGCTAATTTTGCCCCAACCAATCAGATCTTAGCTTTCAAATGTTAAATAATATATGATTGGTTGGGGCACAATTAGCACCATTTTTAACAATAAGAACTTTTATTGAATCTCCCTGTTTGACTTTACACAACACTGAAGAGGACTAGATAATGATTGCAGCTTAGCATAGCTTAGTATAGCATTCCAGTGAATAGATCCAACTTACAAATGTTATTTTTCTTCTCTACTCATAACTCAAGCAAAAATAGACACAGTAACATGTATAAACAGATATGGTAGACCTGTCCCATGAGCTAGCTTTAGATATATTTAATATCCAAGGTAATATGCACATTTGGGCTTGTCCAGGGGGCTTTTGAGAGAAAACCAGGCACCACCATTAATTCAGCAAACTAATGAAACTGTATATTGATGTGCTGTACTGCCCACTGTATAAAGCTACATAATGACATTTTATTATTATAAAAAATCAATTGGAAACAGTTAATTTAGACATGACGTTCTGAATGAGCATCAATATTTTCAATCTTTGTACAAAAAAGTGAGATATTTCTCTAAGGTGCCATTTGTAGTTACCATATATACTCGATTATAAACCGTCCCGAGTATAAACCGAGGTACCTATTTTTACCTGAAAAAGTAGTAAAAGCGATTCACTCGAGTATAAACCGAGACATTATGACCACTACTGCCTTCTGATTCTGTATTGTGTTGAAGCTTTAGTTGCCCTTTAAATGGACAGCAGAATTCCCATACAGTAATCCCATACAGTAATAACCAAATCCAGTATGGCTATTACTGTATGGGACTACTGTATGGGAATTCTGCTTTCTATTTACAGTGCACCAAATCCTCAAACAATATAGAATCAGAAAGCACAATAGCTACGCATCCTCCTTCTGATTCTGTATTGTTTTGAGGCTTTAGTTGCCTTTTAAATGGACAGCAGAATTCCCATACAGTAGTCCCATACAGTAATAGCCATACTGGATTTGGCTATTACTGTATGAGAATTCTGCTGTCCATTTAAAAGACAACTAAAGCCACTCCAGATGTTTGAAAACTACAACTCCCAGCATGCTTTAGTAGCTGGGAGTTGTAATTTCTAAACATCTGCACCCTCCCCCTCCCCCACAGTTCAGTGGACTTACTTGTAAGTGTGCATCTCTCTGCAGTGGGAATCCTTCTGCAAGCAACAACCAATCCTTATTGAAGTGATTCAGTCACTTCCTTAGTGACTGAAGTAAAAATCCTCATTGACCCGTCCATATAGACACCGTCCACTGCTTGCTCTCTCCCTCTACTGACGCACCGGCTGACGTCACTACGCTGCGCCGGGCAGTGACGTCAGCCAGGGCGCCAGAACAGGCAGGGAGGAAGCGAGAGAGCGGCGTCCACATTAATAGTTAGTGGTTGAAAAGTGTCCGACTTGAGTATAAACCGAGGTTGGATTTTCAGGCTGATTTTCAGCCTGAAAATCTCGGGTTATACTCGAGTATATACGGTAACCAGCAATGTGATTTGAGTGACAATGATATACTGTAAGCTTCACAGAGTTTCAAAAATTAGGACATTTCTACAACAATTCCATTGATGTTATAAGGGGGAAAATAAGCTGGCTGGTAACCTCCAGCAGGATTGTGGATCACAACATTAGTTTTCCATCACTCAGCCATGCCCCACTTTCCTTCATCTTAAAATGACAATTCTATTTACAAACCTTATCTCTTAAATGGTTTAATTTATATATTTCTATGTCTTACATATGGACATATTAAAAAAGTTATTATGTAGGTATAACATAAAATATGATTATTTTCTTAAAGGGTATGTCCATCTCCCCCCAAAAAATTTTTTCTGGGGGGTGGACATACCCTTTAAGGCTGTGTGCAACAGGTTTTCTCTTAAAATATCTCAGTATAGTGTAATACATACATAGGTGTAGTATACTCTAATAAGAATTATTTTATCCTAATTTTAATGCCTAATTTATTTTGTAGTCTAGGACATATCATCCTTTAATGCCTAATTTATTTTGTAGTCTAGGACATATCATCCCGGCCTTCTGCTTGTGAGGAACTGCAAGCAGGGGCCGGACCGGCAGACCCGGTTGCCGGCAGTTCAGAACGCCGAAGGATAGAGGGAAGGTAAGTAAAGATCGGGGGAGTTTCTGCAAATAAGAGTAAGGCGGTTGGGGCTGGGGGAGGAAGCCCTACAACATATTAAAAGGGTTTTGTGCTAGGGGGATGGAGACCAAAATGGAAGGGAGAGGTAGGGGGGAGAACTCCTCAGAGCATGGTACAAACCTCTCCGAGGAAACCTCAGAGGCGGAAACAATTTCCCCCTCTGCTAGGCTCCTGGTGGCCAGTTTTCTGGACTTTGGAGGGGCATTGCAGGGCAACCATTTGGAGCTGGGATGTAAGGTAAGGATTTTATTACACTACACAGTGGGGCCAGTAGTGGGTTAAATTATAATTTTGGGGGTGAACATGCCCTTTAAATATACATAATATATCTAATAATGTGCTGAATATGTCAGTATAGGTTGGGGAAGGTAACGGACATGTGACCAGTTTTTTTATTTGTTTGTTTTAAGGATGAACATGCCCTTTAAAGACTATAGTCCTGAAAGGTGACTTAGTGTTCTTGATTGATTTCCACAGGTGGTATAATGTATTGGGCCTTATCTACTGTATATGGTAATGTTTTTTGACACACTATGGGGCCAATTTTTTAAGAACGGAAAGCAATCCCACTGTGGCTATTCAATATCACGCTTTCGTCTTTGGGTAATCCAGATAAGGTCTTACCTGATACATGACTAGCTATTTGCTGGCATTAAAATTTCTTTCAAGTAATTAGATTTGTGTGAGTGACATTTGCAAAACCCAAGCAGCTGCCACAACTCCCTTCTTAAAGTAAGGCTTAATGGGTTAATGTGACTTTAAAAATAAAAATCGCAATTGTGACTCTCGGAAAATAGGTTTAATTAAGAGCATTTGTTGTATTTTACACATTTTGAGCAGGGAGTATTGAGGTGGTGAGCACTGAAAGTTCATTCTGCCATTGCAGTGTATTTCCTAACACAAGATATGCTGAATGGTTAAAGTACGAATGTGGGAGGACAAAGCCATCTCAGGCATCTTAAGGAATCTGGGCTTCATTTTTACAGCCTAAAAAAAAAGTATAGAGGCGAATTATAAAGATGTCAAGATCTGCCCTGCTGAGCCCTCCATGCATATAAGCTGTCAAGCATACTTACTTAATGGGTTAAAAAATGTATCAGTGGTTCCTACATCCAAAAATAATTATGGAACCTGCATGTGTTGCAAGTTGAATTTAATAGAAATAATAATAGTGGAAAAAAGCAAAACTTACAAGTTATTTTATAATAAATTCAGATTAATTCTAATGGGGCATAATACATAATAAGTTTTCATCAAGGACAGTACCGAAAAGATTTCTGTTGTCAACAACATATCAGTTGTAAATAGATGTTCTGATTGCTATTGTCATTTAAGGCATTTTGTATCTCTGCTATGATGCATTCCATTGCATGTAAATGTGTCTGCGACTGAAAGGAGAATAAACAGCTTTGTCTATAAATGACTGGCTACATTATTTTACTAGATTTGCTTATCACATAAAAAAAAAGAAAACATATTATTTTGTCTTCAAGAAATGAAAAAAATCATTTCAATAGTAGATTTTATATTTGTGCCATGAGTGCTTAAGGGGTAAAACAAAGATGTGCCCGTGTTTTAGAAAGATGAAACATTTGCACAATAGGATTCTGTGGAATGGGAATGTTTTTAGTTACGTAGCCGAACTGTTTGAAAAATAAAAACATGAAATAAGAGATAGAAATGTGTAGACAATATATTCTTATTATTGTATCTTAGAAGTGCAAATACTATGGATTGTTTATTATCTTGAATGTATAAAATTACAGAGATTGTAAGTGCACAAACCAAAGTAACCTTCCGACAAGTCTTCATGCCTAGTACTTTCAGTGCAGATCTTTTTTTCTTCTCCATCCACCAGGAAGTTCCAAGTCCGATGAAACAAGAAACTTGCCACTAATTAAGCATTGTCCTAATACTGTAAACTGACTCATGATAGCTCCTTTAAGGCTTTCACAGCAAGCATCTCCTAGAGACACTCTGATGAAAACAGCATGGAAGTCAATGGGAAAGCATTGAAAATTGATAGAACTGTTTTAGTATCTCAGCAGTTAATGTGCGTTTAAATGTTTTTCAAGCAGTTAATGCAGTAATTTCTGCATTACAGTTTGGTCTCTAGCAGTCTAATGACTGTTCAGGCATACAGTATGTTCTGAATTAAGCTTTATGCTTTTTTCTACAACATCAAATAGTTTTACAATTAAAGGAAAAAAAATATCTATATGTCTTCTAAAAACATTTCTGTTTTTAAGAACTTAAAATAAGTTTGCACCATAATAAATATAATTTGAAATGCTTAATTTGCTTTCACTGGGGGAAAATGTTAGCAAGCTGGGAGATAGCTCATACCTGGGTTCTGAATTACTTTCCATTAACTCAGATTTTCTGACTTCAAAGTGAGGAATAAGAAATGAGCATAGGAAGAATTGCTGATAACAATGCACCAAAAATAAATTAAACCATTTATAAAAATGGAAAATGACAAATGTTTAACAATTCACTGTGGAAAAAAAGGAAAAATGATTAATCTGTTTCTTATCGGGAAACAAATCTATAGTCTTCTGCAACAAAAAGTCTTTGAATTGATTGGGGTTTATTTAAATGATAACAATCAACTAGACATAACCCTAGGCGATGTCACTATAAAAACAGATTTCAGAAACATACAGATTTCATATAAAGAAAAACATTTCATCACAGTAAGGGCTGGTTCACACCAGGTTAGTTTTTTGGGGCATTTTTGCAACAAACCGTTTTTAAAAACGCAAGGACACATAGGGGCCGTTTTACCCAGACTCCCTGGGCAAATATATGGAGTTAAGGTTGCGCTAACCGGTTCGCTACTGGTTAGCGCAACTTTAAATCCATATTACAATTCAATATCGCGTTTGCACTAGTTTTAGCACTATTTGCTGGCATTAAAATCCTGCAGTGATTAAATCCCTTACTGGGATTTACCCACATTCGCAAACGCGATTGTAAATGAGCCTGATGAGCCTGATAGAATTCAATAGTACAGTTCACACTATTGCATTCCGGTTCATTGCACTGCATGATGCATTTCTGTTTTTTTTCCCTTTGCATTTTCTATATAAATATATAGAAAACCATTGTAAAAAAACAAACACAAATGCATGCAAGCAACTTACAAAAAATGCATCTCTAAAACTACTTGAAAGCACTTTCCTTAATTTTTATTGATAATGCATAATTTGCGGAACTTCCTGATCCAACAGAATTTTCTAAACCCAGAACTTATCTGAGCTTGTAATCGCAAAGTAGAATATTAGTATATATCGAAAATGTGAAAATTGGGATTGAAAACTCAAGAAACTCTCATTCAATTGGGTTTGAATCAGATTTAGGTTTTGTGGAACTGCTGTCATTACGAAAATAACAAGTTTTGTTCATCTTGTGAAATGTGTGGTATATATGTAAATATGTGGTATGATCAAAATCAGTTTTCATGCCCAATAGTTTCAAAAAAATAAAATTTTAGTTGGCAACCTAAGAATGCTTTTTGTAATATGTATATAATTGTTAACCCCACCACTAAGCTAGTCAATATAACAAACATTAACATAGGCATTATTATTTGGTTGCGTTTTGTCCAAGTAAGCTATTAAACTCGACCAAACATCCCGCTTGACCATCTCATTGTATTCCAGATCTTCCTTAGCTGAGAATATGGGAAGGACAATTGGCTCATTAATATGAAACCTTGAGAGTACCTTTGGAAGGAAGTCTGGAGCTGGATAGAAGATGACTGCCTCCGGCAAAATGTTTAAATAAGAAGGTTTACTGGAGAGTGCAGCTATCTCACACGCTCTTCTTCCTGGTGTGAGAGCAATCAAAATGACTAACTTCAAAGTTAAATCTTCCAATGAACAAGTCTCCATTGGTTGGAAAGGACTGTTAAATAAAGCTCTAAGCACTAGAGGTAAGTCCCATTGAGGGAATAGATTCTTCCTTGGTGGCCTTATTCTCAGCGCCCCTTGAAAGAAACGTTTAACCAATTCTTCTTTAAAATTTCTTGCCTAAAACTGCTGACAAGGCAGACATCTGAACTTTAAGGGTATTTAGACTGAGTCTTCTGTCTAGACCCTCTTGCAGGAACTCCAACACTTATGGAGTAGAAGGTTGAAGAGGCTGAATGTTATTCCTCTCTGCCCATGATGCAAACACTTCCCAGATTGCTGTGTATCTTGTTGATGTTGAAGCAGTATGGGCCTGAAGTAGTGTCTCAATCACCTGATTTGAGCAACCTTGACTCACTAACCTCTCCCTATCAACATCCAAGCTGTTAGATCTATACTGGCCGGGTCGGGATGGAAAAATGATCCTGTTGAAGTTGATGCAATGGCGGGAGGATATAAGCCCTCATGTGGTTCCAGTCCTGCACTAGAGCATCTTCTGCTGCTGCTCCCTGTTGTCTGAATCTGGAGAAAAAACTCCTGGCCTTGGTATTTCTTAATGTGGCTATCAAATCCCTGGTATCCACCATCTCTTCGTTATTTCTAAAAATATCCCCTCCCCCATCCACTTCCCATTCTCGAGCTGTTGTTTTGGCAGGTAATCAGATATCTGATTGTCTCTCCCCTGAACATGGAGAGCGGTTAGATCAAACAGATTTTGTTGTGCCCACACCATAATTGGTGTCACTTCCTCCAGAAAGTTCTTGCTCTTGTGCCTCCCTGATTTTTCAGATACATCACCATCGCTACATTGTTTGAGTAGGGACAGACTGCAATTGGGAGAAAGGCCTCAAGAGCCTGCTGGACTGCTCGAAGTTCCAACAGAGAAAATGGTAGGTGTGCAAGGCTCCCTCCCCACATTCCTTGAACACAGGTTTGACCTACATGGGATCCCCAACCTATCCCCAAGGCATCATCCACGACTCTAGGTTCTCCTTGAATACATTGTTCAGATGAATTCTCTGTAGCCACTTTTGACTCTTCTTGTCCCATCTCTGAAGGAAATAGGTCTTCAGTGGTCACATCCTCCATCTGGCCCATGGTATCAGACTGATTGTCGCTGCCAGATTTCCTAGAAATCTCATCAATTCCTTTGCCTTTATGGTTCGTGTTTGGAGTAGCCCACTTGCTACCTGAACAATCTTCTCTATCCTCACTCAAGGGAGAGACACTAGACCAAGTCTTGTGTCTATGTTGGCCCCTAAGAATACTAGGTTCTGAGATGGGGACAGCTAACTTTTGCACAGATTGATTAGTCAACTGAACTTCCGTAGTGTGTGAATTGCTTGGTCTCTCCCCTTCAGAAGTTGTTGTCTCATCCTGGCTATAATTAACAAATCATCCAGGTAGTGGAATATCTCTATGCCTGATTCTCTCAAGAGGGCTACCACTACCACCAACATTTTCGTAAAAGTTCTGGGAGAGGTTGACAGACCAAAGGGGAGTCATCTGAACTGGAAATGCTGCTCCCCTACTGTGAATCTTAAGAACCGTTGGTGTTCCTTGGCTTTTGGGACATGTAGGAATGCATCTGTAAGGTCCACAGTGCACAGCCAGACCCCTACATATATTGCCCCTCTAATGGTATGTAGTGTTTCCCTTTAGAATGGTTGGCATTTTAGATATTCGTTCAACCTCCTCAAATCTAGAATGGGACGCCAGTCACCTTTCTGATCAAAAAGAGCAGCAAGTATAATCCTGTTCTTTCTTGCTCTAGAGATACTGGATACTGGATAACTATAGCTCTATTTTGTACAATATATAGAAAATTGGGCTGTTGTACATCCATATTAAAGTGCAACTAGAGACCAAAAATATAATACATACAAAAAAGAGAATTCTAGTGCACAAACAATTCTAATTGCATATTGGCTACCACATCAAGGTTGCTTTCTTTAACTGGGTCCTAACCTACTGGTACTTGCCTTTTCGACTACATGAGCTGACAGCTTCTTCTGTGTGGCCTGGATGCTTGAAGCTGACTCTCTAGTTTAAAGTACTTTGCTCAAACGAGCACATGACCTAACTGGGTGGAGTAGAATTTCCCAGAAGGCTTGGTCAAACCTTCAATATAACACACAATATATAGAAAATTGGGCTGTTGTACATCAATATTAAAGTGCAACTAGAGACCAAAAATACAATACATACAAAAAATAGAATTCTAGTGCACAAACAATATTAATTGCATATTGGCTACCTCCATAAGGTTGCTACTACAAACAGTCTGCTAAACCCTGGATAAATAAAAGCAATTAGTTCAATAAGTTGGCCAAACTATTTGGCCAACTTATTGAACTAATTGCTTTTAACTATAACTATATTAAAAGACATGCTCTGTACTCAAAGCAAAGCTACGCTTACTGACATAACCATACTATTTAAATATCTGTTGTATTCAATTAGATCAACTGGACTTGAAATGTAGTTCTTGAAGACGTTTCGCTAGTCATCCGACTGGCTTTCTCAATTCAGAATGACTTGTACAAGAATCTGTGGCAATTATGTACCCTGGAAAATCCCAATTAGCATATCACAGCCAGGTGTTAAGGGTGTTTGAAAAGTGGCTAAGAGGTGTTATAGGAACGCCCAGAGTAAGTGTTAAAACAGCATTGTACATGGCAGACAGTTGGTGTCGAACCCCCCCACCTCTATTTAGGCTTGGTTTCTTTATTTTCACATAAACACCTCTCTTGAACCAGTCACGTTCCTTCGCCAATATGTTAACATTACAATCTTCAAAGGTATGTCCTTTATCCTTAAGATGCAGGTACACGGCTGAGTCCTGACCCGAGGAATTGGCTCTTCATGTGTGGGCCATAGTTGATGCAATGCTGTGTGGTCTCCCCAATACAATCATGAGCATTCTCAATGCACTGCACTGCATATATGATGTCGCTTTTCTTGTGTTTTGGTCTTTCGGATGTACCAATTGCTGCCTCAGTGTGTTGTTCGGTTTAAAGCAGACAGGGATACGATGTTTTTTGAAAATTCTTCTTAATTGTCTGCCATGTACAACTGTCTGCCATGTACAATGCTGTTTTAACACCTTACTCTGGGCGTTCCTATAACACCTCTTAGCCACTTTCCAATCACACCCTTAACACCTGGCTGTGATATGCTAATTGGGATTTTCCAGGGTACATAATTGTCACAGATTCTTGTACAAGTCATTCTGAATTGAGAAAGCCAGTCGGAGATTTAGGGATAGCGAAACGTCTTCAAGAACTACATTTCAAGTCCAGTTGATCTAATTGAATACAACAGATATACCATGACCTGGATGAATGAGAACCTTCACAAGCACATACTATTTAAAGAAAGAAAGACATATATACAAACATAGAAAAGATAATCAATGCACATTCCTAGGCCCCATACAATATCATATTATCTGCACACTGGCAAACTTAGGACCTTCCAGACTGGGGTTACCTTGACGTGGTTGGAAGGCTTTTCATTCATGTGATCACAGTAATGTATACTAAAACCCCTTTGTTTATAAAGTATGCCAGTGTGCAGATAATATGATATTGTATGGGGCCTAGGAATGTGCATTGATTATCTTTTCTATGTTTGTATAAATGTTTGACCAGATCAGTAGCACTTCCGCTAAATGCAGTTGTAAATTAGCCTAATTTGAGTGCTTCCACACTCCTTGTATTGTATGAATTCATAAAGAAAGACATAGACAACCTGGGAGAAAGAACCTCTCATACAGAAAAAAAGAATTTACAACTGTATTTAATACCTTGGTAGACTCTCATAACTCTCTAGATGACACAGTTACCAACAAAAACTAACAGACCTAGAGAACAGAAGCAGAAGAAATAATCTCGAAATAAGAGGAGTTTCAGAAGACATTAAAAATACACAGCTAAGGGAATATATAGTGCAACTATTCCAATCTTTGCTTCCAGATCTATCTGAATTAGACATAACCATTGACAGAATTCATAGGTTACCAAATCCAAAAGCAGCTCCTATGCAAGCTCCCAGGGATATAATCCTTCATTTTTACCACATAAAAGAGAGACTATTGCAAAAATCAAGGGACATAAAGCAGTTACCACCAAAATATTGTGATCTACAATTCTTGGCAGACCTGTCACCAGTGACTATCACTTAAAGAAAACAATTTGCAGAGATAACAGGAATTCCTTACAAGTGGGGATTCCCCCTAAAACTCTATTTGGAAAGACACAATAATTGTATGTCTTCAAGAAACCCACCTAATGCCAGATACAGAAAAACTAATGCAACACAAAAAATGTCCTCATATTTATTATGCATCTTACCTTAAAAAAAGTAGAGGAGTATTAATAGCAATAAAAGACAATATAGCCTTCCAATTTGAAAAATCAATTACTGACAAAAATGGAAGATATATCATCTTAATCTGTCACCTAAACAATATAAAATACTGTATAGCAAATATCTATGCACCAAATACAGACCAACAACATTTTATCCAAAAAGTCATTAAAAAAGTAAAACAACTACAACTCACAAACACAATAATATGTGGTGACGTTAACACTATCATCAACCCAAAGACAGATTCAACAGCCAAAACAAGAATTCAAAATAATAAAGCAATAAACAATATCTATATACAGAAGATCTATATGACACATAGCAAGCATTCCTTCCACTAGATAAAGATTATACATATTACTCTAAAACACACAATACATACTCGAGAATAGATACATTTATAGTCGATAAAAGGGTATTACAAAATATTACAAGCAATACTATTAAAAATATAACTATATCAGACAACGCACCAGTAATATTAACAATCAAACAAAAAAATATAACACCACCACATATTACTTGGAGACTAAACCCATATCTTATCTCAGATAATAATACTAAATAACAAATCAAAGATCACATAGCTGAATACTTTGAGCTTAACAATAATAGTGAAACCTCACCCTTTATGATATGGAATGCTCTATGGAAAGCATGTATAAGAGGCATCTCAATTAAAAATGCAGCCTACCAAAAACGGGAAAAAAAACGTACAGAGAATAAACTTAATAGACAAAATAAAATGTTTGGAAGATAAACACACATTAAACCCTATACAAGACCACTACCAACTATTATACAAAACCAAATTACAACTCCAACAATTAAATTTATACCAGTATGACAAACTATTAAGAAGAACAAAAGCAAGATATTATGCACAGGGACCAAAAGTCAGCAAGGCTTTAGCTAATAAATTCAAACACAAACAAACTAAATCCAAAATATTATATATTATAAACAACAAAAAAGAAAAAATAATAGATCCCAAAAAAATTGCTAACTCTTTCGCCCTATACTATGAAACACTATACAATCTCAAAAATGACAATAAAATACATAAACCAAACAAAAATGAAATAAACAATTTCTTAAACTCAACACAAGTGAAATCCATCAACAAACCAATACAAAAATCAGAAATTTTAAAATCAATTCTTAACCTAACTTCTAACAAATCCCCAGGACAAGATGGTTACTCTACAGAATATTACAAAGCATTCCATGAACTATTAATTCCACAACTACACACAATATTCAATAATGCGGTAACACAAAAATTCCCCAAACAAATGCTACAAGGAATGAATGTTCCTATTTTAAAACCACATACCACCAATATAACCAATTATAGACCTATATCATTGTTAAACGTAGACATAAAAATATTTGCAAAAATCATAGCAACACACTTACAGACATACTTATCTCAACTAATCTCCATAGACCAATTCAGTTTCATAAATGACAGACAACCATACAACAATACTAGACAATTTATAAAGATCACTAATTGGTCAAAATCAAGAAATATAACAACCTTACTAATCACCTTAGATGCTGAAAAAGCATTTGACAGAATAAACTGTGATTTTATGGAAGATGCACTAAATAAATTTAATATAAAAGGATGAATCTTAAATGCAATAATGACATTATACTCTAACCCTACAGCAACAATATATATTTCTGACATGATATCAAAGACATTTCAAATTACTAATGGCACACGCCAGGGTTGCCCATTATTTCCTCTCATATTTGATTTAACAATAGAACCTTTAGCAGAACATATTCACACTAATGATAATATAGAAGGAGTCAAAATAGGTGAACAAACACACAAAATCAGCCTTTATACAGACGACATAATACTCGCTATCACAAAACCAGTATCCTCTTGATACATCTGCAAAATATACTTAACTCATTTGGTAACCTTACACATTTAAAATAAACACTTCCAATCACATGTCCTTCAAATAAATACATCTACGACACTCCAAATGTTCCTGAAGGCAAGATACGATTTTATATGGACACAAGATATATGATATTTAGGTATAAAACTGACCTCAGACTTAGAACAACTATATCAAATAAACTTGAAACATTACTGTCCAAACTCACATCAGACCTGCAACACTGGAATTCTAAATATTTATCATGGTTGAATAAAGTTAATATAATAAAGATGTTTTTATTACCACAATTGCTCTACAAGTTTAGAACTCTGCCTATCCCCATGCCTGATTCCTTCTTTACCAAGATAGACAACTTAACTCAAATCTCATCATTTATTTGGAAGGACAAAAAAATCGAGAATTAAAATGACTATTTGATTAAATCCAAACAAGCAGGAGGTATAGCCTTACCTAAAATGAAGGACTATTATATTTCATCGATACTGGAACAAGTAAGATTCTGGTGTACGCCAAGAAATCCAGAAAAACATTGGATACAAATAGAAAACACTCTTTCAAAAATACTCAAGTGATGATATTCTGGGTTATTTAACTTTGGGAGGCAAAATACCTCAGAATCAAGTAATCTCACAACAACAATATAAATACAATAAAAATGTGGAAATCCTTAACTAAATCACATAATCTATTACCAAATATTATGCACCAACTACCATTACTATCTTTGCAACTCTCTATACCAAATAGAAATATCAAAACATGGACTGATCATGGAATTGATTTCATTGGCAATTTATATGAAAACAGACAATTACTGAGTTTCAACTCACTGAAACACAAATACGCAATCAACAATAAAGAATTCTTAAATACATAATAATATTGTTGTATTCAATTAGATCAACTGGACTTGAAGTTTAGTTCTTGAAGACGTTTCGCTAGTCATCCGACTGGCTTTCTCAATTCAGAATGACTTGTACAAGAATCTGTGGCAATTATGTACCCTGGAAAATCCCAATTAGCATATCACAGCCAAGTGTTAAGGGCGTGATTGGATAGTGGCTAAGAGGTGTTATAGGAACGTCCAGGGTAAGGTGTCAAAACAGCATTGTACATGGCAGACAGATGGTGTCGAACCCCCCCACCTCTATTTAGGCTTGGTTTCTTTATTTTGTGAACTGTGAATGAGAACCTTCACAAGCATCTTACAAATAAGAAGCTTTCTCAGCCACAAACGAAAAACCCTCCAACCAAATGATCAAGAATATCATACTCTTTAGTATCAGAAGAAAAGTACAGGTAGCACCAGATATATCAAGACTCTCAAAAGATATCTTTTAACTACTTTATTCACACATTACATGTTTCGGATGCTAAGTCCTTTATCTAATGTCCTCAAATATCATACTCTTATAGACCTTACCACCACAATGGAAGCCAAAAAGAAAACAATATCCAAAATATACCTACAACTCAACAACAAAAACAATTATGAAGACGCTATTAACTACAAGACATGGTCCACAGATCTACAACAAGATATATCTCCAGAACACTGGATGGAAACTAACAAATATACTTACCAAAAAAAAATAAACTTACCAAATGTATATCCCATTGGGAAATAAACAAAAAAGTCACCTACAGATTCTCTAGATATCCAAAATTTACAAAATTTCCTGGAAAATCAAAGGAGTATTACGTATCACTCATTTACAATCATAAAAATTTGTTAGGTAAAATACTGGAAATCAAAAACAATTCCAACTTTAAAGGAACTATTTACCTGCCTAACCAACAACATGCAGTATGAAAAAACATTTGCATGTTCACAAGGACGTTTTGCTCAATTTTCCGTAAATGGGAATATTGGTACACAGATCCCAGATCGATGTGACCAAGAATAAAATAAACTTACTATATCAAGATCAAGTAGTATTTATATATTAATACTCTTAAAACAACTTATATGGAATCATAAAAATAGGCATGGGGATACGCATCACACATACTTCAGGGTTCTATTTAATGTTTTATATATATATATATATATATATATATATATATATATATTTATTAAGAAATGTTCTTAAAACATCACCCTTGCCAATTTATATGTTTATAATAGATTATTATAATTCATAATGCAAAACAATGTTATTATACAAATTTTATACATTTTTTTTTACAAATTTCTAAAAAAAACAATAAAAAAATAAATGTTTTTAAAAAAAAAGAATTGTTTGTGCACTAGAATTCTGTTTTTTGTATGTATTATATTTTTGGTCTGTAGTTGCACTTTAATTTGGATGTACAACCGCCCAATTTTTTAAATATTGTGTGTTATATTGAAGGTTTAACCAAGCCTTCTGGGTAATTGTACTCCACCCAGAGTTAGGTCATGTGCTCGTTTGAGCAAAGTACTTTAAACTAGAGAGTCAGCTTCAAGCATCCAGGCCACACAGGAGAAGCTGTCAGCTCATGTAGCCAAAAAGGAAAGTACCAGTAGGTTAGGACCCAGTTGAAGAAAGCAACCTTGATGTGGTGAGGTTAAAATAATTTGGCCAACTTACTGAACTAATTGCTTTTATTTATCCAGGGTTTAGCAGGCTTAGGTTTAGCAGCAACCTTATGGAGGTAGCCAATATGGTATTAGAATTGTTTGTGCACTAGAATTCTATTTTTTGTATGTAGCTCTCTTTTGTAGTAGACCATCTACATACTCCTTTAGCTTTTGACTCTTTATGGGATCTGCCAGAATGGGGGTCTTGATGAAAAAACTTTTCTTCTGCTTCTCAATAAATTCCAGGTGATAGCCTCTATTGACTAAAGATACCCAGGAATCCCTCATGTGCTTTGCCCATACTTCTCTGAACTCTGTTAGTCTGGCCCCCACTAGAGAAGTATGAGCAGGCCTCCCATTATAAGGCCTTGGACTCTTTGGGGAATCTAGGGTTATTCTGCCTTCCATAATGCTGGTCTTGAGAATTCCTTCCACGGTCTGTAGGAACAAGATCCTTCTTTTCTCCTAAAAGGAAATCTCTCTCTCTTTTTGGGAAGTCTCTAAACTTCCTTCCCCCTTACGGAAGAAAGACACTCTTCTCTCCTGTTGTCCTTGATATCAGATCTTTTAGCGCCCTGCCAAACAATTTCTTTTCGTTGAATGGCAATTGGCATAGCGAATTCTTTGAAGGCGTATCTGCATTCCAGAATTTAAGCCAAAGGGCTCTACGTGAGGACATGGAGAGACCCATTCCCCTTGCATTCAATTTAGTTGCATTAATTGCTGCTTCCAGTCCGAAATTTGCAATGATCCGAAAGTATGGAATGGCTTGAAGTAGGATTCTTCTATCTACTCCATCAGCCATGGCGTCTTCCAATTTATCTACTAAGAATAACAAAGACTTCATGGTGGAAATCATGGCTACTGACACCTTACAATTTGTACCCAACATCACATAGACTTTCTTAAGGTCCTGGTCCATCTTCTTTTCCATGGGATGTCTCAATGATGATGAATCATCAACTGGTAATACGGTCTTTTTTGACAGATGCGCCACTGGGGCATCCACTAACGGCGCCTTCTCCAACCTTCCACCAATCTCTGCAGAAATGGGTAAAGCCTTTCATACTTATTTTCAACTGGCATCCTCCTGGATACCTTTTGCCACGACGTTTGGACCAGCTCCTTAATCTCCTAGCGTACTGGTAAATACTGGAAGGAGGTTGCAGGTTGTTCCTTATCCTCAATTGTTAAGGTTTGCTTAACTAACCTGATTAGTGTCGACACCTTCTTAAAATCAAAACCCGAGTCTTCCACCTCCCCGGGTTCCAAAGGTGACTCCTGCAGCTGTCTGCTTGTTGCAGACGTAGATGGCCTATCTTGAGGCTACTGGAATACTTGTTGAAATCCCATTGCCACTGCTTGCAAAATCCACTGAAGGATATCAGGTTGATCAGACCTGCTCTGCAGTGAAGTCTCCCTTCTGGAATGTTTCTCCTGTCCAGAAGGCCTGTGCCAAGACCTGTGCCTCTCTTGCTCAGTCACCTTCTCCAGACACTCAGAGCAAAGCCTCCTCCCTCTCACAGCTGGATGATCACACACTCTGCATAGATCAGAGTTCTTCTCATCCTCATATTCTCTTCGACTTTTTGGCTGCTTTCCCGAATTCTTAACATGACTGCAGAGGGAAAAAAGGGGCGTTAAGTATGGCTGCAAAAAGCCTACAGGAGGCTCTTTTCGCTGCACCTGTAGCATAAGAACTGCCAGCAACACTCACCATCTCCCCTCTGCCTTCAGATCCTCCATGGCGGCCTGCAGGACTCAGCTAGGAACTGTCCGGCAGAAAATGCAGGGCAGAGCACTGTTTGCGGATGTTTTTTTTTATCTCCCGGGTTGGCGCCTTAAGATGACATCATCACGTCTGACGCGCGACCCAGAACTGCATCCGGTAAAGGGGAAACCACATCCACTCCAATGGACATAAGAAAAAGACTGAGTAGGTAAGGAGGGGGTGGGTCTTTTAAAGAGGAGGTTTTTTTCTTCTGTCCAATGGGCAGGGAGCTACGCATGTGTTTTCTATGCTGCCTGGGAAAGGCCAGGAATGGGGACTAATAGGAACTTTTATTGAACGGTAAATGTTTAATTTAAAAAAACTTGCTGAGCTGTTAACTTGTTAGCTTTTGTGTTCTTGTACCTTTACTTCTACTTTTATGTTAGGACCAGGCATTGTCCTTCTTATCTTTATTGAAAATTACCTGTTGTGATGGAGTACATTTAATAAAGGTAAATAAGAAATGAAAAATAACAATAGGGGACACCACAAGGCACTGCAGATACAAACAAGTGCTATTTATTGTGTAACATGTTTCAAACTACATGAGTTCTTTCTCAAGCAACACACGTGTCATCTGTGAAACAATTAAATACCCAACCCAATTCCCCAAAAGTTCCCCATTGAAAGCTGTAAAAACAAACTCTCCAATCAGTAACAATTAATGATGTCATCATGGATCAGTCTATAAAAGAAATAAATAATCTACAATAATATTATATATTAAAAATGCAGTGTGTACCATATTTAAGTAAAGTAAACTACAGCGACAATTGGATACTAAACGCAGAGGCACATTCCATTGTATGGGATGCAAATGCTGTAGCTCCATAATTAAAGGTAAAGAAGTGTGCCATCCAACTATGGGCCATAAAATTAAGATACACGCAATGTCTTCTATGTGATCAAATGCCCATGTGGCATGGTCTATGTGGGACAGACAAGTCGAGGGGTTAAACTTTGTCTACAGGAAGTCGAGGGGTTAAACTTTGTCTACAGGAACACAAAGGTAATATCTGAAATTTTGCTCCTAATACCCATAACGACACAACAGTGGCTAGGCATTTTAATGAACAACGAGATAAAATAAGTCAATTGAAATGGTGCATTCTTACACAAGTCAAAATATTACAAAGAGGGGGTAACATTAGACAAAAACTCCTCCAAGAAGAATTAATTTGGATCAAGAGACTAAATAGCATGTTACCAATAGGTCTAAATGATTCACGCTCAATCAAACCTTTTTTTATGACTTTATATGAAGTATTATACTCAATTATATCTGTTCAGAATTCTGAATTGAGAAAGCCAGTCAGATGACTAGCGAAACGTCTTCAAGAACTTAACTTCAAGTCCAGTTGATCTAATTGAATGCAACAGATATACCATGACCTGGATGAATAAGAACCTTCACAAGCATATACTCAATTAGATTTTTTATTCAGGAATGGATTGGTTACAGTATACTGTATTATATTGATTCAGGGACATTTTATTATATTTAACAGCTTGCCTCTAAGGGATAAAAAGATACAATATAGCATTATACACTGTTTTTTATTCCCTATAGGATGCAAATGCAATATTGAAACCATGAATATGCACCTTTTTTGATATAAGGTGATTACAGGAGTTTTAACCCTGGTCAAATACTAAATTACATATGATTTTTAACTTTTACTCACATATATATTTTTAAATATGGTACACACTGCACTTTATTGAGATTTTTAATATATTATATTATTTTAGATTATTTATTTTATAGATTGATCCACAACGACATCATTAATTGTTACTGATTGGAGAATTTGTATTTACAGCTTCCAATGGTGAACTTTTTGGGGATTGGTATTTAATTGTTTCACAGATGACGTGTGTTGCTTGAGAAAGAACTCATGTAGTTTGATGCATGTCACACAATAAATAGCACTTGCTTGTGTCTGCAGTGTCTTGTGGTGTTCCCTTCTGTTATTTTTTGGTTTTTGCTATTAACTCAACTGTGAGGTGTGGAGCGGTTAGAAGGTGCAGACCCGGTACTAATTACCTGACCGAGTACACAGGAGATAAGATTTAACCAATTTTCAATGGCTTTATAATTGCCATTTGAATTTTTTCCCCTCTTTTTAGCTGTTTTTTTTTTCTGCTTCCTCTTGATCAACCGTTAGTTAGGGTTAAAAAGATTGGACTTCATGGACGTATGTCTTTATTCATCCTCAATTACTATGTTACTATGTTTATCTACAATATTAGATCATGTCTATTTATTCTTAAAGGCCTACTACACAGACCAAAGGATGTTAGTTTCAAAGAGCTTCAAAGAAAAGTTATGTGATCCAAAAGTGGCTTAATTATGCTTATGAAATAAGTGATGTCATGCACAAGCACGGCGCAGCATGACGTCATGTCGTGTGCACAGCGAAGTCGTGCACATGCACGAGGCAAGGGTGCACGCCCTTAGAACAAATGGAGTTTACCTTTTGAGGCCAATGAAGATGGAGGAACCAGGAAGTCTCGGAGGGGCGGAGCTACACATTCCACTATAAAAAATGAAGAAGCCAGCAACTTTGAAGCAGGAAAGGTAGGATCTGGAGGGGGATAGGGAAAAAAAGTGTTTTTTAAAGTTGCAGCTTCCCACTAACCTTAACTTTTTACTGTATACTTATCCTTTAATTTTAGGCACTAATAGGATGTCATTGAAAAAAAAAAACACAAATTGGGACCCATGAAAAACAGGATTAAAAAAATGAAAAACAGATTGATTATTATACTATACAAAAGGTTGAATGGCACCGATTAGACAACGTGGTCACGCTATCACTCAAAATCCTGCATTAGATTCAAAACTCTAAGGAATGCAGTGGACATCATTTCAAGGTTGGTGGAGAATTTTAGAAAGTGTAATTTTTTAAAGGAAACGAAAGTCACAGTAAACAGGTGTAAAAAAACAACAAAAACAAACATCTCCCCCATCATCTTTAACACATATAGTCTAAGTGGAAAAGTCTAAATTCAGGAATGTGTTTTTTTTGCAGAGGGAAAGTATGTAAAATGTAATGTCTCTGCATTAGAAATCCTGTACAAAAGTCACTTGGATCATTCTGTTTGTATGAAATCTGGATTACCACCATATATCACACCATCCATATAACACACCCAAAAATGTACACCCCTTGTTTGCAGCCATTTGCCTTACTGTGTTATTAATACCTATACGATATTCCCAATCTTCAAAAAAAAGTTTAGGTGCAGTTACTACATGAATTCAGTCATATTATATTCTCTGTCCTCTTCTGCTAATGAGCCCACTAGGGACTTCATCATCATTTGTATACATACCACAGACAAGGACTTAATTGAACAAGAGTTAATCTTCATTATAATGACCCTTACCCTGAACTTGGATCTTACGGTAACTGTGCCAAGTATTAATTAAAATACATGGTTGAGTTTGAAAAGAATGGTTTCATTTGCAAGTGTGAACTTGCAATATACCTAACTGTATTTTTTTACATAAAACAAAAATATAGGCAAAATGTATCAGAGCTCACCTCATACTGATGAAATCCAGGGAGAGCACACTACCATTTGGCAGCTAGAGATCCACCCAACAGTAAGTAAACATCTTAAACGCAAAAACAGCATGGGAGCTCAATCCCTGTGAATCCAACAGCTTCAAAAATAGATGTTATTAAAACCAACACTTTTATTAATAATAATAATTAAGAACAAAACATATGGAAGGGAACCTGCAGGTAACCCTGACGTGTTTTGAGCTTTAAATAAAAGAATTTGTGAAAGCTTTAGGTAAAACAGTGACATAGCAGAGAGCACCGCTTCAATGCAAAACACCAACATGGGTCCGGATGCCGGCTTACACAACCACAGGTCCTGAGACGCTACGAAACGCCACAGCAAACAGGAGGCACTTCCGGTAAAAACAACAACTTTATTGCACATTGAGAATTAACAACATTGTCATCCAAAGCATTTTGTAAGCTTCTTAAAATGATGTTGTAATAACTTGCCATTACTCATGTCCTCCTCATTGGTCTTCCGGGTTTTGGCAGTTTTTGAGATTTCCGGCCTCTTCTGGTGCTGTTTGTCAAAAAAAAGATTCAGCAATCTTCTGGGATTTATGATTCTTCCCATACTCATAGGTTTGTCTCTTCCTATCTTTTCTGTTGGCAAGTACAGCTGCGCAGAACAAGGGGGCTTAATTGTGGTTACATTTTGGGATTGACCAATCAGATGTATTGTTTTTTGCTCAAGCTGATTGGCTGGTTTCAGTTTTTTAGAAATTTTTGGTCAGTTATACTTTGCCTATTGGAGCTTTTTCTTAAAGGAGAACTAAACTTATTTTTTTTTTAAAGCGTTGGATTAAAGCGTATCTCTACTCGTAATAACACATATTGGGAATTCAGTTTTATTGAAGAACGTGAGGTAAAGAAGCTGTGTCATACCTCCTGTTCTTTACTAAAACAATCAGGAGCCAGGAGAGAAGGTAACTTACACGTTCGCTCGTTCCCCTGGCACGTAGTCTGACAGGTCTCAACTGACCTGTCAGGAGGTAGAGAATACATGCTACTACCTCTTTTAAATATGTGTATTTATATATATTTAAATCTAAGTATTTTGGTTGATTCTCAAAGTGCTATTAATGTTTGACTTTAAGCCATATTCTGAAAGTTTTTTTACTTATTTATGTACAAATTGGTCCCCGTTTACTCCATATTTATTGATAGATATAGGTTTGTAGATGTCTCTATATATCCTAACATATGTATGTTTTAGATGATTTTATTGGTGTGACACTTTTTAGGGGTTTTTTCTATTAGGGGATATAGGGCACTGTATTTCCTTTATATAACTTGGGTTGCTTTATATGAGGGTTATGTTTCTTTAAGAGATGAATCTGTACTGACGTGTACTACCTATTTAAAGTCCGGTTCCATGTTACAAGCCACGCCGCCACGCCTCTGATGAAGTGCTAGGTATAGCATGAAACGCGTCAGGCGGAACTAAAGTGTTATGTTATGTCTACAAACCTGTGTAAATAACAGTTACGTTTTATCTACAGTGGTTGTTCTTTGCCGGTTGATGCACTCACTCCAACAAGTGGATTTGGTTGATGTACAGTGATCAAGTCAAGCGAAAGGCTCGGGGCATGAGCGCACCTGGGCCAGCTGATTTATGAGGTGAGTGTTTACATGTATTTATTGTATGCTGTGGATTGTTACAAGGGTTGCAGAGACTCCAGACTGAAGCTAGTCAGTCGTGTTTATGTGAGGGGGCCGGGAGCTGAGTCCACCCGACCCAGCTCGGTTTTGGAGTAAGTTAACATTGCTTCCCATGTTCCAAACATATTTACTTTATCTTCATATTTTCTTCATTTTTCACTTAGCTACCTCACCAGCTGGCTGTTAAAGGGCTTTGTCTCTAGTATATGATATATATAAGGTGCCTGCAATGACTGGTCAATATAAGATGCCCAGAGTGACTGGTCAATATTAGAGATGTCCGAACTTCGCAAAATCCGGTCCGCTTGTGGATCCGCGAATTTTCGAAAAAATTCGAAAATTCGAAAATCCGCGAGCGGACCCGTTAAAATAAAAAATACCCTTGAAATAACGAGATTTTTCGTATTTTCGAAAATACAAGTAATCCTCGTAATTTCGAATATTTTCGAAAATACGTATGTAAGGAATTAAGAGAAATCCTTGTATTTTCGAAAAAATCCGCGAATCGGAAGTTCGGAAGGAATCTGGAAAAATCCGCCGTTCGCGAACGGGATAAATCTGCGGCGGATCCGGGTTCGGATCCGCGAACCGGCCATCCCTAGTATATAAGATGGCCGCAGTAATTGTTCAAGATGCTCAAAGGGACTGGTCAGTACGAGATGCCACACAGACTGGTATAAGATGCCCCCAGTAACTGGTCAAGTGACTGGTCAATACAAATTGCCCACAGTGACTGGTAAATACAAGATTCCACACAGACTGATATATATAAAAGATGCCCACAGTGACTGGTAAATTATGCCCACAGTGACTGGTATAAGATTTTTGCAGTGACTGGTAAATTATGCCCACAGTGACTGGTATAAAATGCCCACAGGGACTAATATAAGATGCCCACATGACTGGTAAATACAAAATGCCTGGAGGCCTACACTACAGAGATCCCTCCCCTCTCCCTTTCTGCACATATGGGCCCTTGTCCAGAGCAAGTTTTTTTGGTTTTCTTCTAAACTATACAACTTGTAGTGGTACACTGGTCTTGGCCCCCGTCTTTCTTGATTACTTCAGGAGCATGTGCCGTGAGTAAATGTTTCAGTTTGCTTAATGGTAGCGACGCTGCTGATACAATGTCTAACCAAAAACATTGGGCTGCCAGATTAATTACATAGAGAGGGTTGGATGCCATTTTAGATATAAAGAAAAATAAGCATTACTGCTATAAATGCATTAATAGGGAAATGGGGTAACAGAGCAGTGATACTGATGCAATAATTTTTATTTTCAAATTTGTGCAAAATAAATCAGGCACACAGGAACACTACCTACTTTCCATGCTCCTATGATACAGTGGTGATCAGAAATATCTACTGCATTGTGGGGTGTGGTATGTAAGGGAAGCACTGAGCTCCTTATTGCATATTACTGAAAGTTCCAAGACGATCCATAGATTATTCTAATTGACATTTTTTTTCAGGAAGGATTTTCCTCCTATTTTGTGAAATTGGCATGTTACACAGTGCTGGACTGTCCCACAAGGTTACAGGGAATCTCCCAGTGTCTGACAAAGGGTGGTTGCATCCTGCTATTTTCTGTTTGTTCTAATAAAATAGGCTATAAGCCTTTTGCACTAAAAAGTAGTGAGTTGTAGTCTCTAACATGAAATTGCATTACAGACTAATTGTCAATCCTGGGACCCGCACCAACCGTGAATTAAAAGCACTTAAAATGCTGTGTGTGTGTAGGGTTTCCAGAGTTTGATATTCAAAATAGACGACTCATGCGAATTTTTTTGCCCACGTCCAATTTTCCAAAGCCACACCCACTTTTTGAGGTAGCGCAAATCTAAGAATAAATACAGGAGTTAGACGCTTAACCCAGGGGTGAGGACCTAGTGGTTTAGGTCCACACCATGGATTTTTTTCAAATGGGTGTGTGTGTGATACTCCTTCAGGATGGGTTTTCATTGTTTGTGCCCAAATCTCACATTCAAAAGTACTAAAGGGCAACTACCTGTATAGGAGATATAAAGCTAAATAAAAAAAAACAGATTTCTTTCAAATGGATGCAGAAAAGGATCAGGGCTGAGGTGAGCAAGTTGTCCTTTAATTTTAAAGGGTATTTCCACTGGGGAGCCCAAACTTAATTTTCCACAGTGGAGATACCCTTTAAGAAGCCAGACACAGGTAAAACTACTTTGAACAACTGCACACTAGAGATGGCCAAAACAACATAGTTTTGTTCCATTTTCGGATTCCCGAATCTAAGGATAAATCCTGAAGATCCGAAAACGGAACAAATTTTCGAAAATTTTGAATGTACGGAGCTATTTTTTAAAATCATTAAAAATATATTTGAACGTTAGAAAATCCTTGAAAATACGATCACGAGACCACTTTCGAGTTTCCAAGCATATTTTCAAAGATTTTCGAACGCTTAAG
The DNA here is from genome assembly GCA_019447015.1 of Hymenochirus boettgeri. Taxonomy (NCBI): domain Eukaryota; kingdom Metazoa; phylum Chordata; class Amphibia; order Anura; family Pipidae; genus Hymenochirus; species Hymenochirus boettgeri. Next base: position 167,386,236 of record CM033472.1, read on the forward strand.
GCTATTTTCGATAATTTTCGAAAGTAGCCTCAAACTTTTGATTTTTGAAAACATGATCGGAAACTCGACAGTGGTCTCCAGCCGTATTTTCAAGGATTTTCGAATGTTCAAAGATATTTTCGAAAATGATTGAAAATAGCTCAGTTTATTCGAAATCTTCGAAAATTTGTTCCGAAATCCCAAAATCTGGACGAATCCTCTGGATTTTGGAACCGAGGGGTTCCATGTCGGATACGGGTTTGTGTCGGACCCAGATCCCCTCTCTACTGCACACATGCAGGGAGGAAGGAGGTAAAGTTACGCTAACTGTTGTACAATCGGTTAGTGTGACTTTAACTCCATAAAAGAGTGGTGTGGCTCTCGGTAAATGAGGGCAAACACTTTCTCTGTAACTCACCCATCTCTGCCTGGCTGGGTACAGTTACTTTCAGCCCTGAAATGTGGTCTCTGTGCTGTGGACATTGCAGGAGGTAGACAGGTGAGCAGCTTTCCCCATTCATTCTAACACAAGGAGCTAAAGCAGATAATCTTTCCTCACTGCTGGCTGTTCTGGGAATGGAACCAAGTGACTGCAACAATATATCAGATCATAAACTCTTCTCCCTTGGCTGCTGTGCTCGAGTTTGTAACAATGTATCAGATTGGGAACTTTTCTCCCTTGGCTGCTGTGCTGTGCTCAGGTTTGTAACAATGTATCAGATTGGGAACTCTTCTCCCTTGGTTGCTGTGTTGTGCTGTGCTCAGGTTTGTAATGTATCAAGCTGCAGGGACACTGCGGTGCCTGTGTGTGTTTTAGATGCTGAAAATCCGGACTAACGGGTTTATGTGAAATTCCGGCCGGACCCTGGGTTTACCATTAAAAAAGAGGACAAATCCTGGATTTTCCTGACATCTGGAAACCCTATGCCCTAATCTTCTCCATGTCATGCTCCCTTCTGGCCACCATGCCCCCGGAAGGTCCTCACCACGCCCTGGAACACCCATAGCTCCGCCCTCAAATAACTGGTTAACTCCACCCCCTGCTTGACATCGCTGACATCATGCCCCCTAGCCACAACCCCTCCCCCACCCTGCCCTGAAACCTTAGACAGCAGGGTGGGATGTCTGTAACAGTCCAGTCCGACACAGCAGTAAGATACCCATGAATTGTTCCATGGGTAAGAGCCAAACAGAGGTATGTTTTATTCAGCTAACATTACTTACTTACTAATATAATATTGCAGGAACTGTAGAGACTTGAAAAATCAGATAGCACTGTGTTATTAAGTTAGTGTTTTTACAATGTATAGATAGTAGAAATGGATTATTGAGCTAAATGAACAAATATTCTGTGTTATAAATAAGCAATTTGAATATGAAATTATGCATAGCACATGAATAAATCATAAAACATGCTGTTGCTGTTTATGCCTAATCCATAGATTTCATTCTGCTGGCCAACGAAGTCAAAGGTTGATCTATGCAGATATTGCAATGAGGTGTTGAATGATTTAGCATTAATGATGATGTACTGTTTGTGGTCATGTTAATGTAACATAATATACATTACTTGTTGTATCTTAAGCTGTCATTATTGGTAGAAAAGACCAAACACACTCTAATAAAATTATATTCAACCAAATATTAGGATCTGTTGTAAATGCCACTCGTGCAGAAAACCTGAATGTCAGGGCTAGGCCACACTGACGTGTTCTTCACGTGTTTGTGTATGCGATTTTGGTTAGAATGGAAATTGCGGGAACGTAAAAGTTCATGTGATTGCGCTTCTGTTTCCATTTTACGTTAAATTGCAAAATCGCATGCAGAACAACGCACGTCAAAGCACCAGAATCGCACACGCAATAGCGTGCAATAACACTCGTAATTACAAGTGCGATTCAATGCATTGCAGTGGGGTCTCAGCCTTAGGCTTTTCTTAAACACATTACACAGCCATGGGAACAATTTAATGTAGTTTCAAGTAGACAAAGATACAGTGTACCCTTTATGTGGTCATTGTTAGAGGGCGACCATTGTTGCAAAATTAAAAATATTTTTTTTCTCTTCTTCCTCTTAATTTCAAAATAAATCTTATAGTAAAGATTTATCTGTCAGCAATATATGCTGGTAACCGCATACACAAACCCACTTGACTTTCAATTTGCTTTATTGGGATCGCTAGTCCGTGTGACTGTATAGGGGATGATTGCATTGGCTACTCCTGCTTCAAGAAGATTTTAACATAGGTACCTACCATGATGGCAGTACCGATAGTTTATTTTGGCTCTAGGCTACGCAAGCTTTCTATTATCTTTCACCATTTAGCAATCAGACACCCCTACTTCCAAAGATTCTTGAAATTATATTTGATTATTATGATGAGCAAACAGAAAATAGCATATAAATAAAATATGATAACATTTTGCAGAATAGGAAAGATAACAAGGTTTATTAAATGAACTAGAAAAAAAACACAGTATTTTCATTGTACAATATTTTATGAGATAGTTAAAGGGGAATTTTAAGTCACCGGACAAATACAGATTATTTAAACACATTACATGGTATCTAGTGCACCGCAGATCAAATAAATAAGGAATTTGCAACCTTTCCCCCTAGAAGCTGACAGACAATCATATTAAAGCAGAGAGACCTACCTCTATTAGTCACAGAACATGTTTAACTGATCCTGCCTCTGAGACACTGAACAGAAATTTAAAGGGGAACTACTGTAAAGTCTCCAGACAATGTTGTCCCAATAGACAGAGCATATTTAAAAAGTACAACAAGCTGTGTTTTACCTCTCCCTTTCCAGTGGCTGCTGGGGGATTTGTGAAATTAACCTGTGAGTACTAGGGGTCAACCTATATTTCACCATAGCTAGATGCCACCTAGATTATTATACACTGCACAGGAACCTTGGCCCCTAGAAGCTGACAGCCAATCATGTTCAATCTCAGAGATCCTGCCTCTCCCTCACACCAAACAGGGATTTCAGTGTAGTTTTTTTAGTAAACCTATTTAAATGATTCTGTCCCAAACAATGATGTATTCCATTAATTTCCATACAAAAATTAAAACTAATCTTTGCAGTTTATTTCTTATCTACCATTTATGTAAGAAACATAACGTTAACATTTCAGTAAAAAATAAAAGTAATTCTGGGAAATCTGCAACCTCATGTCTTGCTTAAAGTAAAGCATTAAAGGACAAGTAACTTTCACCTTTTCCCCATCCCATAGCTGCATTGTACCCAGGGTGAGGACCTTAATTGCTAAGTCCTCACCCCTGGGTTCTTTTCTAACAGCAGTAATACTTACTTTCCTTTGGAGCTCCGGTCAGTTTCACCCTCTGAACATTTCTTCCCATTGGCTACATTGCAGATTGTGGAAGAGGACCAGAACACAGAGGGAAACTTAAAGTACGTAAATACAGCTGTTTGGTAAAGTACCCAGGGGTGAGGACTTAGCGGTTTAGGTACCCACCCTGGGTACTATTCAGCTATGGAAGAAGAGGAGCAAGGGGGAGGTTAGTATAATTGCCTTTTAAACCACTATCCTACCCGAGCTTCTATGAAGATTGTCAGTACTTGTAGAAACATTTTTTCCTAAGGAATATAATGGAAAGATGTACAAATAGGTAGGGTGGCTGCCATTAGTTATGACGAAACTCCTCAGTTTCTGTATTCGGACAGATCGTCTGGATTTTGGGACTTCAGGACAAATTTTCAATAATTTTCGAAAGTACGGAGCTATTTCCGATAATTTTTGAAAATAGCATCAAACGTTCGAAAATCCTTGAAAATACGACCAGAACCCCAAAAAGGGACTAAAATCTTATTTTCTAGAATTTTCAAATGTTTGATGCTATTTTCAAAAATTATCGAAAATAGCTCCATACATTCGAAAATTATCAAAAATTTGTCTGGTTTCAGATTTTCAGATCTTTGGGATTTTCCTGAGATCTGGGAAACTAGTGAGTTTCAGCCATCTCTACCCAAATCCTCTCTTCTGTAAGTTTTACTGAAAAACGAGAGGTAAGACTAACTACTTTACCTCCCATTCTTCGGTTAAACTGAAAACTTATAACCACAGTGTAAAGCACCTAACAGAAGAATCTGCTCATGACCCTATGGGAAAGACTGACTGAAAGGGCCTATCATATTATGAATATTTAAAAGGACAAAGCTGTCCTTAGCAATAGGGAATATCTACTTAAAATCCAGGTCGGATACTCACAATAAAACACCTTGCCCAAATAATGTTCAAAACATTGTTAATAATAAAAATAAAACAGTCAATACAAAGAATCATGAAAACATCTCTCCCTCTTTTACAACTACTTATTCTTTGCAGTCCTATGAATTGAAATGTATTATCTCTAAGTATTGGAACCTCCTTCTAGACGATCCCGTACATTGATGCTACCCAGCAAACCTAAATTTTCATTCAGGAAAGCCAGAAGTATTGGCTCTCAGGTATCACCAAGTTTATTTACAGAGTTACCCAATATCAAGGGGTGCTTTAAATGCAGTACAGTATGCCGACATATTAAACAGTCCAAATTCTTCTATAGTACATATACTAAGAAAGAATATGACATCAGAAGTTTTGCTAATTGTAAAACTAAATTTGTAGTGTATTTGGCTACATGTGACTGTGTGACTGTGGACTACAATATGTAGGGAAGACCATAAGACATGCATCCCAGAGAATAGCTGAACATGTCAATTCTATCCCTAAAGGCAACTTAGATTCTGCTATTTCCAAACATGCTATTGAAACACATCAAGCACAAAATAAATTCCTGTTCCAAATCATAGACAGAGTCAATAATGATATTACGGGAGGTAACAGACATAAGAAACTATTAAAATTTTTAATTAAAAACTATCAATCTAATGGGTCTCAATAGAGATTTCGAATTGTCTACCTTTTTAGACTAATATAGCCCATTTGGGACATCCAGCCCTTCACTTAGTCATTAGGAGCTAGGGGATTATGGGTAATGAATGAATTAATTATATCCTATACCCCAATATAGGAAACTAACCCATGTCATTACAGTTGCTTCAGTGTCTTATTCTTTGGGACACTTTAATGGACTGGTTCCCATTTTCGATGGATATGATCATGAATTTAACACTATCAGGGTTATTCAATAAAAGTCCTTATCGTTTAAAATGGTGCTAATTTTGCCCCAACCAATCAGATGTAAGCTTTCAAATGTTAAATAAAATCTGATTGGTTGGGGCAAAATTAGCACCATTTTAAACGATAAGATCTTTTATTGAATCTCCCTGTAAATTATTACTAGTAAACCTTACTTGTTTCTTTTTTTAATTCAGCCCTAATTATTCAGTCTCAATTACCATGCTCTATTTAGAACATTATGTAGATATTATGTGTTTGTTTGATATTGTTACTTTGTATATATTTTTTCGGTAGTTCGTACATTTTTCGTTCTGTTTTGTTTAATTTCTTTATCCATTCTCCATATGTGTGTTTTTGATAAGATTTTGCTATTATTGGTTTTTGATGTTTTTCTTTTAATTACCACTCAATACGCTATTAAGGACACATGAAGGATGGAGGAGACACATCTCCGAGGAAGTGATCATTCAGGAAACAGGTCAGGTGTTTCTTTGCCCTCCCTGCAACCATCATGCCGATGATGGACCATGCACGCCTGTTTGAACAGAATTGAAATAAAAGCCTTGGTTTTAGGAGTTCCAGTGCAGCCTGCTCTATTTTTTCCATTTGAACTTGAAAACTTATAACACTTGGTTTAAAAAGACCCTTACTGTTATGTTCCCATTCATACATGGCTGAAATAATAGGTCCTCTTAATTATTGTATCACAGCATTTTCAGAGTGGTGAGCAAGTAACTCACCACTCTGTGTAGTGATAGTATGTATCACATGTGTATATAATATATATGACTTTGTATAATATGTATGTAATGTATGACTATGTACTTGTAAAGAGCCCCAAAAGATATTGGCGCTATATAAATCCATAATAATAATAATAAATGTACAAGGTGCCTTTTCTGTAAACATTCATATAACAGGAAAAATATTTACCTAAACTACATACAAATTAGACATATAGTACAATCACTTGTTCACAATACGTCATCTATTTGGTTACAGGTAAATTATCGTATGCAGGCAAAACAGACATGGCTTTACACCTCAGAGGAGAAATACATATTTAACAAGAAGCCTTCTTTTTGATCCCACTGACAGCAACTGGTTTTACTGGTCATTTTATTTGAAATATTTTAGATTCATGTTAAGCTTTCGTTTAAAAAAAAAAGTGTGGAAAAAAAATCTGCAACAGCATTTGATTTAAAGTGCATTATCACAGTCCTCCAGCAATCAGTGGCAACCGTCGACCATTATTGTACATATGTGTCATTTATGTCAAACAAAAAGATATAATATTGCAAATGACATCGTTTCAGTTGTCAGTACTTTGATGACGTTTGCATAAACCATTATACCTCCATTATGTCTTCCTACTAATAACATTTATTGTCACCCATCACATTCATTATATGTGAAAAGCAGAATTAACCTGACACAGGGAAAATGACAACAAAAAGCAAATTAGAATTCCCAGCAAGAAGAAGGTTTGTCTTATTCTGCTACTGTCAGTAACAATGTCTTCATTACAATATAAAAAAGAGACCTAGAATATAATAACAGTAATAAGCGCAGGTTCCAGCTTATTATTCAAAAATGCAATGCGAAGGAAATGGAGATGTTGATATTTTATATAGTACAGATAGTTTGGCAAACTTTTTTATATTGCAGGCCTGTGTGTGGTTTGATGTAATAAAAATTATAATAGCAGCATAAATTGTAATATAATAGGCTATATTTCAACAAATTCAATTTTCATCAGGCTAACTCAGGTAGTTATTTATTGCTGTGTATATACATATAATCTTGATGTTTTGAAGGTGACTCTGGCTGACGGAGTTAGTAAGCTTGGGAATGCCAGCAAAACCATTCACTCAGCAACTAGGGTACCTATTACAAGCTCAACTCGGCATGAAGGACAATTTGGAGCTTGAGGAAGCAGCAAGCTAAAACAAGGACAATGGAAGCATTAAGCCGTGTGGTACTTAGACAAGGCCATAATTAAAATGGAAGGGAATGTAAACATAGAACTGTGAGAGAATTTTGCAAAGAGGATATTCATGTCTAGTTTTGCAGTCTATTTAAAATTAATCGGAAACAACAGAGAATGAACAGTTATATTTTTAATCACAGGGAACATTGTTTATATCTTATCAAAGTCTTTCCATTTTTAAATGGATTACATTCATTTCGTACCTAGTTTAGCTGAAGCAAACTAATATTTAAAAACAAAGGGACATATTTAAATTGTTAATTATCGTTAATGTACGACCACGGCCAAGCGTAGTGCTGCAGATATTTGACCAATAAAATTCAAAAAAATAATGGTTAGATGGCCCAAATGTCTGTTCGTTATTTTACCCAAATCTGCTAATGGTTGTTTTTAATCACCAACTTTGGTTTTGTAAGCTCTTTTGGGAGGAAGAATTTCATGTTATTTTAATACAATATATAAGGGATAATACGCTACCTACAGTGTAATATAAGGAGATTACGCCACCGAGGAGTTCCCTGGCCATATAAAAGCATGAGTCCATTAGGCCTCATGTTTTTACAGACGTCAGGGAACTCCGAGGTGAAGTAATATCCATATATTATTCTGTAGGTAGCATATTATTGCATATAATACATAAGTACAAAAGATCAAGATGAGGCGGAGCTCCCCAGGAAAACACGGTACAGTTCCATAAGATAAAACCACAAGTTTATTAGGATCTACATACAAATACAAGAACACGCCAATGCCTGACGCATTTCATGTTATAAACACTTCATCAGAGGCCTCTGATGAAGTGTTCATAACACGAAACGCGTCAGGCATTGATGTGTTCCTGTATTTGTATATCGATCCTAATAAACTTGTGGTTTTATCATATGGAACCATACCATCTTTTCCTCTGGAGCTCCACCTCATCTTGATCTTTTGTACGCAGGTAATTAGTAAACTGAGGAACCAGGAAGACTGATTAACTTGATTATAAAAGAAAGAAAATCTCCTCCAGCCCTCCAACAAATCTGCTACAACCCACACTGAAAATGTGCATGAAATGTTTTTTTCTATGATACCTGGTGGTAAAATAACATTTCCTACAATTATGATTACAGGAGATTGAATCTCTTGGCTATTGGCTGTCACTGGGAGGTTTACACTGCTTGGAAAAGAGGCTTTGGCCTATGCAATTCTGTTTCAAGGAAGAACAATATTTCATGCAGCAGCCAATCTGGTGACTCGAGTATGAACTAAGATATGAACTAAGATTTCAACTTAATCTTGTTTTTTTATCTAGTATATTAATAATAATATAGATGCTTTTGATTATTAATAATATAACTTGCGTGCAATGGTGGAAAAACAAAATAAGCAGGGCAAGTGTGCAAAATGCAGGGGCAGAAAACAGTGAGCAACAGGTGATGAAAATTATTCAAATTACTGTAGCGACCTGCAAGGAGAGCAATACAATAACGTGGAAAATGTAAAAGAACAGAGTAAAGGCTAATGGGTAACAGAACTGATAGAACTGAGTGTTAAACATATGCTTATTCAACATAGCAGTTTCAGCTCTTGGTAAATCAGCTTCCATTTGCTTCCTTGGGGCTGGTGTTAGATTTTTGCAAAAAAGCAGCACAAAGTGGATATTACATAGGGTGGCAGCTGCTGCACAAACCTTTTATTATAGGTTAGCATGACTTTGAGATGGCTTTTTTGCCAAGGGCCTCTGGGTAAATTAATCTGAAAAATTGTTGGGAAGATGTGGAAGGACAATTATAGTGACCCTACCTCCCAGAGCGAGAATCTGACCACTGGGTATGCAATAGTTAAAGGGAAATATTTACCTAAAGTTATGTTCCCTAAGATTCTGGACATTGTCTTTTCATTGGCTGTGGCACAGACACAAACAGTAGGTGGACAGACTGGACCTAGCAAGCTTAATTTTAGGTTAGTAGGTGTGAGGACTGAATGGTGCAGGTCCACACCTCAGGTTACTTTAATCTGTGTGAGAGGAGGGAGGATTTGAGAAGTTGAGTTGTCCTTTAAAAAATAGACCATGAGAAAGAAAAATCCTGTTTGTTTAAACATGTAAATAAATCTCAATGTAAATTAAGTAATATAAAAGGAGATTACTGGGTTTGATTAGTTAATATGTTTAGTTGCAGCAGTCAAACCCTATTTCACCATTACAACAGCTTTGTCTATTTAAGTACCATAAAAGATGTAAATGCATTGTCAAAATGGATTTTTAGGGGCTTAAGTAATGATAACATTTATTTTAGTCTAAACATGCCATTTTCCGTATCAGTATTTGGAATACATTAACAAGCATTAGCATAACTTTAAAATTAAAAATTGGTGCAGTATGGATTTGTGCTGATGTTTAAAAATGGATCTTCTGTCAAATACCAGTAATTCCTAAAGGAAAACGAAACTTTAAAATGTAACCTTATTCTTCTAAAAACTTCCAGTGGTGCAAAGTAATAAATAAGTAATAAAGCACTGAAGGGGCAGGGGATCTGGTACAATAGTGCATTGGCAGTGCATTTTTACATTCACAACAGCAAGGAAGGTGCAAACCTGCTGGTGATCCAATTATAGGGGGCAGGGAGCAAGGCTGTAAGGGATTTGTATTTTCCAATGGCTGTAATAATTTATAGAAGAGTAAAAGTACACTACACACACAGGGGCAGAAGATGTTACAGCTGATTCAACATTAGTTGGATCAAAATAAATCTAATATCTACAGTACCTAGTTTATGGTCACCATAAGTTAGCATACTAGATCTGTGCCTTATCTTCTGTTAAAGGCACAGACCCTTAAAATAAACAACTAGCGTTGTGACTTGTCATTTATCTGCTCTCCAACTGCAATTTTTATGTTAATTACATGCATTTGGATCGCAAACAGAGATTAGGGGTCAATGGAGCTACATCTATGTGGGCTAAAGTACTAATTTGAGTACCTCAGAGTTCTGTACTGGGGCCCACTTTTTCTTAATCTGTTTATAGATGACTTAAAAGGGGGCATTAAGAGCAAGGTCTCTGTGTTTGCTGATGACACTAAACTATGCAGAGCTTTGGAAACTTCAAATGAGGCACAATTGCTGCAAGCAGACTTAGATTATCTAAATGGGCAGCAGAATGGCAGATGAGATTCAATGTTGATAAATGTAAGGTGATGCATTTGGGGTTTAACAATAATGTGCCACCTACTCCATAAATAACTCTGTGTTAATTGAATCTCTAATGGAAAGAGATTTGGGGGTTCTGGTAGATAACAGACTTAGTTGTAGCAAACAATGCCAGGTAGCAACGGCTAGAGCTAGCAAGATATTGTCTTGTATAAAGAGGGGAATAGATTCAAGGGAGAAAATATTATTCTCCCTCTTTACAATGCACTGGTAAGACCTCACTTGGAATATGTGGTGCAGTTTTGGATTACCATATACAAAAGGGACATTTTGGTAATAAAAGGAGTTGTGAGAAGGTCAACTAAAATAATAAGGGGAAAGAAGGGGATTGACTTTGCAGGCAGTTTCGCCTAGTTAGGGCTGTTTTCATTGGAGAAGCAATGTTTGCGTGGGGAAATTATCACATTATACAAATATATTAATGGGCCATACAATAAACTCTCTGGTGCATTGTTCATTAATAGGTCATACCAAAGAACACGTGGACAATCTTTAAGACTGGAAGAAAAGAAGTTTAATCTCCAGGTTAGTAAAGGTGTCTTTACAGTGAGAACTGTAAACTTAATAAGTATACTACAGTTCTGGTTGATCCAGGGATACTTTTTGATTGCCTTTTGGAGTTGGTTTGGTGGTTGGTTAGTTTCCTAACTTCAACTAACTTATTTAAAGTCAATGGGAGATAATAGTTCGAAAGGTTTGAAAAATAACAGATAAAATAACAATGGTAACTTACTGAAAATGTCTGTGGCACCTGGGAAATGGTCTGGGGAACACATACATATCACCTAAACACGTTTAAACACTTTTTTCCTTTAAGATCGGGCAATTGTTGGGTTTCCGCATGCTACATTCGAGGGTTAACTAAAATCGAATTAAACATTCGAGGGTTAGCAAAAGTCAAACATTACATTCAAAGGTTACAGAATTCGAAGACTACATTCGAGTGTTATCGAAAACCGAACATTACATTCAACGGTTACCAAATTTGAAGGCTACATTCGAGGGTTATCAATAATTGAACATTACATTCATGGGTTACTGAAATCAAAGGCTACATTCGAGGGTTACTGAATTCAAAGGCTACATCAGAGGGTTACCGAAATCGGTGGCTACATTCAAGGGTAATCGACCATTACATTCGAGGGTTACTGAAATTGTATCGATACACAAATTCCAAAGTGGAAGGAGCGTGCACACTGAAAACGATTCAATAATCCAAGGTACGTAAAACCAAATATCTTAACACATTTGGTGTTTTTTTCAGCCAAAGATATAATAAATAGTGTAAAACTCAAAATGCAAATTTTCTCTATTTCATTAATAAGATGATTAATAGTATAAAACTCAAAAGGCGAATGATCTCAATTTTATTAATAGGACATGGTAAATAGTGCAAAACTCAAAAGGCGAATTTTCTCAATTTTAATTGATGATAGTTTAAAACTCAAAAGGCGAATTTTCTCTATTTTAATAGGATGATAGTTTAAAACTCAAAAAACAAATTTTCTCTATTTTATTAATAGGACACATTTTTTTAGTATTGCTTATTTTCAGCAAACTGCATCTAATTATCAAACCAGTCCCATTAATATGGGAACATACCATAGTGCTGTGTAAGGAATAGCCATGTTAATGGAACATTCCAGTACGTAATGCTGTTTGGCGAAATTTCTTGTAGCACTGCAAAAAAAAATGCAACAAAAGGGAGAAAAGGGGCAAAAAGGTGAAAATTCACCTATTTATAAATGGCTTTAAATAAAAAAATGACAAAAATAGAGAGGAATTTCTCTTTTCGCAGTGATAACACACTTAACCCAATGAATAAGGTGAAAACTATCGCCACATATCGCCTCAGCAATACTTTTCTGCAAAGGCGAAAATGAGCGTTTCATAAATAAAGCGAATAGCGCTATTTGTCTTTGCGATGTCCTGCGATAGCGAGATAGCGAGATAGCAATCGATTATAAATATGCCCTTTAGTGTGCATGCTCCTTCTACTTTGGAATTTGTGTATCGACTTGAACCTTGGCGACGGGCTCGGGGCTAATTGCACCTGGTCCACTTTATACGAGCGGTGAGTAATTATCCTTCGAGCATCGCTAGACTAGCAGCAGTTGTTTGTACTGGGAAAGAAAAGGAAATTGTCTCCAGTGAAGAGTTCGAGGCATGAGAACCCGAACCACTTGTGTGCAAATGTGAGTTTTATTGTAACTGTCAGTTAACTTGTTACAGTTATAATTGCAACTACTTATTTGTAACAATAACTATATATATGGATACCTTTTCATACGTGGCTGATACCATCAGCGTTGTGAGGATTCACTCGTTTAAAATGGTGGTTCTGTGAATCTGTGTAAGTATTTTGTTTTCTTTTGAATGCTTTTACCAAACTCATAGGCTACATTAAAGGGTTACTGAATTCAAACATTACATTCCATAGCTATCGAACCAGTTATCCAAAATAAGTCTGCGAGTTTGGAAAACTGAACTAGTTCGAACCCGAATATATTAGTTTAAGTTTGCCCAAACTCATTAAGTTCAGCCTGACCTCGGGTTCAGGTTCGGTTCCATCGCTATTAGGGAATAGTGATCATGAAATATTGTCCTTTAACATATGTTATCAAAAGGCAAAGTGCACTGGGTAAACAAAGAATTTTCCTTTCAGGAAAGTAAAATTTCCCTGGGTTAAAATAGCTCTTCAGCATCTCAGCTGAGATTATATATTCACAAGTAAAGATATTGAACAGAAGTGGACCGTTTTTAACAGGGTTTTAAACCATTTCAAATTCTAAATTTATACCCGTGGGAAGTATATGTAAAAAAAAAAATAAGTCCACATCCATATGGCTGAATTCTGATGTAAAGAGGATAAAGGAAAGGAGAGTGGCATATTAAATCTTTAATTTTCAGAGGGAACACAAACAAGGATTGTAAGAAAGCAATTAAGCTAGCTAAAATAAATAATGAAGTTAGGATAGCTGAACAAAGCATCACTAAACTTAAGTATATTTACAGTAAGAAGAATGGGGATAAGATAGTTACAGAGGATGTCAATAAAGGAAATGCCTTGAACAATTTTGTTTCTTCTGTAAACACTATAGAATATCCAAGTACAGATAAAAAAGTGTATAATAGCAATAATGGTATAAATATGCAATTGCACTTTAACTGAAGGTTAAAGGGAATGTTCAGTGTAAATCAAAGTTCAGTTCATTGCAAAGCTGTACCTTTTAATCACACATTGTGTTAGGCTGAGGCCACACTGCAACGCACAGGAATTACGCATCGATTGTGTGTACGAGTCTTGTGCGCTTTGCATTTGAGTGTACGTTTCCGTTATGGAAACGCATGCCTTAACACACCAAAAATGGTGAACGCATGCGTTACCAAAACGCAAACGGACGCGCAATCGCATACACATCGGAGATTGCAGGCATTTTTGCATACCCGTGTAAAAAAAAAATCGTGAGCACAAAACGTGTGCACAAACACATGAAAAATGTGCTAGTGTGGCCTAGCCCTAACTCTTATTTTCTAAGCCATTGGCAAAGCTTACCTTTCCCACTTTACTTAATGGCTTTGCCTTGCCTACTGTAATCTCATTAAATTCACAACTATTATGCAATGATGTTTAAAGAGCTAACACTGTGGTAAATGATGTTAAAGTGGAAGTAGGAATTTGGCCTCTGGCATAGCAATAGATATGGTATACTTGGATTTTGCTAAGGCTTTCGATACAGTCCCCCATAAGCTAAGGCTTGAGTGGCACATTTGTACATGGATAAAAAATTGGTTGATGGATCGGATGCAGAGAGTAGTTGTTAATGGTACTTCATCAATTTGGACTGACACAGGGTTATGTGCTGGGGCCACTTTTATTTTATCTGTTTATTAATGATTTGGAAGTGGGTATTGTCAGCAAGGTCTCTGTGTTTGGGGGCAACACATCACTTTGTTGACTATTAAAAACTATAGATGATATGCAATGGTTGTAGGTGGATCTAGATAGATTTTAGCATACATAGATTAGCATATTGGGCTGCTAAGTGACAGATGAGTTTTAATATTTATAGCCGACAAGATATTGACTTTTATAAAAATGTTATAAAATATTATTGTCCCTCTTTACAAAGCACTCATAAGGATTTAGAAGGGGGGTTTTACTGTGAGAAAGATAAAACTATGAAACTGTATGTGGGAGATACAAGATGGAAAATTCCCTCTTTCAATGCTGCCTCATAGTAATTACTGTGCATACTTGCCCTCATAAAAAGTCCGGTCAGATGGAAGGAGGTATTGGTTAAGAGACGGAGTATAAATACTGAGCCTGAGAAAATAAAATACTGGATTTAAGGCATGCAGCAACACACATACCCCAGGGTAAGGGTCACTTACATGTAGTAATTTAAAGATTAAAGGACAACTCCACCCTCATAAGAACATATTTTAGAAAGAATGGCCTTTTTAAAATATGTTGATATATCATACTTTGTCCTATGAATTCATTACTGTATGCCTGCTAAACTTCTGGATGCCTTGTTGAAACTGAGCAATTTAGAAACCTGTACTGAGCCTGTAGTGAGCCTGGGCATGCTCAGAAGAGGTAGACAGGGGATTAACATTCAGTCATTGGCTGTGATGTTAACTGTCAAATCCATAACTGACAGTTGCTAACTGGAATAACCAGGATGCAGAAACAGAGGAAACAGGACATTTCATTTTAGGGCTGGACTTGCCCTTTAAGTAATTATTTTATTATAGTTGCCCTTTAAATAATAATTTAATTTAACTTAACTAAAATCAAATAGATCTTATTATGCTTGCAAAAAAAGAGATCCATGATTTTTGTGATCTTAAAAAAATGCTCTGAAGAGTAAAGAACAGTTCTTGTTGCCTTTTTGTGATGTAGATAATTGCATTACAGTTTAGAAGGAAGAAGCAGAAAAGAGTTTTAGTGTCATAGCTCAACAATCATTTTTGAGCTGCAATGCTTTTTTCAATTAAGAAATGCAAATGCTTTTAATGATCCGCTCTGCTGTGTTTAGAAAAGGTCATAGCTAACCTTTATTGCTGTTTACTGGAAAGACATTTTTTTGTACTTTCTCTGTCATTTCCATAATGGCCTCATGAGGTGCATTTTTGCAGTGTGATCTATGTTTTTTTTTCCATAGTTTTATTGCAAACCTCTATTTTTTTTATAGTTTTATATTTAATGCTTCAGCCTACATTTGCTATACTCCGGTGTAAGAAGCTTTTAGTGAGTTCAAGTCTGTGTAATTCTGGCTTCAGCATTGTCTTTTAGAAAGACATCTTTGGAAGAGCAGAAAATATTAGTATAAATAATTACAGACAATTTACTAAAACTACTTTGCAAAGAATAGACTGCAAATAGAAGATAATAAAAATAAATTATCTTAAGTTTCTCTTAGTTTGAGGGAACACTAGATAATTGCTTCTGATGAAGTGGGGTTCTCCTATGAAATGCGTTAAGCAGTAACCCCAGGTGGGGTGTTTGATTTGTTCACATGGATTTTCAATAAAGAAGTCTTCTTGTACCACAGCCTGTTGCCCCCATTACTTACCTTGTCTGTATACATTATTGCTTGTGTGTTATAGATGAACGATTTGTGATATGGCAAGATACTCTAAAGCAATGTCAATCACTTTTCAGGGGCATAGCTAGAAAACACAGGACCCCATAGCAAAATTTTGGATTCTGCAATTTCTCTAACTTATAAGAATTAAATAAAATAAAACACCCACAAGTCCATTGTACCAGAAGTATTTCCTAGGAAACCTGATAAAAAGGACCCACTAACAAATTTTCTACTGGCACAGCTACCTTTCCAACAAATAGAATTAGTATGTACTGACAAAAACTGATGGCTGTCACACATGTAAGCACAAACACACGTATATTTTAATTTTAAAAACACAAACATTGCCTGCTCTCACATTATACTGTAAATGTCTCTTTAATTCTAGTCAATTAATAAAACAGGGACCATCTTGCAAATTAAAGGTTCATACCTTGTGCATAGGAAAAGAAAACAGATCTCTACAGTGTGAAATCCCTTCGCTCGATCCCCAACCGCCATTTTTTTTTTCTTATCTGGCAACTATTTTGCCTTGTTTAATACAGGACTCAACAGGATCCAGACAGAAATTGAGAGATAAGAAATACTGTCAGTGTCAAGGATCAAGGAGAATATATCTAACATTGCAAACCCATTGAAAGACATTTTTACTGGGGGGTTTGTATTAGAGATGGATGAACCTCCTGAAGCAATGTTTCGAAATTCGGAAACGAAAACATTAAAGTCAAAGGGAGAAAATAGTTATAAAAATTTGAATTAATTACAAATAAAATAGCAATGGCAATTGACTGTAAATGGCCATTGAACCTGGGAAATGGTCTGGGGAACATGTACATATCACCAAATGCATTTAAACACTTCTTTCCTCCAACGATCAGGCAATTGTCGGGTTTCCACAAGGGTTATGGCCAGGATTACCGAACGATACATTTGAGGATTATAGAACAATACATTCGAGGGTTACCAAAATCGAAGGCTACATTCGAGGTTTACAGAAATCAACCACTACATTCAAAGGTTACCAAATGATACATTCGAGGGTTACTGAAATCGGACGATACATTGGAGGGTTGCCGAAATCGAAGGATGATTTCTAATATTTAAAAAAACAACAAAAACTAATTTTAGAGGCCTCTATTATAAAGTAATTTGTAGTTTGAATGTTTGACATATTGTGGCAGAGCTGCCAGATCACTGTATATTGCTAAGGAAAAAAACTTGCAGATCAAGATTTGTTTATGATCAAGTACAAGCAGCACTGCTTTTTTACACAATAAATAGTCCTTTTTGGCATATTTGCTATCAATCAACTCAATCTCATATGAATTATACTAGTATAGTATAGTATTTTGAGGTTGAATAAAGACATACGTCCATCCAGTTCAACCTACTCGGCAATAACCACATTTCCTGCCTAACTGTTGAACCAGAATTATGAAGGGGGGGAAAGTGTCAATCGGAAATATCCCTGGATCAACTCTACTTTATGTATCAATACCAGTAACCAGCAACATTCCTTCATTCAGAATACGTTCCCGTATCAAACTTTCCAGTATCTTCCCCACCACTGAAGTTAAACTTACAGCCTGTATTTATTCAGCTGTGTTCAGATGTATTTTATCCCATCCAGGAGACTTAATATTAATATTAAATAATAATATTTAACCTGCATATTAATCTGCAAAGTTATGTTTCTTTCAATTGATTACCATGGGAACACAGTTTGATCCTCAGTAAGGACCTCCTTATGACAAAACAGGAAGGAACATACCATGACATACCTCATATACATTGATGAAGCCCAAACTATCTGGACCGCAAGTAAGAAATACCTCCTAAAAATGCTTGTGAAGGTTCTCATTTATCAAGGTCACGTTAAACCTGTGGTATTCAGTTAGATCAAACGGACTTCAAGTTTAGTTCTTGAAGAAGTTTAGCTAGTCTTCAAGAACTAAACTTCAAGTCCAGTTGATCTAACTGAATACAACAGAAATACTGTGACCGGGGGAGATCAAACTGCAGCTGCAACAACGTATGACCTAGCACAGAAGAGCCAATTGCTCGGGTCAGGGCATGTACTTGTATCTTAAGGAAAAAGAACATAAAGAATACCAAGCCTGAATAGAGGTGTGAGGGTTTGAAACCTAATAACTGCCATGTACAATGCTGTTTTGACACCTTACCCTGGGCAATTTCAAAAACACCTCTTAGTTAGTCCCTAACACTTTGCTCTTATATGCTAATTGGTACTTATTGCCAACAGAATTATTCTGAATTGAGAAAGCCAGTCAGATGACTAGTGAAACAACTAAACTCCAGTTGATCTAACTGAACACAACAAATATACCTCCCAAAATTCTAATAATTTTGAACCCAAAATCATACTAAAATTCACCTTTTAAATGAACAGAAACAATCTTACTGAACTCTACAATATTCATTAAAGTCAAAAGCTTAACAAAAAACCCACTGAGAAACCAGTCTACCTGAGAAAAAAATCCATAGTATACAGTCAGGCAATACAATATAATAATAACAGCTCTGACCCAACCAATTGGGGAAACATCAGCTGGATTTAAGGAAGAAATGTGCCAGACTGGGCTATACTATGAAGGCCTCTACAAGGCCTCTATCCTGAGGGACAAGCTTGTTAAATACAAAACACATGGAAAAACCAAGTTACCAGTAATAAAACCACCCTCAACTAAACATCATACAAGGGATATTCAATCTCTGTTCCATAAAAATTCTCTGACACCCTCCTTCTGTTGTTTAGGCAACTAATTAATAGTCCATTTCCATTCCACCACATGTAGAATATCAGTAGAGGAAATACAGATCTCCCAGTTCCAACACTTTTTTGCAGACTTGACCACAACATTAAGTTAGCATTCAGGGAACATCAGGACTGAGAGTGAACAGAAATAATGGGAATACAAACTCGTGCTGAAATTTAGTACATTGCAATGTAGCTTGAATACAGACAATAGTTTTATGTTTCAGTCCATATACATGTCATGGATAACAGAAATAAGAAAGGACTGACATAATCAAATGTGACTAATTTCACACTCTTGCAACTAGTTTATTTCTTGAACTAACTTAAAATGTTCCCATTCCCAACCCTCTTTGCATCACTTTCATGAATGTTTGTGATGTTTAAACTTGCTGTATAGTGCCATGCCTGATGAAGAGAACTAAGCTCTCGAAAGCTAAATATTTAGTTAGGTAACTATCGATATCAGCTGCAGTTTCATTGTTCTGTTATATTACTTATGGCTAACAGGGAAAAAATGCTCTTTAGGTTTTCAGAAATATTTGTTTGTAAAGATGGCCGAACCTCCTAAGGTTCAGTTCGACTTCAGCAAAAGTTCGGAAGTTCGGTAGTTCGAAAACTACCCCATTAAAATCAATGGGATAAATAGTTTAAAATGTTTGGATTAATTACAGATAAAATAACAATGGTAACTTAATGTGAATGGTCCTGGCACCTGGGAAATGGTCTGGGGAACATCTGTTGTATTCAATTAGATCAACTGGACTTGAAGTTTAGTTCTTGAAGACGTCTGGGGAACATGAACATATCACCAAAACTAATTTGTGGGTTACCAAACAATACATTCAATGGTTACTGAAATAGAATGCTACATTTGAGATTTGCCGATATCGAAGGCCGCATTTGAGGGTAACCAATATCGAAGGCCACATTAGAGGGTTACTGAAATTGAAGGATACATTTGAGGGTTACCAAAATCGAACGCTACATTTGAGGGTTATCAGTTTGAGAATTCTATAATTATCGTATTTTCATTAGCAAAAATAAGTCAGTGAGTTCGGAAAGCCCAAACTAGTTGGTAGTTTGGGAAGTTCAAAAGAGTTTGCCCAAACTATTAACGGGTCGAACTCAGGTTCGGGTTCGGTCCATATCTAGTCTCTGCTTGCCATAACCTGTTTTCCAATTTATGCTAGTTTGATGCCTGTCCTGGCTCCTGCTTGCCCATTTCTCTTGATCCTTCAAGAGAAATGTAACTGATTAAATGTGTTCTGACCTTTGGCTCAGTCCTTGACTCCGATTTGGCTTACGTCTCCTGTAGCTTGCACTGGTTTTTATTTAGTATCCCCGGCCTCAGCACAGATACCTTGTACTTAAAGTTCAGGGGGCAATGTGTCTGGTGAGGCACTTCTAGCCCCCCAGCAAACAAGGGATTGGCTATTGGTGAAGCAAGGGGGTATATATTGGGGAATCAGTGCTGAAGGGATACTTGGGGACTCCGGAGCATAAATTACATTGCACAATTCAGTTTTGAGATGAAGACCGAGATTGAGACGAAATACCTATTCAGTATTGAAATTAAGGTTTTGACCACTTGAGAGAATCCTTGCCACTTCCTGTACAATCATGTATTGCATTACTTAAACAAAATTGACTACAGACTTCTCTCCTTAAATTATGTTCATAAGGCACTCAATCAAAATTGTACTTTTTAGCTGCTATGCAAGTTCCTTGGAAAATCGCAAGAACATAATGTAATATATGGAACCACTGCAGCATGTTTTCCATAGACTAGGTAGAGAACACAACAAAGAGATGTTGTAGCCTGTACCCAGGGAGAGTAACTTAGGAAAAAATAATAAAGTGAATAATGCCAATCCAAAAGTGAAGACCTAGTGATTCAGGTCCTCACCCTAGGTACCTCAATAAGGGAGGGAGGGATGGATTTGTCCATTAATTCACTTGATAACACGTATCAAATCATTAATTGTTAAGGCTATTATGAAGAGTAAACTTTATACATCACTTACATGTTATCAGCTAGTGAGCTAAACATAACAGGATACTTGGGAGAAAAATTAAAAGCAGAAAGAATCTGTAGAGAATGAATGTTAAGACCTCTTGATTGAGGTGTATGTTTTTAGCATGGAGCCATTGAATTGGAGGACTGGTTGCAAATGTTATGTATGGTATGTTCACTTAAGATATTAAAGGAAAACTAAACAGATTTTATGTACTTTGTTAAGTACATAAAATCTGTGTCTATTATTCACAGGGAGATTTTTCCACAGATTCCTTATCTAGGTAATAGCACTTATCCTATGTGTCCTGCACGTCTGTACAGAATATCTTGCCTCTAACTAGGAAATTATGGGAGGAGATAGCTTAGTGGTATCTTGTGCTCCTATCTCATAGAAGCCATGAACCAGTGGGTAGGAGGGTGGTGCGGAGAACAGCACAGCCCACAGCACTGCTTTTTTTAATGCCTCCCACTTTCTGGCCCTTCCCAATTGTGGGCCCTGTGTCCCCTCCCCTTGCAGCCCCCTGTGGCCCCCCCACTCACGGACTCTGTGGCTCCACACTCACTGGTCATGTGGTCCCTCCTCCACTTGCCCCGGGGCCCTCAAGTGGGAGGGGCCCACAAGAGGGAGGAGCCCGGGGGCCCACAAGTGGGAGGGGCCCCAGAGCTATGAGTGGGAGGGGCCACAGAGCACATGAGTGGGAGGGCCCATGGGAGGCTGCAAGGGAAAGGCCCGAGGGGCTGCAGGGGGAGGGGCCATGGGGGCCCACAAGGAGGAGGAAACACAGAAGAGGGACCGTTACATTGTTTCAGTGCAGGAAGCAGGAAGTGCAGGAGATCTGGTGATGCTGCAACCATATTATTATTATATAAATATAAATATCTTCAAAACTATGTAAAGTAAATAATGAAATTAAATTGCAAAAGTCCTCAGGAAAGCAATTCCTGTCAATTTACCGAAAGTAATTTTTGGACCACAGTAACCCTTTAACAGTGTATACAGGTATATCCACAATGGTCAATATACTTATCGTCAGAGTGAGTCCCCTAATCAGTCAAACCATAAGGTCCGTGCACGGAACCGTCAGTATTCACAGGTCACAACATATCATCAGAAGGGAGACAAAAGAACTGGAAAGCTGGAGGCACAAATGCTGGTAAGGGGGGAGCAAACAAGCTCCAAATGTGTTTCGCTCTTCTTCTGAGATTTTTCAATGGCGCTAGTTCCGCTTCCTTTCCGTAAGTAGATAAAGTTAGTGGGACCCAATCAGCGCTGGGTAAAGGAGTTCCGTCATAATCCCAAATTATGCGAGAGGTGGGTTTTTACGTCAATTCTAGTTTTCTAGACTTCCCACACTCCCGCGTATGCAGCGAATCCGCCATCTTACTGATTGGTAGAAATGCTCACTAAGTGCCAGACCCTGCTGGGTAAAATATAATTCCTGACAATAATCAAGTATAAGTGTCAATGGCTTATAAGAGTGTCATGAAATATCAGCATGTGTACCATCCAGGCAGCATTTATAAAGAAATAAAAGTATAAGTATACTCAGTTACAACCTCTGTGACGCCGAAGAACACACAACTCACATTATTATATACATACACGTGAACAAATGATGTTACAGCAAACCCTAACATAATGCATCCTAATTTCTTATGAGAGTAGTCCTAATTTTAAAAAAAGTCTGAAACAAACCCACATCCACCAGGTAAGTGTAACCGGATAAGTTAACCAGGTAAGTTCAAAAGAAAGAAATCCCAGAAATTGTTCCGAGTTTGATTAAGCAGGTTCAAAAGATATTGCACTAACTTGTTCCTTGAATAAGGAAAATGATCATGGTGAATACAGATACCAAGCCTTGCATGACAAAAATTCTGTAGAATCCACAGTCTTGATATTGATCCAGAAGTAGTCATCCAGTCCAAAGGAGACACAGGGCAGCGTCCAAATATTTACAATGTACACCCAAATAGCACCCCAATCCTCATTGCTACAATGTTGTAATGTTGTAAAGCCAGTTCATGACCTATACACATCCTATCTCTATCTAGCTCTATGCTTTATGATAATAAATATTACTAGTTTGCACTCATATCTCCTCTTTCTTTCTTAGTTTGAATATATCTAAGTTCTACTTTATGTGCAGTATATTTACCACATGTATTTCTAAAGTCATATTCATAAAGGCTCGGTATCGCTCTTTTGTGTTATAGTGCCTTTGCCGAGTGCTGCCGCAATTGTAAATTTATGATCACAGTCGTGAATCTACGATAGTGTCAGAAATATTATGATCGTGGACGTAGATCTACGATTGCCCGTAGATTTACGTACGCCAACGCCCATTCATTGTACAGCTGAATGCATTAATGATAACCCGTGTTATACCTACACAGTCAAGTCAAGGTAGAGAAGTACAAAATGTACTTGGTGCTTGGTGTTTGGTGTTGTTTAACTATAACTGGATCCCAATTTAATTGAAATAACTAGCTCCTGGGCCTTTATGGTGCCCATTCACCCTTACATTAGCAAACATTTCTCATATTTCTATAAATAGCCATACATACAGTACACACGTGATTCCCACTAATAAATACGTTTTTTAAAAACAGTTCTGTTTCTAATTTCCCTTGTACATAAGGTAACCTTTTAACTAACAAGTATTAAACTAATAATAATAATAATAATGATAAACATAAAAAATATTCTCAAGATTTTATTTAGTACTATACTAAATTAAAAATATATCATCCATAAAATGAAGTAGGCAATCTAACATGAGTTTGTTGATTGCTTACAAGAATTTGTCTGATTACTTAGTATACAGTACAGTTTAGTTCATTGTTGGGCATAAATATATCAGCAATCAGCTTAGCTGTAAAAGGAACTTATTAAGGAATCTGAAATGGCTTTAAGTATACTTCATGTTCAATCTGCACGAAGGAACACCATGTTGGGAGGGTAGATGTCTTCTTATAATAATAATCATTTGGGATTAAGGTGTAAACTGATTGTAAATCTACACTACAAAATATACTCACAGTTTTTACTGCTATTTCAAAACAATTTTCATTATTATTTACATTTATAAATGTTCATTAATAATCGGGTATAGAACTCCTTTAAAATAATAATACATGCTTAAATGTTATAGTTTTGTTAGGAAATCAGTTTGTGTATATACTTATATAAATTTCAAAAATGATTCACAAACTACATGAAATTCCTGAAATTTGCCTTAACAAAATGGCTATAGAATAGCAATAGTTATAGAAGAGATAATAGAATGCAGGTAAAGGTTTTGGACCTTTGTGACAGTTTACATGCAAAGAGAACATTAGAGCAGTGTGCCCTGACAGAGCCAGAGATGTGCCTCAAAATTTTCATGGTAAAAATATTTTTTGCAAACTTAATTTTCCTTTTTGTCAAATCTTGCTAAAAAGTAATTTTTTTTTTTTTTTTACAAAATTTGAAAAGGTTTGACAACAACTGTACAGTTTGGACATTCAGTGTTACCATTGGGGACTCCTTATTTCGGCTATGAGCACAGTTACATTTGATTTCACATAGTGAAATAGTTAGTTATTTAGGGTTGAAAAAAGTATATAGTCCATCTAGTTCAACACTTCCATGCAAAAACACATCATCCCCCAACCCAACAAATATAGTACAGTTTTCTCCACCCAGAACACTAAACTATACAATGACATTGTGGAGTTAAGGTGTGTCCCCTTATGCCTTAGAGGAAACTTGACGTTTTGCATTACTATGTAACACAAAACTTAATGTATTTGTAATTAAACAAATATAGGAAGGGGACGCCACACAGAAGATCTACAACACGAGCGTGGCATCCCCTTCCTATATTTGTTTAGTAATTGGATTTCTACTGCTGGGAATCGAGCAGTAGGCAGGAGCGACCCAACAAAAACTTACCTGGCAGAGAAGTGAGCACTACCTATTCAGTTAAAGGATATGTACAGTGTAAAACAAAGTTCAGTCCATTGCAAAGCTGTACATTTCAATCACACACTATGTTACTCTTATTTCTCTAAGCCAATGACAAAGCTTACCTTTCCCACTTTACTTGCTGGCTCTTCCTGCTGACCTGTAATTTCGTTCAATCCACTACTCCTGCGAGACTTGCTGTAGGTGAATGCCATTCGGTCAGATATTCAGGACTGCCCTGCTAGCTGTATATTACACTTAAAGTAAAATGTGGACTGGAATGGGGACAGGATTAACTGAGTTCCGCTTCTGTGTATATAATGCAATGATGTTTAAAGGGCTAACATTGAACAGCAGTCATCTATCAATGTGTGACTATATATGTGGTTAATCTTTTGAAATATTCCTGTGAACTTCTTGCACACTTCAAATAAAGTGTTTTTCTTTTCCATGTGTAAATTTTTGTTTTTACAAGTATTCATTTTAAGTGTGGCGTCTGAATTGTGTTTTCTAGGGGACATTGCGTGTCAATAATTAATTTTGGTTAATTGTAGTACATTTAAATATAGGGGTTATTGTTGTGCAACATAGTCTGTAACTCTGCTAAACAAGTCCCCATTCCAGTCCACATTATACTTTAAGTGTAATATACAGCTAGCAGGGCAGTCCTGAATATTTGTCCGGATGAGATTCACCTGCAGCAAGTCTCATGGGAGTAGGAGATTAAATGAGATTACAGGTGAGCGGGAAGAAAGGTAAGCGGGAAAGGTAAGCGGGAAATGTAAGCATTGCTAATGGCTTACAAAAATAAGAGTAACGCCAATTATAACATCTCCACCCTGTCTTTTTTTTTTTGCAGCTGATGATATGAGCCCTATTGACGCTTATGAGGCTGGAGTTTTTTTAATAGCAGCAAAAGAGGGAAGAAGAAAAAGTGCAATTTTTAGGTAGATTCATGGAAATTTAGTGATTCAGGCCATTACCACATAGGAAACATACTGTATATGAAGTTAATATTATCAATCCCTTGTCCTTTGAACATATGGTAAATAAGATCCGTACTTTTCGGTGCTGCAATCATTGCAATATTAGTGATATGAGCAAGATACTGTATCCACATCTTTATTTTGGTTTTTTTTTTCATTACAGAAAGTACAGTATTTGTCTTTTCTCATCCCCTAGCCTAAACTATATTTTATTTACTAGGGGGGAAAAAGATGCCGTGACTCCTTTGAGAGATGGTTTAACATTAAACATATCTTATAACCAAAGTATATTTAAATGCCACTACAAAAGCTAGTTGTGACTTTTGTACCTAATAACAGCTCTGCTTTTGCATGTTTAGATCTTTAAAAAAAGCAACTTTTCAAGTCTCTAATGAGTAATCAGGGATTGAAGTTTCTAGGCTACAAAAATCCTGTTGTGGCACAAAAGGCAGCAACCTAACACCCAAATCAATACTATATTACTCTCTCCGCAGGCAAAAGCTGCTAGGTCAGGAAAATCATGAAAAATTCATAGCAGAGGTGGTCATGTTATCCAAAAGATACAGAAAGTAATGCAATATCTAAAGATCCCTTGAGCAATCGAAGACACTTTATAGATTTCACTGAGGATAAGTGGTGGTTTGTTTCATCTCTGAACCTAAATGCTTTTCCTATCTTATTTTTGACATTAAATGTGGACAATTTGATCTGTCTATAGAAATGTATATATTTGTGTTTTTTCTTAATCCCCCCCAGCCATTCTTCTAGAATGTATTTCTGACTGACTGCTGCATTGCATTTGCAATTTGTCACAAAATACTTATAAAAACATTTTCCAAACTTTTTATTAATTGTTTTACCAGCTCAAAGCCTAATATTAGTATAACTGGGCGCACACCCTCCAACATTACATGTATAAAAACACCATGGTTCAGGGCTGCAGAGGAAGGATAATTATGTAAATCTGATGTTAACACTCTTCTGTGCAATGCATTTCTCTATTGTGTACCCAGTGTATTATAGGAAAAAATGTACCCGCTACCCTAAAATAGCATTTAGGGATATCATAATTTACCTTGGAGTTAAAATCAAAGGGACTTATTGGTTGTGATATCCATACATTTGTAGAAATCATTTGGCTTACAGATTATTACCTCATTTCAGAGGTGAGAGTTAAAGCTTTCTGCTAGTTGGGAATTATACAATACATTCAGACTCATTTACATTTTAGCTTTAGTTCTACTTCACAATTGATTTTCCAGTTATTTCAAAAGCTTGGATTCATGTTTTTAAACTATTCAAATATAAAATTCAAATATAAAGTAGCTGCACATACTGCCTACGACAAAATCTCCTTGTTTGCTTTTTCTGCCCAAGGCTGACTGTCTGGGCTAAGTAGATATAAAGAACATTAGATTGTGATTGCATGCTATTTTCCACCAACAGAATAACAGGTATATGTTAACCACCATAAAAATGTAATGAGAATTTGTGTCTGTCCTATTCCAGTTTTCACACATATTGCACAGTAAATGCATTCCCTAAAATATTGTCTCTAACCTACATAATTCTAGTACAATTTCTTTTTTACATTGCTTGAAAATTCCAATCTCCAACATCCCAGCTGCCTCCACTAAATGATAATGCAGCAAATTTAAATGCTGAATGCTTGACATTGTATAAACACTTCTTTATTATTTCTTTCTCAGGGCTTGATCTGTCTCGTTGACTTTTTTGGCTGACACCATAGGGTGCCAAATATTTCTAACCATTTACAATAGAAAAACAATATTGCTTTTAGTTAACAGTGTTAGGCTATGAATACATATTGACAGTATTTTCACTGCAGATTTGCTGCCGACGTTACATAAAGCAAATAGCATTCAATATATTGAAACACTCTAGGGAGTTAAAGAGTTTTGGGAACAAATTTATAGCGTTAAGTGCTGGATTTAATGAAAATGCAAATTTAGGAGTACTTTAAGGAATATACCGGGAAAAGGGAAGAAATTAACCTCTTCACCTCTGAGATTTTCTTTTGCTATGATAGCATTTTAAAATGCATTGCGGCAATCTTGGCCACTTTTACAGGAATGAGTCATTAGTCTGCATTGATGATATTCAAAAGGAATACAGCAAAAAGGGAATTTCAAGCAAGTCGGATTTCTTATGTTTACTGAAAAGCTGTGAAACTGTATTTAGAACGATCAGGGACATTTAGATTGACACTTTTCCAAAACAGCAGAGATTACAAAACAGCTATTTAACACACAGTCATCAAATAGCAAGCACCTACATGTAAGTCATTTAGGGGTCATGAACTACAAATGCTATTTAATTGAATCATTTGGATTTTCGAGAGATGGGCTAAATTATTTTCTCGAAGGAAATGATTTTCATAATTGAGATGAACTGTAGATGGAGAAAAGCAATGCAGCAATGATGATCCAATTATTAGTACACAGAATGTGCTCATTATTGTTAGAAATAAACATGCAGAAAATCAGATGCAGGCTTGCTCTTTAATGTGCTGCAAATGCATGTAAAGAACCCCTACCTCAGAATCAGGCAAAAGCAGCTAAGGAATTATATACACACAATATATGATTAACTAGGATCCAGCAGTACAAAGCCAGAAAATATTTCACTACAAAACACACAACAGACATTACCTTATTGGTTCACCATTTGGCCCAAGGAGTACTCGTATGCAAAGTACCCTAAAAGAAAGGTGAAACTCTTTAACATGCATAAAAGACAAAATTGGTGGTTACTTAAACGGAAAAAGCAATAGAAACAGCATTTTAATAAGAAGTGTCTGGAGAAAAAAATGAATTACCTACTGCAGCAAAAGTTTTGATAGATTTGTAGTTCACCAAGGGACACAATCACACTAATAAACTTGCTTTGCTGGGCCATTACTGATCAATTGTGACTCCAAATTCTTAAATTTGAGGGTCATATACAAGTTGGTGCTGGTTAACCACAGCAGCAGTGCTCTTTTAGTGCTAGGCCACACTAGAGCGTTTTACGCACGTTAGCGCACGCGTTTCGTGCTCGCGATTGCGCCCGCGATTTTCGCTAAAAATGGAAATCGCGGGACCGCAAAAATTCACATGATTTCCAATGTGCATGCGATTGCGCGTCCGTTCGCGTTTTGGTAATGCACGCGTTCACCATTTTTGGTGCGTTAACGCATGCGTTTCCATAACGCAAAATGTAGAAAGCGCATGCGGCAAAACGCGAACACAGATGCAAAACGCACAAGAATCGCACACACAATCGAGTGCAATTATGCTCGCAATTTGGTGCGCGATTCATGTGCGTTGCAGTGTGGCCTCACCCTTTTACATTTAACAATCCACAATGCCATTTTATTTATAATGTAAATCACGGGAAGTAGGCCCCACTGTGTACGCTGTGATCCGTTGCGATCACCATTTTTGGTCCATTTTTGTCAAAATCGCACTTAATACAAGTCTATGCAAGTACATAAAAAAGCGTACAGAAGCGAATAGAAGCTGACACAATTACTATGACGTGTTTTTTTTATGTAAACACAAGCGCAAACGTATGTGGAAGTGGACACAAGCGGACGGCAAAAATGGACAGAAACGCATAGCGATTTTATTGTGCATCATAGTGTGGCCTCAGCCTAAAGCTCTTAAAGCTGGTGAGATTCTGGGTGAACTCAAGGCCCCCTATAGGCTATTTATTAGGTAGTGCCAGGAAAATTAACACAAATACTTTGCAGTAATATTGAAAAGGACTTGTTTCTGCTTTTTGCTGTTGCTGCAATATAAACATGTAGAATATAAGTTCTATTTGTCCACACTTAGTCAAGTTCAGGTATTTGCCACTGGCAAAGCTAGGAACTGTTTACCAATGCCTGTTCTGTTATCAATGGCCCTCTATGGCTGGGATTGTTGCTTTGTATTCAGTCTATTGGAAATCTAGGTAATTCTGTACAGTACAGTGAAATAGGTTTGATTTGAGGTACGACAAACTTTTCCTAAAAGTTGGCACGATTGGCAGGTGTCCAATTCTGATTTAAGGTAGAAGAAACTGACAAAAACTGTAATGTGTCCATTTCTGAGGTAGCAGAATTACTTTTGGTCAAAATAAAAAAAATATATAATAATCCTTTATTTTAGGTTTACTGATATTGATGAAGACCTGTTTTCAATATTTAAAAAAAATATTCTACTGACAAAAACAACAAAAATTGCAGGGTGTGGCGGGGGACTATCCACAGCCCACCTAAATATGCGTGTGGCGGGGGACTATCCACAGCCCACCTAAATATGCCTCAAACTGGCAGCCCACAACCTGGACCACTCCACCAAGCATTGCCAACCACATTCAGGGTTTTTAAATCCTTGTACTGGAGATAGGGTAATGGGTCTGTTTGTTTTTGTTGGAAAATGATCTAACAGTTCTAGTAGATGACAGGCGTGTTATTAAGAAATGCTATTTGTTTGTTTTTTTTTAAATGGCATAACAAACAATGCTAGAGCATTTCCAACAAAGCAGGGGTATATTCAAAGTAATTGATAACTGTAAAACAACTCCTTATTGTAGCTATGATAGTAGTTATGATGCATAGGCTTTTTACTGCATTTAAATGAATAAAATTGAAGTGACAACAGCAAAAAAAAACAGTAAAATACATCATAAATTTGACATGCCCAAATTATGCCATTTTATAAATTGCTTTTTACAAAAAAATCTGCATAAAATTAGCTGCAAAGCCAATTTGCCCTTCAAGGAATGTGACCCTTATTTGTAGCAAACAGTGGCAGTCAGCAACAGCTAGAATTAGCAAGATACTACCCAAGGTGTAACCATGATCTGTTAATGATCTTCTCCTCTCATCCACTCTAATCACCTCTTCCCACGCCCATATTCAGGACTTTTCTTGTGCTGCCCCTCTGCTCTGGAACTCCCTTTATATGCCACTCGCCATCACTTCATATCTTCGAATGCAACCTCAAAACTCACATCTTCAGGGAAGGTTACGATAACCCGATCATAGATTTACGATCCCAATAAAATACCATTGTGGTAGTTTACTACCACATGGTATTCTACAAATAAATGTTCATTAATTAATGAACATTCAGTCTAAATGTATGACCGTGTTCGTACATTAACGATAACACGCAGAAATGCTAAATTGCGATACTGCGCATTTTTAAATAGGGCCCTGAATGCTGCTGGACCAGTACTAGAATTATTTGCACTTTGTATTACTTGAACTACCCTTTTACGTAACATGAATTGTTTCTTCATGTATAATAATGCAACTGTAAAGTGCCATGGCATTATATAAATCTACAATAATAATAATATTCACCCTGAACAGTTAAGCTTCATACACACGTCAAATAATTTTCGCGCAACTCATTGGGCAACATTCATGTGAAAATGAAGCTTC
Organism: Hymenochirus boettgeri; assembly: GCA_019447015.1. Lineage (NCBI taxonomy): Eukaryota > Metazoa > Chordata > Amphibia > Anura > Pipidae > Hymenochirus > Hymenochirus boettgeri. The sequence goes on from CM033472.1 coordinate 167,417,311, forward strand.
AACAATCCATGGCTATTCTCAGCTTGTTCTGACGTTCAGCCTGGCGGATACATTCTGCCGATTGTCGTATATATTTGTACATAGGCAGCAGATTATCAGTAGATTGTGATGTAAGATTTAATGAAGTGCACGTGTGCAACATTTCGAGATCACGCAAAATTCTGATCAGGTTTTTTACGTACGTCACGTAACACCTTTACTAATGAACAATCTCTATCCACTCATTGGCAGAACTAGCGTATAACGAGACAGTTGCCAAACGTTTGTCGGGCACATTGTGTGAAAATGATCTGACCTGTGAACCTTTAGTGTGACTTTAACCCCTTGTTTGCGGCAGCTGCACAAGTATCTAGAATATACCAATATCTAGAATATACAAGTATTTAGAATATGCACTGTAGCTTTAGTATCGTAAGCATTAAGGAACTGGAGAGAGTACATGAAGTATGACTGAAAATTTACTATATAAGTTAGGGTTATAAAGACACCAGCGTGGGAATATGGTAAATAAATGCAAATGAGTTATACAACACAAATTTCTATCTTGTGCCACCCCATTCAATAGCTGGTAAATACTGGAAAGGAATCCATGGTTTCTACATACAGATATGGGCATTAGTAACAAGTATTTTCCACCCAAGTTAGTTTGTGTTTTCTATTTATAGAACCTCAGCCATCAGCATCAACCTGCTGTGTTAGCAGATGTGCTAGCATGTTCTATTATTATTAGCTGGAAATGCAAATAATATGATATTCAAATATTATCACTAAGCAGGCAACTGAAATGCAATAACCCAATACTTTTATTAGACGAAATTTGGAATTTTGGTACAATTTGGAAAACTCTTTTTTTTAATGCAAACTTTCTTCTCTGGAAAGATAATACAATGTACCTGACAATACAAACGATATCTTTAATCTCAGGGGGTTTGGTTTTAATTCTTTTAGCTTTCAGGAACAAAAGATTTAAAATCCTGCATAGTTCTGCCTGGAATCCAGATTTATGAACCTCATCCTTGCAATGTTCTGCTTATGCATTTCATTGTCGGAATGTAAAGGGCCCTGGGCCAGTGATGCTTAAAAAAAGAGCAATCCAACACTATAACATGTCTCTTTGTTATGATAATTGTTTCTTCCTCACTGCTGCAAGAACATCTGTTGTTCCATACTAAATAGAGAACAAAAGTATGTTGTATCCGTTTCCTCTACCTGTAGCTTACATGGGCTAATATTCCCATCAGACAGACTACCATTCTGGAAACCAGAGTAATTGGTAGTGTCTGATGGGAAGTAAAGTGTTTCTGCTGATATTTCAGAGCAACTAATCAAATGGCCCATCCAAAGCAATGTAATTGGGCCAAAAAATCTGTCTGCAGTTTTTACAATATCAGTGAAAAGCTCGTATTTTTGAAAATTTGCGAAATTACGGGTTTTCGCATATTTCCGAAAGTACATATTTTCGAAAATACTAGTTTTCTCGTATTTTCGAAAATTTTCGAAAATACGAAAAATCTCGTCATTTCAAGGGTATTTTCATTTTAATTTTTCGAATTTTCCCGAAAATTCGCAGATCCTCGAACGGACCGGATTTTGGCAAGTTCGGACATCTCTACCATAGATCTGTAGATCTGTAAAATTTTGAACTCCAGATAATTTCTAAATTAAAATAATATGCTTTAACAAGCTTATTTTATTTGCTGACCTCTTTTGAAGGTGGTCCACTCTACACAGTATGACAACACTTATGATGCTGTTGTCCTACACAAGTACATAGCAATTGCAGTGGTACATAGCAATTGCAGTGGACTGCCCCATATGGGAGGAGGATATTAATATTAATTGATATCAACTTATATGCATTATTTGACTGTTATGAATTGCGTAACTGGAATGTTTCTCTTGGTACTATGAATTTACACAATAAAAAAGTAATTTAATCATTTATTACTTCCTCGCTATGTATATTGTACAATTAATGTGTACTATACATACAATTTCTCAGGAAACATTCATTTTTATTTAAACAAAATTTGTGTAAATGACTACCTAAAAAAGGTATCCTTTCTATTATATGCAAGCAATTACAGTATTATTATATTCTATAGCATTTTTAGATACTTTAGCATTTTCTTTCAAATCTGACATCAATTTAATTCAGTTACACATCCACAATACACAGAAAAAAAATCTCCTTTTTAATAATGTATTACTAGCTATCACTAAAACTAACTTATAACCTGATGCCCATTAGGGACCCAATGGTGCCAGTTGGCCAACAAGGGAAGTGCTATTGCATATTGGGCAATATGGCCATCTAATTGGAGAGTTTTGTGATCATGTTTTAGCACTATTTTTGTGGACCATTTTTGTTGCAGGCCTATCAAGTACAACCTACTAAGCAATACCCACATTTCCTGCCTTACAGTTGATCCAGAGGAAGGCAAAAAAAGAACACCAGTATATAGGAGTAAAAAATTCCTTGCTGGCTCCATGTGGCAATTGGAAATATCCCTGGCTTAACTTCAACTTTATGTATCAATACCAGTAACATGCAACACTCTGTATTATTATTATAACATTGTAACATTGTTATCGACCAAGACTCCAAGATCATTTTCCAACAGAGATTCACTTAACACAGAGCCATTTATAGTATAAGCAGCACAATGATTTTTAAACCCAAAATGCATCGCTTTATCAACCAGGGGTGTCTCTAGGGTCTGAGAAGATCAGGGGCATTGATGGGCACTCTATGTACTGCGCGCAGCAACAATTTTAAGCCACGCCCCCTTCCCCGCCCCAATTAAGCCACACCCAGTAGGTATTTAATAGAGATAGAAAGAGAGACAAACAGAAAGACAAAAATAGACAAACCGAGAAATAAACACAGCCAGAAAGTTATAAATAGAAATACAGAGAAATAGAAAGACAGAGATAAGGTGACAGAGATAGACAGAGATACACAAATTAATGTCACCGAGGTGCAGTATTCCATTATACTGGTAGGAAACAGGCAATTTAAGTATATGCTGGTAGCAAACTGGCATTTTCATTATATACTGGTAGCAAACTGGAAATTTTAGTATATACTGGTAGCAAATTTATAAAATCCCAAGATCCCAGCCAGGCCTGATCAACTATCTGAGCCCAGTTACAGAGCTCTTGGCTTAGTCCCCCAGCAGCACAAGTCCCATCCTGACCCCATTTCTTTCCCTGCTCAGTAGCCTGTGTAGCCCTGCACTGCTAAGATATAAATAAGATGTTAAAGTTATAAGAAGAAAAAGGGTGTCAAGTACACAAAGAATTGTGTAATGGGCATGATTGATGGTCAACACCAATAAAGCGGGTGCACAACCTAGGGCCAATAGGATAAATAGATAATAAGAAAGAAGGCAGAAAAACAAAGAACAGAAACAGCCAGAAAAAACAGCAGAAATGTCAAGCTAGGTAGTACAAGGGCACAGAACCCAAGAGCACTCCAACTGCATATAAATACCATCCAACAATATACAAAAAACGGAGGGCTAATACGCACCTCATCAATAGATAACGGTCTGGAGGTGGACACCACACTATATATTAAAAGTATCAAATAGTTTTTATTATAATTATCCCCCTATCCATTTAAATGCACACACAGAAAAACACCATAAAAATAAAAACATATAGGCACATCAGTTCCATAGGGAACAAGAAATGAGTATCGGCAGAGTATCCCCTAGCAGGAATATACAGGAAACAATAACTATGAATCGATTGGCAGCCCATAAGTATAAATAGGGAACATATCCAGTCCTGATGGTATACCCCAACAAAGGCCCCAAAGAAAAATATGTAGTAGGGCTAAGATGAAGGACAGTCAATAATTAACTGGGCTCAAAAGTCTAAGGAATGGTCTCACCCAAGTCGTGATCAAGCTGTTTCTGTTCTTTGTTTTTTTGCCTTCTTTCTTATTATCTATTTATAAATAAGATGTACCTGCTAACCTGCAGCTTTTAATCTCTCCAGTCACTGTCTCACCCAGCAATAGTGTGTAGAAAGGCAGCCGGTACTTGCTCCACCCCCAGGGTTTAGACGTGGTCTGGGAGTCAGGGGTGTTCCTAGGGTTTTTGACACCTGAAACAACTTTTAAATGCCGCCTATCGGTAGATGGGTGGCGGCATGTGAAGCGGGAATGGCTTCATCAGGGAACATAGGCGTGGCTTATGGAGGTGGGTATGGTGGGCTGACTAACACTGACTGGTGGACTGGAGGGCTGACTTAACACTGATTGGCGGACTGGTGCTGAAATGCAGTATTGCAGGAAAGAAGATTTTTTTTTAAACTGCCACCTTTTAAGTGTTCTGCAGGTGTGCACCCTGAGCAAATGTTTCCGTTTGCTTCATGGTAGGGGCACCCCTGCAGGGAGTACACATACCTCTGGGCTGTAACTCACTGACTTACAGCCAACCGGGATGAAGGAGGAGGAGACAGAGTGCACCACAAGTCTCACAAGAACTTTTCCTGAAGCTCTGGAGGGGGATGGAGGGGTTAGCCGCATATGACACAGCTCTAGGCTGCTTAGTGAGCATGCGATGCGAGCGTGACGCGCATGCGCAAATGGTATATGCATTTGGCAAAATATAGATTCAGGGCACTTGCATTAGGAGGCATCTGTTAAAACATTCAGGCCAAAGATCCGGGTCACATGCCCAGAATGTTTTAACATAGCAATGCCACGGTTATCAACATTGAATCTAATCGGCCACTTAGCAGCCCAATGTAACAAATGACATAATGTGTAGCCTTTACAGTGGACAAAGTTTTGTGTTGTCCACAAAAACACAGAACTTGCTGACAATACCTACTTCCAAATCAGTATGAGCAGATTAAAGGAACACTAAATCAGGAAATCAGGATTATATAGAATCCTTTTCTATCATTCACAGGGAGGTGAGAAGGCTTATTCCCACCTCCCTGCGAATAATAGGACACTCAGGGGACACTGCAACTTACCTTACTGCCGCTCCACTCGCAGCTGCTTCTGCACTTACAGCCGCGCTGTCCCGACCAAGCGATTGGGTATCGCAGCTGTCAGTGCAGAAGCAGCTGCGAGTGGAGCGGTAAATTCGTCAGTGTCCCCTGAGCGTCCTATTATTCTACCTGTGAATAATAGAAACGGATTCTATGTACTTTAAAATCCTGATTTAGTGTTTCTTTAAATAGAAGTGGCTCCAGCACACAACCTTATGGCACCCCACTTAGAACTTTAGTCTATATTGATGAAGCCCCCTTAACAACTACTGCATCTGATCCATCCACCAATTTTCTATGCATGTACAAATTTACCACCCAAGCCCAACAGACCTTAGATTATATATTAGTAGCCTATGGGGGACTGTATCCAAATATGAAAAATCAACTGCTATGCAAGAGTCTAAATTCCTACTCACTCAACATAAAAGCCAAGCAAGTTTGTTTGACAAGATCTGCAGTGCTCCTTATACAAAATCCATGCTGATTACTACTTACAGTATAAGGTCAGTCCTAGAAACATATTCTAGAATATGTTCCTATATCAAATTTTCTAGCTTTTTCCCCACCACGGAAGTTAAACTCATAGGTCTGTAAGTACCATTTCGTGAGCAACTACCTTTTATGAATATTAAAATTAGAGGTACATTTCCAGACACAAGGAAATCTGAGAAAATAAAAAACTGTGACCTTAATAAAACTGAACCTAGTTACCTAAGGACCTGTGGATGTATTTTATCCGGTCGAGGAGTTTTAATGGTATAAACCATGACTCGTACAAGAATCTGTGGCAATTATGTACCCTGGAAAATCCCAATTAGCATATCACAGCCAAGTGTTAAGGGCGTGATTGTATAGTGGCTAAGAGGTGTATAGGCTAAGGTGTAAAAACAGCATTGTACATGGCAGACAGTTGATGCTGATCCCCCCCACCTCTATTTAAGCTTAGTTTATTTATTTTCACATAAATGGCCTCCTTGACACCTCTCTTGAACCAGTCACATTCCTTTGCCAGTATTTTAACATTACAATCTTCAATAGTATGTCCTTTATCCTTAAGATGCAGGTACACGGCTAAGTCCTGACCCGATGAATTGGCTCTTCTGTGCTGGGCCATACGTTGATGCAGTTGCTGTTTGGTCTCCCCCACATACAAATCAGAGCATTCTTCACTGCACTGCACTGTGTATATGATGTCGCTTTTCTTGTGCTTCGGTATTGGGTCTTTCGGATGTACCAATTGCTGCCTCAGTGTGTTGTTCGGTTTAAAGCAGACAGTGATACGGTGTTTTTTGAAAATTCTTCTTAATTTCTCAGAGACCCCTGCTACATATGGGATGACTATGTTCTTTCTCCTGTCTTGCTTTTCTCCTTCACTGTTGGTATTCGTGTTCTTTACTTTCCTTCTACTTCTTTTGACAAAGGCCCAGTCTGGATATCCACAAGTTTTAAGGGCTACTCTGAGATGTTTCATTTCTTTAGCCTTCGCCTCTGTGCTAGTGGGGATTTTCTCCAACTGTCTGCCATGTACAATGCTGTTTTGACACAGCATTCTTAGCCACTATGCAATCCCGCCCTTAACACCTGGCTGTAATATGCTAATTGGGATTTTCCAGGGTACATAATGGCCACAGATTCTTGTACAAGTCATTCTGAATTGAGAAAGCCAGTCGGATGACTAGCGAAATGTCTTCAAGAACTAAACTTCATGTCCAGTTGATCTAATTGAATGCAACAGATATACTATGACCTGGATGAATGAGATCCTTCACAAGCATATATAAAGCCTTCCAATAGTGGAAGAGCAGCAAAACTGTGTCGGTTAGACAGAAAAAAAGAGTTTTATTCAAGGGAGATTCTTCACTGCTTCCTGGTCTTCCTACATTTATTGCATCTGCACGTGCACCACTTAAAGGGTTAGAAAGTAAAATGTGCATCTGTTAGTGGTCTAGTCCACTGATCCATATAGCGCTCCTTTTCCTGCATCCTTGAGATGATCCCTCTCCAGGGTCTCCTTTAGCGAGTCTTTGCTTCTCCCCAAATGTAGGCTAGCATGTCCTTTACGATGACTGTTCCCTTTCTGTATCTTCTCACCCAAGGTAAGCTTTCAGTAAATAGTGTTTTTATAACAGACCGCCTATTAGTATTTAAAACAAACCAACCAGATAGCTGGACGGAAGCTATGACCAGTTCATGTTTCCCTTCCCCTTAACACTATGGTCTTTATTTACAGGATCAATATTACTGATTTATCCCCCAGGTGGGACCCGGTGTTTTTCATCTATCTAATCTATCTAATATAGTGTATCTATCTAATAGTGTATGACCACCTTTACTCAGTGCAGTTATAAGACATATAATGGGTTAACATCAGTTTACTGGTGAAAATATAAATGACATATGGTTTGTAAAATATTTTTCCTTTGTATTCTCGTACAAAGAGAAACACAATTGAGATTGTGTGTCTCTCTTTGTCTTTGCTTAAGACATATTTGAGTTGGCATGGGAATTATTTTGACAGCAGCACAGATGTGATGGTAGTAAAACAACTCTGATTGGGATGTGCTGAACTTAACCCAGGGTTTACGACACCTAATTCTAAGCACAAATGGCTTAAATCCTCCACCTTTTTGTAGAGTAAATCAGAAATCCAGCACTAACTGACTGATCTTTCTCTTAAATAAAACAAGTCAGCCCCTCTAATAGTATCAGCAGCTGCCACAAGATAAAAATAATGAGCTACAGGGGCACTGAGCTAGTGCTAGTATGAAAATTAGGAGCTTTCATGTAGATCCTCCATCTGTAAGGAAATTATAAGAGCCGTCAGTGCTGCTGAGTGTTCGAGCAGACATTTTCAATCTAGGATTATGTGTTCAATTGTAGTGTCTTTGTGCTAAAGGCTGTTATGTGAATGTACAGATACTGATTTTTAGGCTGCTTACGAAGAGCAACTGTAGTGACTCATTTTTCCAACTAAGACAAGTATCTATAAAGTAGCTTTGTTCTATGGGAGGTTTATAAAAGGGCAGTATAGGAAGAAGATACTTAGCCAAATTCTAATTTAAAGTTAACCTCTGCATTGCTTACCTGCCATACCTTTAGTACAGGTAGAAATGAAGCTGGGTTGGGGGGTGTATACAAGTTATTACATTCTGTATTTAAAGGAGATCAAATGCAGCAGATAAAATCTTTCTGATCTGGAACAGGTTGATGGAACAATACACACTTCATCAACACGATTTCCACTCAGCAATTAGTGATTTTTAACATACCCCTAGACCCCTTCTTATTGCAGGTGGGACAAAAACAAAAAGCAATTGAAAATTTAAGAAAAAAGCCAGATGAACTACAGCTTCTGAACTTCTGGAGGGAATAAAATGTGACCAGTATGTATGTATGTATTTTATTTCTTATATAGCACTACATATTCCGCAGCGTTTTAAAATTATTTACTCAATTCAGGCCCTGCCCCTGAAGAGCTTACAATCTAATCACTTTATGTACACATACAACTTATCAGTATGTCTTTATGATTGTGGGGGAAACCCGAGTGCCCGGAGGAAACCCATGCAAGCATGGGGAGAACATACAAACTCCTTGCATATGTGTCCAAGGGTAGAATTGAACTCAGGACCTCAGCACTGCAAGGCATCAGTGCTAACCACTGAGCCACTGTGCTGCCCATAACCACTGAGCCACCGTGCTGCCCATAACCACTGAGCCACCGTGCTGCCCATTATAAAGACTTTTCATATTACTCTATCCCTCACAAGTGTTTTGCTAGGTTAGATTACATTTTAGGAACACCTACTGTACCCTGAAACATAAACATGGCTTGAACAATGTGTATGATCAATAAAATGGTAAAAGCACACCTGCACCTACAGTAGCTTTTGATTCTAATCCCTACATTTGGAGATTACCGGTAAATGAATCTCTGCTTAGACACACAAAGGTTAAAAGCTCATGAGCCATTTATTGGAGGTATGTTTATCCAAGTAGCAACAGGTATAATAAGGCTCAATATGACACTAAGAACAGGAACTGCATGTCCTACAGGTAATACATACAAAATAGAGAGGAAATAAAACTGAAATGGCAAAGGCAAGCTGATTATTATAAATAGAATAAAGCAGACAGAATCCTAGACAACTTACCGATTTCAAGACCACCCCATCAATATAATTCATATACAAGGCTCTCCAACATATATTCCTATATTACTCTGACCTATGAAGATGTTTTCTGGCTGTGTGATCCTCGTTCCCCATGTATGTATACCAAAAAAAAAAAATTCAAAAATAATGTGGGGGGAGTAAACGTACTTACCAATTAATATCTTATACAAACCATATAAAAAATATAAATAAATGTAAAAAGCACTTACATTTAGTTTCCTATATTTATTTCTTCAGTCCACAGTTAAAATGGTAAGAATTGTGCACACATTTGTTAAAAATGTTAAGTCCTGGTCCATTTTTATGGATTCCTTCCAAGATCTAATGGGTACCTTATTACAGGCACTCTAGGTCTAGGGGCTCACAGTCTAGAGACTCAATGCATTTCACTAAGTTAAATTAGCTGGCTTCTCCTGCTCTTTTATAATGCAATCGTGGCTTTTTCCCTTTTTACCGGTTTTGCTAATCAGTCTATTACTGGATTCCTAGAAGCTAGAAGCAAGCATTTTTTTTTACTGCTTGGGTCTATGGGGCCAAAAACTTGCTTCCTAATACATTCAATAACATAAATATTAAGGGAGGAATCTTTCCTACTTTGGGTCTATTGGGAGTTTATTGCTCTATAAGGAAGCTCCCTCTACTGGTGGTTTATTGTATGAACTTGCTCTCATATTATATAAGGAATAATGCGCCCCTTACAGTGTAATATAAGGATATTACGCCACCGAGGAGTTCCCTGATCATATAGAAGCACGAGGCCATAGGCCGAGTGCTTTTATACAAGACAGGGAACTGTCCTTATTGTTCGCATTTTAAATTCTAGCCTTGTCCCTATTTCCACCTTAAATCTCCAAGCTACCTTCTGTAACATAAACCCAGTAGAAAGGAACATCCCAGCCCAGCATCTATGCGGTTAAACAAATCATTGTGGAGGAGGAGAGAGACATTGGTTATGAAGTGACAGGAAGCAGCTCCAGCAGGTTCTGAAGTTAAACACTGCAAAAAATGCTGAGTCATTGTCCAGGCATGAACACTGGAATGGGCGGAGTAGTGGGACATAAGAAATATAAGAAATGAGTCACTTAGTGACATAGCTGAGTGATTTTTATAAGGATATATACCACTGTAGCTCCCATTATAAAATATCACACTTATGTATTATAACCTTATAATAAACAAAGCAGATCAGTATAGTAGTAATTTTAAGCTAGTTTAAAAGGCATGGTCTACATAAATAGATAAATAGTTAATAAATAAATCTATAAATAACATGGGAGGGGGATTATAAAAAAGCTCCAAATGTAAAACATGGGGGGAGGTATTGTAGTATAGTCCTTTGGGTTCTCTATGGGAAAAACCTATTTAATATATGCAGATACTTTTCAAACGTCTGTTCTCCCTAGGAAAAAAGTAATGACATTGTTGATAGTTGATAGCTAAAATAACATTTCTCTAAAAGAAAAAGATGATAAAAATGATAACGCTAAGAGTTATTTAAAGATGTGTATGCATATCAGGTAATTGTTAAGTAATGTATGTGTTTCATGTAATTAACTCCCCCTAGTGCTTCAAACAATTACTTCAATTACTGAGAAAGCCAATGTAAACCATGAAGTGTGCTGAATAAACTAATGTGATTTGAAGTGCTTGACAGTATATTTTCTTTTGCTGTTATATGGCAAACTTGTCAAAGATTCCCCAATAGCCTAGAATTTTACAGTTTAAAGAAAAGTATAATACAGAATTATGCCTCGTGACAAGTCTCATGATAAAATATATCCCATTCATTTTAAAGGCTTAAACCTTTTCTTACACAGTCATTTTTAGCTGAAAGTGTGTTTCACTTGCCTTTATATTTCATCTGGTTCCTAAAATACAGTTTTTTAAAGGTATACAAACCTTCTAGCAGATGAAGCACCTGGCTGGCATCACTGCAGATCTTTAAAATTCCTACACTCGGGCATATTTATAAACAAATGCTATTTTCGCTATTTCGCTATCACAGGACATCGCAATGACAAAAGGCCCTATTTTCGCCGTATTTATAAAACCGCACATTTTCGCAGAAAAATAACGCTGTTGTGATATGTGATGGTAATATCGCCCTATTCAAGTCTGGTATCATGGTGAAAAGAGAAATTGCTTTCTAGTGTCGGCTTTACCAGACCAGAGAGGCTGTAATTTCAGAGCTATTTTTGTTTTTTTTTAATTTAAAGCTATTTATAAATAGGTGAAATTTCTCCTTTTTGCCCCTTTTCTCCCTTTTGTTGCATTTTTTGCAGTTTTACCAGAATTTTCACCAAACATCATTACTTACTGGAATGTTCCATTAATATGACTATTTCTTACACAGCACTATGGTATGTTCCCATATTAATGGAACTGGTTTGATAATTAGCTGCAGTTTGCTGAAAATAAGCAATACTAAAAAATGTGTCCTGTTAAGAAAATAGAGAAAATTCGCCTGGGTGAGGTTTACACTATTTATCATGTTTTTTGCTGAAAAAAACACCAAATGTGTTAGGCTATTTTAACAAAGATAGGTGTTCAGTGTGTATTAACCAATTTAATACTACTTTAAAAATCCACCAGGGAGTATTACCTATTTACCATTATATGTGCTAAGCTTTTTCAGCATTATTAGTGCTACTTTTTGCTACATAATTTTTTCTTTTGGTAAAAACTCGCCTTTTTTTAATCTACTATATAAAGCAGAAATCTTGTATGTATGTATGTATGTACGTATGTACGTATTTGCTCACCTCACACACTGCTTCCTCTGAAAGGGACGATGCCCGTGAAGTCCAGTTTGAACAACAAAAAGCCTGAATGTCACTTGCAGAGTGTGATTCCCCAATTCAGTAACTCAGATAAAGAGTCCACTTCAGTGACACAATAATAGCGTAATGTACGGCTACACAACTCAGAGAGCTGCACACACAGAACAACAGCTTCTATAACAGAGTGAACCACACATTTCCCTTAAGGTCTCTAACACGTTACAATTTGCTTCTGGAAGGTTTCAAATATAAACCCTGGAAAGACTATGTTACTATTGGTGATATGAACCACATTTGCGGTTATTGTCATGCTAAGAAATTTAAAGCAGAGCCTCCTGGAATGTGACCACGCCCCCAGATATTGCCGCCTGTCTCTCCCATCTAAGCAAAACGAAAAGTTGAAAGTTTAAAAAATGGTGGTGAAGTCTGGTGGCAAAAAAAAGAAAAAATAATGCCCCTTAATAAATATGTCCCTTAGACCCCCATTTGACTTTATTGTTAAATAAAAAAATCAGAACCTTAAAAAAAAAGCAATCATAAAAAAGCAGGGAAAAAAACGCGAAATCTCAGATCGTATTACAGTAAATGCTGGAAAATAGTCTAACACCCCCTGGGTACTTAGTATTATTGAGAAACACTCCACAATATACTGACACCTTCCATGGACCCATTAGCAGGCTAAATAAATGGACAATTTTGCGTTTTCGCCACCTTAGACTTGTCGAATTTGTATGGCTGAACTTAACGCAATAAAACACTTTTTGCCATTTTATAAATATGCTTGAGCGGCTACTGCAGTGGAAATTATTTTTCACCACTGGTTTTCACTGCTTTATCAATAGTGAAAAGTCCAAATTTAGCAATAAGATGGCGATAACGGAGGCGAAAATTTTAACGAACCTTTATAAATATGCCTCCCAGTGGTATTAATGTATCTAGCATTAAAGATAAACAAGACTGGGGATTTCCAGACTTAAGATATACCAGACTTTCACCCATATCTGCGGATTATCTAAACTGGCATTTTCAAATCAATACCAGGTTTGTTTCAAAACCAGGGCTCCTTTCTATCAAGCACCACTACTGACAAATTGTTACTGTAACAGATGTGGCAGCATGGTGGCACCTACAATGGTATGCATAAATACACATTTCACTGCTGCTAAAATTGGGAATATTTATTAAAAAAAACCTTATTATTTGGTGAATTAGACAAGTGAAATCAGAACTTTTCTTATTACCAGACCAGGATATATTGACTTTTTAAATAGTGTGTATTTCACATAGGGCATCTTTGTTATATAAAATAGCTTAACCTAACCATGTTAACAAGAGATATACAGTATCATAACCCAAACCTGGTTCCAGGGTGAAACTATTGGTTTAATTGATAAAATGTCTTTGAAACAACAAATGGCGAATTTAGGAAAACTTCCACTGATTCCTTACAGAGTATGTCGCCTATGTGTCCTACGTGTCTAATCCAATTTGTTTTTTCTCTAGCTAGAAAATTGTGAGAGAGGATACAGAACAAGAAAATGGGAAGAAAAGAATCAAAAAGAAGAAGAAATAGGTTTTTCCATCCAAATTAATTACCGTAATAACATAGTAACTTAGTAATTGAGGTTGAATTAAGACATACATCTATCTAGTCCAACCTTTACACCCTACTTTTTAACCCTACCTAACAGTTGATCCAGAGGAAGGCAACAAAAAAAAGCTAAAAATGGGGGTGGGGGGGAAATCCTCACTCACTCACACACAGTAGGTATTCCTGGATCAACCAGAAATGCAGTATATGTATTAATACCAGTAATTCTTCTTATTATTATTAATAATAATAATAACTTATCTAGCCCACTTTTAAAGGGCATGTCCACCCCCAAAACTATATTTTAACCCACTACTGGCTCCACTGTGTAGTGTTGAAAAATCCTTACCTTACATCCCTGCTCCAAATGGCTGCCCTGCAATGTCTGGGTAAAGTCCCAAAAAAATGAAGAGCAGGAGCCTGCCTGTGTCCCAAATGGTCTTTGCCTCCTGCCTCTCCTCCGGGAGAAAAATGACATGCACAGTGAAGCCCCCCCCCCTCCCTCTCACTCCCGTTTTTCTCTCCCTTCCCCTATCTCCATACCCCTTTTTTGTATTGTGGGGCTCTCTCTCCCACCCTCAACAGCCTCTTTCCCCTGGGGTTCTGTACTGCCAGAAACCACGGCCGTGATTGGCTGCCTCTCAGCACCTGCTTGCAGTTTCATGCAAACTACTACAGTGGTTGGGGTGGGAGAGGGAGCCTTACACTACAGAAAATTTCTTAAACAGAGGTGGACATGCCTTTTAAAGCTATTAAATGAATTTGCCATTCCCACATCTGCAGGAAGACAGTTCCACAGATTCATCTTCAGGTTAGGAATGGTTTCTTTATAGCAAGAACCTATTAGTGTACAATGCATCAGAGAGGTTCAGTTCATTTACCTCCCTTTTTGCTTCCTGTATCCACCCAAATTGTTTCTGCCTTATCGGTTATAACCCATCTATTCCATCTCTTAGATTGAATTTCAATTCATCTTTAACATATATACATACCCCCCTCCTTTCTTATTAACTCTGTCATGTCTAAATAAGGAGTATCCTTCCATATTAACTGCCCAGTCATGTGAATCATGTGCAGTAAGAAAAAAAAAAATTAACAAGCAAAATAGTTTATCTGTCTAATTTATATATTTATTACCAGCTCATCTGTACTTGAAACACTCTATCAGCATAAAAAAAATCCCCTGGCTGACAATGATAACTTCTGAAATTGAAAACCCCAAAGCAACTTTAACCTTTTGAGAAGCAGGGATTTCAATCACTGTTACTCTTTGAGTTGAGAGGTGTGTTGTCTCTGAAAGCCAAAATCTGTAAAATCGCAAAGCAACCTATACTCACTGGATGCCAACAAGGCAGATGTATTTAGATCCTGGATCTTTGTAGAAAAATGCAAAATGTCCTGATTGCTTAGGTTTTCATATCATTTTCTGAATATCTGTAACTGATGATCATTTAGCAAATGTATGAAAATGAGGCAAACATTACATGTCACTGTGTGATAGAAGTAATAATTATGATGCATAGATTAGGGAAAACATTACATTTGATTGATTCAAAATTAAGGCAAATGGCATGCAAAAGCCCAGCCATTAGCAGTTAGGCTAATTCATTTCCCTTTAGATACAATTACAGGAACATAAGAGATTTAAACAATAAACAGTTTAATGACCAAGAATAGTAAAAATCCATCATGCATTCAGTAATGATCCAGCAGTTAGATTCATAATGAAAAACTTGTAGTGGTTTTTACAGCTTCCATTGGAAATAAGTAAGACTTTTCCAAGAGAGAATACGAACAATGTAGAGAAAACTTCTCACCAAATGTTTACTTGACTTTCCCTATATTTAAAGGGGAAATGTGCTGAACTTGCTGGGTAATATGTACTGTAGCACAGTAATAAAGACAACATCTGTCTATATGCATATAGTATAAATGGAAACTAAAGACTAAATGGAAACAGCAAAAATGACTTCATTACAATGACATTTCCATGATGCTGTGGCCTCTTGGTGGTCCTTGATACAGAGGCTCTGTATTACTCTGGAAGTTTGTACATTCCTAAACGAGAAATTCACCCTAAGCATTTTTTACCACAATTTTCCTTCCACTGGTTATTACCTGTTGAGGATGTAAAATAAAATATTTAACTACAGAAAGCCCTCCACACACTGAAAGATTTTACTATGTATCTTGACATGGGTGATTACACAGAAACATAGGACAATGTACAGAGAGACATAAACACAATTTAACATCTTAAAGATAAAGCTACTACTGGAATTTTCCAAAACTTTTTGACTTGGGGGCATATTTAGTAACCTGCAGTATCTTAAACCACTGATACTGCAAGTTAATGTAAAATGACTAGTACCACAATGGTATTGTATAGGTAATTGTACCATTACAATCACAATCCTTAACTCGGAATCACAATTACATGACTTTGATTATGATTTTACGACCACGATTGTGATTTTATGACAATCATAATTGAACGATCGTGGCCACAAAAATATTGTCCTGTAAAAAAAGGGCAATAAATTGCAATACCGCGCCTTTCTAAATATGTCCCTTGATAAGTGTATTTTATTTTATTAGGCAGTTCCTAACCTGTAATTCACATGATTTTTTTCAGCTTTTAACATAAATTCACTAAATATTAGAACAAAACCTACATTTTTTTAACCCTTAATGTAAAAGCCTTTCCCTAGTACACCTATACATTGTAAGATACTAACTTGCATTTACATACCTGTAAAAAGTAGATTCTGTAAGTAAGTATTCCATGTTGTTGACAGTACTCAAAGCCTATAAGTCTTCAAAAAAACTTGTGAGCATGGGCATCTATTGGCCACACCACCTGAGCCCAATATTTACTCTATGCACATATGTTCTATACAGATGTCTCCTCATTAATATGAAAGTTTCTGATAACACTGCTAGCTTTGGTGGGTTACTGGAGTAATGCTCTACTTTTAGAAACACGCTCTCTTAGAAGTTGCAGGTTCAAATCTCCAGACTTATGAAACTTCTGAGTCTAATAGAGACAGGATCTATAAGCTGTAACATGTATTTCTATGGGACATACAAATCATGTTTAGTGTACTGCATTCTCTTAAGGTTCATACACACATACGATTCTGGCACCGGCCCATGGTCACAACACACACCCACAACAAGCGGCTGTTTCAGCTGATAATCGTACGTGTGTATGCGTTTGGTAAGTTTGGTTAGTTCTTCATGTATAAATGACTTTGTGCTTTAGAATGTACCTTTAGAAACAGTGACATGCATAGTTTGTTTTACAGAATGTACTTCAAAAGGGGAAAGCTAAAATCCTAAACTGCAGATACTTGAATGTTTCACCTTTTTGATCTGTCTTAGTGTTCAGATACATATCAACGTTCCTCTGCATAGGGTTAGACTTACATTAGTTGCATTAATGTTTATCTGTACATTTTATTAGCACAATCCAGTTTCCATTGGTGGGTATTAAAATTAGCCTTTTTATATGTCATCCTTAAGATACAATACAGGTTGGAAAAAATACTATACGAATACTTTACTATGTGCCAATGGTGCCAAAAATTAAAGGAAAGATTTTAAATGGCTGCTGTGCTCATCTTATAAAAATGGGTGCTGATTAGACGAGTAATTGTGTTTATTAAATTGTGATTTAATAAACACAGTTTGGTGGTTTAAGACTGGTGTGCGCTCTGAATTATATACTTTCTGGATTTAATTGACCATTGGGCTATGGTCTCCTGAGTAGCACCCAGCAGCTACATTATCTTGCAGGTGTGCGGGGGAAACAAACAATTTTGGGAATAATTGTGATTTGTGGTGTTGTTTACATTTATATTTCATATATGTCAGCGCTATTTAAGTTATTTCTCTGGCAAATATATTTCCTTCTCCCTAACAGTATAAAGGAAATGTCTGTGCATTTCACCAACTATTTATCAGGAAAGTAATAAAATATTAAAAAAGTGTTTTCTGGCCTTTAATTTAACAGAACTTAATTCTATTGTGTCTAGTTAACACCACTTACTACTCGTTAAGGTCTCCACGAAACATGTCAGGCCACACACCCCTCTCCCCCTCAGACCCCTGTCCAGCTGTATTTGTGTCGCTATAGGATTTATATATGGAACAAATAAACGTTAAGTTCTATAAGTTCTATACTTACCTCTATGCTTGATCCTTGTTGATGTCCGCAGCTCCGCCTATTTTATCATATGCTATATTGTACCAGAGGTTGGACTGTGTTTTCGGGTAGTTGAGCACGCCAGGTACACTAGGACTTGGGGAGACGCCAGGTGGTTGCAGCTCCCCGCAATGAGTATGATATTATTTGTTTCATATTATCCAAAGTGATAGCGGATCTTGGTAAATATCCCTAAAGATATACCTGTTGTTGTTGTGTATGCTGTGGTGGCTCAGCAGTCTAAGGGCACGGACACTGCAACGCAAAAGCAATCACGCACAGAATCGCATGCAATTTCATGTGTGATTTTGTTGTGTTTGCGTATGCGTTTTTTTCCTTAAGTATTGGAAAACGCATGCGATTGCGATTTAAAATGCGGAGCGCAAATCGCAATCGCATCGCACCCAAAAACGTGCGTTTTTCGGTGCGTTGCCGCAATTCCAATTATTTGAAAAAATGCAAACGCAGAAAAATCACAGCAGTGTGGCCTAGCCCTTAAGCACTCATTTTAGAAACACACAGCAAATTAGGTCACAGGTTAAAAACCCCTGACTTGCTTAAAAATAATGCTTTATTTTTTTTCCTCAAAGATTGATAGGAAATAAACTACAAAGATTACTTTTGGTTTTTGAAAGGCAAGATCTTCTGTAGAACGATCTGTGACTAGTAGAGCTAGACTTTGTGCTGTGAAATGATTGGCTGTCACCTTCTAGGAAGCAAAGCTACAGCTTTCTTGTTTTGATCTGTTGAGCAATACAGAGCATGTGAAGTATATTGTGTGCAATTAGACTTCCACCAAACTAAAAAGGTCTATTATGGAAGTTGACCCCTAGTACCCACAGGTTAATTTCATAAATCAAGCAAAAGCCACATGCAAGGGGAGTTGAAAAACAACTTGTGTCTTTGTTAAAGTGCTCTATCTATTGAGGCAATGAGGTCTGGAGACTTAAAGGGACAGTTCAGTGGAAATTATCAATATTTGTTAAATTGTTAGTTTGTGTAATGCCTTCTTAGTTATTCTACATATTCTTTCCCATTTTAAAAATCAGTTGATTTCATACCCTTTGCTGTTCCCTGCTGTTGACGATAGTGAGCTGACATTTCAGGTTCTAACTGTACTTCTTCTTACCAGGATGCACCACTTCCCTGGAATGTTCCTAACAGTTATTTCTACTGATTGGCTGTTGGATGGGTCAAAGATGCTCATGGAAAAATACTGCTCTTTTTTCTCAAAAACATATGTATTTGCACTGAACTTCCCCTTTAAATTCCTCTTTAGGAAGCGCAATTAGGTTTCAATGTTTGAGGTGTTATATAATGTCTTAATTAAAAGGTGAACCACAACAAAAAAAGAACCCTAAAAGCTTACAGAAGCAACCTAGAATCCTGGATTGATGCCTTAACATTTACATTTCTCCCCCAATCCACCCACAAATATGCATCTGAAACTAGCAAGCAGATGTCATCTGTAGGGATAGTTGAGAGAGAGATATGGTATTTTCTTGAAGGTATTGTGTTTATATCATACATATAGTATACCCACAAAATATTTTATTTATAGCCTCCTAAAATTCTCACACCAGGTGCAAAATATAATAGTTATTATTAATAACAATAAGACCTTTTCCTGGGTACACTAATTTGGTTTAAACGTTGCCTGGTAAAATAGAGTTAATAAAAATGTGATCAGCTGAATAATGGGTTCAATTTATTAGAGTTTCAATTATAATATAGAAACTGTACCACTTAGAATGAATGCTTGTTTATAGATCACTAGCTGTTCTGCTTTGATTTTTCTATATTCACAGATATAGTAAATAAAATATATCTGTGATTGTTTCTGGATCCTTATAAAACAAACAGGAATCATAAATGTGCATTTGATTTTCCTTTCTTTTTCTGGTCTTTTGTATCCCAACCTCATCCTTTAGTTTTCTGGAATCAAACGATAATCTCAAAATGAATGAGAACGTGTCAGTGTTAGGAAAGGTCTGTTAGAGAGATACAATCTATCTCTAAAACTCAGGATATTTGCTTCTGCTGCAGTCTACGTACATGAAAGGCATTGCTTTTGCTATTTAGCCTGACTTGCGAAGCCTGTTTTTATAATGTCTCTTCCTATAATCTTTCTTTATCTTTTCCAATTTCCGTCAAGATGGGCCCTGCTTGAATTTAATCAATGTTCAGATATTATTGTGCTTTTGTGGATCAGACTGCAACCTTTTAGTCATTGGAAACAGTTATGGTAATTTTTTTTAACTTCTGCAAGAGTTTCACTTCAGAGAAGACCCTGTCAATGTAGTAGAAAAAAAAGAGTAACATAGTTATGGGGAATATCATCTTCTCTTTAGTTGCTATTGAATGCACTGATTATGGTACTTTTCTGTGCGGAAAACACTGTTTGTTTTTGCCTATAAAGATGCATTCCTCACAAACTGAAAAAAGGTTCTGCATTTTCCGTTATCACTAGAACTGCTGTTCTACAGATGTTAATGGCAAATGCAATTTAGCTTTTCTTATTTATTTGCATAATTAACAGAGTAAGTTTTAGTACGTTGACATAAGTACATTGACATTATATTTACCATTCAAAATAATTCTAGTTTTATTTGTTGGTAGGTTTATTTGACTAGGCTTTTATGTGAAGGTGCTTGGGTGAGCAGACAAGATTTTAAAGGGGAGTCTTTGTAGCTACTGGTGATGGAGATGGGGGAAGTTTGGTCTTAAAAAAGTGAAATGTGATACAGAATCATGGTTTTTTTCCACTTGACATCTTGCTACCACAGGGGGGCCCCATCTTCTTGTTTTTCATATGTAAGAGATAGCCTCTTCCCAGAAAACTACTGTGGATGAAGCTTGGCTAGGGGCCCCATCATAGTTTTGCTGGGGGGACCAAGTAATTTCTAGTTATGCCACTGCTGCTATGACAAACTGACCAACTGACCACAGCTGCTATGACTGTAATGCCTGGGAGTCCATTTGGTAAGACACATTTCCGGATAGCTCAGGTTTTGTCCTAGCACCCAATGTTAATAATAAACAACAGACCTGACACTGAAAGGGATAAACAGCAGAACCATCCACTGGAAGACCACGAAGTGTCGGCAACAAAAAAAAGAAGCTGCTGCGTCCAAAAACTGAAGTTTGCTCATGACCCGGCTCCCTCTGAATCGGACGCCATCTTACCTTCAGGGTCTGTACAGGGTGCACGTGTGCTCGGCCCTTCACAGCAAGCTCAAGCTGAGAGCCCATCTAAACATACAGCAGAGCCACAAACAGAGCAGGCGCTTCACGAGGGACCGATGCAGTTTATGGCCGCAATTAAAGAAACCAAGACCTCTTCAACTCAGTCGAATGGTCCTATCTTTTTGCATGTTTGGGACACTTTAGCATTAAAACAGGATTTATTTGGTGGATCAAACTCTCATATAGCCAACCTAAAGCTGCCATAAGAGTTATCAACTCTACTTCCTAAACATTCAAATTGGAAAGAGTCACCAGACAGGGCTGTCCTCTCTCCCCCTATTTATTTTCCATAGCCATTGAAATGCTGACCATTAAACTTAGGAATAACCCTAATAGACATGGACTCACACTACACTCCTGCACCAGCTTACTTAACCTATATGCGAATGATATCATCTTATACCTAGCTGACCCCGAGTTTTCTTTGCTACAAGCTGTACATCAATTGGTCAAATGCAGCAATTCTCCCTACTTCAAACACTCCCCCCAACAATGGCTTCATTGGTTTCAGTGAAACACCAGTTTAAATACTGGGGTATCCAGATAACACTCTCCCCTGACAGATTTTATGAACTCAATGTATCCCCTCTTCTGAGTTTAGTCAAACAAAGAACAAGCACATGGAAACCCCCTTTAATGTGATTGGTTTGATAAATCTCATCAAAATCATACTAATCCCTAAACTGTTAAACGTATTTCAACACTCACTGACACTTATACCTACTTGTCTGGGGTCCCTCTAGACCTACAGTAAAATCAAAGCTATCACAATGCACCAAAGGTCAGGTCTGGCACTTCCTAATTTCCACCTCGACTACTTGGCTAGCCAATTAAAATACTTCTTCCACTGGCTCAGACCACCAGAACCCCTACAGCCAGATTCTCCTCATCAGTCACACATGGATTCAGGCATTAAACCAATGTTACATGCCTACCTCCCCTCTTATCCCCTAGCTTTTCTAGATAATTCCAAGTATGACATTTTGGAGGTGGTACCACACTGCATGGTGTTCAGGGTGTGGAAAATGACGTTATTAACAATACAATTTGAAGGAGTGTGGGAGCACTGCCCCTTTGGGGTAATCCCAATCTTCCAAATCCCTATTATTGCACTGAATCAGGTCAG
Organism: Hymenochirus boettgeri; assembly: GCA_019447015.1. Classification (NCBI taxonomy): domain Eukaryota; kingdom Metazoa; phylum Chordata; class Amphibia; order Anura; family Pipidae; genus Hymenochirus; species Hymenochirus boettgeri. Next base: position 167,439,452 of record CM033472.1, read on the forward strand.
AAATCCAGGGGGCCTCCATTCCTATCCCCTCTAACACATTATTAAAGGGCATGTCCTGCTCCAAATGACTGCCTCGCAATGTCCCTTCAAAGTCCAAAAAAGTGACCACCAGGAGAAAAAACACATGCTCAGTGCAGCCCTATCCCTCCCGCCTGTTTCTCTCACCCTCCCTCCCCCTAGCTCCAAACCCCTTTTCTGTAGTGTAGGGCTCCCTCCCCCAACCCCAACCGCCATAGTTATTTGCAGCAAAACTCCCCCGATCTCTACTTATATTGCCTGTTTAACCCAACGTTCAGTAAAGCCGGAAGCTTTATTGCCTCTCAGCCAATCATGGACGCGACTGCTGGTTCGACCCGCTGCTTGCAGTTTCATACAAGTAAAGGGCCGGGACTGAACATTGGGGAAAGAGGCAAAGTAAATAGTGTTCAGGGGAGTTTTGATGCAAATAACTATAGCGTTTGGGGGTGGGGGAGGGAGCCCTACACTACAGAAAAAATTCTAAAAATGGATGGACATGCCCTTTAACATTGATTGGCTCGGGTCAAATCAAGGTTTTAATATCTAGAATCTATAAAATATTACAAAATGAATACAGCACATTTCTCTCCCAGTGGCAAAGGTGGATACCGTTCATTACACCAGAGGATAGGACATGGCCCAATCTCGCACTCTGGTTTCACCAATGGCGAAAAATATGGTTATAGGATTCTATGTTTTACAACAAGCATGTCTTACACCCATCATCCTATCTTATATAACCCAGGGCAGAGCCTCACACTGTGCCAAATTTTTGGCATTTGATATGTGAATGCCTGTAGATATCCAGATGTTGGAGCAAATAAACCAGACCCTCACTGGGCAAACAGATTCCCATGGATCCCAAACTATGTATCTTGGGGACCCCCGAAATAGACAGTTGGGATAGACACCAAATGTCTTTTTCTAGAAAAACCATAACAATTAAATGGATAGCAGCTGAACCCCCCAAACTGAGACAGTGGAGGGCCTTGCTAAATAGTTACCTCCCATAGTGTGGGAATAGTGCTCTTGGACAGGGGATGTCTTACAAAATTTCAACAAATTTTGTCCAGGTGGCCTGACGCCTAGTCTGAGGGGACTATAGGGAAAAAGACAAATAGGGTGGGCAATGCTGGATTCCTAATATGGGACTTATATTAATATGGGAGGATGTGACACCCCCCCTGAGTGCTGTACAATGTATAACTGGTGTGATGTAACTGCTATATGTTAGAATCTATAATGTATGGAGTGCCCCTTGCTAATTGACAGTCTGTCTAAACTGCAGATATGTATATAGCTTTATCAATGTGAAATTGCATGTGAAATGCACAAACGGAATGTTGTGGTGTGATTCTACTAATATTTGTTATCAGAACACAAGTGTTTCGTAACAAAAATGGGTTCACACACAGGGAGATTCACCCATAGCAGCTCACCCATAGCAGCACACTCTGGGTAAATCTTCCGGATGAGAATTACCAGAGGCTGCACAGCTCCAGGTTAATCTCACCCACTCATAAGTATTTAACACCAGCTATCAGCCTCTGCATTAATCGCCTGACAGTGTGGCCCCCCACATTGTGTTAGCCTGCTAACAGATCACAAAACTTGATTAGGAATGTATTTGCCTATCCTTTATTTATTTGGTTATACATTTGATTAACATTAGTTGCTTAGCTGCTCTTCTTTTTTTTGTGTAAAACTAAATGTTTACATTTTTTTTAGTCTCCCCTAAAGTCATTTTTCTGTGAATTATTTTTAATGTAAAATACAACCCCATAAGATCAATTTCCATTCTACTTTAAAGCTTTGGGACTTCTATTCTTGGAGTTTATAAGCTTTGTGGACATATTTTACTTGTAGATTTTTCTAGTTCAATGCTCCTTTGACTTTGATAATTTGTGGGTCAGTTGTTCTGTATGCAAAATCTGTGGTTAGTTGGACTTCTATAGTCTGAGGGTCCCTTCTTCATTGATTTTAATCTGGGTGCCATTTTGGAACTTCTGTGGCTTAGCACATCATTATTTTGAGTATTGCTTTATAATTATTTCATGTTGATTGCTAGCATTTTAAATACTTTCCTTATTATTTTTAATTAATTACACTTTTTGTGTTCAAAAGTTTTCTAGACTAAATTCTTTAAAACTTTTCCATTCTCTTTTGCCTTTAATTTATATCTTCCCTTTCTATGATTATTTACCTTTGTCTATATTTCATTCTTCTGTATTTCCAAGCAAGTTTGACTTATACATGTTTTAGTCTTTTGTTATTCCTGCTATCGCTGAAGTTTACATAAAAAAAGAAGTCCAAATGAACAAAATTACAATTACTATATACAGTTGTTTTTCATTAAAGAAGCAGATGGACAAACACACCATCCTGAGAGCATGTGTGGGGTATTTTGCTGTGTAGGCTTCTAGAAAAAAACTTGGCACTTCATAAGTAGGTGGTTTTTGCTATGCTGATCTTTACAACATTCTGTATTTAATAGATTTGAAGGTATTGTTGGTTCAATTAATATAGGGATAATACAGGAATATTATTGCCTCTTGAGATAAAAATTACACATAGGGAACTAATTATAATATGTTGTGTAAGATGCTGAAAATCTCTCAGAAATAATAGCTGAGTAGCAGAATAGCAAAATGCCTACAGATAAGGAAAATGCAGGCCTTGTAGACAGTGATGGTAAAATTAGATAGATTGTTTGTAATACACAAGATTTTTAAACTTCCAAAGAAATCCGAAAATCCAAATCATATCTATCTGTCTGTCTGTCTGTATGTCTATCTCTGTCTGTCTGTCTGTCTGTCTGTCTGTCTGTCTGTCTGTCTGTCTATCTGTCTGTCTGTCTACCTATCTATCTACCATAAACAAGCATAATTTGTATGTGTATAACATCTCAACTGTAAAGCTGGACCAGGCTAAGAAAATGTGGACTGCATGTTTGTAAGCTGTTTAGGGCAGAGCCTAATGTATATACATAAACTAATATGTTCAGTTATTTATAAGAGAATAAATAAAATATTTAAATTAAGAAATATAATAAGGCCTTGTGGTTTGATATTAAACATCATGCCTTTCTAACATGAATGCTCATCAGTATTTGGGTAATGATGTGCACTGAACACGTGATACATATTATTATTTTATGTACCAGTAGAAGAATGTTTGTCAATTATTATGAATGATAAGAGATGTCTAAAAAATTTAACAATTATGATAGATCTGGACAGATTCAGCTGAAAGAGTTATTCAGGTCATGTTCCAAAATACTCCAAAATGTAGGACAATGTGGGATTTATCCATATCAGAGATGTCCAACTTACAGCCCTTGTTGAAAACTACAACTCCCATCATTCCCTAGCTGCAGTAGCAGGGGGCCACAGGTTGGACATCCCTGATCTATATAAAGACTCATATATGGTGCTATGAATATTGCAATGTGATGGAAACTTAAGGCAGTTCTTATTGTAGTCTATAGGAAAGTGATCATAATCAGGACCTGGCAGAGGAAGCAGCATTGGAGCGTGATCGCAGGTACATTCTTCAATTAAAGGGGAAAAAAACACTTGTGCTAATTTTCCCCCAACCAATCAGATGTTAGCTTTCAAATGTTAAATAAGATCTCATTGGTTGGGGCAAAATTAGCACCATTTTAAACGATAAGAACTTTTGTTGAATAACCCTGATTATCTTTATGAGGGATTGCTGAAATGTATACAATTATTGCATTTTACCAAGAAACTGCAGAATACATGCTGTAAATGAAGTTTGAAGAATATGCACAATTTACAATACTGTATCAGTAAATGGACCAAATCAATTCAATTTAGAGTAAAAATTTTTTTTACCCAAGTAATTCTACAGTGTGTCTTGGAATAAGATCAAGCAGGACGTGGGAAGAGATTGTAGTTTTGCTGCCAAGGTTATATAATATAAGAGAAGTAGTTATTTTTCATTTTGTTTTTGCAACCTGCTGCTACTATAAAATTCAAATGAACAACTAGTGTTTCCTTTACAAAGTCATATTTAGTCAAGTTATTTTCTACAAGGATCTTATTGATAAATTATAGATTTTTTTGCGGTAGGATTTTCTGTTAATCTACTTAGGCTGTATGTAGGTGCGCTTCATCTAAAGTGTCAGTGCCTTTTGCACTCAACACAAACTGTGTCCGTGCATATGCATTTTAAAAAGCCTGCTCTTCCAGCCCACTGAAACCACCTATTCAATAGCACAGCAAACTAACTAAATCTATATATGAATATAGTTCTTTCCACACGAGATGGGACTGAAAAACTCCCTGGCTTGAAGTTTATTTCAATTCATGTGCTAAAAAGTAGTAATATTGATAAAGCATCTCCTTATATTGTGTTGAATTGAATTTTTTTTTACATGCAATGAAAATAACATTGCATATTACAATAAACGCTGCAGAGACTGTTGGGATCATAATAATAATTAATATTCTTATATATATATAACACATTATAAAGAGCTATACCAATAGGACATTGTAGTGAATTTATAGATCTATACCAGGAGTAACAATCAGTAAATGAATTTCAGGGCTTCTCCTACTCATTTTAAAGGGCATGTCCACCCCCAAAACTAAAATTTAACCCACTGCTGGCCCCACTGTGCAGTGTTAAAAAATCCTTAACTTATATCTTTGCTCCAAATGGTTCTCCAACAGAGCTTGTCCAAAAATCCAGGAAAGTGAAGAGTAGGAACTGTCTGTGTGTGAAAAGTTTTCTGACTCTTCTCTGTCTTCCTGGGAGGAACTCCATTACCGGACGTTGCATTGGAGGCTGAAGAGGGATCCCGGTCTGGTAAGTAAGTGTCTGGGGGCTTTTTTTTACAAACAGACTATGCTATTAGGGTTATAAGGGTGGGAGATACACTACAGAAAAATCTTTTAATTGAAGCAGCAGTTAGTGCCTCTTTCATTCCAGCAGGGAACTCAGAGTTGACATAATATCCATAACAGCCCTAAATTTTTAAGCAGTGGCAAATAGGTACAATATCATAACAGAAGGTTAACTGGGATTCTGAATCTTTATACTTCACATTTTGCAGCACCACATGTCAGGCATTGGGAACACTATGAGGTATTGGAATAGTTATCCTTTAAATACTATTAATAAAGAGGTCAATATTTGCCATGTTGTTTTACTCTATTAATGATTCCTGATATGATTGGTGTTTTACCCTATAACAAAACAGAAAGAATCTCCTGTGTAAAGCAAGGTACACACACTAGCGATAAAGCCTTGATACCGTCAGTATCGAGGCTTTATCATCAATGTGTGTAGCAGCCTCCCAATGAGCGTGGGGGTGCCGAACATTTGGGTCAGCCTCACGTTAATATGGGAAAGACCAAAAATTTCTACGTAGTATCCCTATAGGGGGAGTCGGCCACGGTCGTGAGAAACACTCAGTCCCGAAAGTTCTCCCTATTTTGTGTACTATTAAAGTGCATAATTTTAAAGGTTGCAATTGTGTATTCTGTGTCTGGCCTGTGCTTTCATATGATCATGGAACTCCTCTTTTGGCTGCATAATAATAGAGTGATAGAAAATCAGGGAACAAGGGCATAGGCTAAAATATTATAGTCCTGTGAACAAAATGGCATTAAAAGTGAAATTAGCAGTCTAAAGCCAGCAAGTACAACTGAAGCATTTGTGGGCGGTATAAAAATGCTGTTGTTCAACAGTATCTGGAAGACTGTGGCACCTTTCATGTGTGTATAACAAGTGTCTGTCTTTGTCCTAAAAAATCTTATGTATTGACTTTGAATGCAATCTATTTTTGTAACAACCCATTTTGGGTTACTGTAGAAAAGAAATGGCAACATGATTAAAACAGTGGCTAATAAAGGCCAAACACTAACTTATTTACCTATTATTTCCTTAAATTCCCAATTATTTTAGCCTTTTGAGATATAGCCTTTTTTAGATTTTATAATTTCATAAAACACTTATATACATTTAGAACTACCCACATACACAGCCAGATAAATATTGTATTCTAATAAACCCCTTTTTTTGGTTGTCCCAGACAGCAATGCCCCATTGTAACAATGTTTGTTATACAGTATATCATATTAATGCTTAAATTTAAACAACATTGTTACAACATACTTCGCTGCAAAGAGCAGGGTAGAGAGTTAGGGTAAGGCCCCACTGTACCTCTGGTGGGGGGCAATATTGACATGTGGGGGACACTGAATACTAGTGGGCACCAATGTAGCCAGAGCCACTGGTTGCTTTGTGCTCTGGTCCATTAGCCTAAGAGAGATGATGGAGGCATAGCAAGTGAAGAAAGGATAATATGAAGGAATTAAGAGGAAAAGTACTAAAACAGATGAAAATAAAAAGAGAGAGGGAAGGAAAATATTAAAGGGATACTAAACAGATTTTTTGTACTTTGGTAAGTACATGAAATCTATTTCTATTATTCACAGGTAGGTGAGAACGTTTATTCCCACCTCCCTGTGAATAATAGAATGCACAGAAACAGTGTAACACTTACCTTACCAGCACTCAACTTGTGGCTGCTTCTTAGCTATCTATTATTCACATTAGAGATGGCTGAACTACCTGAAGTTAGGTTCGTTTTTCAGAAGTTTGAAAACAAACACCATGAAAGGGGAGAAATAGTTCAAAAAGTCTGGATTAAATACAATTAAAATAGCAATGGTAACTTGCTGTAAATGGCTCTGGCACCTGGGAAATGGTCTGGGGAACAAGTTTTTAAACACTTCTTTCCCTCACAATCGGGCAATTGTCAGGTTTCCGCAGGCTACATTCGAGGGTTATCAAGGGTTACCGAACACTACATTTGAGGGTTATCGATTGCTACATTCGAGGGTTACCAAAATTGAACGCTACTGTATATTTGAGGGTTACTGAAATCGAACACTACATTTGGGAGTTGCCGAACGATACATTTGAGGGTTACCGAAATTGAAGGCTACATTTGAGGGTTACCGAAATCAAAGGCTACATTCGAGGGTTACCAAAAAAGAACACTACATTCAATGTTACCGAAATCGAAGGCTACATTTTAAGGGTTGTGGATTAAAAAATTTGATAATTTTCGAATTTTCCAGACCTGTTGCTGATACCTCGGATGACTAAAATTAACTTAGAACCCCTTTTCCTTTAACCCATAGATTAACTGTACAAATGAACAGGCAGACACACAATCCTTTTGGGTGAAATAAATGGCCACAGCTTTATTGACACATTGTAACAAATCATGTGATCAATTAAATTAGGCATTTAATTGATCACATGATTTTACAATGTGTCAATAAAGCTGTGGCCATTTATTTCACCCAAAAGGATTGTGTGTCTGCCTGTTCATTTGTACAGTTAATCTATGGGTTAAAGGAAAAGGGGTTCTAAGTTAATTTTAGTCATCCGAGTATCAGCAACAGGTCTGGAAAATTCGAAAATTATCAAATTTTTTAATCCACAACCCTTAAATGTAGCCTTCGTTTCAGTAACATTGAATGTAGTGTTCTTTTTTGGAAACCCTCGAATGTAGCCTTTGATTTCGGTAACCCTCAAATGTAGCCTTCAATTTCGGTAACCCCAAATGTATCGTTCGGCAACTCCCAAATGTAGTTTCATTTCAGTAACCCTCAATATAAAGTAGCGTTCAATTTGGTAACCCTCGAATGTAGCAATCGATAACCCTCAAATGTGTGTTCGGTAACCCTTGATAACCCTCGAATGTACCTGCGGAAACCTGACAATTGCCCGATTGTGAGGGAAAGAAGTGTTTAAAAACTTGTTCCCCAGACCATTTCCCAGGTGCCAGAGCCATTTACAGCAAGTTACCATTGCTATTTAAATTGTATTTAATCCAGACTTTTTGAACTATTTCTCCCCTTTCATGGTGTTTGTTTTCAAACTTCTGAAAAACGAACCTAACTTCAGGTAGTTCAAGCCATCTCTAATGTGAATATAGATAGCTAAGAAGCAGCCACAAGTTGAGTGCTGGTAAGGTAAGTGTTACACTGTTTCTGTGCATTCTATTCACAGGGAGGTGGGATAAGCGTTCTCACCTACCTGTGAATAATGAAATAGATTTCATGTACTTACCAAAGTACAAAAAATCTGTTTAGTATCCCTTTAATATTTTCCTTCCCTCTCTCTTTTTATTTTCATCTGTTTTAGTACTTTTCCTCTTATTCCTTCATATTATCCTTTCTTCACTTGCATGCCTCCATCATCTCTCTTAGGCTAATGGACCAGAGCACAAAGCAACCAGTGGCTCTGGCTACATTGGTGCCCCTAGTATTCAGTGTCCCCCACATGTCAATATTGCCCCCCACCAGAGGTACAGTGGGGCCTTACCCTAACTCTCTACACCCTGCTCTTTGCAGCGAAGTATGTTGTAACAGGTTGTTTAAATTAAGCATTATATGATATACTGTATAACAAACATTGTTACAATGGGGCATTGCTGTCTGGGACAACACAAAAAAAGGGGTTTATAGAATACAATATTTATCTGGCTGTGTATGTGGGTAGTTCTAAATGTATATAAGTGTTTATGAAATTATAAATCTAAAAACTATATCTCAAAGGCTAAAATAATTGGGAATTTAAGGAAATAATAGGTAAATAAGTTAGTGTTTGGCCTTTATTAGCCACTGTTTTAATCATGTTGCCATTTCTTTTCTACAGTATACCCAAAATGGGTTGTTACAAAAATAGATTGCATTCAAAGTCAATACATAAGATTTTTTAGGACAAAGACGACACTTGTTATACACACATGAAAGGTGCCACAGTCTTCCAGATACTGTTGAACAACAGCATTTTTATACCGCCCACAAATGCTTCAGTTGTACTTGCTGGCTTTAGCTGCTAATTTCACTTTTAATGCCATTTGTTCACAGGACTATAATATTTTACCTATGCCCTTGTTCCCTGATTTTCTATCACTCATTATTATGCAGCCAAAAGAGGAGTTCCATGATCATATGAAAGCACAGGCCAGACACAGAATACACAATTGCAACCTTTAAAATTATGCACTTTAATAGTACACAAAATAGGGAGAACTTTCGGGACTGAGTGTTTCTCACGACCGTGGCCGACTCCCCCTATAGGGATACTACGTAGAAATTTTTGGTCTTTCCCATATTAACGTGAGGCTGACCCAAATGTTCGGCACCCCCACGCTCATTGGGAGGCTGCTACACACATTGATGATAAAGCCTCGATACTGACGGTATCAAGGCTTTATCGCTAGTGTGTGTACCTTGCTTTACACAGGAGATTCTTTCTGTTTTGTTATAGGGTAAAACACCAATCATATCAGGAATCATTAATAGAGTAAAACAACATGGCAAATATTGACCTCTTTATTATAGTATTTAAAGGATAACTATTCCAATACCTCATAGTGTTCCAATGCCTGACATGTGGTGCTGCAAAATGTGAAGTATAAAGATTCAGAATCCCAGTTAACCTTCTGTTATGATATGTACCTATTTGCCACTGCTTAAAATTTAGGGCTGTTATGGATATTATGTCAACTCTGAGTTCCCTGCTGGAATGAAAGAGGCACTAACTGCTGCTTCAATTAAAAGATTTTTCGTAGTGTGTTCTCCCCCTTATAACCCTAATAGCATAGTCTGTTTGTAAAAAAAGCCCCCAGACACTTACTTACCAGACCGGGATCCCTTACGCCTCCAATGCAACGTCGGTAATGGAGTTCTCCCAGGAAGACAGAGAAGAGTCAAAACTTTTCACACACACAGTTCCTACTCTTCACTTTCCTGGATTTTGTGGACAAGCTCTGTTGGAGAACCATTTGGAGCAAAGATATAAGTTAAGGATTTTTTAACACTGCACAGTGGGGCCAGCAGTGGGTTAAATTTTAGTTTTGGGGGTGGACTGCCCTTTAAAATGAGTAGGAGAAGCCCTGAAATTCATTTACTGATTGTTACTCTCTGGTATAGATCTATAAATTCACTACAAATGTCCTATTGGTATAGCTCTTTATAATGTGTTTATATATATAAGAATATTAATTATATTATGATCCCAACAGTCTCTGCAGCGTTTTATTGTATATGCAATGTTATTTTCATTGCATGTAAAAAAAAATTCAATTCAACACAATATAAGGAGATGCTTTATCAATATTACTACTTTTTAGCACATGAATTGAAATAAACTTCAAGCCAGGGAGTTTTTCAGTCCCATCTCGTGTGGAAAGAACTATATTCATATATAGATTTAGTTAGTTTGCTGTGCTATTGAATAGGTGGTTTCAGTGGGCTGGAAGAGCAGGCTTTTTAAAATGCATATGCACGGACACAGTTTGTGTTGAGTGCAAAAGGCACTGACACTTTAGATGAAGCGCCTACTTCCATAAGTAGATTAACAGAAAATCCTACCGCAAAAAAATCTATAATTTCAATAAGATCCTTGTAGAAATAACTTGACTAAATATGACTTTGTAAAGGAAACACTAGTTGTTCATTTGAATTTTATAGTAGCAGCAGGTTGCAAAAACAAAATGAAAAATAACTACTCTCTTATATTAATAACCTTGGCAGCAAAACTACATCTCTTCCCACGTCCTGCTTGATCTATTCCAAGACACACTGTAGAATTACTTGGGTAAAAAAATTTTTTACCTAAATTGAATGATTTGGTCCATTTACTGATACAGTATTGTAAATTGTGCATATTCTTCAAACTTCATTTACAGCATGTATTCTGCAGTTTCTTGGTAAAATGCAATAATTGTATACATTTCAGCATCCCTCATAAAGATAATCAGGGTTATTCAACAAAAGTTCTTATCGTTTAAAATGGTGCTAATTTTGCCCCAACCAATGAGATCTTATTTAACATTTGAAAGCTAACATCTGATTGGTTGGGGAAAATTAGCACAAGTGTTTTTTTCCCCTTTAATTGAAGAATGTACCTGCGATCACGCTCCAATGCTGCCTTCCTCTGCCAGGTCCTGATTATGATCACTTTCCTATAGACTACAATGAACTGCCTTAAGTTTCCATCACATTGCAATATTCATAGCACCATATATGAGTCTTTTATAGATCAGGATGTCCAACCTGTGGCCCCCTGCTACTGCTAGGGAATGATGGGAGTTGTAGTTTTCACAGGGCTGTAAGTTGGACATCTCTGATATGGATAAATCCCACATTGTCCTACATTTTGGAGTATTTTGGAACATGACCTGAATAACTCTTTCAGCTGAATCTGTCCAGATCTATCATAATTGTTAAATTTTTTAGACATCTCTTATCATTCATAATAATTGACAAACATTCTTCTACTGGTACATAAAATAATAATATGTATCACGTGTCAGTGCACATCATTACCCAAATACTGATGAGCATTCATGTTAGAAGGCATGATGTTTAATATCAAACCACAAGGCCTTATTATATTTCTTAATTTAAATATTTTATTTATTCTCTTATAAATAACTGAACATATTAGTTTATGTATATACATTAGGCTCTGCCCTAAACAGCTACAAACATGCAGTCCACATTTTCTTAGCCTGGTCCAGCTTTACAGTTGAGATGTTATACACATACAATTATGCTTGTTTATGGTAGATAGATAGGTAGACAGACAGACAGATAGACAGACAGACAGACAGACAGACAGACAGACAGACAGACAGACGAGATAGACATACAGACAGACAGACGATATGATTTGGATTTTCGGATTTCTTTGGAAGTTTAAAAATCTTGTGTATTACAAACAATCTATCTAATTTTACCATCACTGTCTACAAGGCCTGCATTTTCCTTATCTGTAGGCTTTGCATTCTGCTACTCAGCTATTATTTCTGAGAGATTTTCAGCATCTTACACAACATATATAATTAGTTCCCTATGTGTAATTTTTATCTCAAGAGGCAAATATTCTGTATTATCCCATATATATTGAACCAACAATACCTTCAAATCTATTAAATACAGAATGTTGTAAAGATCAGCATAGCAAAAACCACCTACTTATCAGAGATGCCAAGTTTTTTTTCTAGAAGCCTACACAGCAAAATACCCCACACATGCTCTCAGGATGGTGTGTTTGTCCATCTGCTTCTTTAATGAAAAACAACTGTATATAGTAATTGTAATTTTGTTCATTGGACTTCTTTTTTTATGTAAACTTCAGCGATAGCAGGAATAACAAAAGCCTAAAACATGTATAACAATTCAAATTGCTTGGAAATAAAAGAATGAAATATAGACAAAGGTAAATAATCATAGAAAGGGAAGATATAAATTAAAGGCAAAAGAGAATGGAAAAGTTTTAAAGAATTTAGTCTAGAAAACTTTTGAACACAAAAAGTGTAATTAATTAAAATAATAAGGAAAGTATTTAAAATGCTAGCAATCAACATGAAATAATTATAAGCAATACTCAAAATAATGATGTGCTAAGCCACAGAAGTTCCAAAATGGCACCCAGATTAAAATCAATGAAGAAGGGACCCTCAGACTATAGAGTCCAACTAACCACAGATTTTGTCATACAGAACAACTGACCCACAATTATCAAAGTCAAAGGAGCATTGAACTAGAAAAATCTACAAGTAAAATATGTCCACAAAGCTTATAAACTCCAAGAATAGAAGTCCCAAAGCTTTAATAGAATGGAAATTATCTTATGGGGTTGTATTTTACATTAAAATAATTCACAGAAAAATGACTTTAGGGGAGACTAAAAAAATGTAAACATTTAGTTTTACACAAAAAAGAAGAGAGCAGCTAAGCAACTAATGTTAATCAAATGTATAACCAAATAAATAAAGGATAGGCAAATACATTCCTAATCAAGTTTTGTGATCTGTTAGCAGGCTAACCAACATGTGGGGGGCCACCCTGTCAGGCGATTAATGCAGAGGCTGATAGCTGGTGTTAAATACTTATGAGTGGGTGAGATTAACCTGGAGCTGTGCAGCCTCTGGTAATTCTCATCCGGAAGATTTACCCAGAGTGTCTGCTATGGGTGAGCTGCTATGGGTGAATCTCCCTGTGTGTGAACCCATTTTTGTTACGAAACCTTGTGTTCTGATAACAAATATTAGTAGAATCACACCACAACATTCCGTTTGTGCATTTCACATGCAATTTCACATTGATAAGCTATATACATATCTCAGTTTAGAAGACTGTCAATTAGCAAGGGCACTCCATACATTATAGATTCTAACATATAGCAGTTACATCACACCAGTTATACTTTGTACAGCACTCAGGGGGGGTGTCACTCCTCCATTTAATATAAGTCCCATATTAGGAATCCAGCATTGCCCACCCTATTTGTCTTTTCCCTATAGTCCCTCAGACTAGGCGTCAGGCCACCTGGACAAAATTTGTTGAAATTTTGTAAGACATCCCCTGTCCAGAGCACTATTCCCACACTTGGGAGGTAACTATTTAGCAAGGCCCCCACTGTCTCAGTTTGGGGGGTTCAGCTGCTATCCATTTAATTGTTATGGTTTTTCTAGAAAAACATTTGGTGTCTATCCCAACTGTCTATTTCGGGGTCCCAAGATACATATGTTTGGGATCCATGGGAATCTGTTTGCCCAGTGAGGGTCTGGTTTATTTGCTCCAACATCTGGATATCTACAGGCATTCACATATCAAATGCCAAAAATTTGGCACGGTGTGAGGCTCTGCCCTGGGTATATAAGATAGGATGATGGGTGTAAGACATGCTTGTTGTAACATAGAATCCTATAACCATATTTTTCGCCATTGGTGAAACCAGAGTGCGAGATTGGGCCATGTCCTATCCTCTGGTGTAATGAACGGTATCCACCTTTGCCACTGGGAGAGAAATGTGCTGTATTCATTTTGTAATATTTTATAGATTCTAGATATTAAAACCTTGATTTGACCCGACCAATCATGTTAAAGGGCATGTCCTCCATTTTAGAATTTTTTCTGTAGTGTAGGGCTCCCTCCCCCACCCCAAAACGCTATAGTTATTTGCATCAAAACTCCCTGAACACTATTTACTTTGCCTCTTTCCCCACAATGTGCTCCCGGCCCTTTACTTGTATGAAACTGCAAGCAGCGGGTCGAACCAGCAGTCGCGTCCATGATTGGCGAGAGGCAATAAAGCTTCCGGCTTTACTGAACGTTGGGTTAAACGCATATAAGTAGAGATCGGGGGAGTTTTGCTGCAAATACTATGGCGGTTGGGGTTGGGGAGGGAGCCCTACACTACAGAAAAGGGGTTTGGAGCTAGGGGAGGGAGGGTGAGAGAAACAGGCGGGGGATAGGGCTGCACTGAGCATGTGTTTTTTCTCCTGGTGGTCACTTTTTTGGACTTTGAAGGGACATTGCGAGGCAGTCATTTGGGCAGGACATGCCCTTTAATATGTGTTAGAGGGATAGAATGGAGGCCCCCTGGATTTCTGACCTGATTCAGTGCATAATAGGGATTTGGAAGATTGGGATTACCCCAAAGGGCAGTGCTCCCACACTCCTTCAAATTGTATTGTTAATAACGTCATTTTCCACACCCTGAACACCATGCAGTGTGGTACCACCTCCAAAATGTCATACTTGGAATTATCTAGAAAAGCTAGGGGTAAGAGGGGAGGTAGGCATGTACATTGGTTTAATGCCTGAATCCATGTGTGACTATGAGGAGAATCTGGCTGTAGGGGTTCTGGTGTCTGAGCCAGTGGAAGAAGTATTTTAATTGGCTAGCCAAGTAGTCGAGGTGAAATTAGGAAGTGCCAGACCTGACCTTTGTGCATTGTGATAGCTTTGATTTTACTGTAGGTCTAGAGGGACCCCAGACAAGTAGGTATAATGTCAGTGAGTGTTGAAATACGTTTAAACATTTAGGGATTAGTATGATTTTGATGAGATTTATCAAACCAATCACATTAAAGGGGGTTTCCATGTGTCTGTTCTTTGTTTGACTAAACTCAGAAGAGGGGATACATTGATTTCATAAATCTGTCAGGGGAGAGTGTTATCTGGATACCCCAGTATTTAAACTGGTGTTTCACTGAAACCAATGAAGCCATTGTTTGGGGAGTGTTTGAAGTAGGGAGAATGCTGCATTTGACCAATTGATTACAGCTTGGTAGCAAAGAAAACTCGGGGTCACTAGGTATAAAGATGAATCATTCGCATATAGGTTAAGTAAGCTGGTGCAGGAAGTGTTGGTGAGTCCATGTCTATTAGGGTTATTCCTAGTTTAATGGTCAGCATTTCAATGGCTAGGAAATAAATAGGGGGAGAGAGGACAGCCCTGTCTGGTGACTCTTTCCAATTTGAATGTTTAGGAAGTAGAGTTGATAACTCTTATGGCAGCTTTAGGTTGGCTATATGAGAGTTTGATCACCAAATAAATCCTGTTTTAATGCTAAAGTGTCCCAAACATGCAAAAGATAGGACCATTCGACTGAGTTGAAAGGTCTTGGTTTCTTTAATTGCGGCCATAAACTGCATCGGTCCCTCGTGAAGCGCCTGCTCTGTTTGTGGGCTCTGCTGTATGTTTAGATGGGCTCTCAGCTTGAGCTTGCTGTGAAGGGCCGAGCACACGTGCACCCTGTACAGACCCTGAAGGTAGATGGCGTCCGATTCAGAGGGAGCCGGGTCATGAGCAAACTTCAGTTTTTGGACGCACAGCTTCTTTTTTTGTTGCCGACACTTCGTGTTCTTCCAGTGGATGGTTCTGCTGTTTATCCCTTTCAGTGTCAGGTCTGTTGTTTTATTAACATTGGGTGCTAGGACAAAACCTGAGCTATCCGGAAATGTCTTACCAAATGGACTCCCAGGCATTACAGTCATAGCAGCTGTGGTCAGTTGGTCAGTTTGTCATAGCAGCAGTGGCATAACTAGAAATTACTTGGTCCCCCAGCAAAACTATGATGGGGCCCCTAGCCAAGCTCCATCCACAGTAGTTTTCTGGGAAGAGGCTATCTCTTACATATGAAAACAAGAAGATGGGGGCCCCCCTGTGGTAGCAAGATGTCAAGTGGAAAAAAACATGATTCTGTATCACATTTCACTTTTTTTAAGACCAAACTTCCCCATCTCTCCATCACCAGTGCTACAAAACTCCCTTTAAAATCTTGTCTGCTCACCCAAGCACCTTCCACATAAAAGCCTAGTCAAATAACCTACCAACAAAAAACTAGAAATTATTTTGAATGGTAATATAATGTCAATGTCTTATGTCAACGTACTAAAACTTACTCTGTTAATTATGCAAATAAAAAGAAAAGCTAAATTGCATTTGCCATTAACATCTGTAGAACAGCAGTTCTAGTGATAACGGAAAATGCAGAACCTTTTTTCAGTTTGTGGGAATGCATCTTTTTAGGCAAAAACAAACAGTTGTTTTCCGCACAGAAAAGTACCATAATCAGTGCATTCAATCACACTAAAGAGAAGATGATGTTCCCCATAACATTTTTCTCTTTTTTTTCTCTACATTGACAGGGTCTTCTCTGAAGTGAAACTCTTGCAGAAGTTAAAAAAAATTACCATAACTGTTTCCAATGACTAAAAGGTTGCAGTCTGATCCACAAAAGCACAATAATATCTGAACATTGATTAAATTCAAGCAGGGCCCATCTTGACGGAAATTGGAAAAGATAAGAAAGATTATAGGAAGAGACATATAAAAACAGGCTTCGCAAGTCAGGCTAAATAGCAAAGCAATGCCTTTCATGTACGTAGACTGCAGCAGAAGCAAATATCCTGAGTTTTAGAGATAGATTGTATCTCTCTAACAGACCTTTCCTAACCTGACACGTTCTCATTCATTTTGAGATTATCGTTTGATTCCAGAAAACTAAAGGATGAGGTTGGGATACAAAAGACCAGAAAAAGAAAGGAAAATCAAATGCACATTTATGATTCCTGTTTGTTTTTATAAGATCCAGAAACAATCACAGATATATTTTATTTACTATATCTGTGAATATAGAAAATCAAAGCAGAACAGCTAGTGATCTATAAACAAGCATTCATTCTAAGTGGTACAGTTTCTATATTATAATTGAACTCTATAAAATTGAACCCATTATTCAGCTGATCAATTTTTATTAACTCTATTTCCAGGCAACGTTTAAACCAAATTAGTGTACCCAGGAAAAGGTCTTATTGTTATTAATAATAACTATTATATTTGCACCTGGTGTGAGAATTTTAGGAGGCTATAAATAAATATTTTGTGGGTATACTATATTATGATATAAACACAATACCTTCAAGAAAATACCATATCTCTCTCTCAACTATCCCTACAGATGACATCTGCTTGCTAGTTTCAGATGCATATTTGTGGTGGATTGGGGGAGAAATGTAAATGTTAAGGCATCAATCCAGGATTCTAGGTTGCTTCTGTAAGCTTTTAGGGTTCTTTTTTTGTTGTGGTTCACCTTTTAATTAAGACATTATATACACCCTCAACATTGAAACCTAATGCGCTTCCTAAAGAGGAATTTAAGGGGAAGTTCAGTGCAAATACATATGTTTTTGAGAAAAAAGAGCAGTATTTTTCCATGAGCATCTTTGACCCATCCAACAGCCAATCAGTAGAAATACTGTTAGAACATTCCAGGGAAGTGGTGCACCTGGTAAGAGAAGTACAGTTAGAACCTGAAATTTCAGCTCACTATCGTCAACAGCAGGGAACAGCAAAGGGTATGAAATCAACTGATTTTTAAAATGGGAAAGAATATGTAGAATAACTAAGAAGCATTACACAAACTAACAATTTAACAAATATTGATAATTTCCACTGAACTGTCCCTTTAAGTCTCCAGACCTCATTGCCTCAATAGATAGAGCACTTTAACAAAGACACAAGTTGTTTTTCAACTCCCCTTGCATGTGGCTTTTCTTGATTTATGAAATTAACCTGTGGGTACTAGGGGTCAAACTTCCATAATAGACCTTTTTAGTTTGGTGGAAGTCTAATTGCACACAATATACTTCACATGCTCTGTATGCTCAACAGATCAAAACAAGAAAGCTGTAGCTTTGCTTCCTAGAAGTGACAGCCAAATCATTTCACAGCACAAAGTCTAGCTCTACTAGTCACAGATCGTTCTACAGAAGATCTTGCCTTTCAAAAACCAAAAGTATCTTGTAGTTTATTTCCTATCAATCTTTGAGGAAAAAAATAAAGCATTATTTTTAAGCAAGTCAGGGGTTTTTAACCTGTGACCTAATTTGCTGTGTGTTTCTAAAATGAGTGCTTAAGGGCTAGGCCACACTGCTGTGATTTTTCTGCGTTTGCATTTTTTCAAATATTGGAATTGCGGCAACGCACCGAAAAACGCACGTTTTTGGTGCGATGCGATTGCGATTTGCGCTCCGCATTTTAAATCGCAATCGCATGGCGTTTTCCAATACTTAAGGAAAAAACCGCATACGCAAACACAACAAAATCACACATGAAATTGCATGCGATCGGTGCGTGATTGCTTTTGCGTTGCAGTGTCCTTGCCCTTACTGCTGAGCCACCACAGCATACACAACAACAACAGGTATACTTAGGGATATTTACCAAGATCCCTATCACTTTGGATAATATGAAACAATAATATCATACTCTTGCGGGGAGCTGCAACCACCTGGCGTCTCCCCAAGTCCTAGTGTACCTGGCGTGCTCAACTACCCGAAAACACAGTCCAACCTCTGGTACAATATAGCAATAGATAAAATAGGCGGAGCTGCGGACATCAACAAGGATCAAGCATAGAGTAAGTATAGAACTTATAGACTTAACGTTTATTTGTTCCATATATAAATCCATAGCGACACAAATACGCTGGACAGGGTCTGAGGGGGAGAGGGGTGTGTGGCCCTGACATGTTTCGTGGAGACCTTAACGAGTAGTAAGTGGTGTTAACTAGACACATAGAATTAAGTTCTGTTAAATTAAAGGCCAGAAACACTTTTTAATATTTTATTACTTTCCTGATAAATAGTTGGTGAAATGCACAGACATTTCCTTTATACTGTTAGGGAGAAGGAAATATTTTGCCAGAGAAATACTTAAATAGCGCTGACATATATGAAATATAAATGTAAACAACACCAAAATCACAATTATTCCCAAAATTGTTTGTTTCCCCCGCACACCTGCAAGAAATGTAGCTGCTGGGTGCTACTCAGGAGACCATAGCCCAATGGTCAATTAAATCCAGAAAGTATATAATTCAGAGCGCACACCAGTCTTAAACCACCAAACTGTGTTTATTAAATCACAATTTAATAAACACAATTACTCGTCTCTCAGCACCCATTTTTATAAGATGAGCACAGCAGCCATTTAAAATCTTTCCTTTAATTTTTGGCACCATTGGCACATAGTAAAGTATTCGTATATAGTATTTTTTCCAACCTGTATTGTATCTTAAGGATGACATAAAAAGGCTAATTTTAATACCCACCATGGAAACTGGATTGTGCTAATAAAATGTACAGATAAACATTAATGCAACTAATGTAAGTCTAACCCTATGCAGAGGAACGTTGATATGTATCTGAACTAAGACAGATCAAAAAGGTGAAAACATTCAAGTATCTGCAGTTTAGGATTTTAGCTTTCCCCTTTTGAAGTACATTCTGTAAAACAAACTATGCATGTCACTGTTTCTAAAGGTACATTCTAAAGCACAGTCATTTATACATGAAGAACTAACCAAACTACCAAACGCATACACACGTCCGATTATCATGAAACAGCCGCTTGTTGTGGGTGTGTGTTGTGACCATGGGCCGGTGCCAGAATCGTGGTGTTGTATGAACCTATAAGAGAATGCAGTACACTAAACATGATTTGTATGTCCCATAGAAATACATGTTACAGCTTATAGATCCTGTCTCTATTAGACTCAGAAGTTTCATAAGTCTGGAGATTTGAACCTGCAACTTCTAAGAGAGCGTGTTTCTAAAAGTAGAGCATTACTCCAGTAACCCACCAAAGCTGCAGTGTTATCAGAAACTTTCATATTTGAGGAGACATCTGTATAGAACATATGTGCATAGAGTAAATATTGGGCTCAGGTGGTGTGGCCAATAGATGCCCATGCTCACAAGTTTTTTTGAAGACTTATAGGCTTTGAGTACTGTCAACAACATGGAATACTTACTTACAGAATCTACTTTTACAGGTATGTAAATGCATTAGTATCTTACAATGTATAGGTGTACTAGGAAAGGCTTTTACTAAGGGTTAAAAAATTATAGTTTTGTTCTAATATTTAGTGAATTTATGTTAAAAGCTGAAAAAAATCATGTGAATTACAGGTTAGGAACTGCCCTAATAAAATAAAATACACTTATCAAGGACATATTTAGAAGGCGCGGTATATGCAATTTATTGCCCTTTTTTTACAGGACAATATTTTTGTGGCCACATCGTTCAATTATGATTGTCATAAAATCACAATCGTGGTCGTAAAATCATAATCAAAGTCATGTAATTGTGATTCCGAGTTAAGGATTGTGATGTAATGGTACAATTACCTATACAATACCATTGTGGTACTAGTCATTTTACATTAACTTGCAGTATCAGTGGTTTAAGATACTGCAGGTTACTAAATATGCCCCCAAGTCAAAAATTTTGGAAAATTCCAGTTAGTAGCTTTATCTTTAGATGTTAAATTGTGTTTAGTCTCTCTGTACATTGTCCTATGTTTCTGTAAATCACCCATGTCAAGATACATAGTAAAATCTTTCACTGTGTGGAGGCTTTCTGTAGTTAAATATTTTTATTTTAAAGGAAATATTTATTTTACACCAGTGAAGGAAAATTGTGGTAAAAATGCTTAGGGTGAATTTCTCGTTTAGGAATGTACAAACTTCCAGAGTATACAGAGCCTCTGTATCAAGGACCCACCAAGAGGCCACAGCATCATGGAATGTCTGTAATGAAGTCATTTTTGCTGTTTCCATTTAGTCTTTAGTTTCCATTTATACTATATGCATATAGACAGATGTTGTCTTTATTACTGTGCTACAGTACATATTACCCAGCAAGTTCAGCACATTTCCCCTTTAAATATAGGGAAAGTCAGTAAACATTTGTGAGAAGTTTTCTCTACATTGTTCGTATTCTCTCTTGGAAAAGTCTTACTTATTTCCAATGGAAGCTGTAAAAACCACTACAAGTTTTTCATTATGAATCTAACTGCTGGATCATTACTGAATGCATGATGGATTTTTACTATTCTTGGCATTAAACTGTTTATTGTTTAAATCTCTTATGTTCCTGTATTGTATCTAAAGGGAAATGAATTAGCCTAACTGCTAATGGCTGGGCTTTTGCATGCCATTTGCCTTAATTGAATCTCAAAGTAATGTTTTCCCTAATCTATGCATCATAATTATTACTTTCTATCACACAGTGACATGTATGTTTGCCTCATTTTCATACTTTGCTAAATGATCATCAGTTACAGATATTCAGAAAATGATATGAAAACCTAAGCATCAGGACATTTTGCATTTTTCTACAAAATCCAGGATCTAAATACATCTGCCTTGTTGGCATCCAGTGAGTATAGGTTGCTTTGCGATTTTACAGATTTTGGCTTTCAGAGACAACACACACCTCTCAACTCAAAGAGTAACGTGATTGAAATCCCTGCTTCTCAAAAGGTTAAAGTTGCTTTGGGGTTTTCAATTTCAGAAGTTATCATTGTCAGCCAGGGGATTTTTTTTTATGCTGATAGAGTGTTTCAAGTACAGATAAGCTGGTAATAATATATAAATTAGACAGATAAACTATTTTGCTTGTTAATTTTTTTTCTTACTGCACATGATTCACATGACTGGGCAGTTAATTGGAAGGATACTCCTTATT
This sequence comes from Hymenochirus boettgeri, assembly GCA_019447015.1. Taxonomy (NCBI): domain Eukaryota; kingdom Metazoa; phylum Chordata; class Amphibia; order Anura; family Pipidae; genus Hymenochirus; species Hymenochirus boettgeri. The sequence goes on from CM033472.1 coordinate 167,461,361, forward strand.
TAGACATGACAGAGTTAATAAGAAGGAGGGGGGTATGTATATATGTTAAGATGAATTGAAATTCAATCTAGAGATGGAATAGATGGTTATAACCGATAAGGCAGAAACAATTTGGGTGGATACAGGAAGCAAAAGGGGGTAAATGAACTGAACCTCTCTGATGCATTGTACACTAATAGGTTCTTGCTATAAAGAAACCATTCCTAACCTGAAGATGAATCTGTGGAACTGTCTTCCTGCAGATGTGGGAATGGCAAATTCATTTAATAGCTTTAAAAAGGCATGTCCACCTCTGTTTAAGAAATTTTCTGTAGTGTAAGGCTCCCTCTCCCACACACCACTGTAGTAGTTTTGCATGAAACTGCAAGCAGGGGTGCTGAGAGGCAGCCAATCACGGCCGTGGTTTCTGGCAGTACAGAACCCCAGGGAAAGAGGCTGTTGAGGGTGGAAGAGAGCCCCACAATACAAAAAAGGGGTATGGAAAGGGGAAGGAGAGAAAAACGGAAGTGAGAGGGAGGGGGGGGGCTTCACTGTGCATGTCTTTTTCCTCCTGGAGGAGAGGCAGGAGGCAAAGACCATTTGGGACACAGGCAGGCTCCTGCTCTTCATTTTTTTGGGATTTACCCAGACTTCAGGGCAGCCTTTGGAGCAGGGATGTAAGGTAAGGATTTTTCAACACTACACAGTGGAGCCAGTAGTGTTAAAATATAGTTTTGGGGGTGGACATGCCCTTTAAAAGTGGGCTAGATAAGTTATTATTATTATTAATAATAAGAAGAAGAATTACTGGTATTATACATATACTGCATTTCTGGTTGATCCAGGAATACCTACTGATTGGCATTTGGAGTGAGGATTTCCCCCCCACCCCCATTTTTAGCTTTTTTTTGTTGCCTTCCTCTGGATCACTGTTAGGTAGGTAAAAAAGTAGGGTGTAAGGTTGGACTAGATAGATGTTGTCTTAATCAACCTCAATTACTATGTTACTATGTTATTCCGGTAATTATTGGATGAAAAACCTATTTTCTTCTTCTTTTTGATTCTTTTCTTCCCATTTTCTTGTTCGGTATCCTCTCTCACAATTTTCTAGCTAGAGAAAAAACAATTGGATTAGACACGTAGGAACATAGGCGACATACTCTGTAAGGAATCAGTGGAAGTTTTCCTATTCGCCATTTGTTGTTTCAAAGACATTTATCAATTAAACCAATAGTTTCACCCTGGAACCAGGTTTGGGTTATGATACTGTATATCTCTTGTTAACATATTTAGTTAAGCTATTTTATATAACAAAGATGCCCTATGTGAAATACACACACTTTAAAAAGTCATATATCCTGGTCTGGTAATAAGAAAAGTTCTGATTTCACTTCTAATTCACCAAATAATAAGGTTTTTTTTAATAAATATCCCCATTTTAGCAGCAGTGAAATGTGTATTTATGCATACCATTGTAGGTGCCACCATGCTGCCACATCTGTTACAGTACAATTTGTCAGTAGTGGTGCTTGATAGAAAGGAGCCCTGGTTTTGAAAACAAACCTGGTATTGATTTGAAATGCCAGTTTAGATATCCGCAGATATGGGTGAAAGTCTGGTATATCTTAAGTCTGAAATCCCAGTCTTGTTTTCTTTAATGCTAGATACATTAATACCACTGGGAGGCATATTTTAAAGGTTCGTTAAAATTTTCGCCTCCGTTATCGCCATCTTATTGCTAAATTTGGACTTTCACTATTGATAAAGCAGTGAAAAACCAGTGGTGAAAAATATTTCACTGCAGTAGCCGCTCAAGCATATTTATAAAAATGGCAAAAAGTGTTTTATTGCGTTAAGTTCAGCCATACAAATTCGACAAGTCTAAGGGTGGCGAAAACGCAAAAATTGTCCATTTATTTAGCCTGCTAATGGGTCCATGGAAGGTGTCAGTATATTGTGGATGTTTCTCAATAATACTAAGTACCCAGGGGGTGTTAGACTATTTCCTCCAGCATTTACTGTAATACGATCTGAGATTTCGCGTTTTTTTCCTGCTTTTTATTATTGCTTTTTTTTTAAGGTTCTGATTTTTTTATTTAACAATAAAGTCAAATGGGGGTCTAAGGGACATATTATATAAGGGGCATTATTTTTTCTTTTTTTTGCACCAGAACTTCACCACCATTTTTAAACTTTCAACTTTCGTTTTGCTTAGATGGGAGAGACAGGCGGCAATATCTGGGGCGTGGTCACTTCCAGGAGGCTCTGCTTAAATTTCTTAGCATGACAATAACCGCAAATGTGGTTCATATCACCAATAGTAACATAGTCTTTCCAGGTTTTATTTGAAACCTTCCAGAGCAAATTGTGAACGTGTTAGAGCCTTAAGAGGAATGTTGGTTCACTCTGTTATAGAAGCTGTTGTTCTGTGTGTGCAGCTCTCTGATTGTGTAGCCGTACATTACGCTATTGTGTCACTGAAGTGGACTCTTTATCTGAGTTACTAATTGGGGAATCACACTCTGCAAGTGACATTCAGGCTTTTTGTTGTTCAAACTGGACTTCACGGGCATCGTCCCTTTCAGAGGAAGCAGTGTGTGAGGTGAGCAATACGTACATACGTACATACATACATACATACAAGATTTCTGCTTTATAAGTAGATTAAAAAAAGGCAATTTTTACCAAAAGAAAAAATTATGTAGCAAAAAGTAGCACTATAATGTCTGAAAAAGCTTAGCACAATAATGGTAAATAGGTAATACTCCCTGGTGGATTTTTAAAGTAGTATTAAATTGGTTATACACGAACACCTATCTTTGTTAAATAGCCTAACACATTTGGTGTTTTTTTCAGCAAAAACATGATAAATAGTGTAACCTCACCCAGGCGAATTTCTCTATTTTTCTTAACGGACACATTTTTTAGTATTGCTTATTTCAGCAAACTGCAGCTAATATCAAACCAGTTCCATAATATGGGAACATACCATAGTGCTGTGTAAGAATAGTCATATTAATGGAACATTTCCAGTAAGTAATGATGTTTGGTGAAAATTCTGGTAAACTGTCAAAAATGCCAACAAAAGGAGAAAAGGGGCAGAAAAGGAGAAATTTCACCTATTTATAAATAGCTTTAAAAAAACAAAAAACAAAAATAGCTCGAAATTACAGCCTCTCTGGTCTGGTAAGCCGACCTAGAAAGCAATTCTCTTTTCGCCATGATACCAGACGTGAATAGGGCGATATTACCATCACATATCACAACAGCGTATTTTTTTTTCTGCGAAAATGTGCGGTTCTTTAATAAAGACGGCGAAAATAGGGTCCTTTGTCATTGCGATGTCCTGTGATAGCGAAATAGCGAAAAATAGCATTTGTTATAAATATGCCCGAGTGTAGGAATTTTAAAGATCTGCGTGATTGCCAGCCAGTTTCTTCATCTGCTAGAAGGTTTGTATACCTTTAAAAAACTGTATTTTTAGAACCAGATGAAATATAAGGCAAGTGAAACACACTTTCAGCTAAAAATGCCTGTGTAAGAAAAGTTAAGCCTTTATGAATGGGTATTATTTAAAATAATGAAATTGTAGATGGAATTTATGTATTAATACGTTCTAATTAAATGTAAAACTATAGGTATGGGGAATTTTGAAAGTTTGATATAAAGAAAAAGAATATACTGTCAAGCTTAATCACTTGTTATTCGAACACTTCATGGTTAATTGGCTTTCTCAGTAATTGAATTAATTGTTTGAAGCACTTATGAGGGAGTTAATTACATGAAACACTACATTCTAACAATTACCTGATATGCATAACATCTTTAAATAACGTCTTATCGTTATCATGTTCATATAATAACATTTTTCTTTTAGAAGAAATGTTATTATTAATTATCAATATCAACAATGTCATTACTTTTTTCCAGGTTAAAGTAAAGCGTACATATTACAATCTGTTTTGCAAGAAGTAAATCAACACAATCTCAAAGATAAATAAAGGTTTTTCCCACTAGAGAACCCAAAGGACTATACTACAATACTCCCCCAGTCTTTACATTTGGAGCTTTTTTATAATCCCCTCCCATGTTTTATAGATTTATTATTAACTATTTATCTATTTATGAACCATGCCTTTTAAAACGAGCTTAAAATACTACTATAACTGATCTGCGTTGTTTATAAGTTATAATACATAAGTGTGATATTTTATAATGGGAGCTACAGTGGTATATATCCTTATAAAAATCACTCAGCTATGTCACTAAGTGACTCATTTCTTATATTTCTTATGTCCCCTCTCCACCCATTCCAGTGTTCAGCCTGGACAATGACTCAGCATTTTTTGCAGTGTTTAACTTCAGAACCTGCTGGAGCTGCTTCCTGTCACTTCATAACCAATGTCTCTCTCCTCCTCCACAAGATTTGTTTAACACCGCATAGATGCTGGCTGGGATGTTCCTTTCTACTGGGTTTATGTTACAGAAGGTAGCTTGGAGATTTAAGGTGGAAATAGGGACAAGGCTAGAATTTAAAATGCGAACATAAGGACAGTTCCCTGTCTTGTATAAAAGCACTCGGCCTATGGCCTCGTGTTCTATATGATCAGGGAACTCCTCGGTGGCGTAATATCCTTATATTACACTGTAAGGGGCGCATTATCTTATATAATATGAGAGCAAGTTCATACAATAACACCACCGTAGAGGGAGCTTCCTTATTATGAGCAATAAACTCCCAATAGACCCAAAGTAGGAAGATTCCTCCCTGTAATTTATGTTATGAATGTATTAGGAAAGCGTTTTTGGCCCCATAGACCCAAGCAGTAAAAAATAAAAATGCCTTGCTTCTAGCTTCTAGGAATCCAGTAATAGACTGATTAGCAAAACCGGGTAAAAAGGGAAAAAGCCCACGATTGCATTAAAAGAGCAGGAGAAGCCAGCTAATTTACTTAGTGAAATGCATTGATCTCTAGACTGTGAGCCCCTAACCTAGAGTGCCTGTAATAAAGGTACCCATTAGATCTTGGAGGAAATCCATAAAAATGGACCAGGACTTAACATTTTTAAAATGTGTGCACAATTCTTACCATTTTAACTGTGGACTGAAGAAATAAATATAGGAAACTAAAGTAAGTGCTTTTACATTTATTTATATTGTTTTCTATGGTTTGTATAAGTATTAATGGTAAGTACGTTTACTCCCCCCACATTATTTGAAATTTTTTTTTTTATTGATACATCATGGGGAACGAGGATCACACAGCCAGAAAAAACATCTTCATAGGTCAGAGTAATATAGGATATATGTTGGAGAGCCTTGTAATGAATTATATTGATGGGGTGGTCTTGAAATCGGTAAGTTGTCTAGGATTCTGTCTGCTTTTTCTATTTATAATAATCAGCTTGCCTTTGCCATTTCAGTTTTATTTCCTCTCTATTTTGTATGTATTACCTGTTAGGACATGCAGTTCCTGTTCTTAGTGTCATATTGAGCCTTATTATATCCTGTTGCTACTTGGATAAACATACCTCCAATAAATGGCTCATGAGCTTTTAACCTTTGTGGTGTCTAAGCAGAGATTCATTACCGTAATCTCCAAATGTAGGGATTAGAATCAAAAGCTACTGTAGGTCAGGTGTGCTTTTACCATTTTATTGATCATACACTTGTTCAAGCCATGTTATGTTTCAGGGTACAGTAGGTGTTCCTAAAATGTAATCTAACCTAGCAAAACACTTGTGAGGGATAGAGTAATAATGAAAAGTCCTTTTAATGGGCCAGCACGGTGGCTCAGTGGTTATGGGCAGCACGGTTGGCTCATGGTTATGGGCAGCCACAGTGGCTCAGTGGTTAGCACTGATGCCTTGCAGTGCTGAGGTCCTGAGTTCAATTCTACCCTTGGAACATTGCAAGGAGTTTGTATGTTCTCCCCTGCTTGCATGGGTTTCTCCGGGCACTCGGGTTTCCCCCACAATCATAAGACATACTGATAAGTTGTATGTGTACATAAAGTGATTAGATTGTAAGCTCTTCAGGGGCAGGGCTTTCTGAATTGAGTAAATAAATTTAAACACGCTGCGGAATATGTAGTGCTATATAAGAAATAAAATACATCATACATACTGGTCACTTTTATTCCCTCCAGAAGTTCAGAGCTGTAGTTCATCTGGCTTTTTTCTTAAATTTTCAATTGCTTTTGTGTTTTTGTCCCACCTGCAATAAGAAGGGGTCTAGGGGTATGTTAAAAATCACTAATTGCTGAGTGGAAATCGTGTTGATGAAGTGTGTATGTTCATCAACTGTTCCAGATCAGAAAGATTTATCTGCTGCATTGATCTCCTTTAAATACAGATGTCATAAATGTATACACCCCCCAACACCAGCTTCATTTCACTGTACTAAGTATGGCAGGTAAGCAATGCAGAGGTTAACTTTAAATTAGATTTGGCTAATATATCTTCTTCTATACTGCCCTTTTAAAACCTCCCATAGAACAAACGTACTTGATAGATACTTGTCTTAGTTGGAAAAATGAGTCACTACAGTTGCCTTCGTAAGCAGCCTATAAAAATCAGTATCTGTACATTCACATAACAGCCTTTAGCACAAAGACACTACAATTGAACACTACCTAGATTGAAAATGTCTGCTCGAAACACCAGCAGCACTGACGGCTCTTATATTTCTTACAGAGGAGGATCTACAGAAAGTCCTAATTTTTCATACTAGCACTAGCTCAGTGCCCCTGTAGCTCATTATTTTTATCTTGTGCAGTGCTGATACTATTAGAGGGGCTGACTTGTTTTATTAAGAGAAAGATCCAGTCAATGTAGGCTGGATTTCTGATTTACTCTACAAAAAAGGTGGAGGATTTAAGCCATTTGTGCTTAGAATTAGGTGTCGTAAACCTGGGTTAAGTTCAACATCCCATCAGAGTTGTTTTACTACCATCGCATCTGTGCTGCTGTCAAAATAATTCCCATGCCAACTCAAATATGTCTTAAGCAAAGACAAAGAGAGACACACATATCAATGTGTGTTTCCTTTGTACGAGAATACAAAGGAAAAATATTTTACAAACATATGTCATTTATATTTTCACCAGTAAAATGATGTTAACCCATTATATGTCTTATAACTGCACTGAGTAAAGGTGGTCATACAATATTATGATGATACACTATATTAGATAGTTAGATAGATGAAAACAACCGGGTCCCACCTGGGGGATAATCAGTGAATATTGATCACTGTAAATAAAGACCATAGTGTTAAGGGGAAGGAAACATGAACTTGTCATAGCTTCCTCCAGCTATCTGGTTGGTTGTGTTTAAATACTAATAGGAGGTCTGTTTAAAAAACACATTTACTGAAAGCTTACCTTGGTGAGAAGATACAGAAAGGGAACAGTCCTCGTAAAGGACCTGCTAGCCTACATTTGGGGAGAAGCAAAGACTCGCTAAAGGAGACCCTGGAGAGGGATCATCTCAGGATGCAGGAAAGGAGCGCTATAGGATCAGTGGACTAGACCACAACAGATGCACATTTTACTTTCTAACCCTTAAGTGGTGCACGTGCAGATGCAATAAATGTAGGAAGACCAGGAAGCAGTGAGAATCTCCCTTGAATAAAAACTCTTTTTTTCTGTCTAACCGACACAGTTGTGCTGCTCTTCCACTATTGGAAGGCTTTATATATGCTTGTGAAGGATCTCATTCATCCAGGTCATAGTTATATCTGTTGCATTCACTTAGATCAACTGGACTGAAAGTTTAGTTCTTGAAGACATTCGCTAGTCTCCAACTGGCTTTCTCAATTCAGAATGACTTGGTACAAGAATCTGTGGCCATTATGTACCCTGGAAAATCCCAATTAGCATTTACAGCAGGTTTGTAAGGGCGGGATTGCATAGTGGCTAAGAATGCTGTGTCAAAACAGCATTGTACATGGCAGACAGTTGGAGAAAATCCCCACTAGCACAGAGGCGAAGGCTAAAGAAATGAAACATCTCAGAGTAGCCTTAAAACTTGTGGATATCCAGACTGGGCCTTTGTCAAAAGCAGTAGAAGGAAAGAAAAGAACACGAATACCAACAGTGAAGGAGACAAAGCAGACAGGAGAAAGAACATAGTCATCCCATATGTAGCAGGGGTCTCTGAGAAATTAAGAAGAATTTTCAAAAACACCGTATCACTGTCTGCTTTAAACCGAACAACACACTGAGGCAGCAATTGGTACATCCGAAAGACCCACTACGAAGCACAAGAAAAGCGACATCATATACACATGCAGTGCAGTGAAGAATGCTCTGATTTGTAGTGTGGGGGAGACGAAACAGCAACTGCATACAACGTATGGCCCAGCACAGAAGAGCCAATTCATCGGTCAGAAGGACTTAGCCGTGTACCTGATCTTAAGGATAAAGGGACATACTATTGAAGATTGTAATGTTAAAATACTGGCAAAGGAATTGACACTGGTTCAAGAGAGGTGTCAAGGAGGCCATTATGTGAAAATAAATAAACTAAGCTAAATAGAGGTGGGGGGGACAGCATCAACTGTCTGCCATGTACAATGCTGTTTTACACCTTAGCCTATACACCTCTTAGCCACTAATGCATCAGCCCTTAACACTTGCTGTGATATGCTATTGGGATTTCCAGTGTACATAATTGCCACAGATTCTTGTACGAGTCATGGTTTATACCATTAAAAACTCCTCGACCGGATAAAAATACATCCACAGGTCCTTAGGTAACTAGTTCAGTTTTTAAGGTCACAGTTTTTATTTTCTCAGATTTCCTGTGTCGGAAAGTGTACCTCTAATTTTAATATTCATAAAAGGTTGCTCACGAAATGGTACTTACAGACCTATGAGTTTAACCTTCCGGGTGGGGAAAAAGCTAGAAATTTGATATAGGACATATTCTAGAATATGTTTCTAGGGCTGACCTTATAACTGTAAGTAGTAATCAGCATGGATTTTGTATAAGGAGCACTGCGATCTTGTCAAACAACTTGCTTGGCTTTTATGTTGAGTGAGTAGGAATTTAGACTCTTGCATAGCATTTGATTTTTCATATTTGGATACAGTCCCCCATAGGCTACTAATCATAATCTAAGGTCTGTTGGGCTTGGTGGTAAATTTGTACATGCATAGAAATTGGTGGATGGAATCAGATGCAGTAGTTGTTAAGGGGGCTGTCTTCATCAATGAAGACTAAGTTTTAAGTGGGGTGCATAAGGTTTTTGTGCTGGAGCCACTTCTATTTAAAGAAACACTAAATCAGGATTTTAAAGTACACATAGAATCCGTTTCTATATTCACAGGTAGAATAATAGGATGCTCAGGGGACACTAGAGAATTTATACCAGCTCCACTCGCAGTCTGCTTCTGCACTGACAGCTTGCGATACCCCAATCGCTTGGTCGGGACAGCGCGGCTGTTAAGTGCAGAAGCAGACTGCGAGTGGAGCGGCAGTAAGGTACGTTGCAGTTTCCCCTGAGTGTCCTATTATTCGCAGGGAGGTGGGAATAAGCCTTCTCACCTCCCTGTGAATGATAGAAAGGATTCTATATAATCTGATTTCCTGATTTAGTGTTCCTTAATCTGCTCATACTGATTTGGAAGTAGGTATTGTCAGCAAGTTCTGTGTTTTTGTGGACAACACAAAACTTGTCCACTGAAGGCTACACATTATGCATTTGTTACATTGGCTGCTAATGGCCGATTAGATTCAATGTTGATAACCGTGGCATTGCTATGTTAAAACATTCTGGGCATGTGACGGATCTTTGGCCTGAATGTTTTAACAGATGCCTCCTAATGCAAGTGCCCTGAATCTATATTTTCAAATGATATACCATTTGCGCATGCCCGTCACGCTCGCATCGCATGCTCACTAAGCAAGCCTAGCGCTGTGTCAATGCGGTCTAACCCCTCCATCCCCTCCAGAGCTTCAGGAAAAGTTCTTGTGAGACTGTGGTGCACTCTGTCTCCTCCTCCTTATCCCGGTTGGCTGTAAGTCAGTGAGTTACAGCCCAGAGGTATGTGTACTCCCTGCAGGGGTGCCGGGATTTCCCGGGGGGGGCCTCGGGGGGGGGGGGCACGGGGGGGTTATGAGCTGAGGCAAAAAAACACTTAAACTTTACCGGGGCTCTTGCCGTAGCCAACTTATAAATTTGCATCCTTGCATATTAATTAGATATAAAACTCCAACTAGCCGTAGCCATTGCTGAATGCCAAGCCTCTGGATCCCCAGAGGGCATGTAACGGCTCCACATAAACTCTGCAAGGATGCCCCCCCGCGGGCATGTAACGGCTCCACATAAACTCTGCAAGGATGCCCCCCCGCCGCTGTGACTCCAACAAAATTTCCGTTTTAACCAACCTTAAACCTAACTATACAAAATAATAGGGAGGGAGGGTGGGGAGATTCTCCTCCTGTTAGCAATTTCTACAAAATGGCGACTGCTGCCTCGTGTCCCGCCCCTTTTATAGATTTGATGACGTCAGCGATGACGTCGGCACTCCCAGTGTCCTTTGCGGCTCTCGCGAGATCAGCCGTGGCCAATCCGGGAGCGCGTCGCAACGTCGTGATGTCGCGCGCTCGGCCGCGGCTGATACCAGCCCACTACCAAGGAGAGAAGGGGGGGCGGAACCCGGAACGCCGCACTACAACTCCCAGCATCCTCGCCGGGGCGGCGCCCCAGGTCAGACGCTCCGGCCCCCTAACTCGGGTCGGAGCTACCAGACCTGTTGCTGATACCTCGGATGACTAAAATTAACTTAGAACCCTTATAGAGATATCTTTAAAATGTATAGGTGTTTTCTGGGGAGAAATTTTTTTAGGGTTTTAAGTTTTGTTCTCCTTGAAGATGAGCATAAAGCATTGCCATGTGATAAATAATTGGAACACTGTATCAATATATTTTGGAAGAAAGTTTACTTTTGTAAATATATTATTTTTTAATGCAAATTAATGCTTCCCCCCCATTTGCTTCTATCAGCCGTGGTATGTCCCACATACTGCCATGTGGATTAGGAAACAGAAATCTCCCATTACTAAAAGGTTTCCAAGTAACTTTTTGATGGCAGTTAACACCAGGATTATTGATGTGTTTGTGTAGTATGCTTGTTTTTAAATTTTTTTACAGAGACTGTTAAAAATATTAACGACTAGCAAAATACGCGCTTCCAGCGGAGATGTATTGAAATAATCGTAGAAACAACGTATTGAAAACACGTAAGTAAGAAAAAATAATGTATCAGATTGCCTGTAATCACTCGCACTACTGATATATTAAAGAAGACAGATTCAATAAGCTTTACGATAATACTGCAACACTCATTAACTTAATTTATATTATATTTTTATTCAAACTATGAAAATTTTGAAGTGAAAATAACCCCCACACCCCTCCCACTCCGCACGAAATACCCCCCACTATTTCCTCTCTGTCCACCCTCCAAACACTCTCCTTACACCTCAAGCCAGTCCCCGCACCACACCCTGACACTTTTTGGTTTAACAATCGGTCCAGCCGTTAGTGGCGGAGTTCAAATTCTATCCCCCCATTAACCCCCACCCTAAAAAAAGATTTTTGTTATCTTTTACTGTAAAGGGAGTATATGCATCCAAAATTTGGTTGAAATTGGACCAACCAGTCTTGTGCATGTCCAGATACTCCACCCGTTCCAGGTGCAAGTCAGATACTACCGTTACAGGTGCATGTCCAGATATGCAATGTCACGTACTCACAGTTACAGGTGAATTTCAACGAAAAATGATTAACTTTTGTACGTAAGGTGACAATTAATGAGCCTCCAAATTAAGCCGTGTGCCTCACGGCAAGTTGGAGAGTTAGTGATGAGGAGGTGGTACGTGGTGAGTGAGGGCTTTAGCATTTCGAAACAAACACCGTAACTTTGAAGTAAGGTACAATGAATGAGCCTGCCAAATTTAATAGCCGTCTGCATCCACGGCAAGTGGAGAGATTAGTGATGAGTGAGTGAGTGAGTGCGGCTTGCCTTTTCGAAACGAAACCTGCTTAACTTTTGTAAGTAAGTGTCAACGAATGACCTGCCAAATTTAAGCCTCTGCCTTCCACAGCAAGTTGGAAGTAGTGATGATGTGAGTGTAGTGAGTGAGTGAGGGCTTTGCCTTTTCAAAATAACCTGCTTAACTTTTGTAAGTAGTGCAATGAATGAGCCTGCCAAATTTAAAGCCGGTCTGCGTCCACGGGGCAAGTTGGAAGAATTAGGTGATGAGTTAGTTGATGACGTGAGGGAGTGAGGGCTTTGCTTTTTCGAAAACGAAACCTGCGTAACTTTTTGTAGTAAGGTGCAATGAATGTGCCTGCGAAAATTTAAGCCGTCTGCCTCTACGGCAAGTTGGAGAATTATGATGAGTTATTGATGAGTGAGTGAGTGAGTGAGGGCTTTCCCTTTTCGAAACGAAACCTGCTAACTTTTGTAAGTAAGGTGCAATGATGAGCCTGTTAAGATTAAGCGCCGCTGCCTCCACGGCACATGAGAATTAGTGATGAGTGAGTGAGTGAGTGAGTGATGAGTGAGTGAGTGAGTTGAGGGCTTTGCCTTTTATTAAGTATAGATGATGAGTTTTTTTCCCTTAAATTTACAAAAGCAACCAAGACTATTTATAGTATTATAAATATTATAACATGTCGAGATTGAAAAAAACTAATGTAATTTAAATATTTAAAAAGACAATTGATCAGAGCCTGGTAAATACAACCTGTGAGTTTAACTTCAGTGATGGGAAAAATATTGAAAGTTTGTGTACAGGACCATATTCTTGAGTATGTTTTGAAACGTACCTTATAACGTAATCTGCATGGATTTAGTATCTTGTCAATAAACTTGCTTGAGTGGGAATTTGGACTTGGACAGCAGAAGATGTGGTATAGGTGACGTATGTATAAACTAAGGCTGTTGGGCTTGGGTGGCAAGCCCAACATATATATATATGGACTTAAGTTCTAATGGTGTTCCACTTGTGTTGGGGCCACTTCTATTTAATTGTGTTGCAGTGGATCTAGATAGATTGTCACATTGAGCTGCTACAGTAAGTGGCAGATGGATTCAATGTTGATAATGTAAGGTGATGCTTTTTGGACGTTAAAAATCCTCTGCTGCTTTCACTGTAATGGCTCTGTTTACGTGAATCACTGGTTGGCAAAGGATCTGAGATTTTTGGTGGATAACAAACTTGAAATGTAGCAAGCGGTGCCATGTGTCAACATCTAAGCCAGCAAGAAATGTTGTCTTGTATAAAGGGAGTATATGTGATTCAAGGGAAAAAATATATCCTCCCTCTTTAAAAAGCACTGGTAAGGCCTCATTTGCAATATACGATTCAGTTTCGAGTCTTGTATACAAAAGGATTTCTGTGAAATGGAAAGGGCAATTAAATGAATAGGACTGGGTGGCCGTGTAAGTTTATAATTATGTACGCTAGAGAAAAGGCACTTCTTTGGGACATGATCATTACAATCATAATGAGCACATATAGTAAACTATCTGGTGCATTGTTGCACCAAAGAACATGTTCAGAGGTAGGGATGGCCAGTTCGCGGATGTCCGAACCCGGTCTGCCCGGATTTTCCACAACGGCGGATTTTTCCACATTTTCCGCCTTCCGAACTTCCGAACCGCGGATTTCCTCGTATTTTCGGAAAATTCTCGAAAATACATATTTTCGAAAATTTGCGAAAATACGAGGAGTCTCTTATTTTCGTTAATACGTATTTTCAAAATTTTTCGAAATACGTAGGACTACTCGTATTTCGAAAATCCGTTTTTGAAAATATTCGAAATTACAAGTTTTCGCCCGTATTTCTGAAAAAAGAACGCAAAACCTCTCGATTTTTTCGAAAATTCGAGATCCTCGAGCGGACCGATTTTGGCGAAGTGATCATCCTAGTCAGAGGACACATAGGACATCCCTTAAAAGGGAAGTTCAGTGCAATACATATGCTTTCCAGAAAAAAGAGCAGTTTTTTTCATCCCAATGACCTTAATCTGCCAATTCAGCATTTTGTCTGTGTAAAATAATGCAACCAAAATACTGCTTCCTGTTTCAGGACCCCTAGTAAGATCGTTATGGTCTTGCCCTTGACCCAGTGCCTGGGTTGATTCAGTTGCTAGTAGAGATGTGAGCATCTTGACCCATCCAACAGCCAATCAGTAGAAATTCGTTAGAACGTTCCAAGGATGTGGTGCATCCTGGGAAGAAGAAGGGACCGTAGAACCTGAATGTCAGCTCACTAATGTCAACAGGCAGGGGGTAATGAAATCAACTAAGTTGCATTACACAAACTTCAATTTAACAAATATTGCTAATTTCCACTGAACTGTCCCTTTAAAGCTGGGTAACACACAGAACGATAAAGCCCCGATACCGTGGGATCCGACGGTATCGGGGCTTTATCGTATGTGTGTATGCTCATTTCCCGAACGGCCGCGCGGTCCGCCAACAAATGACGGGTCGGCGAACGCTCGCGGAGCCGAAAACTTCCATCGGCCGCGCTAGACTCCCTATAGGGAGTCTAGCGCGGCCGATGAAACACACTGTCCAGAGCGTTTCCTATGAACTTCATAAGAGAATGCTCTTGGGACTGGTGGGTGTATGCAGATCTTTGAAAGATGGCAGACAGGATCTGCAAGATCTTTCAGAAATCTGTACTGTGTTACCTAGCTTGACTGGAAGAAGAAGTTTAATCAGCTTATTTGGAAAGGGTTTTTCACTGTGAGAACTCTATCAAACTGTCTTCATTGGACGTGGGTGATGTCAGGTTCATTGTATAGTTAAAAAAAAAGGCTGGAGATTTCTAAAAATGAATAACGTTGCATGTAACTGTTATGATATATAGGGTTGCGTGATTAAAGGACAACTCCACCCTCATAAGACATCTTTTAGAAAGAATGGCCTCTTTAAAATATAGTGATATATCATCGTTTGTCCATAAATTCATTATTGTATGCCTGCTATCTTCTGGAGGCCTCATGGAAACGGCCATTTAGAAACCTGTGCTGAGCCTGTCTGAGCCTGGGCATGCTCAGAAGAGGCAGACAGGGGATTAACATTCAGTCATTCAACAAACTCACAGGGGATCCTCTGCACTCGTCCCACGTGGGTGCTCCCTCCTCTAAGTATCAACCAACCTTTAATGGATATATAGTTACAAGGAACAGCAAAGCGAGGGTAGCACTCCAAAGTAAACTAGATTTTATTGAATAACCACACAACATATCACAATGTTTCAGGGGGAAACTTGCCCTGAGAAGGGTTTACTTTGGAGTGCTACCCTCGCTTTGTTTGTGTTCTCCGATTAACATTCAGTCATTGGCTGTGATTCACTGTCAAATCCATAACTGAAGTTAATAACTGGAAGAACAGGAAGCAGAAAACGGGGGCAACCAGACATTGTGCTGGATTTCAGGTTTGACTTACACCTTTGAGATGTTCAAACTATTACCATTTAGGGTTTGGGGGGTGATTACTGTATGTAAGTTTTCATGTCAGGGGCTGGACTTGCCCTTTAAAGGGTATGCCATTTGGAGCAGGAAGGATCTTTTTCCCCCTCTAGATGAACTGTTAGGGCACGCCACACTGTGCCGGGAACCGCAATCGCACACAAATCGACTGCGACTGGCTTATGTGCGATTTCGTTGCCTTTGAGCATAAGTTTTTTCATTAGATATAGAAAACCGCATCATTGCGATAAAAAATACGGAAAGCAATTGCAGTCGCATGCACAATCACGTTGCACCCAAAACACGGGTTTTCGGTGCGTTGCCACAATTACAATGTTTGGGAAAAAAACGTAATGCGCAAATGCCAAAAAAGTGCGAAAGTGTGGCCGTAGCCCTTACGGCAGGAAATGTGGGTTTGCTAAGTAGGTTGGACTAGATGCACATATGTCTTTATTCGCCTCAAATCCTACTATATTATATTAAAAATATGTCCTCCTTTCAACCCTAGTTTTTTAAAGGACATTTTATGGATGGTGTACCTACATTTGTGTTTGATATATCAGTTTGGAAATGCTCTCGACAGGAAAATCATTTTATTTCAATAACATGCAACTTAGTTATTTGAATAAGCTACAGATAAAGACTGACAAGTACAGACAATTCAGGATTGTTTAGCTGACCTCATTTTATTGTTTAGCATCTGTATTTTTTTTTTTACATGAAAATTTCCACTAAACCTGCTATCACAGACAAACAATACTATTTTTGAAAAGTTTAAAACACCTCCCAATGTTTTGTGTTTTTTTATATCTATGTAATCATCTCACTGGTAAACAGTGCATTTATTCTCTTGGTTTCTGAAATATGCTTGGTTGGTGTTTCCACTACTATTATCCCACTACAGCTTGCTTCATTGCTGGGCACAAGCACAGAGAAAGTTCATGTGCAGGAACAGCATATTGTTAAAATTAGAGGTCTCTTTTCCCATTCTTGGCAAACTCATTACAAAGTAATCACCCCTTGCACAGAAGTGCACTTCCTCTGGGACCAATACTACAAATAAAAAGGGCTGCAAGCTGGCTGATAATTTGTTTTCCAGAGATATCGCTCCTTTTTAGCAGATTTTGAACCTTTTCTCTTTATATTGCCTTAGGCTGTCTAAGACCCTCAAGGTCTACTTTTCATCTTAAAATTCTCGTGTGGAAAAAGAAACGTGTGACATCTAAGGGATAAATAAACAGGTCTGTATTTTTCACACTTTCTTGTGTTCATACAATAACTTGTAAGATACACTTTTCATTGTATTTTAACTCTATGTTAAATATAAAAAAAATACACCAGTGGAACTTTCCTAAAAATTAATATATGGAGGTGACAATGATATTGGTTCATACATCCAAAAATTGTAAAGAGCATGTCCACACCCTCCTTTAAAAATTATACTTGTCCTCCCCTCCAAACCAGAGATCATTATATTACGGTACCTTTCCTCGTCCCTGTACCTCCTTTTACTTCTCTCTGTGCCGCGCTGTAAGACTAGCATCTTGTTCCACAGCAGAGGAGGCAATTACATTTGCATGCACTAGCCCAGTCTATAAATTTAGCTAGAAAAAATGCCACATTAAAGACAGTAGCTAGAAGACAGCACCTATGGAGTGGGCAAATTGGAGCTCCTCCTAAATTTACTTTTTTTTTTATCAGAAGTTATATTCCCTAAAGGAAGACTTATAAGTAAAAGTACACTACTGGTAAACTCACCAACAGTGTTCCCTCTATTGAAAAATAAGTGCTGTGTGGTATGTAGCGCACACAATTTATTTTTATGCGCACAGAAAATTTATATCTGCACACACAATCGATTTCTAATTAGAGGGAACATTGCTCACCAACCCGAATCCTCTTGTTTTGCACTTTAAAGCCAGAGTGAGGTCCTGTACTTACTATAGAGTTTCTTGATCACTGCATGCTGTTTCCCACTTCCTCCTTTAGGGCCACAAAACAACAACAATAGGAAGGACAAACTGTGAAAAAGCTATGCAGCTATAAGTTTTATATCTAAATATACATAATGTACTACAATATCACCTTTTTGGTTATGTAGCAGCCTAATTCTAATTGCACTTGTAAGTTACAAGGCCTATTTAAAGAGGTGCAACAATTTGCCAGTGCTGTAATTTACAACAATAATACATATTTACGGTCTACTACAGTAGAAAACCTTCATATCATCTAAATGGCCGCTGCAGATCAGTAACATGGGCATAATTGTGCCTTAGCTAAAATAGCCTTTTTTCAGGTGCTAAGCTGTTCTTCCATCCTCATGGCACTTTATATGTAATTGACATTTAAGACTGTTGCCATGAAGTTGGGATCTGGTCATTAAAATAATCTCACTAAACCATGTGTATCAGAAAAAAATTATATTTTCCAAAATAAAATGAGGAATTTGAAAGACGCTTATAAGATAGTAACCACTGCAAAATATTGAGGAGAACTGCAATAAAGCAATAATCCCTAACAATCCTGCGATTGCAATAATCACTTGTGAAATTTTGTGCATTGTGGAACATCAAAGTCAGGTAACCGAGTGTAGTTATGCGTTGGGTTTAATGGCCCATCAGTGCATGAACCTTGTTAGTGCAAAACTTAAAGAACTAAAGTCTCCAGACAACATTGTCCCAATAGACAGAGCACATTTCATAACCATACAACAAGCTGTGTCTCATTCACTTACCCTTTGCTGTGGCCATGGGTGATTTATGAAAACAAACCTGTGGAGTACTAGGGTCAGCTCCCACAATCCACCTTAGCTGGGTACCCCCAGCTAAGTGTCTGCGTACAGGACATGCTGCTGTAGAGTTCACAACAGATCATACAAGGAGTGCAGCCTTGCTTCCTAGCTGACAGCCAATCACATATAGCACAGAGTATCCTCCCCTCCTGACACAGAACAGAGATTTCATTTTTTTTATTTCAACACCATTCAATGCTCCTGTTCTAACAATTATATATCCTTTACTGTTCATACAAAAATTAAAAGTAATCTTTGCAGTGTTATTCATAGATAGCATTGAGTCGAGAAACGGAAAATACTTACATTCAGCAAAAATAAAAAAATAAAAGTAAGTCTGGGGAATAGGACCTGCAATACCATCACTACATTTGGTGCACCACTCCTGTTCCTGTAACTGTTAGAAGTTAACCCTGCGAGCTGCCGCTTTATTTAAAGAAGTGTTAATAGGGGAATTACAGAAGAAGGTTGGTTAGGAAACTTGGAAATTCTGATGAAAGAGAAAGCAGAGTTGGCAATTAGGTTTTTTTTTACATTTCCTGAGACCAACAAATTGATTAAGTAGTTTAGACTTAAACACATTTTTCTGACACTTTACCCACATGCTTTTGTGTAGAGCAATCTTTAATTAAACCATTCTTAGGGCATGTTTCTAAACGTCCGTTAACTTTCCGCGGCGAGTTTCCCATTATTTTTCGCCAAAATCGACGTATTAACCGTGATTTGTTAAGTGGCAAGACACGGCCGCGAAAAGTTAACACCACTAACAAGTGGCCCTTGGGGATTAAGGGGTCCCACAGCTCGAACCGTACCCCATGGCCCAGGTTTTGCCCGGCCCTATCAGGGCCTTGGCGGCACTTAACAGTGCCTTTGCGGCCCTGAGAAGAGCAGCCTTTGGGCTTAGGGGTCCCACAGTCTATACTGGACACCCCCTCCCCGGCCCTATTAGGGCCCTTGTGGCTGCAGACATGCCTTTGTTGGGGTTCCCGCAGCTCGAACCAGACCTCCGTCGGCTCTTTAAAAGAGCCCTTGGGTGGCATCTTTCTTTCTTCCATCGCTTGACAAGCAGCTCCGCTGAGGCCAGTAACCCCGAGAAGTTCCCCTGCCGCTGCCAGGGGTACCTCGTTGCGGTGGCCTCAATAGGTCTATTCACCGTAGTCTGTCCGACGTCTTCTTGTGTCACAGCTAAGACACCAGCACCGCTAAAGTTGCCGATGCTAGGTGGGCTCACTGTGCTGCCAGTGAGCCCACTGCCCCGCCGGCTTCAACGAGAGAATGTTGCTAGCCTCTTCTTTTTTCTTCCGCCATCTACTGGGATGACTTCCGACTCTGCGGAGGATTGCACTCTTTATATAGGTTTGCAGAAAGTCCTAACTCCGATTCTATTGGTCACATTTTTCAATGCTTGGTTCACATGGTTATAAAGTACCCAATATATTTTCTGAATATGATTGGTACTGGTGGGCATCGTCGACTTAAGGGTGATGGTGTCACTAGCTGACGGGGTCCCTGTCAATCTGCGGGACCCCCAAAAAGGTACTCCTCAGTACTGAAAGGGCCCGGATATTGACTGACCTCACCAATTACTGACGCGGCTGCTGGTCTGGCCCCTAATGCTACTCGTTTCCTGGAAATAACATTAGAGGCAAGACTGAGGGAACGAAGTTGGTAAGAAAGTTTTTTTTACTTATAAACATGGTGGTTAGGGTTGCAAGGGTCCCCTATACTACGAAAAAAGTTATATTTGTGGTGGAGATACCCTTTAACTGCAGAAAGCCCTTACAATTTGTTATTCATCCAATCCATATAGATAATCATTTGCCAAAGAACTATTCAGATGCTAATAACCACGAAAGAAGAAAGTCTGGGCTCCAAACACGATTACTCTGTGCCAATTATTGCCTCAAGTTTTGGTGATGTTGGGTTAACAATCGTGTTCTTTACTAGAGATGACCCACAAATCCAAACCCGGTTTCCAAGGCAAATTTTGAGCGCATTTTCTGCAATTAGCTTTTTCGGATTCTCTGACGAATCTAAATTTTTGGAAAATTCAAGGTTTTTTGAATGTTCTGATTTTTCGCAAATTATCGGTGTCCAACCCCCTGGGTATAAAGGCGTTTGACAGGTGCCATTTTGTCAGTTGTTTGGAGAAAGTTTTAGTGGAGAACCTGACAGTGGTGGGTTTTTTTGTTTTTCCATTTCAAGTGTAATAATTGCTGTTACCTTTTATAATGATTAATTAATATTTTATTTTGACTTTAGTTGCCATTTGATAGGGCTGGCCTTGGAATAGAAGGCTTTTTTGTGATTGATCAAGATTTCCAGGGAGATTCAATAAAAGTTCTATCGTTTAAAATGGTGCTAATTTGCCCCAACCAATTAGATGTAAGCTTACAAATGTTAAATAAGATCTGATTGGTTGGGGCAAAAATTAGCACCATTTAAACTATAAGAACTTTTATGAATCTCCCTGTTCATTTTTTAATAATTTCAGTTGACATCAAGGCGTTATAATAATATAAGAAAAGAAAGAATATAGTGTATAACCATTGATTGAGAAATAGAAAGAACTGGGATCTGTTGACTCGAATATTACAACATAGTCACATAGCCTAAACGGAAAGCACTCAAAGGGGACTTCACATTAATGCAATAAATCTTTATATTATTATTTATTTCAGACTTATGCAAAACAACACCATTGCTAAGCCCAACACGTGGCTATCTTTAAAGAAAAATAGATACTATAAAAGTTTGGGATGCACGACATGTAATTCCATGATTGTGGGGATTGATTTCCCTCATTACACTATTTCATTTATTTAATATCGGCACACAGATGTATTTGTTATAGTTTTTTAATTGTTTTTTATTTCACTGGTCTGGATTTAACTGTCCCCACACGCATTTATTAATAAGACTTTTATATTATTCAGTGTGCAGACTGTTTAGGGAGCCTTTGCTTCTTCTTGTATTATAGCTATGTCCTGTAATATCATTTCTCCCTGCCTAGTACCTCCCCTCTTTACTATAATAACAGGGTTAATATTTTAAGATCATTATTTGAGGCCTTATTGCCCTAACTCATTTTGTATATTTCCTTCTTCTCTTCCTGTTTCCCATTGTCTTTTGCATCTATTTGTGTCCCTTAGGCTGGGTAACACACCATCCATATTTGTCAGCCGACCATTCACGGCCCTTTCGTTCAATCGGCCGAATATATTGTCTAGTGTGGGGCAGGCGGCCGCAACCACATCGATCGTTCATCTTGGATCGGACGAACAAACGATCGGGCATGTTGGAAAATTCCATCGATCGTGCGTTCCCTATGGGAACGCACACTCCATCGTTCGCAAATTTAGCCACTGACAAGTTGGCCGGGACCGATGGACATTTGTCCCGGCCGAGCGCTCCTCGTAGCGAGCACTCAGTCGGGACAAAAAATCCCTCCATGTGTACCCAGCCTTATTCCAGTCAAAGGGCTTGTCTCAAATACAGATTTAACCACTGGGAGATGTTACCATACTGACTAGAGTAGAGTAATGTGGAAAAAGATGAGCAGCAGCCACAGATATTAACACTAGTAAAGGTAGAATAGTTCTGATCACCATTACATAAAAAATTATGGAAATTTCCTCTATTATTATTCTTTCGTTTTCCTTTCAGAAAATATATTTATAGAGAAAAGTGATTATACAAACTTTTTTTGCACTAAAAGTTTAAACATTAAACATTTCTGTACGTAAAACTGAACTGTTGTTGTAGGAAACATCTTTTAGGGATCTATTTTAAGAGGTGTTAAAGGATACTGTATTGCTTCAATGCATTTTTTTAAACTGCTTTCAAAAAAGTAAAGGTATGCAGCCCTCCCCATAATTTTTTTTTCCTGATTTCGAGCTTCTTTCTGCCTTCATTAGCCATGTTGTGAAGGGTGTAACAATTCTGTCTGCCTGTAACTGTCTTTTAAAACAAGCATGTGAGAAAACACTCCTCCACCCATCCTTGATCACTTGATATGTAAGCTGTATCCTAGCAACCGAATTTCAAGTTTGTTTGACTGGCAGAGGAGGAGGAAGAGGTTGTAACAGACATTCCTACCAGCCAATGACAATATGTTAATCAGGGCCCTGGGCCCTCTAGGAGGCGGGCTCTTAGTACTCATCTTTGCTGTGTGATATCTAAGGAGGGCAGTACGGTTGTAACTGAGGTAAGTGATTTCAGCTGCTGGAAGTGTGTGTAATGGGGGTAATGTTATTTTTTTTATATTGTTGACCTTTAGGAAATTAAGGAAGCAAGTAAGGTTAGAAAACTTCTTTCAGATTCTGCTGAAGAAGAAGAATTTTAGTTATTTTAGGTTCAGTACCTGCACAGTACCTGTAGACAAATTAATTTAAAGGGTATGTCCACCCACAAATTTAATCCTCCACTGTCCTCACTGTGTAGCTTAAAAAGAATCCTTACCGCCTTACCTTACATCTCTGCTCCTTATGTTCTCCTGCAGTGCTTTTCCAATATCCAGGAAACTGAAAAGGGGTGTCTTCCTGTGTAAAAGGTTTCTACTCCTCCTCCTTGTCCTTGAGAGACAGTAGCTTGCACAGGGGAGCTCTTTCCCCTCTCATTCCCACCCTCCTGATCCCTCCCTTTCACATAGTGTGAAATTTAATACATAATGTAGGGTATCTCTTCTCACCCCCCCAACCGCTATATTAGATTTCTTAAAAAAGAATCAGAACTGTACTTAACAGCCCTTCAATCCCATGGTATTCTCTATTATTGCAGCTGTGATTGGCTGCCTCTCAGCCAATCACAGCCACGGCTGCTGGTCTGGCCTTGTTGTGCTAGTTCTGGCAAGCAGAAAGCCGCATAAGTGTGCCACTGGAGTAAAGGGCTGTAAGTACAGTTTGGCTTCTTTTAAAAAAAATCTAATATAGCGGTTGGGGTGGGAAGGGATACCCACATTATTAGAGGGTGGAGATACCCTTTAATGTAGTTTAGACAAAACACATTTTTCTGACCCTTTACCCACATGCTTTTGAGTAACAATTTTTCATTAACCATTTTTAGAGATTTCTAACCAAAGATACACCAATGAGAAGTCAGTAAAATCTTTAACTACATAACGCCCTACGTGAGTTCTTCATCCAATATTTATGCTAATCAGTTGCCAGAAGAACTATTCACATGCTAATAACCAGCTGAAAGAAAGAATGGCTGAGCTCCAACTGAGGATTTACTCTCGGCTAATTTTGCCCCAACCAATCAGAACTTATTTAACATTTAAAAACTAACATCTGATTGGTTGGGGCAAAATTAACTATAAGAACTTTTATTGAATAACCCTAAATTTTTTTATACTGCAAAAGAACCCCCCAAACACATTTTTTTACTATACTTACATTTCTAAAAATGCTTCTAATCTTAGTTACACAACCCGATCCCTCACTGGCTGCAAGAAGCATCCTATGCTGCAATACGTGTAATTTACATTTGGCACGCAGCAGAGGAGGCAGCTTCAGAAAGGCGGTGATGTAACATTAACATTAAAGGCCAACCGGAACTGCAGAGTAGAGAGCTGTGGTGAGGTATTGTGCTGTGTACCTAAGTTTAGAGCATTTTTGTTAAAGGTAAGTATAGTAAAAAATATTTTTGAGAGGGGTTTGCTTAAGCATTCTGTAAAATTAAGTTAAGAGGGTGAACATGCCCCCTTAATCCATTCTGGTTGGATTCAAGCATAAGTCAAATATTGAAAAATAAGTATACACAAATGTGGCTGGGCTTTGATCCACCAAGGGTTCGCAGAACACAATAAGGTTTGGTATGTAATTTCAGCAGTTTTTGTCCATTATTACATATAAATATAAAAGTCTATGAGGAACCAGAAGGACCATGGTCTGTGTAACTGAAAACTAATGCCTCTGGATAGCTGGAATACAGGGTTATTTGAAATTCAGATCCCAATACGTTGTTAAAGATTAAACTGTACTTTAATGAAACCCCTTTATAGAAAAAGTTGTCACACGGGAATTCAGCTAAAACTTGTGTTTTGTACTTTAAGACAATTGAGCTGTTTCTGCTGCCACAAAGGATTTTTAAGTCACCATCTGCCCAATTACTATTGGGCATTCAGTTTAAACCACAGAAAACACAATATGTTCATTCAATTCACTGCTTTTACTTTCCATCAATACTTTGTGTCTTGTAACACTGAGAACAAACAATGTGTTCACGTTTTTCATTCTGGGACCATTTTTTGTTCACAGTCTCTTGCCTTCTATGAACATCTTAAAAGACACTGAATCTAAATAATATGACCCTACAGCTCTACCATTGATACTGATTGTTGTATCTCTCAGGGTTGGCTGAACAGACCCTGGTTTCAGCCTGAATTTTGATGGTTGAAATCATAATTTTGCACTGACATTTCTGTTGGTGGAACTGAAACTTTTAACCTCAACCATTTACATTGAATATTTTGTACATCCCCAGTCTATCCACTGAATAAGTAGTATTTAGAGCAATTGTTTAATTCATCACCGTTTTTTTTGAATTTTGCAGAGCTGTCAAATAACTAATGGGTAGCCTGTCCCTACAATATACAACGGAGCAGCCAGAAAAACCAATTGTTATTCCATAAAATCCAGGCAGCAGAAATCAAAGAAAAGCCATAAACCTGCAAATTACAGATGGTTTATCTACAAGTTTGCTTATTTCTGATGTGAGGGTTGCAGATATCGATTGAAAAATCCAATCAAGCCCATTTATATTTAGCTTTTTTGTTTTGCCATCTGAGAAGAAGTCTGTAATAAGATACAACCACCCAAGTTTAACTGTCCTCTCCCTTTCTTCTCTTTCTGAGAGACAGACAGACAGCAAGACCAGAGAGAAAGTCAGGAAAACTTATTGCAGAAATGATTATTTTATTTACAGAATACATAACCAAAGAACCACTATACAAATAAGCGTATTTATGGTTATATTCTTATAACTGAGGATCAGAAGTTTGGCCTTAATGTCTGATACAGAGCGCAACATAATGTTGAAACATTCCTTGTTAGACAAGCAACAAAATAAAACAACGATTAAAGTATGTTTGCATATTGAGCGCTTTGTACTGTAATTGCTTTCTGCGGTTGTGCTGATGTGAGCTTCATTCCCCAATGAGTCAATGAGATCAGCAGAAGCATACAAAACCATTAGAGCCCCTTTATCACAGGCCACTATCCATTATCCTAAATGGAAGCAGCGTAGTTGAAAAACAGGACTTCAAAGTAATGGGGTTAAAAGGATCCTTGTGCTTGATAAATAATGTATGTGGTAAGAATCTAAAGTCCATATGGTTCACTGCAATATGCCACAAGATGTAGACTATATGTTCGTAAATGCTTTGTAATGATACCTTATCCTCCATTTCCTTCCAGGGTAGATATTTTGAGAAAGTCTCTCAAAGTGCTCAGTGGCCACCCACAGATCATAATTTATATTTTTAGGGCGAGCAAACAATACTAAATGATCACATTTGTTTGTTTGTTACAGCTTGTGGTCATTTTTTTTTTTTGAACATGACAGCCATTTTAATAGTTTTGTTAAGAAATAATTGGTTATGCTTAAACTAAAAAATGGTTTATAGAAAAGCAAACTGTAAATGAAATTTAATAAACAGATAGGTTTGGGCTGATAATATACTAGCAGGGCAATTATATGCTACCGGTTAGCTCAACTTCATATTATCTCCAGATGCGCGGTTACACAAAAACCCGAGCATCCGGCGCACGTGATAAAAACATTTTTTATTTGTCAATAAATTAGTTTTATCCTTATGCCAGTTCATTACCTTTTTCATGTTTCTTGCTCTCCAATTCTTGTATGTTTGTATTTTTTTATTGAACATTTATGATTTGATCATTAAAGGAACACTAAACCAATAAGTACATGAAATCTGTTTCTATTATTCACAGGGAGGTAAGAATGCTTATTCCAAACTTACTGTGAATTAGTGATGGATCCAAAATCGATCCGAGTTCGGGTCATACTTTATGAGTTTATACGAACTCCAAACTATCTAAACTAGTTTTCTGCTAACCAATTTTTTTAAAACTTGCTGACTTATTTTCGATAAGTTTGTAGCTCCGACCCGAGTTAGGGGGCCGGAGCGTCTGACCTGGGGCGCCGCCCCGGCGAGGATCTGGAGTTGTAGTGCGCGCTGTCCCGGGTTCCGCCCCCCCTTCTCTCCTTGGTAGTGGGCTGGTATCAGCCGCGGCCGAGCGCTGACGTCACGACGTCGCAACGCGCTCCCGGATTGGCCCGATCTGCGAGCCGCAAAGGACACTGGGAGTGCCGACGTCATCGCTGACGTCATCAAATCTATAAAAGGGGCGGGACACGAGGCAGCAGTCGCCATTTTGTAAAATTGCTAACAGGAGGAGAACTCTCTTCCTGCTCACGCAAAGAAACAGACGCATTTCAGGAGGCAGAAATTCGTGTTTTTTGATCATGGCTGATGCAGATCAGATGTTGGAGAGGGTAGGGAGAGGATCAGCACGGAGGGGGCGGGGTGGCTGCAGGGACTTTTGGATGGGGGCCCACCGGCTGGTGGCACCCCCCAGGGACCTGTCCCCAGACTAGATCTGCTAGCGGAACGGCTAGTAGGCCCGTACGCCGCCCCACCGCTCCCGTCCGTTTGAGTCCCATCCCCCACACTCCTACCGCAGACCACGGGGGCGCCTGTAGTCAGAGCAAACACCCCCCAGGCGTAGGGCGGCAACTGAGGGCCTTTTGAAGGCCTTTAACACAGTGCACCCCTCCCAACTCACTAAGGTGGAGCCGCGCCGCCCTCGGTTGCCGCCTTTGAGAGAGAGCACGTCCCACCCGTGGCTGCAGCTCCAACTGTCAATAGAGGGAGGGCTAGGGGCAGGGGTGGCCCTGTTCCTGGCCCTAGCAGGTCCGCCCGGCCAGCTGTAGCAGCAGCAGCGGCAGGGGATACCGCCCTAGATGCCCAGCCAATACGGCAAGAGGTGGTGGGTCGGATGAGGGCGAGCAGTTTATGGACGCTAGTCCACTTTCCGTGGACGACGCCAGCCCCAGTTAGGCTGAGGGATTTTTCGGAGAGGAGTCGCTAGAAGGAGCCAACCCGAGAGAGGGCAGTAGCCGCAGGCATGGGCGAAGGAGGAGCAGATACTCCTCCCCTCTTGATAGTAGCGAGGAGTCCTACAGACGCTGGCGCAAAGAGCACCGCCGCAGGGAGCGTCGCAGGCATCGCTCCAGATCTGGTGACGCTAGCCGGCATCGCAGACACCACTCTAGAGACAGAAGGTCTAGAGCTTCACGGTCCTCTACCTCAGGCAGGAGCAGGAGGTCGTCCCCGGCTCCACGCGAGAGTGACAGGATGGGGCTGCTCACCGAGCACGGACAAGCGAGTCCACGTCAGGTGATCCCGGAGCCCTAGAAGGGGCGAGTACAAGTGTGGTACAGTCGTCAGGAGCGTGAGTACACTTGTGCCGGGCATGGGGTAACATGGGGGGTGGAGAAGGTGTGTAGCTAGTTTCAGGTCCTCCGGGCCTTAATGGGGACTAGACACCATGCCAGCTGGGCCGTCAATGAGCCCTGCCCCAGGGGGGGTGACACACTCCAGCCTGTGCCAGAGGTGCCTTCGGTGGAAGCGCTGAAGGAACAATATTTTTGTGGTGTGAGCCCCTAGGGGTGCATCTATCAGCGAAGACTAAGGAGAAAGATTTGGAAGAACGAATTCGTTGATATATGGTCCTGGTCTCCACTGATATGGTCACAGTTGACAAAGAAATAGTGAAGACGGATAAGGGGGAAAGGAAGCCCAAGGTGGCTAAGCGTTTGGGAACTGGCTACAAGCCTTTTGTGTTTTGGCCGGGGTGATTGGCCAGAAAACCCCCCAAAATGTTTCCGACTTTTTGTTTATCTGGACATGTATTCGGGCGTATAAAACACATGGTGGGTCGGCGTGGCGCCAATATGATGAGGAGTTTAGGAGGCGCCTGGCCGTCAGACCAAGAATTGGCTGGAATATCAAGCCGCAGATTCTTGGATAAGAATCATGCTGGCACGAGGGCGCCCCTAGGGTCTAGTTTCACCCCAAGTACCAATCACGGGGAGTAGCAATTTCAGCCCTCCGGAGCAAAAAGAACCGGCTCCTGCTGGCTTTTTAATGAAGGCAACTGCAAGTTTGGAGCGCTTGCAGATTCAAGCACAATGCTCTTTTTGCGGGGGAGGCGGCCACTCCGCCGCCAAATGTTTTTAAGAAATCCCTTACAGCGCCTAGGCGGGCAGGAGGGAATAGGCAGCAGGACACCAGTGAACGTGGGGCCATGGAGCACTGGTTAGGAATGTACCCGGAGAAGGAAGAGGCAGAGCTAATCAGGGGGGGGGGTTTAAGCAAGGTTTCAGAAGCCCCTTTAAGTTTTGTGGTTACCCAGTTTGCCCCCAATTTGAAGTCGGCCAAGGAAATGCCGGAAGTTGTCAGGGAAAAAAGGTTATGGCAGAGGTTAGGTTAGGGCGCATGGCGGGTCCATTTACCGAGCCCCCATTTTACAACCTTAGGATTTCCGCCTAAGAAGGAGAGTGGTAAGTTCCGTTTAATTCACCACTTATCTTACCCGAGGGGAGTTCGGTAAATGATGGTATTTCTAAAGAAGCGTCCTCGGTCTCGTATGTATCATTCGACAGGCAATTCATTTAGTAAGAAAGGAAGGCTTGGGGGCCTTGTTAGCTAATCAGATATAGAGCGGCTCCGCCTTCTCCCTCTCTCCCGATTCACCCCGACTGCTTTCATCTATTGGGATGTCAGCTAGACGGCAGTATTATTACGACATGTGCCTTCCCATGGGCTGTGCCATATCCTGTTCCCTATTTGAAATTTTTAGTTCCTTTTTAGACTGGCTATTTCTTTCGAGACAGGTTCCCTAAATGTTTTGCACTCGATAATTTTTGTTTGTTGCCAGCTAATTCTAATTATGTTCCTTTTTGTTAAATTCCTTCCGTTTTTAAATGCACAAGTTTGGGGTGCCCATATCCGAAGAGAAAACCGTAGGTCCAGTTACAGTGCTGCGTTTCTGGGTATCGACAGACACGTTAGGATGGAGTTTAGGTTGCCTGCAGCGAAATACAGGGCATGCTAATGCGATCTCAATGTTCCTGCAAGTTAAAAAGTTACACTGAAGCAGTTGCAATCAGTGTTGGGATCATTGAATTTTGCATGTAGGGTCATGCCTATGGGAAGGGTTTTTTCCAGGAGGTTATCGCTAGCCACTCGGGGGTGACTGCTCCACATCACCACGTCACGGATAACTAAGGAGCTGCGTAGCGACCTACTGGTGTGGCATACCTTCTTAGCGAATTACAATGGTAGGACTTGTTTTCAAGGAGGAGGAAACCAATTCTGAATTGCCACTTTACACGGATGCAGCAGGCTCCGTGGGTTTCGGGGCCATTTTGGGCTCCAATTGGTGCGCCGCAGAGTGGCCCGCTCATGGAGGGAAGCAGGTCACTGCAAAAACCCTCACTCTCCTTACTCTTCCCCATTGTGGTGGCAATAAATTTGGGAGAAAAAATTCAGATAAAAAGATCAGATTCTGGAGACAATGAGAGTGTGGTTTGTGCGATTAACAACTTACGATTTTCCTCTTTACCTGTACTGGCGCTGCTGAGGTATTTGGTTCTAAATGTTTGAACAGAAATGTGTCTTTTAGAGCTAAACATGTTGCCGGGGGTTCTTACTGTGTGGCCAGTGATCTCTATCTCTTTTCAGTGGGAAGAATTCCACCGCCTGCACCCGAGGCCGACCAGCTAGGCCAGATGCCCGGATTTCCTGTAATGGAAGACAGCAATTGATGCAGCTTGTACAATCATCAGCTCCACTACCATGGCCATCACGGAAGGCTGGTCGGAATGGTTACAATTTACAAAAACGAGATATTAACGCTAATTCTCATATAATAGGAACTCTACTAGATTACCAGAGCACCGAGGGCATCAGGTTCCTCTGGTTTGGTTGCCCAGCGGAGAATGTCAGGTTGGTCCTTCTTTCAGTTGAAGGGTGTGGTGGACATCTCCAAGTCGTTGGGTAAACGTTCAAAGCGGAAAAAGAGCAAGTGGCCAATAGTGTGCCAAACGCCAATTATTTAGGGCTGTTACGGCTGTGGAACGTTGCATTTTGTGTGCGACTCGGAATTGAGGCCAATTTATTGAAGCCAGTTTACGTGGCATCTGGGGGCATGCAGTGGGGGATAGTTCGGCCAGTTCAAAAAGACCGGGTGGTTTAGCAGCGGATGATATATTCGTCCGCAAGCATCTGTGAGGGTCAGGATAAGAGATCTAAGACAGACCCTTGGGGATGGGAGTTGGTTCCATCCCCACTACAGTCCGTCTGGTGCCCAGTGAAGGTAATAGCTAATTGCTGCAGCCTCCCCTCAGCAGCGTTCCTGGCCATCAGAATGGTCTACCCCATCTCGCTATCAGTTTGAGGCGATATTACGTAAGGCCCGGGGGTCTTGGCCTCCAACCAAAAGAATTCGGTACACATCATTATGGTTGGAGCCGCAACAGAGGCTCATTCCTGAGTTTTCTGAAGAT
This sequence comes from Hymenochirus boettgeri, assembly GCA_019447015.1. NCBI lineage: Eukaryota > Metazoa > Chordata > Amphibia > Anura > Pipidae > Hymenochirus > Hymenochirus boettgeri. The sequence goes on from CM033472.1 coordinate 167,492,231, forward strand.
AGGGTGCGCAGGCTGGCTGAAATGTGGCGTTCTAATTGGTGCGAGAGTACATTCGCCTGATTGGCCATTATTGAGTTCTATTCCAGTGTTCGCCAACCGTCGGTTTGGCTAGTGGGACACTCGTACTTATTCTGGGCTGCACAAAGAGCTGAGACACGTCTCGAGGAAGCACCTGGGATTCCAACGGCTTCTCTTTAGGGGAAAGGGGTTCGGGTTTATGTTGGAGCCAGGTGCTGCTGGAGGTTGTGAACATTAGCAGAGCGGACCCGGGCCCATGGTTTTAGTTATACTGCAGCCGGGAATGACCTCTGTAACAACCGTTTGTCCGACCTGCTATTTCTAATGAAGGCTGATTACAGCGTCGTCTTTTCGTCAATCTTCAGAGAGTTGATTATAGTATGGTCAGAGGGTGGTCCCAGGGTGCCCTGGCAAGGGGCAAAGGATCAGGGTGCAGTGGAGAAGGCTAGGAGGGTTCCAACACCAGAATCTCCAGGTTCGTGAGATCCCAAGGGGGTGTAGTGGTCCGGCATCGCCAGTTGGAGGGCGATAATAGGTCCCTGATGAGGCAAGATGGAGTGCACCTGAATGATATCGGGCTCGATCCTTCTTAACTGGTTTCAGAGACGGTATAGAGGCAGCTGATTGTTGGGGTGCGGACGGAGTTCCGTGTAGGCCTACGCAACTCCTGGTGGCGGGGGGCATCCTTGCAGAGTTTAGTGGAGCCGTTACATGCCTTTGGGATCCAGAGGCTTGGCATTCAGCAATGGCTACGGCTAGTTGGGGTTTTATATCTAATTAATATGCAAGGATGCAAATTTTAATGTTGGCTAATTAATTGATCCACATGATTTGTTACAATGTGTCAATAAAGCTGTGGCCATTTATTTCACCCAAAGGATTGTGTGTCTGCCTTGTTCATTTTGTACAGTTAATCTATGGGTTAAGGAAAAGGGTTTCTAAGTTAATGTGTTGACACATTGTAACAAATCATGTGATCAATTAAATTAGCCAACTTAGAAATTTGCATCCTTGCATATTAATAAGATATAAAACCCCAACTAGCCGTAGCCATTGCTGAATGCCAAGCCTCTGGATCCCCAAAGGGCATGTAACGGCTCCACATAAACTCTGCAAGGATGCCCCCCCGCCCCCCCGCCACCAGGAGTTGCTGTAGGCCTACACGGAACTCCGTCCGCCACCCAACAAATACAGTGCCTGCTCTATACCGTCTCTGAAACCAGTTAAGAAGATATCGAGCCCGATATCATTCAGGTGCACTCCATCTTGCCTCATCAGGGACCTATTATCGCCCTCCAACTGGCGATGCCGGACGCCACCACAATGGGGAAGAGTTCAAGGAGAGTGAGGTTTTTGCAGTGACCCGCCTCCCTCCATGAGACGGGCCACTCTGCGGTGCACCAATTGGAGCCCAAAATGGCCCCGAAACCCACGGAGCCTGCTGCATCCGTGTAAAGGTGCAATTCAGAATTGGTTTCCTCCTCCTCTTGAAAACAAGTCCTACCATTGTAATTAGCTAAAAAGGTATGCCACACCAGTAGGTCGCTACGCAGCTCCTTAGTTATCCATACGTGGTGATGTGGAGCAGTCACCCCCCGAGTGGCTAGCGATAACCTCCTGGAAAAAACCCTTCCGATAGGCATGACCCTACATGCAAAATTCAATGATCCCAACACTGATTTTAACTGCTTCAGTGTAACTTTTTTAACTTGCAGGAACATTGAGATCGCATCTAACATGCCCTGTATCTTCGCTGCAGGCAACCTAAACTCCATCCTAACTGCAATAATGGATAAATAACTAATTTATTGACAAATAAAAAATGTTTTTAATCACGTGCGCCGGATGCTCGGGTTTTGTGTAACCTGCGCATCTGGAGATAATATGAAGTTGAGCTAACCGGTAGCATATAATTGCCCTGCTAGTATATTATCAGCCCAAACTATATCTGTTTATTAAATTTCATTTACAGTTTGCTTTTCTATAAACCATTTTTTAGTTTAAGCATAACCAATTATTTCTTAACAAAACTATATAAAATGGCTGTCATGTTCCAAAAAAAAAAAATGACCACACGCTGTAACAACACAACAAATGTGATCATTTAGTATTGTTTGCTCGCCCTAAAAATATAAATTATGATCTGTGGGTGGCCACTGAGCACTTTGAGAGACTTTCTCATAAATATCTACCCTGGAAGGAAATGGAGGATAAGGTATCATTACAAAGCATTTACGAACATATAGTCTACATCTTGCTGGCATATTGCAGTGAACCATATGGACTTTTAGATTCTTACCACATACATTATTTATCAAGCACAAGGATCCATTTTAACCCCATTACTTTGAAGCTTCCTGTTTTTCAACTACGCTGCTTTCCATTTAGGATAATGGATAGTGGCCTGTTGATAAAGGGGCTCTAATGGTTTTGTATGCTTCTGCTGATCTCATCTGACTCATTGGGGAATGAAGCTCACATCAGCACAACCGCAGAAAGCAATTACAGTACAAAGCTATCAATATGCAAACATACTTTAATCTGTATGTTTTATTTTGTTGCTTTGTCTAACAATGGAATGTTTCAACATTATGTTGCGCTCTGTATCAGACATTAAGGCCAAACTTTCTGATCCTCAGTTATAAGAATATAACCATAAATACGCTTATTTTCTGTATAGTGGTTCTTTGGTTCATGTATTCTGTAAATAAAATAATCATTTCTGCAATAAGTTTTCCTGACTTTCTCTCTCTGGTCTTGCTGTCTGTCTGTCTCTCAGAAAGAGAAAGAAAGGGATGAGGACAGTTAAACTTGGGTGGTTGTATCTTATTACAGACTTCTTCTCAGATGGCAAAACAAACAAAAGCTAAAATATAAATGGGCTTGATTGGATTTTTCAATCGATATCTGCAACCCTCACATCAGAAATAAGCAACCTTGTAGATAAACCATCTGTAATTTTGCAGGTTTATGGCTTTTCTTGATTTCTGCTGCCTGGGTTTTTATGGAATAACAATTGGTTTTCTGGCTGCTCCGTCTGTATTGTAGGGACAGGCTACCCATTAGTTATTTGACAGCTCTGCAAAATTCAAAAAACGGATGAATTAAACAATTGCTCTTAAATACTACTTATTCAGTGGATAGACTGGGGATGTACAAAATATTCAATGTAAACTTGGTTTGAGGTTAAAAGTTTCAGTTCCACCACAGAAATGTCAGTGCGAAATTATGATTTCAACCATCAAAATTCCAGGCTGAAACCAGGGTCTGTTCAGCAAACCCTGAGAGATACAACAATCAGTTATCAATGGTAGAGCTGTAGGGTCATATTATTTTAGATTCAGTTGTCTTTTAAGATGTTCATAGAAGAGCAAGAGACTGTGAACAAAAAATGGTCCCAGAATGAAAAACGTGAACACATTGTTTTGTTCTAGTGTTACAAGACACAAAGTATTGATGGGAAAGTAAAAGCAGTTGAATGAACATATGTGTTTTTCTGTGGTTTAAACTGAATGCCCAAATAGTTAATTGGGCAGATGGTGACTTAAAAATCCTTTGTGGCAGCAGAACAGCTCAATTGTTCTTAAAGTACAAAACACAAGTTTTAGCTGAATTCCCTGTTGACAACTTTTTCTATAAAGGGGTTTCATTAAAGTACAGTTAATACTTTAATCAACGTATTGGGATCTGAATTTCAATAACCCTGTATTCCAGCTATCCAGAGTCATTAGTTTTCCAGTTACACAGACCATGGATCTCTTCTGGTTCCTCATAGACTTTTATATTTATATGTAATTAATGGACAAAAAACTGCTGAAATTACATACCAAAACCTTATTGTGTTCTGCGAACCCTTGGTGGATCAAAGCCCAGCACATTTGTGTATACTTATTTTTCAATATTTGACTTATGCTTGAATCCAACCAGAATGGATTAAGGGGGCATGTTCACCCTCTTAACTTAATTTTACAGAATGCTTAAGCAAACCCCCCTCTCAAAAATATTTTTTACTATACTTACCTTTAACAAAAATGCTTCTAAACTTAGGTACACAGCACAATACCTCACCACAGCTCTCTACTCTGCAGCTTCCGGGTCTGGCCTTTAATGCTTAATGCTTACATCACCGCCTTTTCTGAAGCTGCCTCCTCTGCTGCTGTGCCAAATGTAAATTACACGTATTGCAGCATAGGATGCTTCTTGCAGCCAGTGAGGGATCGGGTTGTGTAACTAAGATTAGAAGCATTTTTTAGAAATGTAAGTATAGTAAAAAATGTGTTTGGGGGGTTCTTTTAGCAGTATAAAAAAATTTAGGGTTATTCAATAAAAGTTCTTATAGTTAATTTTGCCCCAACCAATCAGATGTTAGTTTTTAAATGTTAAATAAGTTCTGATTGGTTGGGGCAAAATTAGCAGAGAGTAAATCCTCAGTTGGAGCTCAGCCCATTCTTCTTTCAGCTGGTTATTAGCATGTGAATAGTTCTTCTGGCAACTGATTAGCATAAATATTGGATGAAGAACTAACAGTAGGGCGTTATGTAGTTAAAGATTTTACTGACTTCTCATTGGTGTATCTTTGGTTAGAAATCTCTAAAAATGGTTAATGAAAAATTGCTTTACTCAAAAGCATGTGGGTAAAGGGTCAGAAAAATGTGTTTTAGTCTAAACTACATTAAAGGGTATCTCCACCCTCTATATAATGTAGGGTATCCCTTCCCACCCCCAACCGCTATATTAGATTTTTTTTAAAAAGAAGCCAAACTGTACTTACAGCCCTTTACTCCAGTGGCACACTTATGCGGCTTTCTGCTTGCCAGAACTAGCAAACAAGGGCCAGACCAGCAGCCGTGGCTGTGATTGGCTGAGAGGCAGCCAATCACAGCTGCGAATAATAGAGAATACCATGGGATTGAAGGGCTGTAAGTACAGTTCTGATTCTTTTTTTAAGAAATCTAATATAGCGGTTGGGGGTGAGAAGAGATACCCTACATTATGTATTAAACATTTCACACTATGTGAAAGGGAGGGATCAGGAGGGTGGGAATGAGAGGGGAAAGAGCTCCCCTGTGCAAGCTACTGTCCTCTCAGAGGACAAGGAGGAGGTAGAAACCTTTTACACAGGAAGACACCTCCTTCTCTTCAGTTTCCTGGATATTGGAAAAGCACTGCAGGAGAACCATAAGGAGCAGAGATGTAAGGTAAGGCGGTAAGGATTCTTTTTAAGCTACACAGTGAGGACAGTGGAGGATTAAATTTTGTGGGTGGACATACCCTTTAAATTAATTTGTGTCTACAGGTACTGTGCAGGTACTGAACCTAAAATAACTAATTACTCTACTTCTCTTTCAGCAGAATCTGAAAGAAGTTTTCTAACCTTACTTGCTTCCTTTAATTTCCTTAAAGGTCAACAATATAAAAAAAATAACATTACCCCCATTACACACACTTCCAGCAGCTGAAATCACTTACTCTCAGTTACAACCGTACTGCCCTCCCTTAGATATCACACAGCAAAGATGAGTACTAAGAGCCCGCCTCCTAGAGGGCCCAGGGCCCTGATTAACATATTGTCATTGGCTGGTAGGAATGTCTGTTACAACCTCTCTCCTCCTCCTCTGCCAGTCAAACAAACTTGAACTGTTCGGTTGCTAGGATACAGCTTACATAATCAAGCTGATCAAGGATGGGTGGAGGAGTGTTTTCTCACATGCTAGTTTTAAATGACAGTTACAGGCAGACAGAATTGTTACACCCCTTCACAACATGGCTAATTGAAGGCAGAAAGAAGCTCGAAATCAGGAAAAAAATTTATGGGGAGGGCTGCATACCTTTACTTTTTTGAAAGCAGTTTAAAAAAATGCATTGAAGCAATACAGTTATCCTTTAACACCTCTTAAAATAGATCCCCTAAAAGATGTTTCCTACAACCAACAGTCAGTTTTACTGTACAGAAATGTTTAATGTTTAAACTTTTAGTGCAAAAAAAGTTTGTATAATCACTTTTTCTCTATAAATATATTTTCTGAAAGGAAAACGAAAGAATAATAATAGAGGAAATTTCCATAATTTTTTATGTAATGGTGATCAGAACTATTCTACCTTTAACTAGTGTTAATATCTGTGGCTGCTGCTCATCTATTTTCCACATTATCTCTACTTCTAGTACAGTAGGTAACATCTCCCAGTGGTTAAATCTGTATTTGAGACAAGCCCTTTGACTGGAATAAGGCTGGGTACACATGGAGGGATTTTTTGTCCCGACTGAGTGCTCGCTACGAGCGAGCGCTCGGCCGGGACAAATGTCCATCGGTCCCGGCAAACTTGTCAGTGGCTAAATTTGCGAACGATGGAGTGTGCGTTCCCATAGGGAACGGCACGATCGATCGGAATTTTCCAACATGCCCGATCGTTTGTTCGTCCGATCCAGATGAACGATCGATGTTGGTTGCGGCCGCCTGCCCCACACTAGACAATATATTCGGCCGATTGAACGAAAGTGCCGTGAATCGGTCGGCTGAAAATATTGGCTGGTGTGTACCCAGCCTAAGGGACACAAATAGATGCAAAAGACAATGGGAAACAGGAAGAGAAGAAGGAAATATACAAAATGAGTTAGGGCACTAATAGGGCCTCAAATAATGATCTTAAAATATTAACCCTGTTATTATAGTAAAGAGGGGAGGTACTAGGCAGGGAGAAATGATATACAGTACATAGCTATAATACAAGAAGAAGCAAAGGCTCCCTAAACAGTCTGCACACACTGAATAATATAAAAGTCCTTTATTAATAAATGCGTGTGGGGACAGTTAAATCCAGACCAGTGAATATAAAAACAATTAAAAAACTATATACAAATACATCTGTGTGCCGATATTAAATAAATGAAATAGTGTAATGAGGGAAATCAATCCCCACAATCATGGAATTACATGTCGTGCATCCCAAACTTTTATAGTATCTATTTTTCTTTAAAGATAGCCACGTGTTGGGCTTAGCAATGGTGTTTTTGCATAAGTCTGAAATAAATAAATAATATAAAGATTTATTGCATTTAATGTGAAGTCCCCTTTGAGTGCTTTCCGTTTAGGCTATGTGACTATGTTGTATATATTCGAGCAACAGATCCCAGTTCTTTCTATTTCTCAATCAATGGTTATTACACTATTATTCTTATCTTCTTATATTATTCTATAACAGCCTTGATGTCAACTGAAATTAAAAAATGAACAGGGAGATTCAATAAAAGTTCTTATAGTTTAAAATGGTGCTAATTTTGCCCCAACCAATCAGATCTTATTTAACATTTGTAAGCTTACATCTAATTGGTTGGGGCAAAATTAGCACCATTTTAAACGATAAGAACTTTTATTGAATCTCCCTGGAAATCTTGATCAATCACAAAAAAAGCCTTCTATTTCCAAGGCAGCCCTATTCAAATGGCAACTAAAGTCAAAAATAAAATATTAATTAATCATTAAAAAGGTACAGCATTATTACACTTAGAAATGGAAAAGCACAAAAAAACCTCCTACACTGTCAGGTCTCCACTAAACTTTCTCCAACACACTGACAAAATGGCACCTGTCAAGCTGCCTTTTATACCCAGGGGGTTGGCACCGATAATTTTGCGAAAAATCAGAACATTCAAAAAACCTTGAATTTTCCAAAAATTTAGAATTCTGTCAGAGAAATCCGAAAAAGCTAAATTGCAGAAAATGCGCTAAAATTTGCCTTGGAACCGGGTTTGGATTTGTGGTCCATCTCTAGTAAAGAACACGATTGTTAACCCAACATCACAAACATTGAGGCAATAATTGGCACAGAGTAATCTGTGTTGGAGCCCAGACCTTTCTTCTTTCGGCTGGTTATTAGCATCTGAATAGTTCTTTTGGCAAACTGATTATCATAATATGGATTGGATGAATAACAAATTGTAAGGGCTTTCTGCAGTTAAAGGGTATCTCCACCACAAAATATAACTTTTTCTGTAGTATAGGGGACCCCCTAGCAACCCTAACCACCATGTTTATAAGTAAAAAAAACTTTCTTACCAACTTTCGTTCCCTCAGTCTCTGCCTCTAATGTTATTTCCAGGAACAGAGTAGCATTAGGGGCCAGACCAGCAGCCGCGTCAGTAATTGGCTGAGAGTCAGTCAATATCCGGGCCCTTGCAGTACTGAGGAGTACCATTTTTGGGGGTCCCGCAGATTGAACCGGGACCCCCGTCAGCTAGTGACACCATCACCCTTAAAGTCGACGATGCCCACCAGTACCCAATCATATTTCAGAAATATAATTGGGTACTTTATAACCATGTGGAACCAAGCATTGAAAAATTGACCAATCAGAATCGGATTAGGACTTTCTGCAAACCTATATAAAGAGCTGCAATCCTCCGCAGAGCTCGGAAGTCATCCCAGTAGATGGCGGAAGAAAAAAGAAGAGGCTAGCAACATTCTCTCCGTTGAAGCCGGCGGGGCCAGTGGGCTCACTGGCAGCCACAGTGAGCCCACCTAGCATCGGCAACTTTAGCGGTGCTGGTGTCATTAGCTGTGAACAAAGAAGACGTCGGACCAAGACTACGGTGATATCGACCTCATTGAGGCCACCAGCACCGGAGGTACCCCTGGCAGCGGCAGGGGTACTTCTCGGGGTTACTGGCCTCAGCGGAGCTGCTGTCACCGGATGGAAGAAAGAAGATGCCACCCAAGGGCTCTTTTAAGAGCCGACGGAGGTCCTGGTTCGAGCTGCGGGACCCCCAACAAAGGCATGTCTCAGAGCCACAAGGGCCCTAATAGGGCCGGGGAGGGGGTGTCCCAGTATAGACTGTGGGACCCCTAAGCCCCAAAGGGCTCTTCTCAGGGCCGCAAAGGCACTTGTAAGTGCCGCAAGGGCCCTGATAGGGCCGGGCAAAATGGGGTCCCGGTTCGAGCTGTGGGACCCCTTAATCCCCAAAGGGCACTTGTTAGTGGTGTTAACTTTTCGCGGCCGTGTCTTGCACTTTAACAAATCACGTTAATATCGATTTTGGCGAAAAATAATGGGAAACTCAGCCGCGGAAAGTTAACGGACGTTTAGAAACATGCCCCTAAGAATGGTTAATTAAAGATTGCTCTACACAAAAGCATGTGGGTAAAGTGTCAGAAAAATGTGTTTAAGTCTAAACTACGTTAAATCAATTTGTGTCTACAGGAAATGTAAAAAAAAACCTAATTGCCAACTCTGCTTCTCTTTCATCAGAATTTCCAAGTTTCCTAACCATACCTTCTTCCTGTAATTCCCCTATTAACACTTCTTTAAATAAAGCGGCAGCAGGGTTAACTTCTAACTAGTTACAGTGAACAGGAGTGGTGCACCAAATGTAGCTGATGGTATTTGCAGGTCCTATTCCCCAGACTTACTTTTATTTTTTTTATTTTTGCTGAAATGTAAGTATTCCGTTTCTTACATCAATGCTATCTATGAAATACACTGCAAAGATTACTTTTAATTTTTGTATGAACAGTAAAGGATTATATAATTTGTTAGAACAGGAGCATTGAATGTGTTTGAAAATAAAAAACTGAAATCTCTGTTCTGTGTCAGGGAGAGGGAGGATCTCTGTGCTATAATGTGATTGGCTGTCAGCTAGGAAGCAAGGCTGCAACTTCCTTGTTTTGATCTGTTGAACTCTACAGAGCATGTGCCTGTACGCAGACACTTAGCTGGGGGTACCCAGCTAAGGTGGATTGTGGGAGCTGACCCCTAGTACTCACAGGTTGTTTTCATAAATCACCCAATGGCCACAGCAAAGGGTGAAGTGAGACACAGCTTGTTGTATGGTTATGAATGTGCTCTGTCTATTGGGACAATGTTGTCTGGAGACTTTAGTTCTTTAAGTTTTGCACTACAAGGTTCATGCACTTGACTGGGCCATTAACCCAACGCATAACTACACTCGTTACCTGACTTTGATTCCACAATGCACAAAATTTCACAAAGTGATTATTGCATCGCAGGATTGTTAGGGATATTGCTTTATTTGCAGTTCTCCATCACTATTTTGCAGTGGTTACTATCTTATAAGCGTCTTTCAAATTCCTCATTTTTATTTTGGAAAATATAATTTTTTTCTGATACACAGTGGTTTAGTGAGATTATTTTAATGACCAGATCCCAACTTCATGGCAACAGTCTTAAATGTCAATTACATTAATAAAGTGCATGAGGATGAGAAGAACAGCTTAGCACCTGTAAAAAAGGCTTATTTTAGCTAAAGTGCACAATTATGCCCATGTTACTGATCTGCAGCGGCCATTTAGATGATATGAAGTGTTTTCTTACTGTAGTAGACCAGTAAATATGTATTATTGTTGTAAATTAACAGCACTGGCAAATTGTTGCACCTCTTATTAAATAGGCCTTGTAACCTTACAAGTGCAATTAGAATTAGGCTGGCTACATAACCAATAAAGGTGATATGTAGTACATTATGTATATTTTAGATATAAACTTATAGCTGCATAGCTTTTTCAACAGTGTGTCTTCCTATTGTTCTGTTTGTGGCCCTAAAGGAGGAAGTGGGAAACAGCATGCCAGTGATCAGAACTTCTATAGTAAGTACAGGACCTCACTCTGGGCATTTTAAAGTGCTAAACAAGAGGATTCGGGTTTGGTGAGCAATGTTCCCTCTAATTAGAAATCGATTGTGTGTGCAGATATAAATTTTCTGTGCGCATACAAAATTAAATTGTGTGCGCTACATACCACAGCACTTATTTTTCAATAGAGGGAACACTGTTGGTGAGTTTACCAGTAGTTGTACTTTTACTTATTAAGTCTTCCTTTAGGGAATATATACTTCTGATAAAAAAAAAAGTAATATTTAAGGAGGAGCTCCAATTTGCCACCTCCATAGTGCTGTCTTCTAGCTACTGTCTTTCATGTGCATTTTTTCTAGCTAAATTTATAGACTGGGCTAGTGCATGCAAATGTATTGCCTCCTCTGCTGGAACAAGATGCTAGCTTTACAGCGGCAGAGAGAAGTAAAAGGAGGTACAGGGACCGAGGAAAGGTACCGTAAATATAATGATCTCTGGTTTGGAGGGGAGGAGACAAGTATATATTTTAAAGGAGGGGGTGGACATGCTCTTTACATTTTTTGGATGTATGAACCAATATCATTGTCAACCTCCATATATTAATTTTTAGGAAAGTTCACTGGTGTATTTTTTTTATATTTAACATAGAGTTAAAATAACAATGAAAAGTGTATCTTACAAGTTTCATTGTATGAACCACAAAGAAAGTGTGAAAAATACAGACCTGTTTATTTATCCCTTAGATGTCACACGTTTCTTTTTCCTACAGAGAATTTTAAGATGAAAAGTAGACCTTGAGGGTCTTAGACAAGCCTAAGGCAATATAAAGAGAAAGGTCAAACATTCTGCTAAAAAGGAGCGATATCTCTGGAACAACAACTTATCAGCCAGCTTGCAGCCCTTTTTATTTGTAGTTATTGGTCCCAGAGGAAGTGCACTTCTGTGCAAGGGGTGATTACTTTGTAATGAGTTTGCCAAGAATGGGAAAAGAGACTCTAATTTGTAACAATATGCTGTTCCCTGCACATGAACTTTCTCTGTTGCTTGTGCCCAGCAATGAGCAAGCTGCTAGCTGGGATAATAAGTAGTGGAAACACCAACAAGCATACTTCAGAAAACCAAGAGAATAAATAGCACTGTTTACCAGTGAAGATGATTATACATAGATATAAAAAAAACAAAAACATTTGGGAGTTGTTTTAACATTTTCAAAATAGTATGTTTTGTCTGATAGCAGGTTTAGTGGAAATTTTTCATGTAAAAAAAAAAATACAGAGCTAACAATAAAATGAGTCATGCTAAACATCCTGAATTGTCTGTACTGTAGTCTTTATCTGTAGCTTTATTCAAATAACTAAGTGTGCATGTTATTGAAATAAAAATGCTTTTCCTGATCAGAGCATTTCCAAACTGATATATCAAACACAAATGTATGTGTACACCATCCAATAAAATGTCTTTAAAAAACTAGGGTTGAAAGGAGACATATTTTTAATATAATATATAGTAGTATTTGAGGCTGAATAAAGACATATGTGCATCTAGTCCAACCTACTTAGCAATACCCACATTTCCTGCCTAAGGGCTAGGCCACACTTTCGCACTTTTTTTGGCATTTGCGCATACGTTTTTTCCAAACATTGTAATTGTGGCAACGCACCGAAAACCCGTGTTTTTGGGTGCAACGTGATTGTGCATGCGACTGCAATTTGCTTTCCGTATTTTTTATCGCAATTGCATGCGGTTTTCTATATCTAATGAAAAAACTTATGCTCAAAGGCAACGAAATCGCACATAAAGTCGCAGTCGATTTTGTGTGCGATTGCGTTTCCGGCACAGTGTGGCCGTGCCCTAACAGTTCATCTAGAGGGGAAAAAGATCCTTCCTGACTCCAAATGGCAATACCCTTTAAAGGGCAAGTCCAGCCCTGAAATGAAAACTTACATACAGGTAAATCACCCCCCAAAACCCTAAATGGTAATAGTTTGAAATCTCAAAGGTGTAAGTCAAACCTGAAATCCAGCACAATGTCCTGTTGCCCCCGTTTCTGCTTCCTGGTTCTTCCAGTTATTAACTGTCAGTTATGGATTTGACAGTTGACATCACAGCCAATGACTGAATGTTAATCGGAGGAACAGCAAAAAGCGAGGGTAGCACTCCAAAGTAAACCCCTCCTCAGGGCAAGTTTCCCCCCGAAACATTGTGATATGTTGTGTGGTATTCAATAAAATCTAAGTTTACTTTGGAGTGCTACCCTCGCTTTTTGCTGTTCCTTGTAACTATATATCCATTAAAGGGTTGGATTACTTAGAGGAGTGAGCACCCACGTGTGGACGAGTGCAGAGGATCCCACTGTGAGTTTGTTGAATGACTGAATGTTAATCCCCTGTCTGCCTCTTCTGAGCATGCCCAGGCTCAGTACAGGCTCAGCACAGGTTTCTAAATGGCTCAGTTTCCATGAGGCCTCCAGAAGCATAGCAGGCATACAATAATGAATTCATAGGACAAACGATGATATATCACTATATTTTAAAGAGGCCATTCTTTCTAAAAGATGTTCTTATGAGGGTGGAGTTGTCCTTTAATCAACGCCAACCCTATATATCAATAACAGTAACATGCAACGTTATTCATTTTTAGAAACTCATCCAGCCTTTTTTTTTTAACTATACAATGAACCTGACATCACCACGTCCAATGAAAGACAGTTTGATAGATTTCTCACAGTGAAAAACCCTTTCCAAATAAGCTGATTAAACTTATCTTCTTCCAGTCTTAAGCTAGGTACACACAGTACAGATTTCTGAAAGATCTTGCAGATCCTGTCTGCCATCTTTCAAAGATCTGCATACACACACAGTCCCAAGAGCGTTCTCCTTATGAAGTTCATAGGGAGAACGCTCTGGACAGTGTGTTTCCATCGGCCGCGCTAGACTCCTCTATAGGGAGTCTAGCGCGGCCGATGGAAGTTTTCGGCCTTTCCCGAACGAGCGTTCGGCCGACCCGATCATTTGTTTGGCGGCCGCGCGGCCGTTCGGGAAATGAGCATACACACATAACGATAAAGCCCCGATACCGTCGGATCCAACGGTATCGGGGCTTTATCGTTACTGTGTGTACCCAGCTTTAAAGGGACAGTTCAGTGGAAATTAGCAATATTTGTTAAATTGTAAGTTTGTGTAATGCATACTTAGTTGATTTCATACCCCCTGCTGTTGACATTAGTGAGCTGACATTTCAGGTTCTAACGGTCCTTCTTCTTCCCAGGATGCACCACATCCTTGGAACGTTCCTAACAGGAATTTCTACTGATTGGCTGTTGGATGGGTCAAAGATGCTCACATCTCTACTGAGCAACTGAATCAACCCAGGCACTGGGTCAAGGGCAAGACCATAACGATCTCTACTAGGGGTCCTGCAAACAGGAAGTCAGTATTTTGGTTGCATTTATTTATACACAGACAAAATGCTGAATTGGCAGATTAAGGTCATTGGGATGAAAAAATACTGCTCTTTTTTCTGGAAAGCATATGTATTTGCACTGAACTTCCCTTTTAAGGGATGTCCTTGTGTCCTCTGACTAGAGATGTCCGAACTTCGCAAAATCCGGTCCGCTCGAGGATCTGCGAATTTTCGAAAAAATTCGAGAGGTTTTGCGTATTTTCAGAAATACGCGAAAACTTGTAATTTCGAATATTTTCAAAAACGGATTTTTCGAAAATACGAGTAGTCCTCGTAATTTCGAAAATTTTTGAAAATACGTATTAACGAAAATAAGAGACATCCTCGTATTTTCGCAAATTTTCGAAAATATGTATTTTCGAGAATTTTCGAAAATACGAGAAATCCGCGGTTCGGAAGTTCGGAAGGCGGAAAATCTGGAAAAATCCGCCGTTTGTGGATAAATCCGGGGCAGATCCGGGTTCGGATCCGCGAACTGGCCATCCCTACCTCTGACATGTTCTATTGGTGAACAATGCACCAGATAGTTTACTATATGGCTCATTAATGTATTGTAATGATCATGTCCCAAAGCAAGTGCCTTTTCTCTAGCGTACATAATTATAACTTACCCAAGGCCCCCCAGTCCCCTTATTCATTTAATTGCCCTTTCCATTTCCAAGAAATCCTTTTTGTATACAAGACTCGAAACTGAATCGTATATTGCAAATGAGGCCTTACCAGTGCTTTTTAAAGAGGGAGGATAGTATTTTTCTCCCTTGAATCCATATCCCTCTTTATACAAGACAACATCTTGCTGGCTCTAGATGTTGCCACCTGGCACTGCTTGCTACATTCAAGTTTGTTATCCACCAAAATCTCAGATCCTTTTCCAACAGTGATTCACGTAACACAGAGCCATTTACAGTGAAAGCAGCATGAGGATTTTTAAGTCCAAAATGCATCACCTTACATTTATCAACATTGAATCTCATCTGCCACTTACTGTAGCAGCTCAATGTGACAATCTATCTAGATCCACCTGCAACAAATTAAATAGAAGTGGCCCCAACACAGTGGAACACCACTTAGAACTTAAGTCCATATATATATATGTTGGGCTTGCCACCCAAGCCCAACAGCCTTAGTTTATACATACGTCACCTATACCACATCTTCTGCTGTCCAAGTCCAAATTCCCACTCAAGCAAGTTTATTTGACAAGATCTAAATCCATGCAGATTACTACTTATAAGGTCAGTTCTCAAAACATACTCAAGAATATGTTCCTGTATCAAACTTTCCAATATTTTTCCCATCACTGAAGTTAAACTCACAGGTCTGTATTTACCAGGCTCTGATCAATTGTCTTTTTTAAATATTTAAATTACATTAGTTTTTTTCAATCTAGACATGTTATAATATTTATAATACTATAAATAGTCTTGTTGCTTTTGTAAATTTAAGGGAAAAAAACTCATCATCTATACTAATAAAAGGCAAAGCCCTCACTCACTCACTCACTCATTCACTCACTCACTCACTCACTCATCACTAATTCTCCATCTTGCCGTGGAGGCAGGCGGCTTAAATTTAACAGGCTCATTCATTGCACCTTACTTACAAAAGTTAAGCAGGTTTCGTTTCGAAAAGGCAAAGCCCTCACTCACTCACTCACTCATCACTAATTCTCCAACTTGCCGTGGAGGCAGACGGCTTAAATTTGGCAGGCTCATTCATTGTACCTTACTTTCAAAAGTTAAGCAGGTTTTGTTTCGAAAAGGCAAAGCCCTCACTCACTCACTCACTCACTCATCACTAACTCTCCAACTTGCCGTGGAGGCACACGGCTTAAATTTGGCAGGCTCATTAATTGCACCTTACTTACAAAAGTTAAGCATGTTTCGTTTCGAAATTCCACCTGTAACGGTGAGTATCTGACATTGCATATCTGACATTGCACCTGTAACGGTGAGTATCTGACATTGCACCTGTAACGGTGAGTATCTGACATTGCACAGACTGGTTGGTCCAATTTCAACCAAATTTGGTATGCATATACTCCTTTACCAGTAAAAGATTAACAAAATCTTTTTTTAGGGTGGGGGTTAATGGGGGGAATAGAATTTTGAACTCCTGCACACTAACGGCTGGACCGATTTTTACCAAAAATTCAGGGTGTGTGCGGGGACTGGCTGAGGTGTAAGGAGAAGTGTTTGGAGGGTGGACAGAGAGGAATAGTGGGGGGTATTATGGGCGGACGGGGAGGGGTGGTGGGGGTTATTTTCACCAAAATTTCATAGTTGAATAAAAAATATAATATTAAATTAAAGTTAATGAGTGTTGCATTATCGTAAAGCTTATTGAATTGTCTTTCTTTAATATATCAAGTGCCGAGTGATTACAGCAATCTTGATACATTATTTCTTTCTTACTTACGTTATTTCAATACGTTGTTTTTTACGTTATTTCAATACATCTCCGCTGCGAAGCGCGGGTATTTTGCTAGTCTTTAATATTTTTAACAGTCTCTGTAAAAAAAATTTAAAAAAAGCATACTACACAACACATAAATAATCCTGGTGAATACTGCCATAAAAAGTTACTTGGAAACATTTTAGTAATGGTAGAATTTCCTGTTTTCCTAATCCACATGGCAGTATTGTGGGACATACCACAGCTGATATGAACAAATGGGGGGGAAGCTTAATTTGCATTAAAAAAATATATTTATCAAAAAGTAAACTTTCTTCCAAAATAGATTGCATCATTGTACATTATATTATCACTGCAATGCTTTATGCTCATCTTCAAGGAGAACAAAACTTAAAAACCTAAAAAAAGTTTCTCCCCAGAACACCTATACATTTTAAGATTATTCTCTAGTAAGTACTAGATTCTGCAACAAAAAAGGCTTCCATGTATTATGTCATTATAACTTACAGCCCCCTGACCCCAGTATCCACTGTTTCTATGCACACAGAGCTTCTACATTTCTGTTTCTAGTTTAGGATATAGTTCTGTTTTGTTTTGTTGTTTTGTTTCCATCATGTTTTCTAGAAAGGTACAAAGTGTATATATATGTATATATAAGCAATGCACATTCCTAGGCCCCATACAATATCATATTAAATGCACACTGGCATACTTTATAAACAAAGGGGTTTTAGTATACATTGTGATCACATGAATGAAAAGCCTTCCAACCACATCAAGGTAACCCCAGTCTGGAAGGTCCTAACTTCTAACCTTTTCAAATTTCTTTTACTTCAATTACAATTAGCAAACTTTGCATTTCTCGTTCTTACACACTGGATCCATATAACAGGGTCTCTCACTTCCCCCAGCCCTTTGGCTTTTTAAAATGAGGGAAGAGGCCATCCAGTGCTTTATATTAAAGGCATAGGACCTCCCATAAAAGGGGCATGTTGGGGGTGCTATTACCACATGGAGGCTTGACCAGGCC
Organism: Hymenochirus boettgeri; assembly: GCA_019447015.1. NCBI lineage: Eukaryota > Metazoa > Chordata > Amphibia > Anura > Pipidae > Hymenochirus > Hymenochirus boettgeri. The sequence goes on from CM033472.1 coordinate 167,509,739, forward strand.
TCCCAATAAATACAAACAATACAAGGATTGTGGAAGCACTCCAATAAGGCTAATTTACAACTACATTTAGCGGAAGTGCTACTGATCTGGTCAAAAGAGTAACTGTGGTCTCACTATAAGTGTCCTTCAAAACACTTTTATATACAGTATATATATATATATATACATAACAAAAGTAGTTGATACAACGCACTCACATGAGTGGACTGAGTGCCTGTGACTGCATACTATATATATATACGTGATATATATATATATATATATGTGATACGGAAGGCAGTCGGCACTCCTCTCATGTATAGATGTCCGCAGTGCTGTCCATAAGGATATATAGAAGGGTTGTATGGAGGACGCACTCACCGGCCTTTTCTTCATACAAACTTTATTGGTGCATGGTTAACATGTTTCCTCCCGACTCGCGGGCCATCTTCAGAACACCTGTAACTAAGTGCGTAACTTCCTTAAAAAGGGTGAACCCTCTGACACACTCCTAAAGTGACGTGTAACATGGGCATGTGCAACAAACATGTGTAATAAAGACACACCTCTAAATGAAGTAAGGACGTAAGATAGAGACACACCTCCATATGAATGAAAGAGAATGGGGAAACTACCTTCTGAATGTTTGGCTTGATACAATTTTGTCCTCAATAATGTCAGATGGTTTAGGGAATTATACAATCCTTCATTGCCAAAGTCACTCCACTGACAATATGTAAAGACATTTTTTTATCCTTGTTAGAAGAATCTTGACAAGTCTAGGGTGTTAGTGACACACTTGCAGCTTTTTAATCCATAAACATTCATACAGTATGCTTGTGGATCTGACAACACTCTGATTGACATACAGTACAGTTTTGAAAGGTTTATATGATTCTTTCACCTTTTGGACTTTCTAGCAAATTCGAGACAATAAGGCAGAATTAATATTCTACAGATATAAATAATGTAAAAATCTTTAAAATCCCCATCATTTAAGAGGCTGCTTTAAACGTTCATAATAAGATGGTCAGCATTTCTTATGTAGCATATGGAAGTGATATTCTGGAAAATAAAAGCTACAGTTTGTACATTTATTCAGTTATGCTTGCACTTTTAAAGTGAAAGTTTAGTGGAAAATATCATTATTTTTTTATCTTAGTTTATATTATCTATTTATTATACATATTCTACATAAGTTGAATTAATACCCCTTGCTATTCCCTTGCTGACATTTCAGGTTCTGTAATGGTCCTTCTACTTCCCAGAATGCACACTACCTTGGAATGTTCCCAACAGTAATTTCTCCTGATTGGTTGTTGGGTGGGCCAAACATGCTCAGATCTCTACTTAGGAACTGAATCAACCCAGGTACTAGGCCAAGGGCAAGACCATAATGGTATCCATTAGGTGTCCTGCAACTAGGAAGTCAGTATTACAGAAGCATTTATTTATACAAAGACAAAATGCTAAATGGCCAGGTTAAGATCTTTAAAGGGCATGTCCACCCCCAAAACTATAATCCCCCCAACTACTGGCCCCATCATGTAGTGTAGTGTAATCCTTACCTCACATCCCAGCTCCATAGGGTTCTCCTGTAGTCCCCCCCCAAAGTCCCAAAAAGTGCCCACCAGGAGGCTAGCAGGGCTCTGCCTGCTACCTGGCCTCAGGTAGATTTTTGCCATGCATACTGCAGCTCTTCTCAGCTCTTCTCGCCTTTCTAGGTCCCTTTCTCAAGCCAAATACACAAAAGTGTATCGTGGGATCAACAATTTGAAACATAAAACATGCCTTCATTAGTGACTTCCTCAAATTGGATACATGCAAATTTAAAATGCTAGTGCATTGTGAGGTGCTATATAAAGTGCTACTTATAGTGCTATATAAAGTGCTATATAAAAAATACTGTTATACAGTGTTATATATACATAAAAGTGAAACTTACTATTTCAGTAAGCCTTAAACATTTTCTTACATAACTCAATTATCAATTAAGCAACAAGTGATATACTGACTCTTTAAAATGACACATTAAAATGTCAACAATGCTATAGTGTGTTAAGTGTAATGGTGATTGAATTATCTCATGGGATTGTATTTAAATAGGTGTTTAAGAAATAAAACATAGAAGCAAGATAAAAAATGAATTTTACTAGATAATGCAACAATTCTTATCCAGGGTACCCCAGCTATAAGATTATATTTTAATGTGCTATACCCTGTGTGGTCCTCTATGATCCACATTTAGGTCTACTGTAATAGTGACTGGAGATGTCCGAACTTCGCAAAATCCGGTCCGCTCGAGGATCTGCGAATTTTCGAAAAAATCTAAAAATTTGAAAATCCGCGAGCGGACCCATTAAAATGAAAAAATCCTCGAAAATACGAGAAATCTTCGTAATTTCGAAAATACGTATTTTCGAAAATACGGAAAATCCTCGTAATTTAAATTTTTTTCGAAAATACGTATTTTCACGCATTTCCGAAAATATGAGAAATCCTCATAATTTCGAAATTTTTTTAGAAAATACGTATTTTCGAAAATACGGAAAATCCTCATAATTTCGAAAATTTTCGAAAATATGAGAAATCCTCGGAATTTTGAAAATTTTAGAAAATAAGAGAAATCCGCGGTTCGGAAGTTCGGAAGGCGGAAAATCCGGAAAAATCCGCTGTTCGTGAACGGGATAAATCCGCATCCTACCATTATATTAATATAAGGGACATCCATTGTATTTTATTATCTTTCATTAAGGATTCGTTGAGTCCAAAAGGTGTCATAGTTTGTAGTTTGTTAATCCAAAAAACTTCTCTTTGGAATAAAAGTTTTGCCCTATCACCCCACCCCCACCCCCTTCTTGGGACTGGGATGTGGTCAATACCAATGTATTTCAGTGTTGATATGTCATGTTTTAGTTCCAGAAAATGGTTGCCCATCGGTTTGCAGGTTCTATTATCATGGAATGCTGTTTTAATAGCAGATCTATGACCATCCATTCTTAGTCTCAGGGTTAATTCAGTTTTCCCCACATATTGTAGGTTGCATGGACAGGAAATGAGGTAGATGACATGTGTGGTAGTGCATGTAATACAATGTTTAATACAGAATTCCTCCCCTTTACTTGATTGGAATACTGTAGTTGTCCCGGGACCATGGCCTTACACAAAGTAAATTTATGACACTTAAAACATCCACCCTTTTGCGCCAACCAAGTCGGTGATGGCTGATATGAATCCACTGGGTCCGTCCTGACCAACATATCCTTGAGGTTGCGTCCCCTGCTAAAACCAACTGTAGGTTTCATCTGCACATAAGATATTCCAATATCTTGTCAGATCTCTTTGAATGTTGTTGTCCAATGTGGAGTATGCTATACTGCATATGAATCCATTATCCATTTTTTGTGTGTTAAAGTTGGTGTTGTTTGTCCTGCTTTTTACCCAAGCCTTATCCAAGGCCTTGTTTAAAATATTGATGGGGTATCCCCTTTGTAGAAACCTTGTTTTCATTTCCTCAAGTCTGGTGTTTGTGTTGGAATTATTGTGGATGACCCGCCAAAATTGTGCAATTGGTAATTAATTTTTCAGTTTTGCAGGATGAAAGCTATTAAAATGAAGAAGTGTATTGCGATCAGTACTTTTTTTGTACAATGAATAGCAAGGTTTAGGATATTCAACCCCAATTACGATATCTAAAAATTCAATATTTGTTTTGTCGCACTTACATGTGAACTTGATTGAAGTTGAAAGAGAGTTCAATTTATCCACCATCCCTGTAAGCTGTTCCTTGGTGCCATGCCATATTAGAAACATATCATCAAAATATCTACAGTAAAGTAGAAAATGGCCACAGAATTAAAGGAGAACTAAACCCAATTTTTTATACTCCAGAATCTGAAAACAACTCCCCTAAAAACACCAATAAACTATAAAATGCCACTTTAGTAAACTCTGTTAAAGTAAATCAAAGCCTGTTAAGAACTGGATGAAGTATCTGTGTGCAGTGTCAGACCACACCTCCTGTCCTCATTCACATGCTTCCTTGCTTTATCTGTCCTGTAAAAGGATTGGCTAGAGATTATTAATGGGTGTGACCAACTGTAACAAGTTTATGCCATAGCTAAGGACTGAGCATGTGCAGAACATAATGGTCGTTGACCAAACTGTGTGATACTAGAATACTGAGAAGTAAAGCACAAACCATATGTTATTTAGGTAAATTTCCCAGCGCCCACATCAAAATGAGAGGTAAGACACAGATTACTGGTTTTATATCAAGGTGTCCTGACTTCTGGTTCAGTTTTGTTCTGTGGCTTTAGTTGCCCTTTAATTTAAAATATTCTGATGTTCAAATTTATGCATAAATAAATTAGCATAAGCTGGCGTCATGGCCACGCCCATAGCTGTTTCAGTGTGTTGTAAATAGTAGCCATTTTGAAATTTAAAAAAATCCGTTTTAACGTTATTGTCAATAGATCACCAATAAAGTTCCGAAATGTAGGTGATCGATCCCCATAGTGGTCTATCGTTTTCAGCATGATATCAATACCCAAATCATGTGGTATATTAGTGTATAGATTAACGACATCCAACGTAACTAGCCGTATGTTATCTTTATCCTCTGGTGGAATGATAACTTCCTGTATAATTGAAATAAAATCCCGGAGGTAAGTTTCCATCTGTTAAACATATGGTTGTACGATGCTATCTATAAATTTACCCAATGGTTCTAATAATCCACTCCTAGCAGATATGATGGGATGCTCCGGGGGATTAACTAAGCTCTTATGTATCTTTGGAATACCATATAGGATTGGGCAGCGTGGATACTTCTGGTAAATAAAATCTATTGTGGATTGATCAATAATACTTAGATAGACTGCTTGCATCAGTATTTCTAGGATATGTCTCTGGGTCTGTAATGTGGGATTTTCCTTTAGTTTGGTATATGTATTACAGTCATTTAGTTGTCCCAACAGATCCCGTCTGTAGTCTTCATAGTTAAGAAGAACTCCTCCTCTTCCTTTATCTGCTGATCGAATAACTATTCTTTTATCACTTTTAAGGGAATTTAAAGCCTGATGCTCCCCTTTGGATAAATTATTCCTAATAAATGCTTTATTACTCACAGACTTTTTCACATCTGCCTTCATCACATGTGCAAACAACTTAATGGAGGGATTTGTGACCATAGTTTCATATGTGCTTTTTCATTTGCATTCATTAGCTGTATTGTCATTTTAATATGTCATTTTAAAGAGTCAGTATATCACTTGTCGGTTAATTGATAATTGTGTTATGTAAGAAAATGTTTAAGGCTTACTGAAATAGTAAGCTTCACTTTCATATATATATAACACTGTATAACATTTTTTATATAGCACTTTATATAGCACTATAAGTAGCACTTTATATAGCACGTCACAATGCACTAGCACTTTAAATTTGCATGTATGCAATTTGATGAAGTCACTAATGAAGGCATGGTTTATGTTTCAAATTGTTGATCCCATGATACACTGTTGTTATTTGGCTTGAGAATGGAACCTAGAAAGGTAATGAAACGTTGCCTGCACCTGATGTTTGAATAAACTATTTGAATATTTTATATAGATATATATATATATATATATATAAAATATATATACAATACAAGAATTGTGGAAGCACTCCAGTTAGGCTAATTTACAACTACATTTAGCAGAAGTGCTACTGATCTGGTCAAAAATTTATACAAACATAGAAAAGATAATCAATGCACATTCCTAGGCCCCATACAATATCATATTATCTGCACACTGGCATACTTTATAAACAAAGGGGTTTTAGTTTACATTACTGTGATCACATGAATGAAAAGCCTTCCAACCACGTCAAGGTAACCCCAGTCTGGAAGGTCCTAACTTCTAACCTTTTTTACTTCAATTACCATTAGCAAACTTTGCATTTCTCATTCTCACACACTGGATCCATATAACAGGCTCTCTCACTTCCCCCCAGCCCTTTGGCATTTTAAAATGAGGGAAGAGGCCATCCAGTGCTTTATATTAAAGCACTGGATGTATATACAAGGGGGTTGCAACAACAGGTGATAACAGTAGTTGTTCATCAGATAGATCCCAAATCCAGGAAAGGAGGAACAAAATCCCTATACTGTACCCATGCAATACACCCCCATTGCCACATGCTAAGAGAGAGCATTAATGCATTAATGCCTATTTAAGAATCATAACTAATGATCCGGGACTTTTAAGGATTTTTGCATATAGAAGGGGGAAGAACCTATACAATATGTTGGTGAAAACGTACATTAAGGGCAAACCCAAAGGAGGACAAACAATGTGGCTTAAAATGGACTAGACAGGCTGTTTCAAGTGTTTAGGTATGCAAATATGTTGCAGTGGGACAGGATTTCCCTCCCCCGCATAATAGGGGGTACAAAAAAAGTTGACATGGAAAGGGAACAGAGATTTGACATACAGTCAATGGCCAGACATTTTCAGAAAGCTGGCCCCATGATGGCCACAATGAGATGGATGGCCATAGACTCTGAACTGGTAAGGGATGGACAGGACAGAGCCCAGGCACTTCTCCCACGAGAGGTCCATTGGATAGATTAAATACTTTGCCAACCTAAGGCCTTAACTAGAAATTGGCTTTACCCTGTTTCCTCTAAATTAGCATATCTGTTTTCTAATAGTGACAACATCCCCACTTAAATCCAAATGTCAAAACTAATAGTCCAGGCTTGTAGTAAATAATTCAAGTTGAGGTGTAAGCACCAAGTAATGCCCATGATTCCGTCACCCTGATGATTAATCGCTGTTAATTGAGTTCCCTTTAAGATATGTGCTCCACTTATAAGTGGAAGCTTTTGATAGATATAGAAGGGGTCAGCATAATGGCCAAAGCAAGATCAGTAAGTAATGAACCTTAGTGGTAAATATGTTTTGAATCCCGATTAATCCTGATTAATCCTGATTGAATCCTGATTAATTCAACATATTGCAACAGTTATGTTACGCAAACAATCTTTATGTATATATGAAGCAGCTATCTCTTTTAAGCCTTATTTAGTTACATTATGCAGTGTTTTTATATATATTTAGTCATATATTAGCACTCACATTTGTAGGTTAAATGCCCAGGTGCTCTGCCTCTGGAACCAGTGGTGTACAATAGTAGAAATGTGTGTGCACTCCATGGTCTTTTTCAAATATATTTATTTACAATAAGTGGTGCAAACAATGGTGGTATACAATTCTTCTTAATACTGTACTGGTTTGCACTTTGCTTATGTTGCACAGGTATAATTGGTAGGTAATGGGTAGGAAGGAGGGCACTTACCTTTTTTATTGTTTGCAAAATATATAGATTGCTTTCAAAAAGCCCAAGGAGTGCTCCATCTATATCTAGATACATGTTTCACTTCGGAACAGAATACAGTCCATGAAGTAATAGGAGTGGCTTGATGGGCTTAATGAAAGTGATCTAAAAGCCAGTGTGGATAAGGATAAATTGCTGTACCATTGGGCGGAGGAGAAATGTGTCAGAGGATAAAACTTGTGAAGGAAGGATTCAAGAAATGTCCCTAAAATTTAAACAAAGAGGGTACCACAAAAAGTGTATAGGTGAAGCTGCTACAAAAGCCTTTAAAACGCCTAGACAAATACTGCTGAAAGGAAAAACAAAAAGGTCGGGTGACACATTGATAACATTTGTAACGACATATAGCAAAAAGTCACAGAAATTCAAGCAGATTGTCAACAAATATTGGAGTATCCTAAGTAATGATGAACAGGTAGGAGACCTCTTTAAACAAAAGCCATTATTCTCCTATAAAAGAAGCAATAGTTTGGGAAAACAGCTAATACACTCTGACTTTAAGAGTAGTAAAAATACACAAAGACAACTAAGTACCAAAAAGGTAGGTACTTTCCCTTGCCTAAATTGTCAGGTGTTTACAGCAATCATTAAAGGGGAGAGTGTGGCACATCCTTCACAAGGTAACCTAATCAAATTGAGACACTTTGCTAGTTGTTTGACTATGGGTGTCATATACATGCTGAAGTGCCCTTGTGGCCTCACATATGTTGGAAAAACAAAGAGACAAGTAAGGACCCGCATGGGGGAACATAAACGCGATATTACAAGATGTAATTAGGAGAATAACGAAAGACTAACTTCTGTGTCCAAACACTTTTATGAGCAAGGACATAACGCAGCACTGGTGAGATGGATGGTGTTGGAGGTGGTGGTCATACCACCAAGAGGTGGAGACTATGAGAAAAAATTATTGCAGAGAGAGGTATATTGGATACACCACCTCAACACCCTACATCCAAAAGGGTTAAACAAAGAAATGAACCTGAGATGCTATCTATAAGATAGAGTTTAAGTGATATTTAATAATAATAAAAAAGTTCTATTACATTTGCCTTAATTTTTTGACCAACAGGTTATTAAGCTGAGAAGAATGCCTGAAAAGAAATAAGAAAAAGAAAGGGTCATAGTGAAAAATATAGAAAGGATTTCATGTGGATTAGTATATAGTAACGTAAACAGTAACTTTGGAATAAGATTAATAAGTAAATAAGTATCACTTTTTAATATACATTGTAATACAAGTTTTAGAGTAATTTATTATCACCATACACTGCTGCAAAACATTTTATAATTAATCTAATAGGTATAAATCAAAATGATAAGACTGGTTTTATTTGTCACAATTGGCAAATAATGTTGAAACACACTAAAAATGTTTTTATTCACAAAGTATGTCTGTTTGAAATTGCCCTCCCCTAGTAGGAGGGGCGTTTTGTATTTAACTGAGCACATGGTATGTTGTTTTATGCACCTGAGGAAGCGGGATAGCCCCGAAACGTTGTGCACCGCTTAGTTACAATAAAAAAGTTATATCTCATTTGAGTGCGCCTCCCTGCTATTATATTGTTCATAAGGATAAACTGCTCTTACAAAGAGAAGCCAAGTGGATACATGATTTAGAAACACAGTCTCCAAAATTGAATGAGCAATGGTCACTACTGTACATTGGGGGTTTTTTTAAGTGACCTTATTATCCTATGTGTTTTGTGTAACTACGCTTTAGCTTATTTGTACAATGATACTTTTATTCAGAATATTTATATTGTTACAGGCTATTGAATCTAGGAATTGTATCTTTATCTCCTTTTGACAAACAGTTAATGCTAAGCTAAGTTCCAATTGTTTCAGGTTCATTTCATATAATGAATAACCTCGTAGGGGATTATAATATAAGGGATAATGCGCCCCTTACAGTATAATATAAGGATATTACGCCACCGAGGAGTTCCCTGACCATATAGAGGTAAGGCAGGGAACACCGAGGTGGTGTAATGTCCTTATATTATAATGTGAAGGAGCGCATTATTTCTTATAATACATAAGTTTTAGATTCCTTCATCTCATTCACATTTTAAATTCTAGCCATGTCCCTATTCCTACCTTAATTTAAACCCCCAAGCTACCTTCTGTAACTTAAACCCAGTAGAAAGGAACATCCCAGCCCAGCATCTATGCGGTTAAACAAATCTTTGTGGCGGAGAGCGTCATTGGTTATCCAGTGACAGGAAACAGCTCCAGCAGGTTCTGTTAGTGAAGTGTACACTGCAAAAAACGCTGAGTCATTGTCCAGGCATGAACACTGGAATGGGCGGAGTAGTGGGATATAAGAAATATAAGAAATGAGTCACTTAGTGACATAGCTGAGTGATTTTTATAAGGATATATACCACTGCAGCTCCCATTATAAAATATCACACTTGTGTATTATATCATTATTACATATTAATTATCCTTTTGAAATGCATTTGTCTTGTGAGCAACTGCTATTTGCACTATGGAAGGTGATTTTAATTGTTATTTAAATTTATTTCGATGTGGGCATTTCTTGCACATGCTAATGAGTATAAAGGGATGTGGAATGGTGTGATGTAATATCCTGATGACGACATGGGGAGAGTTGAAACACGTAGATTGTTTTAATACATGTGGTACATAAACTATTTGCTTTTATCAAGACCCGTAAGTGCTGATATACGTGTGTGGTTGAAACTCATTGATCCTTGTAATAAAGTTACCACTGCTTAACATCCCAGTGAATGCTCTGTTTCTACACATATATATGATTTCCTGTTCGGATGCACCCTGGCTATCGGTAAAGAAGGATGAGTGAGAGTGCAACTATATAGATAGATAGATAGATATATATATATATATAAAGCACATAGGCCTAGTGCTTTTATACAGGACAGGGAACTCCAAGGTGGCATAATGTCCTTATATTATAATGTGAAGGGGCGCATTATTTCTTATAATACATAAGTATCGGATTCCTTCACCCCATTCACATTTTAAATTCTAGCCTTGTCCCTATTTCCACCTTAAATCCCCCAAACTACCTTCTGTAACTTAAACCCAGTAGAAAGGAACATCCCAGCCCAGCATCTATGTGGTTAAACAAATCTTTGTGGAGGAGGAGAGAGACATTGGTTATGAAGTGACAGGAAGCAGCTCCAGCAGGTTTGGTTAGTGAAGTTAAACATGGCAAAAAATGCTGAGTCATTGTCCAGGCATGAACACTGGAATGGGCGGAGTAGTGGATATAAGAAATATAAGAATTGAGTCACTAAGTGACATAGCTGAGTGATTTTTATAAAGTTATATACCACTGCATCTCCCATTATAAAATATCACACTTATGTATTATATATATATATATATATATATATATTTTTTTTTTTTTTTTTTTTTTTTTTTCATGTGATCTATATCATTGCAAAGACCAGTACATTTTTCACAGTATAGCTGTAAAATTAAAATACATAATTTTTTCTCTACTAAAATGTTAGTGTTGTGTATTGTTATTTGATAAATGTTATTTGGCAGCGTTTTCATACAAAAATGTATTTTAAATAGTATTTCAATACAATATTGTTGATAAAAAGACCACTAATTTTTATAACTTTATAAAAATTTTATTAACTAAAATTAGCTGTTTAGTTAAATTGATATTTTTATTTTTGTAAAATGGCAAGTATTACTTTTTATGTACAAAGCTAATAATCCAATTTTAAAAATTACCCATCTTTCAGTGGTTGTAGTTAGTGTCTATTGGCAGCCAAAATATAAGATATTTTCTTAATCTGATAGAATTTATTTTAAAAATTATGCTTGTCACTAATACCTCAATAAAACCCGTAACTGGCATATACAGTTAATATTTCCAAACTGAGTATGAAAACAAACAAATGTTGGCTTGGCCCACTAGCAATATGATGTTTTTTTACTTATGTCAAGATTATTCAAATTTAGAGGACATGTGTAAACAAGAAAACTGGCCAATGGAAAGGAGCTAGTACCAGGAGAGGTGTAAGAGGGGAGCAGCACTTACAATATCATCTTTTAGGTGTTACCTTTTGTAAGTAAAAGAAAAATCTTTAATGCAGATATGAACATCTATATTATTCTTTGTTATTGATTTATTTTTTTGCACCACCCCCCCTCTTTTTTTTTAAAGCGTAATACATAGTTTATTAACAAGTATAACAATTTTTTTATTGTATGCAAGTTTTTTTTTTGCAGTCTTTATAAATGTATACAGTACTGTATATAGGCCTACGGGTTTTATTTTCAAAATATATTAATGTAAAAAATTGTACTGTAATGTGTATATACAGTAGTTACAACATACAGAAATTATTTTAATTGTCTACATTATAATTAGTGTTACTTTCTCCTTTAAACTTCCAGTGTAAAGTTTACAAGATCTTTTACAGACTATTAGTTACTCTACCGAGCACATGAAATGCTTCTACAGACAAAATGCTAAATGGATCTCCCAGCTCCATAGCAGAATAAAACAAATGTTCTACGTGATTTAAAATAAGAAAATTAGGCCATATCGTTTAACATATCTGAAAACAGAAATGACTGTTCTTTCTTTTATGCAGGAATACAAAGACATCTCCAGCAGATGTACAGAGACTATTCTTTGGGAGTTTGAAAATACTTCCAGCAGATAAAATAAAAGGCAAGAAAATCTTTTCTGAAATCTTTTTAATGTTACTATCTATAGCAATGTTTCCTAATCAGGAAAGCTAAAGCTAACCTGAAAGTATCCTAGAGACAGAATAATAAATGGTGTGTGTTTAGTGTATTGCTGCCAAAGGATCCAAGATCAGATGGAAAAAAATGAAAGCAAGCAATGGGAAATTACAATTCTATTTCTATACGGTATAATTGTAAATGTAAACTGGATTAGAAAAACATGTTAATTACGCAATATTTTATTCTAGACTCAATTAGATATTGTAATAACATTAATGGCTTTTAAAGTCAAAAGTGCACTGTGATTTCTCACTTTTACCCCAGATTAGTAAATCTGGAATAAGGAATGTGTGTCTATGTAAGGTGTGCAAGATGAAAACATAATTTTAATAGGGAGAAATGACATTTCATCCAATGTGCAATAAAATGGAGCTTTACTGAAGACTAATTAAATAAACTTTACTACATCTTAAGATGAAAACACAAAGCAGGATGTGGATACCAAGACATCTAAAGAAAAGAATAATTTCAAAACCTGTTTCTCTATATATACAGTAAATATGTATTCAGATAGCAAAACATATTCAATGGGTTTATTCAGCTTCCTCCATTGTTTATATTGTGAGATACACCACAATGCATATTCTAGTTGATGTTTTACATGCTTTCTCATTACTAGAGACAGGATCTGGATCCGACTTGGAACCCCTCGTTCCCACGCTCAGTCGGAAACTGGGTGGATCTTTCGGATTTCGGGACTTAGGAATGCATTTTCGATGGTTACCGTACTGTATGGGGTCATTTTCGGCAAAAATAACCTTGAATGTTTGATAACCCTCGAAAATACAATCGGAAACTCGAAAGTAGTTTCCAATTGTATTTTCGAGGATTATCGAATGTTTAAGTTTATATGCGTTCCGGTTTTTGGAATTTTAGTTTTTTTAGTTTTCTTTTCAGAGTTCAGTAAATCTGAAAACAGAAAAAAACTTCAGCATTTCTGCCATCTCTACTCATTACATGCTTACACTTACTTTGAGAATTTAACATTATTGCAGATTGCTAATACTTCTCTACCTCCCCCTATTTTTCCACAGACACGGCTACCATTAGTGCAGAATGCTGGGGGAATGGAGCTCTGTACGTACATTTCGGATTATTTATTTTGCAAAAGAACATGGCAGTTGGGGTGGGACATATTTATAAAAACAAAATTTAGTTTTCTGTGGAATTTATGGCAATATTTTGCATAAGGCAATTTATAAAGCAGCATTATTTTTCCTCATAAAGTTACTAATTACTTTAATTTTCTCCGTCTCTGCAAATTTCATCTAACCAAATTTTTACATAGGGTTCTAATAAAAATACTAGACATTAAGCCTGTTACAATAATGGCCGCTAGAAGCTCAGAGTTTCCCAAGGCCATAGCCCCCTCCTCCATGTCCCAAGGCCAGAGTCCCCTCTTAGTGTCCTAAGGCCAGAGTCCCTTCTTAGTCTCCCAAGGCCAGAGTGCACTCTTAGTGTTGCAAGTCCAGAGCCCCCCTCAGTGTCCCAAATCCAGAGTGCCCCCTCTGTCCTAAATTCTGGGTCCCCCCTCTGTCCCAAATCCAGCCCCCTCTCTGTCCCTAATCCAGGGCTCCCTTCTGTCCCAAATCCACCCCCCCTATCCAAAATCCAGGGTCCTCCCCTCTGTCCCAAATCCAGGGTACCCCCCTCTTTCCCAAATCCAGGCCCCACTCTCTATCCCAAGCAACCTTAACTGCAGTCTGTGTAATTGCTGTTTTCTGCCTCTGCGTGTGTTTCCTGTGTTTCTCCCTCTAGTGGTGAGTCAATAGGAACTGCAGAGACAATCTTAATATCTCCCTCTAGTAGTGAGTCCAATGGAAATGCAGTGATACACACACACACATGGACCACAGCACAGACACAGCACGGACACAGCACGGACACAGCACAGACACAGCACGGACACAGCACGGACAAAGCATGGACACAGCAGCTTATTTTATATATTTTTTTTTTTTTTTTTATTGTTTTATGGAATGAATGGTGTCATTTCCATATTAATTTAAAAAAATGAAATGAACATGGGGTGTTCAAGGGTATGTTTTACTATTTTTCATGACTTAATGGAAAACATCTTTTCCCTATAGAAAACAGATTTTTGCCCTATAGACACCATTATCTTTTTCAGGGTTACAATAAGCAAGTGGTTTTTCCCATTTCTGTCAAAGTAGTTTTCAGTGCAGTGATTTAAGAATCACCCCTGACACCCCCTCAAAGGGAAGGCACAGCACAAGGAGGAAAAGTGAAGCTAGCAGCCCACACACACACTCGTACATGCTTTACATTTTTGCAGCAATCCTGCAAAGAGTTGATCATAACCTAGCCATGGATCATGGAAGGTGACCAGTTGGGTATGGAGGGGGCCTGTTTACCCCTCCCCCACACCAACACACTTTTTAATGTTATGGGTCCTTTAATACTTAGATTTTAATTTCCTGCATAATATTTTTGGGTTGAAAGGGGTTTAGAAGGTCAAACTTTAATCTTATGATTATATGTTATAATTTCAGTTTCAAAACTTAATAGGGTTTATTTATCATTTGTCTGCAAAGGCTAAGCCTCACAAACATATCACTTGGATACTAAAGCTTAAAGTATAAAAGCACTACAGGAAGTCAACTCAAGTATTCAAAAATATGGATTAAAATGTTGAAAGGGAAAACAGAAAAAGAAAAGAATTTGATCAAATAGCAATAGAAAATGAATAATAAAGGTCTGTACATTTCTAGCCGTGCAGTGTAAATCTGGTCATAGCACAATGTTAAAATGAAGCAGCATTAAAATGACATGTATTGCATAAGCATTCAAGGAGGTAATTATTGTTTGCCAGAATTACAATGCAGAACACCAAAAAAAATGATGTTTCCCGTATTTCCCATACATCTTCCCAGAAACCACAGTCATCTGCTAAAGATATGGTGATGAGAATAAATGCCTCATTCAAATAATAAAATCTGGATTCATATACAAAAGGAATACAAAAATCCTCCAGCAGACCCTCATCTGGCGAACTCCAATCCATCTATCAACAAGAATTATGTAATAGTGCGATGAGCCATTTACCCAAAGGGTCCAGATTATGGTGTCCAATAGGCAATAGGCAATCAGGATTAACTGCCCTTGAAAAAAAGCTTTAAGGGAATTTTTTCTTTTGGAATATAATGTAGTCAGATAAAATTTAAATTACAAACAGACATGTTATGAAATTGTTAGTCACATACAAATGGAAGGAGGTCATTTAAATATTGTCATTGTCATACATGATTGCACTGTGTATGATGCCTTAAGTCTAATTAAGGGTACAAAGTCTAGATAAGTCAGTTATAGCACTGACAGAGAAATGTCCTGGATTTACAGCAAAGAATCATAGGCTTTCACAGCCAAGTAAGCATTCCATCTTTAAACAGACACAAACAGAAATTTGGATGTTGTAGTGCGACTAAGGGATCCTCATCATTTGTGATGGACACAAAACAGAGCTCGAACCCGAGGTTGGGCCAAAATTTATGAGTTTGGATGAACTCGAACTATTCAAACTAGTTCGGGTTGGAACTAGTTTGTTTTTTTCGAACTCGCGGCTGTATTTTCGATGATTATGTAATTTATGGGCCATTTGCTAACCCTAGAATGTATCTTTGCCAACCATCGAATGTATTGTTCATTTTTGGTAACCCTCGAATGTATGGTTAGTTTTCGGTAACCCTCGAATGTATAGTTTGTTTTTGCTAACCCTAGAATGTATTGTTCGCTAACCCTCAAATGAAGCGTTTGACTTTCGGAAACTATCAAATGTATTGTTCGATTTTGGTAACACTTGAATTTCCCGTAACCCTCGAATGTAGCTTGTACAAACTCGACAATTGCCCGATCATGAAGTAAGAAGTGTTTAAACAGGTTTTGGTGATAGTGACATGTTCCCCAGGTGCCACAGCCATTTACAGTAAGTTACCATTGTTAGTTTATCTGTAAAACATCCAAACTTTTTGAACGATCATTCCCCATTGACTTTAACGAGTCCATTTTTGAACTTTCAAATTTTTTCTGAAGTTCAAACATTTGAAAACAGACCGAACTTTTTGAAGTTTGGCCATCTCTACTTAACATACATTAGTAGACAGGGAAACCCCTTTTATCAGTTAAAGAACCCATACCTATGAAACAACTTTACTGCTCTGTATCCAAGGTAAGATTGGAATTCTATACACTTTTACCAAAAACATTCTAAACCTTCTAATCTACTGTTTCCCAAATCTATTCCAGTACCATGGCTGATTTGTATGCCTTCATTTATATGACTTTAAAGGCACATAAAACACAGGTATTTAGCTCTTAGTATACATCACTCTACTGTATACTATATCAATTTCCTGTTATAATATATTGTGTATTGTGTTGAATTGTGTTGTTGAGTTGAACAGCTATTTCCCCTATCTTATCTGTACAGTTAGTCACCAAGAAACCCACATATTAAAGTCTTCAATGAAAGATGCATGCAAAAGAATAGTTAAAAACATTTTGCTTTTGTATTGCATTTCATAAAAGAGCAGACAAAAAGTAAACCTGTCATTTATTTAAAAATATTGACTGATATTCCAGGAGCAGGAAGATTTTGTCTATCAGAAGTGTGTTTAACATGACAAGATTCAGATAGTTGTCTTTTCATTTGCATTTACTGCATCTGTGTAACCATTAATCAATTAGGTACAAGTTTAACAAGAAAGGTAGGCAGCAATAGATGTATTGTTTATGTAAGCTGCTCCAAACCGAGTGGTTCAACTTAATGCATGCACAACATTTTCCCTAAAATATAATGAAAGGCTCACAACAACCAGACTTAGTGGATAAACACTCCAATAAACCAACAGTATCGTACCTTTATCATTAGTGTGTGTAGCACATTTTCGAATATTCACCATTGGCCTTGCAATCATTTGGAAATGCCTGAAAATTTCCCTTTGCTGCAGCCATCTTCCTTTACTTAAAGTATAGGAAGTCGGCCATGGTTGAGGGAAATGTGCAGGCCGAGCTTTCTCCCTATGCTTTACATAGCAAGAATGCTTGGGACTGTGTGTAGCGGGATCTTTTAAAAATGGTAGACAGAATCTTCTTCACTTATAGCCAAGCCTCCATTTTCCAGGAGGCTTGACATGCCTCACTGGGCACAGTTGCCCCCAGGACTTAGAGTGCAAGGTATCTGTGTTAAGGCTGAGGATACCTGAGAAGACCAAAGCGCAAATGGCAGAATGGGCACTAACTAGCGGGAGAGACGAGCAAAGAATTGGAGTGATAGGCAAATTGAAGTCAGGGATGGAGCAAAGGGTCAAAGCACAGTAGTTTCATGTCTCTTAAAGGAGCAAATTCCACCTTGTTTTTCCTGATTATTTTTTTTTCTTGTAATAATTTAATGAATAACTAATGACACTTCTAAAAAATCGACATGTATTGCTGCAGTTACTCATACATGACTGCTTGACACTAGGGCACTTTTTCTTGAATGTTTCTTTAAGACTCGTCATGGTTTAGTAAATAATTATAATAAAAATAATGCAGATTTTTAATGTTTAACAGCATTGAGTAATACAAGCAGCCTTATAGAGAATGTGAAGATTTACTCGATTTTCTTTTAACTTGGCATGAAAATTGCAGGATCCTTAGTTAAAAATCTATTTTACATTATATTCCCTAAATTAAAGGTTTTAAACATTTTTGTCTTAATTGGAGTTTTGCCCTTTTCCAAAAAGGATAAATGCTTTCTTTCCTTTTTCTTTCTAAATCGCAGGTTTTTAATGCAAGTTAAATATTCTAAAATCCTTTTTATTATAAATGTTATTTGTATTTGAATAATATTCAGTAGAGCAGGGGTGATGTTCAGAAGTATAGAAAACTAAAGCTAAGTTTTATAAAATGTATTTTGCTTTCACCATCACCATTAGAGTGTTTTTCTTTTATTCCTTCTTAAAAAGTTCACTTGTGAAAGAAGGTGGGGCAAGCCTAGGCAGTACAGGACTGTCAATCACCCACCTTCCTGTCTGTGAGACAATTGGGTCCAACCTCAGTTAAACAGTCTTGCCTTACTGTGCAAGCAAGCATAACTGTGTCATTAAATCTGACTACTAATGAAAACATAAGATAGAGTAGAATAAAAGGAATTACTTGGAAAAGAAAGGGAAATACTGAGTTTAGTGTCCCTTTAATTTATGGAAAAGTTGAACTTAAAAATTAAAAAAATACATAATGCCAATTAGGACACTGTTTAGCTGATCCATATATATACATAATAATAAGGGATACGGATACCTATGGATACCTACGCTTTTCAGTGCATAAGCAAGGGCCGTCTACCCTGAAGACAGCCCTTTACTTACGGCTGAAATGCGTAGGTTCAGCACGCCTGCGATTGTATTCTAATAAAGATCTTCGAAAGTCCAGGAGTGCTCCGTACCCTTATTGTTACATTTAACTGGTAGCCCCCCGGGCAGTGGCTACCAGTACGAGTGCGTAGGATCCAGTGACTTTTTATATATATATGTATTATAGACCGTGTGGAAAGCACTCAGAAAGGGACTTTATAAACTTGACAAAACACTTTTATTATAGTTGAACAAGTTATTGGCAAGTTAAAGTCCCTTTCTGAGTGCTTTCCACACGCACTATATTATTTTGGAAAGTACCAGGGCACTTATTTGGTTGAGACGAGTGCGTTATTTGGATGTGTGTGTATATATATATATATTATATATATATATATATATATATATATATATATATATATATATGCAGGTGTCGTGGCTAGCGGGCACTCCTGAGCGTAAACTGCCTGGGTGCTCAATCCAAGATATGCAGCAACTCTAAACAGAGGCACTCACGGCTTCACAAACTAGAAAGTTTATTCCAACATGGAGGTTGGAATAAACTTTCTTATGTTTGTGAAGCCCTGTGAGTGCCTCTGTTTCTAGAGTTGCTATATATATAATATATATATATAATATACACACACACATTCACAAATGTATTTTATTATAAGTTTCAACTCCTTTTTTTCTTGTCAAAAGAGAAAATCTATTTAATTCCAAATTGTCAAAATAAAGATGACCTTTCAGAGCTATACAGTCCCTTCCCTAGGCTAGACAATGCCAGAAGAGGAAACAATTAATCACCACCCAATATTTAAAGGTCAGTACAGGGAGATAACATTGTTTCTGTGTTCTACAGCATGTGGGCTGCTAGGTAAAAATCAGCTAAAACAAACAAATAAAAAATACCCCATGACCTAGGCCTCCAGAAATCAGACAAAATACAGGTCAAAAATCCCTTGAGCCACAAAACAGGTAATATTAGGATTCCTTAATTAAGGACATAAAGCAGATTAAACAGTTGTTCACATTGGCCATAAAATAATAGCATAATATTATATTCCTTTATAAAGCAGTATCGTTTATAAAACAGTTAATCCAAAGGTGTAATATGCTGTTTACTAACATGCACTGAGAAATATATTTACATGTAATCTATATTGTACAAAATAGCTAATAGTAAACAATAACACTTCTGTATCAAGTGATTATGCTATAATTTCTGATTTATAGCCTATCACATCTAGTACAATTGTACTTCCTTTTTAAAGTGTATGTATACTCATCTTAAAGGGTATAATTAAATACAGTTAAAAGGTACCTATGGGTACCTTTGGTATGCAATTTTTCTAAACAAGTTTGGGTTATATAAAACTGCTTAGATCGTACCTTTAAATTGAACCCTAAATCACATCTCTATGTAAAATTTATGAGACATAATTGCTGGAAAGGTTTAGCAATATTACTTCCTGTTTTAACACTTCCTGTTTTTACCCATGTGACCAGCTTGTAGTCATCTGACCAGCCTCTGCCGGCATTAATAGGCCCCTATTCTTAGCTGTCAGTTTTTTTTAATGTCCTTCTTTTTTTTTTTTTTTTTTTTTTTTTTATGACACCTTTAGTGCCAGAAGTGTATTACCATGAACCATTCAATGCCAACAGACTTTCCTATTGACACTTTCAGTTCCAGAAGTGTATTACAATGAACCATTCAATACCAACAGACTTTCCTATTACGCTTTCAGTGCCAGAAGAGTATAAGCATGAACCATTCAATGCAACAGACTTTCCTATTGACACTTTCAGTTCCAGAAGTGTATTACAATGAAACATTCAATGCCAACAGACTTTCCTATTAACACTTTCAGTGCCAGAAGAGTATTACCATGAACCATTCAATGCCAACAGACTTTTCTATTAACACTTTCAGTGCCAGAAGAGTATTACCATGAACCATTCAATGCCAACAGACTTTCCAATTAACACATTCAGTGCCAGCAGAGTATTACCTTTAACCCTTCCAGCTGCCAGCATGGACATGATATACAGTATACCTGGTTTTCATGTCTCTTCCATTGAATTGTTCACTCCTCACTCCTCAGTTCTAATTGGAGAGTTGAGTGGAAGGAAGAAAGAGGCAGGGATAGGGATCTCATGGCTGCTAGTCACAGGGTCACTGTTATAAGTGATATATATATAAGTCTGCAGCAGCTTTTACCTGGCATTTTAGAACTGTTCTTTTTAAGTACTATTAGCTGAGCTCATCCTCCAACCTCCTTCCTTCACCTTTAGTTCATTTGCAAATTGCAACATTTGTTGCTATGTAGAGTGTGTGGAGTTCAGGCTCTGTACTAGATACAATGTTGCAAATTACAGCAGAACAGTGAGAGCAATTTTAACACAGCAAGTAACAGCTGACAGGGAGATGCTAGGGAGAAGAATAGGCACCCTGGATCAACATAGACCCCCTAGTTCTTTGCCTAGGTGGCCTATGCCTAAAAACAGCCCTTAAAGGGCAACTGGGGTCTCCAAATAATTTAGGGTTAAATAAAAGCCTAGAGATATTTCCTTCAAAATGAGCCCTGGATCACATCTCTGCAGCCTGTGAGAAATTATATTGCGGTCAATATGCAGATTTCCTGCTTCCAGTAAGTTGAGTGACAGCTCTACTCCTCCTCTCTGCCCCAAGCGAAAAGCATGCTCAGTTAAGACTTAATGCTGGGGAAAACAGGAAGTAAGTGTTGTAAAAGACAGGAAATACTGAGTTTAGTGTCCCTTTAATTTATGGAAAAGTTGAACTTAAAAATTAAAAAAATACATAATGCCAATTAGGACACTGTTTAGCTGATCCATATATATACATAATAATAAGGGATACGGATACCTATGGATACCTACGCGTTTCAGCGCATAAGCAAAGGGCCGTCTACCCTGAAGACAGCCCTTTACTTACAGGCTGAAATGCGTAGGTTCAGCACGCCTGCGATTGTATTCTAATAAAGATCTTCGAAAGTCCGAGGAGTGCTCCGTATCCCTTATTGTTACATTTAACTGGTAGCCCCCCGGGCAGTGGCTACCAGTACGGAGTGCGTAGGATCCAGTGACTTTTTATATATATATGTATATATAGACCGTGTGGAAAGCACTCAGAAAGGGACTTTATAAACTTGACAAAACACTTTTATTATAGTTGAACAAGTTATTGGCAAGTTTAGAAAGTCCCTTTCTGAGTGCTTTCCACACGCACTATATTATTTTGGGAAAGTACCAGGGCACTTATTTGGTTGGAGACGAGTGCGGTTATTTGGATGTGTGTGTATATATATATATTTGAATGGTTCATGGTAATACTCTTCTGGCACTGAAAGTGTTAATAGGAAAGTCTGTTGGCATTGAATGTTTCATTGTAATACACTTCTGGAACTGAAAGTGTCAATAGGAAAGTCTGTTGGCATTGAATGGTTCATGCTTATACTCTTCTGGCACTGAAAGCGTTAATAGGAAAGTCTGTTGGTATTGAATGGTTCATTGTAATACACTTCTGGAACTGAAAGTGTCAATAGGAAAGTCTGTTGGCATTGAATGGTTCATGGTAATACACTTCTGGCACTAAAGGTGTCAATAGGAAAGTCTGTTGGCATTGAATGGTTCATGGTAATACACTTCTGGCACTGAACGTGTCAATAGGAAAGTCTGTTGGCATTGAATGGTTTGTGGTAATACTCTACTGGCACTGAAAGTGTTAATGGAAATACTATGTGGAAGTCTGCAGGCACCAAAAGGTTAATAGCAATACTCTGGAAAGGTGCTGGCACTGAAAGTATTAATAGTAAAGTCTGCTGGCACTAAAGGGTTAATGGTAATGTTCTGCTGGCACTGAAATTATTCATTCCAATATTCTTGGAAAAGCACTGAAAGAGTAAAACATCTCAGATCTCACCAAATTTCCCTGTTCTGCCCTACCCAGATGGAAACAATTTCTGTGGAGAACACTGGTGCCACATACTGCACATCCACTGAAACCTATCCTGTCCTTCCAATCAGTATTTCATTTGTGGCGAGTGTCGCTGCATTCATATAAAAGTAGCTGGGAGGGCGCCTAGGGCACTAAAATGGCTAGAAGTGGCCCTGTACCAGGTAATGTGTGTGTTGCTGCATGCCTTCAATCCAATACTTGCTTTGCTTAGGCTCAGTATCTGCCCTCCCTCTCTTAACTGATTTTAAACAGGCCTTACTATTTGTGATGGCACAGATGCTTAGTAATCATTATGTGCCAGAACTAGGAAACGGAAATTTCCGATCATGCGATTCACTCATACCAATGATCACCATTCCAGTTACAACTACACTGTACAGCAGAAGAGTTTATGGTAGTATATTTTATATATATTAGTCTCTAAATTTTAGTGTTAAAGTATACCTTCTTTGTTTATTTGGAATATTACATTTTAGCAGATATAAATACGGTACTTCTAAAACACACATACAGCTACATTTTCCTGGTCACCCAATATTGTATACTTTCTCTTTATAAGAAATAAATATGATAATCGAGTCATATTAACTACTACCTGATAGAGATGGACTAGAACTCGAACTCAAACCTGAGTTTGAGTCAAACTTATCGAGTTCGAATGGACTCGGACTTCACGAACTATCCCGAACCCGGATTTCTCGGACTTTTGAACTTTCAATAATTATCGAATTTGAAAATCAAATGATCTTCGAATCGTTTATGGGCTAATTATCGAATGTTTGAATCGTTTATGGGATAATTATCGAATGTTCGAATCATTTATGGGCTAATTATCGAATGTTCGAATCATTTATGGGTTAATTATCAAAAATCAAATGTGGGAGCTCGAAAGTACCACGCGTGAGAATAAAATTGATTTTTTTGAAAGTTCTGGATATTCAAACGTGTTCCCTAGACCATTTTCCAGGTCCCACAGCCATTTACAAGTTACTGTAACGCTCCAAATTCCCAAGTATTCCTTCAGTCCGAATACCCCAATCTACAACCACTATCTTCACCAATAGACAAGCCCCCGCTTGCCGGGAGGCTAGATGTGCCTCACTGAACACGGTTGCCCCCTGGACTTAAAGTGTACGGTATTCGAACTAAGGCCAGGAATACTGGAGAAGTCCGAAGTGAAACAGACAGGCAAGGCACAAGGAAGAGAGACAAAGGTCAGAGACCAAAATACGAGGTACAGACTAGGAGCAGGCAAGAGCAGAGTGAAAAACAGAGCAAGAGGTCAAAAACAGGAATCAGGCTGCCAGGCACGGTACAGAGGGTTGAGCAAGAAGCGTAGTCAGGAACGAGCAGAGGTCAGGGCAGGCAGATACGAATCGAGGTCAAAAAACAGGCAAGGGTCAATAACAGAATATACGAAAAAAAGCACACCACCAGCAAGATAGATAAACTAACCACTATGTCGAAAAGGACCAATGGGCTAAGGGGTTTAAAAAGACTAAAAGGACCAATAGGAGGACAACAAAGAAGAAGAAGAGAGCAGATAATGGGAAGATTTTGAATAAAATATATAAATAAAGATATTTAAAAATAAATAAACAGCACGCCACCTTATTGATATTTTCCCTTGGTGCAAGTGTAAGGAATATAGCTGTAATATTCCTAATTCTATAATTGTCCCCCAACTCCCCCATTAATGAATTACAATCCAATACCAAATATATCCTATCCTTTAATTTAACTACTATCTGCAAAGGTCAATAGAAGTGATGTTTGTGTACATACAGAGCTAAATTCCAAACCAACTGTCAGGAATCAGTTGCTGTCATTTGATAGCTATGATCCAAAGCATGCTAAAAGGTCCATGCCAGTAAGTCACTTCAACATGGTGGACAGGATAGATATTGACACCCAGAGGAAGGAGACACAAACTAGGGAAATGTATACAAAGCTTAAAAATAGGGGGTACCCAGACAGAATATTAGGGGAAGCTACAAAAAACTAAAAACAGGAACAAGGGTACCAAACAGAATAATGAAACACGGATACCTTTTTATTATGAATTATGGTGTAGTAACAAACTATTTTGGCAACATCGCATGAAAAAAAAGACATCTGTTTAAACAGGCATATTCAATAGAAATATAGTTTACCATACCCCCCTTTGTTTCTTACCGTAAAGGTAGGACAATTGGAAATCAATTAGTATACTTAAATATAAAGGCCACAGAGTTTCTTGAGCTCTAGAAAAATGGGGATGTATCCATGTGCCTGTCGTGCCCAATACAGATATGTTCACAAGATTGAGGTCATAATACATCCAGACACTACCGAAGAGTTTGCACCAAGGGGCACATACACATGCAAATTTGTTGTCTATGTTTTATGGTGCCCCTTTGGCTACCTGTATGTAGGAGAGTCCACCCAGCCTATAAAATCTAGGATATTCCAGCACTGGTCAATTATTAGACTCCCTTTCACCATTAGTTATGAAGAAGGGCCAACACTGTATATATTGATGTTTTGCATAAAAAAAGCTGAAGCTGCCACGGGCATGAATATAGAGTACAAAGGGGATATCAGGAATAACAGCATGCAGTAGGTTGATCTCTTTTGCATCTCCAGTTGCATCTACAAAGCCACTTCATCATTTTATCAACACTCTTAAAATTTGGGGCGAACATTATGCACTGTTGCAAGACACACAACAACTAAATCTCACTCCTTTGTAGAGACCTGTTTAAAAATGCCAACAGGACCGAAATTAATATCACAAATCTACTTTTAGATTAATGAAGCTATATAGCCAGACAAAACTTCCCATATGCTTTATTGGGAGAATAAAATCAACTATGATATGAAATGGAACACTTGGTCTGCGATATTCCATAACATTCATTTTAACGTTAACAGAATTAACAGATACATTCCATTATTGGTGGACTTATAAAGTAGAGACAATCTGGAACTTGCTTTGAATTAATCAACAACTTACTCTTCCCATTCATTTTTTGTGATGCTTGAATAGCCCTATTTAATAAACCTCCTGAAGACAGACCTTCCCACCAAGGTAGGCTTATTGCAGCAATTTGCTCAGCAACTAGATGGGTGATAGCTTTGTCATGGAAACAGGACACACACATTAGCACCACACATCGCAAGATGTGGCCAGAAAAGGGCCATTTTGGGGCTTAGGGGATCCCACAGTTCAAAACTGGGACCCCCTTCAATGCTCAATAAGCCTTGCAGCTTGAAACCGGGACCCCTCTACCCTGGCTCTTATAAGAGCACCTACAGCCCATATGAGGGTCTTTGCTGGGGGAACCACAGCTTGAAACCAGGCCCCCTTGGCTTTTAAAAAAGCCCATGTTGCACTCAGAAGGACCCTTGCTGCCATTCTAGGGCTTGGGACCCCTGGCTCTTACAAGAGTCCTTGCAGCTCTAAAAGGAACCGTTAGCATTAGCTTGAAACCAGGACCACCCCAGGTTATAAAAAGTATCTCTCCAGGTTTTAGACATCTTCTTTGTCTTTTTCTCTGCTGCCGTCATCTTCTTGTCTTGATACCAGAGTGTATTTTTCTTTTCTTAATCCCAGAGTCTTCTGTCTTCTTCCATGTCCCCAGTGGTGCTTCAAGGGAAAAAACGCCATCACTCCTTATGGCATAGACATCCATTGCAGGGGTATCCAGTACCCTAAGCATTTTTTTCAACTTGGTTCATGGAAGGGGCACCCCTGCACATTCCAGCATCTTCTGAGCTCCACGCAGGTCTGTTCTTCTTTATATAGCATTATAAAAATACCACATACAAATATGATTGATTACAAGTATTGGGTACAGTATTTACCAATCACATTTTGATATGTTCTCAAATTTCTTTCCATAAAAGATTTTTTGGAAACATTCACAGCAGCCCTTTGGTGAATGCAATGCTGTCTTTTAGGCTTTAAATCGATTGTATGAGTTGGGTGCAGGACCAAAATGCCATTTGTAGAGCCGTTTTTAATTTATTATATTTGGGGGTCCTAGTTTAGTAGCTGCGGGACGGTCAGGGACAGCCAAATGGCAGATGTGCCCACCCCCCTCTTCCTCCCCCGCCCCGGGCTGTGCTTTGTCCAAGTTCCAAATTTTGGAAGGGTTTATAACATGGCTGACAGAGAATGGGAATGGGAGGTGCTTTTGTGAAACAACCAGTACGCACATTTGCATCCATCAAACTATTCCTCATTCAGGGACAAAGCTCAGACTGACTTGCTTCTAGCTCAGCAAGACAAGGGAGGATGAGGTTGTGGATGTTTAGAAAAAAAGAAAAATCCCAATAGGTTTTGTACTTACTTGAAGTCTATTAAATATTAAAATGTAAATTTGGATGAAATTCCTCTTTTAAAATTCTAATTGTAAAATGTAATGAAATGCAGCTCATTAACTGTGTCAAATAAACTAACGTGTTCACACATTTACTGGATCTATTAAATGCTATCATCCTTTCCTTCAATAAACGTATAAACTAAATACATTTATAGAGATAGTCTGTGCTAATTGTTTACAACTAGAACACATTTTCATCTAGATGTAATATCATCCGCAAACGGACAAAAAATAGTTAATAAGCAATATAGTAACATAGTAACATAATAATTGAGGTTGAATAAAGACATCAACTCCATCAAGTCCAACCTATTCACCCTCTTTTTTTTAATTTTATTTATTTATTTTTTTAACCCTACCTAATAGTTGATCCAGAGGAAGGCAAAAAAAAAAAAAACAGCAAAAGGGGGAAAAAATTCATTCCTGACTCCAAACGGCAATCAGAAAGTATCCCTGGATCAACCAGATCTGTATGTATTAATACCAGTAATTCTCAATATTTTTTAGTTTTAGAAACTTATCCAGGCCTTTTTTAAAACTATTTAATGAACTTGCCATTACCACATCTGCTGGAAGACAGTTCCACAGTTTTACCATTCTCACTGTAAAGAAACCTTTCCTAACCTGAAGATAAAACTTCTTTTCTTCCCATGCTTCCCAATGTAATATCAGGTTAGAGTGGGTTTAAATCATTATTAACCCCATTATTTAATAGCACAGGCACCCAATGCAAAATTTGTAGTGCGCTACTAAGTAACACGAATACTAAAGACATTTAAATACTGGCATTACCCTCCGCGACTGTATCCTGCAATGCAGTAAATCACACATTGGGGGATTAATGCATTGCGGGAACCCGAAAAGAACAGGAGCACGGAGCGTAATTATTACATCGCCCTGTTAATGTTCAGTGTTTCCTCTAAGCTGTATGAAAATGTCATTTTGTATGTGCACAGATAATTAGATAAAGTGTGTATGTATCATATATAATAAAACCCTAAGTGTGCGTCCCTGTGTCCATGTGTGTGTGTCACTGCAGTTCCTATGGACTCACCACTATAGGGAGAGTCTCTGCAGTTCCTATTGACTCACCACTAGAGGGAGAGTCTCTGTAATTCCTATTGACTCACCACTAGAGGGAGAGTCTCTGCAGTTCCTATTGACTCACCACTAGAGGGAGAGTCTCTGCAGTTCCTATTGACTCACCACTAGAGGGAGAGTCTCTGCAGTTCCTATTGACTCACCACTAGAGGGAGAGTGGTGGCCTTGGGCACTAAGGGGGCACTCTGTGCTTCTAGCGCCCGTTATTGTAGCGGGCTTAATGTCTAGTATTTATATATTTGTGCACACAACTGATATCCCATAATGTTGACGTTTGCAGAATAATCTTATATGGGGATATATAAAATGTTGCAGCACAAATCCTATAATTACTAACAGAAAACTATATTTTGCACATGAAATAGTCAGCATGTTGGAGAAATTACACTGAAGGAACACTAAAGGGAATAAATGACACTTGCCTTTATTCTTATTTATATTTTTAGTGCTGCCAGGAACTTGATAACTTGATCCTTTTTTGCTCTCAGTGCTTTTTGTCACTAGATCTCCTCATGTCCTGTTCAGCTCACTCCTAGTTATTATGCATTTCTCCTTTCTCTGTGTCCACCCCTCCCAAAATCTGAGGCACAGCTAGAATGGGGAGCATGTTCAGCGGAGACGATCTGTGCCCCCCTAAAGAAAATAGCTTTCATTCAGTGATTTTGTGTTATAGTGAAATGGTTTTGCCATGGGAAAGTAAGCAGCACTGGCAGCTGTTATCAATACTTGAATTAAATAATATTTTCTTTTATCTGCAGGAGCTTGAAGGGTGTGTGTGTGGGGGGGTGGTTTGTTTAGGAAGAGTGGTAGATTTGGACACAGTGTTAGCCGCAGTAACAGAGAGTGCACAGAGCAACAGAAAAAGTTTGTTGCTTTTCATGATTTTAAAGGAGAACTAAACTTCAGTTTTTCAGATCCTAATGTGAAAGTTTTTTCTCCCCAGAACCCCTACACGTTGAAAGATTCTTCTCTAGTTATTTGCATTTAGTAGATATAGTAATAGATTCTGTAACAAAGGAGGCTTCCATCTTGTTGCCAGTACAACTCTAGCCCATGTTGGCTTCAAAGAGCCACGCCCCCTGACCCCAGCATTCACTGTCTCTATGTGCAGAGTTTCTAGCATCTCTTTCTAGTGAAAGATAAAGCCTCTAAATGTACTGGAATCACAGCTGATTTGCTGGTGGCGCACCATGTAAATGCTGTGTGTTAGAAACAATCAGACCAAGAAGTCGCAAGTTCAAATCCCCTAGCTTACTTATGAAACAATATACATGGTCTACTGCCTGAGTTTATTGCTTTTTTTGTTTGTTTGTTTCCATGTTCCTAGAAAATATGAAGTTTCTACATATGTACAATCTTTATATATAGCAGCTCTGTTATTTATTTACCAACCAGTGTGAATTGCTGACAGTCTTCCAGTAGCAATACAAAACAATGTACTGATTTTACTGACATTTACTTCTATTGATTGAGAGTTCACCTGTGGCTGCTCTGCTAAGTGCTGGTTAGGAAAAACCTCAGACTATTGGGACACAGTTTTCGATTCCCCATGTTCCCCATATGGGGAATTATGTGTCTAGCAAAAGATAAAGACTCTACATGTACTAGTCCATGACTTATAGCCCTTGTGGCCTAGTGGTAGAAAGCTTTCTTTTAGAAAGACACAGAATGAAAGGTTGCTGGTTCGATTCCCCATACTTACTTTTATTTTTTTGCTGAAATGTTAAATGTTCTGTTTCTTTCATCCTGCTAGCAAAGACATACACTGATTACTTTTCTTTTTGTGGTAAAGCATAGGAATTATCATTGTTGGGACAGGAGCATTTCTAATGTGTTTACACAAAAACCTGCACTGGTATCTGTGTTCTGTGTCAGAGGGAGGGAACTCTGAGCTGTAACATGATTGGCTGTCAGCTTCCAGGAAGCAAGACTGCAGTTTCCTGTGAAGTGTCCGGCGGACACTTAGATGGGTGTTCCCAGATAAGGTGAATTATGGGAGCTGACCCTTAGTACACACAGGTTATTTTCATAAATCACCCAGCATCCACAGCAAAGGGAGACATGAGACACAGCTTGTTGTTCGTTTGTGAATGTGCTCTCTCTATTGGGACAATGTTGTCTTGGGACACTATACTGAAAAAATTACTTTGTATATATATATTTCATGTTCCTGAGTAAGTGTTACAAGTTTTGTTTCGTTACCTTGGGGCATATTTATAAATGGCCATTAACTTTTCACCGGCCATTAACTTTTACGTTGCATCAGTTACCGCTCGCTTCAGGTGGTCGCATTCGCCAGAGAGGCGCAGCGTGTGTACTCCACCCGTCCTCACCCCCTGCGGTGGAGACCGTACCGGGACCCCCATCCCTTGTAAGGGCCCTTGCGGCACTGCATTTGTTGGGTTTCCCGCAGCTCGAAACAGGACTTCATTCTTAAAAGAGCCCTTGGGTGCTAGCGGCTTCAACAATGCCAATGCCAATTGCTAGCGTCTTGATCTGACATCTTTTTTCTTCACAGCCAGCGACACCAACTCCGCTGAAGTCACCAATGCGAGGCAAGGTCACTGTGGCTGCCAGTGACCCTGCTGGCACCGCCGGCTTCAACGAGGACGATGTTGCTGGCTTCTTCTTTCTTCTGCTATCAACTGCGCTGACTTGAACTCCGTGGAGGTTTGCAGCTCTTTATATAGGTTTGTTGAAGGACCTAATTCAATTCTGATTGGTACATTTTTTAATGCTTGCGATCACATGGTTATACAGTAACGAATCCTATTTCAGAAATATGATTGGGTACTGTATAACCATGTGATAGCAAGCATTGAAAAATCAGAATTGGATTAGGTCCTTCAGCAAACCTATTTAAAGAGCTGCAAACCTCCGTGATGGCAGTTGATGGCAGAAAAAAGAAGACGTCGGAACAAGACGCTAGCAACATCGGCTTTGTTGAAGCTTCTCAGTGCCCCCACTGGAGGGTCACTCCACCTCCCCAGCGGGCCCCTCCCTCCCCCTCCCGGGGAGCGTACAGGGCAGGGGGGCACTGGGAATGGGTTGTGCGGCAGATGCGATCACCCGTGGCACAATCCTTTTCCAGCAGCACCTCCCAGCTCCCTGCTACCTAAGTTGGGATTTCAACTCTCTTCGCCGTGATACTGTACTTAGTGCATTGCAAAGTGAGCTCAAATAACCGCATCGGTAATGCTTCTCGCCACGCTGTTGGTCACCTTTATAAATATGGTTAAAATAACGATTTTCACTTTTTGGCGGTAATAACGGACATTTATAAATAAAATTATACATACATATGCCCCCTTGTGTTTACATTACTTTGCATACTAGCGCCCTCTGGTGTTCATGTTTTTGAGGTCATTGGGCTGTGTCCATTACATGCTGTTGGTTTTTTTTTCTGTGTGTCATTTTGTGTAATTAATGTTGTAATATACCCCCTTAATTGCTTTGATTATAACATTCCAGAAGTGTTAATCACCTTCTCTGCCTCCAACCCCCAGGTCAATCGTACCTTTAACTTTACGTTTTAACGGAACTTAACACTTATGAAATGAACAGACAGACTACAAGTGTTGGGTAACGGTAGGCCACAGCTTTTATTAAACACAATTCCAATCTTTGTTTCCTTCATATTGTTTTGTATACATCCGTGCCAATCAAATTGTCCCATCCATAGCCAAAGCTATAATGCCAAGCCTCTAGGTTTCCAGAGGGCATGTAACTGCTCCAAACCATACCAAGCACAAGGATGTATCCACCATCTGTGACTCCAACTAATCGAATTTAATAGCCATAAAATTAGGGAGGGAGGGTGGGGAAATTGTGATTCTCCCGGCAATTTATCAAGAAAATGGTGCTCACGCCATGTGGTAGCCTTTTATAGGCGGTGTGACATCACCCGCTTCTCGCAATGTTTTTCCCAGCCTCGTTGTCGCTCTAAACTACTTGTGGGACCCATTACTATCACTACTTCCATTTGCTGAGCAGGCACAATTATGTCATCGCGCCTTCGACTAATGATCACTAAACTATTACGTTTCGTTCCATTTTTGGATTTATGGATCTCGGGAAATTCCTGAAGATCTGAAAACAGAACACACTTTCGGGACTTCGGATCCCATTTTCGATGATTATCGAACGTTCAAGGCTATTTTGAATGATCCTTAAAAATAGCCTCAAATGTTTGATAATCCTCGAAAATAGTAAAACTCAAAAAAAGTTCCGATCGTATTTTCAAGGATTATTGAAAGTTCAAGGCTATTTTTAAGGATTATTGAAAATAGCCTTTAACGTTCAATAATCATCGAAAATGGGATCCGAAGTCCCGAAATCCAAATGATCCATCTGGTTTCGGATGGAACATATTCGGATTTCGGTAACCGGGGGGGTTCCATGTCAGATCCAGGTCCGATCCCACCTCTACCTGCGACCCTATTACCCAGAAATGCCTCGGCCCTTCTCCGCACCACCGGAGTTTCCTGATTTACTCCCTGTTCCACCGGGCAAGTAATCATCCCCATTCCCTAGTCAGATTGTGGCTACCAAATAATAAATTATATTTTCACTTGCCAAAATATTTTTTGTGCTGTTCTATATAAGGAGAACAATATGGCAGCTCCAACTTCCAACCCCCCTTACATAATAAATGAGTTTAATTTGCAATAGCAGCCATGTGTCTGGCTTCTTGTGACAAATCCAGTTCCTCACAGGTAATAGAAAACACGGGGCATGCTGGGTATTGTTCCAGGAAAGTCACAAGTTTCCCTTATCCTTGTCAATATGCAAGACCCCGATATAATGAAGGGGAACAGAGACAGCAAAATGTCCAGAGAGATAAGGTATGACCCAAACACTGTGCACTCTGCCTTCCTGTTTTTTTCTTCGAAGCTTAGTTAGCCTCTTGTTGTTAACAGCAATAGAGATGAATGAAACTGCCGTTCCTTTAGGCACATATATTCTGCACTTCAGTCCCAATGGAAGCAGATTATCCACAGAATTTCCACATTCAACAATGAATTTTGAGTTTTCAAAACAAATTTTTACTTTTTTGAAATTTTCGCTACCGAATTTTGACGAAAATTTGCATCCTTTCGAAATTCCAAAGGTTCGAAAACCGCCGTTCTGCATTCATTTTTTGGGGGGTTTGAAACTGAGACTCATCACTAATGAAGGGATTGTTCTTTAAAATCTAAAAAAGTAATAAGACTTTTGGAACAGAAAATTGCTACAGAGAATGTCAATTGGAATGACAAGCTGTCACTTATAAGTATTCTTATTATTAAAGTGCCAAATACATTCACATTTTGTATTCATCTTTTAGTCAGATAAATACGGAAGTTTTGACATCTCAAAATCAAAACTTAAAGCAATATAGAATTATATTATATTAATATTCCTTGTAAATCTATGTTTACTTCATATTGTCTGCCAATATATTTACAATACCGCTTCATCAGCTGTGCTTCTTCTGCATTTTTACAGTAATTGTAGTCTACAAGGGATTCATTATTGGAAGCAACACGACTGAGGATGAAGTTTATAAGTCAAGAGGGAGTAAGATGTCTAATAAGGGATATTTCATAAAAGGCTCTTGTAATATAATACTATAACAAACAATTGGAATACAAACCAGTAAATATAAACTAACAAAAGAAAAGAAAACAAAAGGGGAACACTTGCTATGTAGGTTAACTATTTAGTGTTAAAGTGTAATCATTTGTAGTATAGTAGTTTCTCACATTTGTGACAACTAGTATACAACTATACATGTCAATTACAAACAGATTTACTAAGGCAGTTAGGGGGGTGGCTGGGCTTAAAATAATTTGGCCAAATTATTGAACTAATTGCTTTTATTTATCCAGATAGAATGGCAGGTTTTTAAAGCAGCATCATAGAGGGAATAAACATGTAAGCAATCGAATGGGGTGTGCACTAGGCTTCTATTTTGTATGTGTATTATATTAAATTGGTCACTAGTTGCACTTTATAATGGATGTATACTATCCCATCTTTATATATTTTGTGTGTTACAATGGGGGTTTGACCAAGCCTCTGGGATTGTGTACTCCACCCAAGTTAAGGTCATGTGATCAGAAAGAGTTAGTCCAAAAGAAGCTAGCCCCAGTGCAGCAAGGACTTTCAGATCATAAAAGGCAATTACTGATGGCATAGATCCCAGCTAAAAAAGCAAACCTTGAAGTGGTGGCTGAGCTTAAAATAATTTGGCCAAGTTATTGAACTAATTGCTTTTATTTATCAAGAGAGAATGGCAGGCTTTTAAAGCAGCCTCATAGAGGGAATGAACATGTAAGCAATTGATTGGGGTATGCACTAGTCTTCTATTTTGAATGTAAACTATTAGGGGGGTATAAAGTCAATAATACCCAATCCTTACCTGTATGTGATCCTGAAGGGCATTACGCAGTTTGCAAGTTACTGCATTGTGAGATCTCGCTCAGGTGGGATCTTGTCTTTTAAGAACAGACTAACTACACATTAAAATGAACTTTAAGTGTATTGAATCACCTGTAAAATGACTGTAAAACCCACACTCACCTGATATTGCATCGGGTAGCATGGATTTTATACTCATTTGCCCCAAAACAAGCATTATTACATCACACTGTATATGTAAAAATCTAGAACAGTAACTGATCTTTTCTGAACATACTACACTGTACCTCGATCAATATTTTTCTCTCAGTGCTCCCTAATTTGTCAGGCAATTGACCAAACCAACGTAGGGTTTCTAGTGGTTTTGCTGGGTCTGCGCTAATTTTGGTAATTTTCAGAAACAGCACCAGGCACCAGATGCAAAACCAATTGGCTCTCCTGCCCACTCCAGCAATGCAGTACTAATGATTGCTGCATCCTGGGAGCATTGTTATATAAGCGGCATCACTTTGTGATATTGCATCTCCCTGTTGCACATTGCCTGAACTGAGAGATGTGCATCACTGACAGGAAACCCAGTTCTAATAACTAACAGATAAGAAAGAACAGGTGAGCTGTGGATTTCTAAATTGTGGGTCAGTGAGCAGCCATCCATGTAAAAACAACACATTTTTCCCAAAGAAAAGTACTTCTTTAAGTAGTATAGTTATGCATTTGCTCCAGGTCTCCCTACTAGAATGCACAATATAATTGATTTTAAGTGATACGAGACAATTAAAATGATTGTAAATTGTTTGAAATGTATAAACTACCATATGCAAGTAATCTATACAAACAGATGGGATGGTTAAACCCACCACATTTGGTTTAACTGGCAGATTCGGGGAACAATGCTACGTTTTGATGCAGAATTCTGAGTGTCAAAATTGTGTCTGTTGTTAATTTCAACCCAAAAACAGGTTTGGGCCGAAACTACAGTATGCCCCTAATAAACAAATACAGCTCCTGCACAGTTAAAAACCCATTTCATCCATTGAGTTTAGGTATAAAACATTGTTGCTCCAGAAGCATCTTGAGCAATCTGATTGGTTATGGGGCACAACCAGTAGCAATTTTATAATGATTTCAGCATACAACTTTTGCTCTGCCCATCTCACTTCATATAAAAAAGTGGTGTTCCAGATGCAAAATACATTGCAGTATACAGTATGTCCATTAGCTACTGCTGTGTTATTTTACGATGCATTTGTAAAATAACAAGGCTGACGGAAAATACCATTAAAGATCAATATTTTATGACCACACTTAAAATAATGATTGCTGTGAAAAAGGAGCGATATCCGTATTTTCCTATAATTTCGCTCTTTTATAAATATGCCCCAATAGCTCTAGAAGTGAAATGATGATACAGCTGCAATAAGGATTTACATTACTGACTCTATATTATTCTTTATTCTTTTACGTGCATTGGTAAGTGTGTTTGTACTGTATAAAGTATGATGGATGCATATCAGCTGTATTACATGTAGGTAGAAGTCTGTATATAAAAATGTGTGGAAATACTTGCCTAAATGTAATCCATATCTGTGTAAGGATCTAGTGTGTGTTTTAAAAGGGAATGTATGCATTCCCTTTTTGTAAAATCATATTGCCAGGTCAAATGTCTGTTTTTGGAAAAATTTTAGGCAGTTAAATAATTAAAGTCTTAAAGAGAGTGTTGAGGTTAATAAGTATTTCTATTCTTTTTTATTTCTAGAAGGTGTGATGTGTGATTTTTATATTAAGAAAAGGAGCAGGTGTAAGCCATATGCCATACAAAAATAAACTCCGATATTTTGAGAACAAATAAGAACTTAGTGTGTGTAGGTGCTAAAATAGACCCCAAAAATGTGTTCCATAAAATACTATTTTCATTTGGCTACAAAGCTGTTGAAAAAGCCACAAATAGACCTTGTTTACTGAATGTAACATTTAAAATATGTTACATTGGGTTGTGGTTTTCACAACAAAATCTCTGCTTATTCTGAAGAACTGGATAAAGTGTTAGTCATAAACTTTCAGCCCTGAAGCTTAGTTAAAATTAAACTTAGCCTTAGAGGAGGAGTCCACCCCCAAGATTTCCCCTGGCTTAGGGCAAGGCCACACTGCGCAACACAGGCGTTAGCATGTTCGATTCCGTGTGCGATTAACGTGCGGATTGCACTTGTGATTTTACATTTTAACATATGAAAATGCATACAATTGTGCAAAAAATGTGGATTGCACATATACTTTTTTGAGCTCAGCGATGGGCCCAGTAAATATATGAATGTCCTACTACCCATAACTTGAGTTTTTGAGTACATGCAAAGAGATTAAACATGTTCAAATTAAACAAGTCCAATTAAGTTTGGACTTATATAAAACATTTTGACTCCCACCTCCCTATCCTCATTATTTTAGTACCGGGCAAGCTTGACAAAAATACCTGTGACCATTGTACACCTTCCACACATAGCTCATTGCCTGCAGTGCTAGCTTTAGTACTCTTTTAAATTGATAGTGCAAGGTACTATTACTATGGCAGAAGAATGGTCCCTCCTTGTCCCCCCTGCAAACTATAAATACACAGATTTGCACCAAAAGAGCCAAGCCATGAGGTTTTTAAACAGCTTCAAGTTCCGCTTTGGATTTTAAAAACATTTTTTTTGTTTTAATTAAAAAGACACAAAAAGCCGCTACGGCCCCTGCTGTTTCTATACTAAAAAGTGTTTAATGTTTCATGTAGGTAATGAAAAACAGAGCTTACCTCATCACCAATAAATACAAAGGGAGAGCACACAACCACAAGGAAGCAGATATCCGCCTAAATATAAATAATGAGAAAAAACACACTGTGGGAGCTCAACCCCAGTGAAAAAAGAACTGCATGGTCAAGAGTTATAAAAAACCTACACTTAATTAATACATATTAAAATCAAACACGTATTAGAGGAGAAACCAGCAGGTCACCCTGACGTATTTTGTGCTGTGATCCCAGTACTTTGTCAAAAATTAGAAAACACACACCCTTGTGTCCATACATATAAGGATCCTCTGATGACATCATCAGATAAGGATAACACAAAAGTGAGTTCTTAAACACACAGACTGATATATAAGATGACATGGACACACAGGGAGGAACAATTAAAAACGTATTTTGAATACTGAAACATGAGAAGCCATATAATTAAAAGTTCTCAATAATAACAATAACATAGTAAACATATATGCTTTACAAATTATTGATACAGTCACTTTTTGTATACTCAAACACAGAGACAAATTTATCACAATCTGATATACAGAGGCATTGTATATTGCATTAATACAAAGGAATGATAATTTATTGAAAAATACTTTATTTATACACATTAGAGATGTCCAAACTTCGCAAAATCCGGTCCGCTCGAGGATCCGCGAATTTCCGAAAAAATTCGAAAATTCGAAAATCCGCGAGCAGACCCATTAAATCCATTAAAAATGAAAAAATCCTTGAAAATACGAGAAATCCTCGTAATTTCGAAAATATTCGAAAACGCGGTTCGGAAAAGTTCGGAAGGCGGAAAATCTGCGATATCCGCCGTTCGCGAACGAGGTAAATCTGCCGCGGATTCGGGTTCAGATCCGCGAACTGGGCCATCACTAATACACATCACCTTTTATGTTCTATCCCTAAAATCCCATAGTATCATAATAGGAGTATACAAGTTTGGGTGTCTAAACAAAACACGACACCTCCTAGAATTTGTTCATACCAGATGGTACCCATCCACATAAAACACCAAATTTCTCTCTTAGATTGGAGTCTCTCCCTATCACCCACACTCAAACCACAATTCAAATGTTCTGTACCCTGAAAGGTATATATTACAAAATTCAGCATGGGCCGCTAGGGACGACTTGGTGTTGTGTTTTGTAAGACAGTTGAGGTGCTCACCAATCCTATCCCTTAACTTTCACTTGGTTCTCCCGATGTACTGCAAACCACAATCACAAGTAGCCAAGTAGACTATAAATGTGCTATGACAGTTTATATAGCTCTTCATCTTATATTGTCTTCCATTAGCAGAAAGCATCCGCCGAAACAGCCGTTTGTCGTG
This sequence comes from Hymenochirus boettgeri, assembly GCA_019447015.1. NCBI lineage: Eukaryota > Metazoa > Chordata > Amphibia > Anura > Pipidae > Hymenochirus > Hymenochirus boettgeri. The sequence continues at coordinate 167,548,194 of CM033472.1, forward strand.
TGTAGCGCTTGGCCATCGGGGGCCGTTCCTTGCTCATAGATTGAGCTTGTGTATGAGCCATTAGGCTTCTTCCTCAGGCATAATACAATACTTAATCTTGTAAAGCATTCTATTTATACATACTAGAACAAAGACTTTCTGACATTATACAGATGTTATCTTTTGCCCCCATGCCTGGCAATGGCTGTCGTAAATAAAACAGTAAATACACATTCAATGATCACACGCAGTAATAAAATAATTAGCAAAGGTTAAACAAAACAGTCAGACACACTTCACCACTAGTGTCAATGGAAGGTCTGGTATAAATTAGATATTTATGGGTTTGGGTGGTTTTGAGGAATTTGGCCTGATTAATTCTACATGACATTTAGATAGGAAACATAGTGACACATAAAGTTTGTGACAAATTTTGTTTTATAAGTTTACATTCCAATTCCAACCTCTCCTTTTGAATTCTAAAATTTCCCAATATTTACTCTGACTTTTAGGTTTTGTCAGTAAGTCATTGTTCTAGTACAGTATGTATAAAACAGGGTGCTTTACAAGATGCAGTATTGGAAGAAGAAGCCTAAGTGTTTTGAAAGCTTGCATTTTCAATCATTTTAGGTATTATTTTATATTCAAGATGTCTCTACTTTCATTAATGGCTAACACAGTACAATTCTCTACTACTACTAGTGCTACAGAAGGAAGTAAATGTTTTAATAACCTCACAGCTCCTGCAGCTTGTCCTAATTTACAACATCGGTAAATTCCCATCGTTTTTAGCCAATGTGTCCTGTTTGACTTACGGTACCCAAAGGGATCATACTCTGTGTTAAGGAGTAGCTAGGGACCTAGCCTTCATATAGGCTATAGCTAGGGGTAACAACTCTCACAACAGAGGATCTAACAGCAGAATATGACAATACTTATTTACAATATTAAAAATCTTATTGGACTCTGTAATAAAATTACACCTATAATCATGAGATTCTTTTTTCCCCAGATCTATGCCCTGTACTGGTAAAATCTCTGCTGCAGAAATCCTGAAACCCAAATACCTTATTTCTTTTTCTTCTGGAACTCTGATAGCTTCCATCAGAGGCAACCGCCCTTTCATATGCCTGTTTCTGTGACTGAAAGAGATCCCAAGAGGAACATATCCTCCTAATTCTAATAAATTGTCCAACAGGTAAACAATCTTTCAATGGTTTAGGATGATAACTATCATAATGCAAAAGGGTATTGCGTTTTATGTGTTTTCTGTAGACATCAGTCACAATTTTATACCCTGCTGACAAAAAGAGAATATCCAAAAAAGGTATATCCCTCCTACTATGTGTGGCGGTTACCGTAAATCAGCTGTTGACATATTATGAAACTTTAGAAAATGGTCTGCCACAGCAAAGGCATTCCAAATGTTAGACAAATGTGATGACAGACATTCCATAAGTTTCTGAGTCATCAGGCCTACATATAACAAAGGGCATGTACAGGTCAGTATATATATAACATTTTACGTGTTGCAATTCATATAGCCCATTGTTTGGAATCGTCTGTCACCACTTCTATTTATCCACCAACTTAACTTTTGATCCAGAGGAAGGCAAATAGATCCCACCTGATTTATGAAGGGGAAAAAATTCCTTCCTGTATCCAAGTGGCAATTGGAAATATACCTGTATCAACTCTAGCAATGTTCCTGCCAACCCATAAATAGGTTGGCTTAGGAGGGCACGAAGCGTGCACCCATCGCCGTACCACATCGCTGATGTTAGTAAGCCCCATCAAACAGGTAAAAATTGTGCATAAGAAGATATTCACATGCTCGTAGCACAAATGATATCAACCAGAACAAGATGGCCTCAAGGCCAAAATCATGTGGAATGAACAAGCAAACATCCACCGTAAGCCCCAAATATGTTGGTTACCTCTTTGAGGTAAGAGGAAAGATTCCCAACCATCTGATGTAGAATAACATCTATATATTCCAACAGACGCTCATTGAAAAAATGTATGCCTGAGATAAAGGGTCTGCCCTTCAGTAGGTCCAAATTCTTATGGACTTTCGGAAGGCAATGAAAAATAGGAGTGACAGGAGTCCTCACACAAAAATCAAAATTCCTCTTCTGTAATAGCCTCATCGTCTAAGGCATCATCCAACAATGAGAGGAGAATTCTCTGATACAAATCAGCTGTCATAAAGCCTCCGATTTATAGTTTGACCTGTCCAAAACAACAACAGAGCCACCCTTGTCAGATTGTCTAATGACAATGTCCGTATTATCTCTCAATGTGGTAAGTGCTCTAGGTAGTTTTTTGGACAAGTCATCTAAACTGCTACAGATACCGAAATTGAACTTTGACTTAACATGGTCATATAACATATTCAAATCCCATTCTAGTAGCGATTGAAAGTCTTCAACATACTTTCCTCTACTTTGGATGGGGTAAAAGGTCAGCTATTCTTAAGACCTGCACAAACCTATTTATTTCAATGGTGGAAAGACTCTTCTAAGGTGACAAGATCATGCATTTACAGATATTTCAGAAAAAGTGGGATCAGATAGGCTTGGGGAAACAGTAGAGGCATTCACCATGTCATCATCACCAGTATTATAAATTTGATTAGTGGGGGTATCATCTGCACTGCATGACCCACAGGTAGGGGTACAGAAGGCCTCTTCTAGATGATGGGGGTCAGAGACTGCAGTCAAGAGTACACCCCCAAAAACATCATCCAACTGATTCAGATGCGAGAAGTGGATGTGATTTTCCTCACAAACCTCTTCAGATCCAAGCATGTATCAAAAGGGTAAAATGCATTAGGAGAACAAAATTCAATCCTTAATTAATTATTTTCATCCTTAGATAAAGTATACTTTGAAAGATGAATAACATTATCTCTTATATGCATCACAGTTTTCTCTGATATCTCTTTCTTCGCCTGGATGTTGACTTCTTAGACCTCTTGTTAACATATGTGTATACTCCCCCTCCTTTTATAAGGTGTCTTCTAGCAGTGTAAAAGGAAGCAGCAAGCATTGCAAAGGTGCTACTGATACTGGAAAATGAAAGGAGGAGACCAGGTAGGAAGCACAAAGGTCGCTGCTCTACAAGTGATTTATGGAAGACCCAGGGATGAGGATTTAGTATAGTATAGTATAGTATAGTATTTGAGTTTGAATAAAGACGTATGTCTTTATTCAACCTCAAATACTATACTATACTATTGCAGAAACTCATCCAGCTTTTTTTTTTAAACTGAACAATGAACCTGCCATAACAACGTCCACTGGAAGACAGTTCCATAGCTTTACCGTTCTCACAGTGAAAAAACATTTCCGAACTTGAAGCCTAAACCTTTTTTCTTCAAGTCTTAAGGGATGTCCTTGTGTCCTCTGACATGTTCTATTGGTGAACAATGCCCCAGATAGTTTATTGTATGGCTGTTAATGTATTTATACACAGTAATCATATCCCCACGTAAGCGCCTTTTCTCCATCCTAAATAATTGCAACTTTTCCAGTCTCTCTTCATATTCAAGCTCCCCCAATTCCCTTATTAATTTAGTTGCCCTTCTCTGAACCCTTTCCATTTCAAAGATGTCCTTTTTGTACACAGGATTCCAAAATTGCACTACATATTCCAAATGAGGCCTTACCAATGCTTTGTAAAGAGGGAGAATTACATTTTCCTCCCTTGAATCCATACCTCTCTTTATACAAGACAATACCATGCTGGCTCTGGCTGTTGCCGCCTGGCACTGCTTGCTACCTTTAAGTTTGTTATCCACCAAAACGCAAGATACCTTTCCAACAAGGATTCACTTAACAAAGAGACATTTTTAGTATAAGTAGCACAAGGATTTTTAAGTCCAAAATGCATCACCTTACATTTATCAACATTGAATCTCATCTGCCACTTAGCAGCCCAATGTGACAATCTATCTAGATCCCCCTGCAACGATTGCACATCCTCTGAAGTTTTAAATGGTCTTCAAAGTTTTGTGTCATCAGCAAACACTTTGACTTACATGACTTACATGTTTACTGTATGCAAATCATAATATAATATTAGCAAGTACAGCCCCACCAGACATTAGTCTCAATCATTTGCTGGGTTGCGAGTAACTGACATGCTTTTCAATGCCTATCACATGTACACCAAGGGCTACAACACTAATGTATTTAAAAAGGCCTAATAGATACAGTAAGTTGCCACTTCAAAAAGTTCAGAACAATACTGTTGGCCTTATGAACCAGATGACCATGCTCTAGTCACGACCATTTCATAGAAAGACCATAATTAGCTGACATACAAACCCTTTCTTGTTAATTACTGAGTCGTAAATATTCAAACACGTTTTAACAAAAGTTCAAGCAACTTCAGTTCTTACCTTGTAAAAGAAATCTTTACAATAAAAATTCAAGAGAAAAGGTTTTCACAAAGATAAAAGACTTCATATAAAATTTTCAGTTAGCCATAAACCTCTACCTACAGTCACTACAGCCAGGATTACTGTATAAACACATATACATAGACACTATGAGATTAATTTACTTGCTCTCAGTAAGTCAGTACTGAGTAAAGAAACCCCAAATTCTATTTATTCTCAAAAAAAAAAACTATAGCTTGCAAGCATATTCACACACATTACTAAAGGGATATGTCTGACCTGAGGGATTATTTTAATACAATTTAGTATATCCAAGTTGAATGTAAATATTTTTCTAATATAGATTTATTCCAACAAGCTAGAGACAATAGCACACAACCAACTGATCAAACAGATCTCACTATAGGTTATTGAAGCCTTAATGCCACTAAACACTCTGCTCTAGATATGTAAAGTAAAAATGCTATATATACTATTAAATTCTTTTCAAACACTTTATCTCACTAATGCATCTAATGATGGAGTTGTAAAGTTGGGAAGGGTGGAAGGTTGTATTTAAATCTGACACTGAGGTGTTTCATCAGTGAAGGGTGAAGCTTCCCCCCCCAAAAATTGAGTTGATTTGTGGTGTGCAATAAACCGGTTATACTTACCTAGGTGTGCTCCTAACCATATCTATAGCTTCAGTAAAGGCTGGAGTGGTTGGAATTGGGAAGAGGCAAAGTCTCAGTGAGTGTCTTGTTTACTAAGAAAATTGCCTGGAATATCAGGTATGTTGAGCACCTATGTCCCAGAGAGATTATATTAACTACTGCCATTTCCATTTAGATCCCTAAAAAGACATTTTACAGCCTTGCAACTACAACCAAATATCTCCATGTTATATCAGTCTGGTTCCACGTGGCATACAATATTATTGTATGCCACGTGGATTATTGTTGCTGCTGCTCCTCTTCTTCTTCCCAAGCTCCTTTGCTTCTGGATGCACCTCCTGTGATCCAAATCCTCAATTGCCACAATCCCCATAGACCTGAGTAGGGTTTACATTATTACCAGCAGAGGGTCATGGAAAACAGGAAAAAAAGGGAAGCATAAATAATTTAAGTGGTTTTGAGGTATATGGTAATGGTAGCATTCCAAACAGAAAATATATAGCAGGTAAGGTCTTAATTATATGCAGAATTACCTGAGCTTTATTAATTATTAGACTTTCATTCTTCTTTAAAGGACAACTAAAGCCTCAGAATAACACTCTTACAAAAGGAAGATCACCTTACATGTGGTTTGTGTTTTATTTCTCAACATTCTACTTTCGCACAGTGTGGTCACTGACTATTGTGTTCTGCAAGAAATTGTTACAATTGCCCACACCCACTAATAGCCTCTAGCCAATCCTTTTACAAGACAGATTTGGCAAGGGAGCATGTGACTGCACATAAACACAGTTATTTCATACAGTTCTTAAAGAGGTTACCTTTACTTTATGTAATTTATTACTGTAGTGGTAATTTACAGTTTATTGGTGTTTTGGGGGGGGTATTTTCAGGTTCTGGAGTGCAAACATTTGGGTTTAGTTCTCCTTTAAGTACATATTGGTACCCAAATGAACTCGTGTGAAGCATTATATACATGAATATTGTATTACTAGTTACTAAGGGTATGCATTTGGGGTGCTGAAATGTACACAAAAAGGCGTTTACATAAATATATTTCTTTTGAGAAACATGCAATAAATATACACACAGCTTAATAGTCTTTCTAAAGTTTTTGTTTTCCTATCCTTTCCAAGCATGATGTAAAAAAAAAATAGGGCACAGGTAAGTGGCAAAATGTGAATATCAGTGCCAGCATTTAAATTGCCTGGAAAAATCCTTATTATGCTAGTTGTGTGGAAGATGTTTCACCGCATACGCACACACTATCTGTATTTTGTCTTACAGAAGGTGCTCTGTTTATTGGAGATAGTGCAGGTAACAATGTAATGTGGCAGTTTCTATGGTAACTTCAGCTTTGGAAATGAGGAGAAGATAAACCAAGCTGATCACAGGAGTGCAAATTCTTAGAGCATCAGTTGTACTGTCCCAAGACTGCAACAAATGATGCACTTTTTCTTTCAAGATGCAGCTTTTTTTTTTTTTTTATTCCTAAATAAATTCATCTGTGAAGATAATATTCACTCCCCTGGCTCTTCATAAACGACTTTTATTTTCCTGAATTATTTACCCCTGTGGTGAATTAACGATTGGTGACAACTCCTAAGTGGAAGAAAAGAAAATATAAACTAATAGTAGACACAAAAATAGTAAATTATATAGAACAAAATGCTAAAAAAATTATTTTTAATATATTTGCTTTCTATTTTCTCTTCTCCACAATTTTGATGAAAATATTCCAGCGTTTTACTTTATATAAAATGCTTCTTCCTCCAAGTAAAACACGTGCAGATGAATACTAATGCTTAGTATATAGCCTGCGTTTTATTAATCTGAATCTTCATGGCTCACATTGTCTAACTGTGTTATAATGATTATTAGAAGCACAAAAACTGCCTGGTGGGGAATTTAAATGAAGTGAATGGTTGTTAATTGGTCTTATAAACAGTTATTAAAAACAAGCTTCTTTCTCAAACACTGGAAAACTATACAGAGTCATTTAAACTACCTGATTTGATTTTTAAAAGGATTTTTTATGCCACACAATGCCATTGTTATGAAAAATAATTAATCATCTAGGTTTCTATTGTACAACAAACAGCACAAAAATCATAACTAAAATGTGTCTCTGTGCGTACAGTAAAGCTGAGGAAACACTATACGGATGGCAACGTGTGTGAAAAGCGTGCACGTGTTTTCTTCTGTTTGCACTGCGATCCGTGCAATAGTTGCGCAATTGGAACACGTGATCCACAAAAAAAATTGACCACATGTGCTCCAAAAGTGAATCACCCAAGTTCACATGCACTGTGCTGCGATTTGCGACCGTTAGCATGTGTGAAATCACGCTGGTGTGGCCTAGCACTTAATGCTTTTCAAATATTTATATTGGTTACCACACTTACGCCACTATAATAAACTAATATAGACATAGTTATGAGATTAAACTAAAGTCGGAAACTTATTTTTTTTCCTACAGAAAAAGTCTGTATTACAGAGTCTTAATGTGATAACCCAAAGTTACAGCAGCTCAATGACAACAAAGATCCATGGTACAGGAATGTCATTTTGCCTGTATTTTTTTTAGCGTTGCTGCTAGGAAATGTTATGTGCAAAAAAGTTTTCCTAGTGGCAGACCACAAAATGCCAGACCACAAAACATTTGGAAACACTGGTAAAATGCCAGACCACAAAACATTTGGAAACACTGGTAAAATGCCAGACCACAAAACATTTGAAAACACTGGTAAAATGCCAGACCACAAAGCATTTGGAAACACCGGTAAAATGCCAGACCACAAAACATTTGGGAAACCACCGGTTTAAAAGTAAGTTATGAAAAATGCCAGACCACAAAACATTTGGAAACACCGGTAAAATGCCAGACCACAAAACATTTGTTTGATTCTAGCCAAAGGGCTGTACTTTCACCTATGTTAAGCAAATATCTAATAATCCATCCAACTGCATGGCTCATTCACGGAGGCTGTTCTGGCTCTATACAGTAAAGCAGTGCAACTCATTTCTAATCATTAAAGATTTGTTAATTAAAGGTTGAGCCAGGCTGTTTTCTTTGCTGGATATTAATTTTGCCTAATACTGTATATTGCCATTTAGGAACCATAATAATCAATCTCAGGTAATTTTTTTGAGTAATATTTAATAAGAATTCTAGTATTTCACAAATGACAAGATGCCATTTTATTGATTGACTAATCTGTTTAGATATATTACCCGTGGACAAGTAATTTCACAGCAAACTTAATTGGCTTTAATACAATTTATGTCATATGCAACAGCCATAATTAAAATAAGGTAACATATGTAAGTAGTTTCCAGTTACAAAGGTATGAGATGTAAATATCTATTTAAAATGGGATATCTGTATACTCCAGATACTGGATGGCTGCATAGAAACCAGTGCAATGTGCACCAACATTTTTTAATAATTTATTAGTCCAAAAGTTACCTAGGGCCATCTAGGCTGCTCCTTTATACCTTTAATACCAGCAACACATATTATCTGCATACTGAAGGGACCATTAGCATTTACACATGTGCCTGATATTAAATGGTTGAGGTGAATGATAATAATATGGCAAGTTTCTACATATATATATATCCCATATATTATATAGTGGATAATGTACCCCCAACTGTAAATTATAAGGATATTATAAGTCACAGAGGAGTTCCATGACCATATAAAAGCACAAGGCCGTAAGCCTCTCCCCATTTTCAGACCAGATCACATTCCTACATTCCTCAGTTTAACAGCCTCCCTTTCCCCACGTTACTTCAGAAGTCTCATCCCGCAACGTAATCACCTGACCCTTTCAGCCTCCTGGTTTCTAACAGCTTCGGCAGACGATTAGACCACCCACCTGCCTCATCAAACGCTCCGGTTCAAAACAGACTTCAGCACCTCACCCCTTCTGATCTCTACTTGATTCTTGGATAGCGAGCAGTGACACAACCCTGTTTCTCAACTGATTAATTCTGGACCGTGGCTCTTTGCAGTACATAAAATTACTGAGAACCCTGAGGACGGCCCTGTGGTAATGGGCTGAAACGCGTAGGTCTTCTGCCTACACTGTTGTTTGTAATAAATCTTGTACAAGACCCAGGAGTGCTCCGGTTGTTCCCTGGCTGATGTTTATCTATCTATCGGTAGCACCCGGGCGGTTGACATTAGGACGGAGTGCGGACGAACATACCACTTTATATATATTTGCAGCTATTAGCTGGTGTTGAAAGTGTTGAAATAGTACAGCTCCAGGTAGCGATATTCCGAGCACCGCTATCGGCATATAGCATCGCCGGGCTGTTTGCATCAGATTTTCAAATTCTGTGCATGTGTAAGTGAGACAGTATAAGGCTGGCTATACAGTGTAGCCGCTGTTGATAGTTTGCCATGACCATGACACCTAGGGTGTGGTCCATAGGGGGGAGTGCGATTGAACATGATTTACAAGCATACCCAGTAGGACAGAATGCCTTGCAAAAAAAACAGCAGATTTTTCAGCCCAACTGACCGATACAACATTAGAGTTAATCAAGAAAGTGATAATTGGACTTGATTATGCTTCCAATAAGGTGAATTTAATAGCGTCAGGAGTATCTTTACACATGGGGCATTTAATCAAGAAAGTTGCAGGTGGGAGTTAATTACATATCTATTTTAGGTGAATGGCCCAAAAATGTTTGCAAATGAACTATCAACTAAGGAACACTCACAGAGTTTCTGCTGCTGCCAGGATGGCCAGGAAAAGAAACTCTCGGTAAGTATGATAGGAGTTTCATCCACTGTCAGCAGTAACTAAATGGTTAATACCAAAGCAATCATAACTGGGAGGGTAAAATATACACAACTTTGCAGATAAATCGTATTTAATAACTAATTTTTGCCCCGACTACAGATTGTAGGACTCTGTGGCCAAAGGTAGCCCCAGCAGCACTCCTTATGTCTAATTTGTAATTCTTTAAAAAGGAAGACAGAGTCGCAAAGTAGCTGCTTTACATACAGCGTCAATTGGAGTGCCTGTTTCTGCCGCCCATGCTGCTGCTATACTCCTTGTGGAATGCGCCTTGACCTTTTAGGGAGGTGCTTTTCCTTGACTTTTATAGGCCTCCTGGATAGCCTGAGTTATCCAACTTCTTATTGTTGCTATTTTTGCCATTTCACCCTTCCTCTGGCCTGTAGGTAAAAGGAACAATGCTTGCGACTTTCTAAATTCTGCTGTCTTAAAAAGATAGATTTTTATGGTTCTGCCGACATCTAATTTCTTCAACTCTGCGTCTTCCAGAAGAATTTCTTCTGATAGATTTGGAAGGAATATTGGATCATGTAAATGAAAGCTTGTCACAACCTTCTGTAGAAATTCTGCATTTAGATGTAGAATAATGGCATGAGACTGGAAAATTCCAAATGTCTTTCTCAACTGATAATGTCTGCAATTCACAAGCTCATCTTCCTGACATGAGTGCCACTAGTAACACCAACTTTAGTGTCAAATGCCACATTGATATTTCTTCAATTGGCTCAAAAGGCGTTTTCGTACCAAGGGTAAGTCCAATTGAGAGAACAAAGATCTGCAAGGTGGTTTGATTCTTATTGCAGCTTGGAAAAATCTCTGATCAGTGGATTCAGGAACAATTTTTGATCTAAAATGGCAGATAAAGCTGATATTTGTACCTTAAGGGTATTTAATGCCAAACCTTATTAGACCTTGCTGTAAAAATTCAAGAATTTGTGGAACCTCTGTCTGTAGAGGCCTAAAATTTCTAGATCTAGATTCCCCACACACTGGCATATCTTGACCTTGTGGTTCCTCCTGTGGCCTTGATTGATGTTTCGATAACTCTTTGTTCTCTTAATCTTCGCCTGTCCACTTCCATGCCACCAGGTTCAAACACTCTGGGCTTGGGTGAAGGAATTTGCCTTGCGATAATAGATCCTTCCTGATATGAAGTATTATTGGATCCTGTACTGCCAGTCTCTTGAGTAATGGGAACCAGGGACAGCGAGGCCAATATGGAAGGATTTCTATTGCCTCTATGCTTGATTTAGCTATCTTCCTCAATACTCTGAATATGAAATTTATCAGCGGGAAAAAATAGGTTTTCAGTCCCGTCCAATCTTGTCCCAGTGCATCGACTGCTTTTGCTCGCTTGCTGGGAAATGTGGAGAAAATGGTCTTGATTTTGCAATTATCTTCAGACACCATTAAGTCTATAACCGAATATCCCCACTGATTCACAATAATTTGAAAAGTTTTCTGTGACAGACTCCACTCTCCACTCTGTATTTGCCTCCTGGACAGTACATCTGCTTGGTAATTTAGGATCACTGGCAAATATAAAGCCATTAGGTGATCTAAGTACCTCTGAGCCCAGACCATTTTGGGTAGTACCTCCTTCATTAGATTGCTGCTTTTTGTTCCACCCTGTTTCTTTAAATAATTTGCAGCTGCCTGGTTGTCCGTTCTTATTCAGATCGAAGTGCCCAGAATCATAGGGTAAAAGGCTTTGAGAGCATACTGGATTGCTCTTAACTCCAGAATCCCTGATGGTAGATGTGACAAATCTCTGTCCCATCACCCTTGAACTATTTCTCCTTGAATATGTGCACCCCATCCTTTTCCTGAGGCATTTGTATATAAATCTAGCCATTCTGGTTATAGAATTAGCATGCCTTGTCTCAAGTTGCTTAACATCATCCACCATGTTAGATGTTTTCTGAACTGCTGATTTAAAGGTATCACCTGTGTCAGATCTTGGTTTCTCTTGTTCCATTTCTTCAAGAAGTATATCTGAAGTGGCCGTATTCTCCACCTTGCCCACTTCACTAATTCTATGGAGAATAATGTTCCCAAAAATGTCATTAAATGTCTTGCTGATACTTCCTGTTGATGGAAAAGATCCTCTGCCATTCTGGAGACTTTTAATATTTTCTCCTGAGGTAAAGATATCAGACCCAATCTTGTATTTACTCTGACTCCTAGAAAGATGAGATCTTGAGTCGGATGGAGTTGAATTTTCACCTCGTTGACCAGCCATCTGAATTCCTTTAATTTGGATAAGGCTTGTTCTTGTGACTAGGAGTAAATCGTCTAAGTAGTGATAGGCTTCTAGACCTTCTTCCCTTAATAGTGCAATAATGACTACCAATACCTTTGTAAAGGTTCTTGGGGACGTGGAGAGTCCGAAAGGCAGGCAACAAAACTGAAAATGCTCTTCTAACAATGTGAACCTTAGGTATGGCCAATGTTCTCTTGCAATAGGGACATGCAAATAGGCGTCTGTAAGATCGAAAATACAGAGGCAGTCGCCTGGCCGGATGGTGGATTTTATTACCTGCAATGTCTCAATTTTGAACTTTTGACACAATATGAACTTGTTTAGTCGCCTTAAGTCCAGAATCGGTCCTCCAGAGGCCTTTGGGATTAGAAGCAGTGGAGAATAAATTTGAGTTGTTTTACGTATAGAACTAATACAGCTCTTTTCTTTGGACAGGACGTTAAAGGTGTGGGGCAAAAGAAGTTTCTTGTTGGAATGCTCTTGAATTTCAGCCTGTATCCGCTTGCCACCACATCAAGGACCTAGGTGTCTGAAATCTTTCTTGCCCATATCCCCCTAAAGTGGAGTAAGTCTTGTCATATTAACTGCTGATTCTAACATAAATTTTGCTGCTAATTGCATATCTGGAATACTTTGCAAGAGAAGTTCTCTTCTTGTACCACCTCTAATGGCTTCTTCCAGCCTCTCTATCCATAAAGTCATGGCCTTTGACACAGAAATTAATGCTACTGAAGCTTTACAGCCTGCTCCAGATACTATATATGACTTCTTCAACTCCATCTCTATAAGTCTCTCCGTGGCATTCTTTAATGATGCAGCATCATCAATAGGCAATGTGGACCTAGCAGATAATCTGGCGACTGGAGCATCCACAGAGGGTGGTTTGTTCCAACCCTCAACACATCCTGACGCATACGGGTAAAATCTTTTGAACTTTGACTCCACAGTGACTCGTCTGGACAACTTAGTCCATTCACCCTTAATTATGTTGTCCCCCTCCTGGTGAATCGGGAACACTGGATTCTTTTTCTTCTGGAATAAAAGTGATGTAGAAGGCTGTTCTGTTTCTTCTAAGATTAAAGTTTGCCTAATAGACTTCCTAAGGCTAAACACTTGGCGCAAATCAAAATCTGTTTCTTCAGACTCATCATCCTCAGAGACTGATTCCAACTCAATAGCATCTGGTTCCTCATTGCTAGCCACAGACGTAGATGGTTGAGCCAATAATCCCCTAAAACTTTCCTGGGCTGCTTGCATAATCCATTTAAGAATGCCAGGTTGCTTGACTGTTTCTCTAGCACTAGAGTCCTCTGCAGAGTGTTCAACCTCCTGGCCATGATGTGGAGACTGTTCCTTTAAAATTTCAAACATGCAATCACAGCATAGTTTCTTTACTTTCCTTACTGTCTTTTCACAAGCATTGCATCTAGCCTCAGCAGTATCAGATCTTGCTCTTTTCCTGAAGGATCCTTCAGAAAAACAAGCTGTAAAACATACATATGAATCATAAGCCACTTACTCCTCTCCTTGCTCTTAAGCATGCATAAGCAAAAGGACTCACCACCTCCCCTAGATCCACTGTTTCTCCTGGCAGCCGGCTCCATCCTGCACCCAACCACTACAAAAGGGGCTGTAATAGGCAAAGAACGCTGGAAAACCGGCACTTTAAAAATTTTCCTGCAATGCATGCACTATGGTGATGTCATACTCACGTCGCGCTTTGCAGGGATGCGTTCCAAATACGAGGAAGTGAAGAGCAACATTCTGCCTATGGATTGGAGGTATGTTTCCTGCCTGAGAGGGTGCATGGAGCTCACAACGGCCAGGACTTCGGTTATGGAGGAGGCACACAGACCAGAAAATAGGCACAAAGACCTAAAACCTGTGGAAAAAAATCTACTTACCTGGCTTGAAGAGAAGAAAAAACATGACTGAGGAGAGATGTAGAGGGAGGGGTTATATGTAATTGTTTGGGGGGGTTCTTCTTTCTTTCTGGCTGTAGGGAAGCTTAACCATTTAGTTACTGCTGACAGTGGATGGCCGGGAAAGAGATATATACGGGCCGATATAGTTTTAAAAAAGTTACATCTTACCTGACTAGGACCTTGTGATGCTTTAAGTCTCACAAAGGAGATTAAAGCATTGGGGGGGGTCACATAACTTTTTTTTTTTACTACACTGGCTCCTTATGTCTCTCTTCAATAAGCTTTCAATTCAATAGGTTTTACATTACCATGTAATGCAAAAAATAACTTCTTGGCCAGCGCAAATTGTATGTATGTATATGTTTATTTATATAGCGCTATTTGGGGATGCAGCGCTGTACAGTATTAGAATACAATACAAGGGGGATAAATACATAGATAGTTCAGCACATAAATATATAACTTATATAAATAGAAGTGCTAGAGCTTTGCCACATGAGGTAATTAGGTCCCTGCCCTGTGGATCTACAATCAATGACTGCAAAACCACTCTAACTCTAATATTAACTCGGTAGTAATATTAAAGCCAGAGTTTGAATCAAACTTTATTCTTCGAATGAACCCGAACTTTTCGATTTCGAGCATTCTGTACTTTTATTCCGATATTTCTAGAATCTGTCTCTGAATTAAATAGCAATGGTAACTTACTGTACATGGCTCTTCCACCTGGAAATGGTCTAACTTGAAATAAAGCCACTTCATACACACGCTTCTTTCGAGCTTCTGCATTAGAAAGTCGATAATAATCCTGGAAATTCGAGAATTTTCAAAAATTTTATATTGCTAGAATCTTTATCTTAATCTGTCTCTAAGGGGCATATTTATAAAGCAACGATAATAGCGCAAAAAAATCCCGCCGCACATCGCGGCCGCGAAAATAGCGCTATCGCCATTTATAACGGCGAGCGCTATTCCCGCGATATCTATCGCGGCCGCGAGTGCTGCGGTAATTTAAGCCCCTCGCGGATACTGACTTAAAATCCCTTCCCGACGCCGCTCCTAAGGGGGGGGGCATACGCCACCCCGCACACACCCCCCACGGCGGCAGCGGCGAACACCCGCCGCCGCTTCCCACGCCCCTCCCAACCCGTTCCCCGCTCGCGGCAATCTCAGAACGGAGGCTAGGGAGGCTGCCGGGAAGGGGCCCGCAGCAGTGGTCGCGACCACCCGCGCGCACCCCCTCCCCGGCAACCCCTCCAAGCCCCCCGCCCTGGCTGCTCCCGGGGAGGGGAAGGGAGGGAGCCCTGGAGGGGTGGAGGCTCCCTCCAGGCGGGCCCTGAGAAGGGCCTTTTGGGGCTTAGGGGGTCCCGCAGCTCGAACCGGGACCCCCTCTCCCCGCCCTTATAAGGGCCCTTCGCACTGACAAGTGCCTTTGGCGGGGGTCCCGCAGCTCAAACCGGGACCCCCGTGCGGCTCTTAAAAGAGCCCTTGGGCGGGTCTTCTTCTTCCAGTCCCGGCGACACCAGCTCCGCCGAGGCCGCCGACCCCCGAGAGGTACCCCTGCGGCGCCAGGGGTACCCCCAGCGGGCGCCGGCGACCCAACGAGGCCGATGTTGCCGGCGTCTTGATCCGACGCGACGTCTTCGGGCTGGCGACACCAACCCCACTCAGGTCGCCGATGCCAGGCAGACTCACTGCGCCGCCATGAGCCTGCTGGCACCCGCCGCTCAGCAGAGCCGATGTTGCCAGCCGCTTCTTTTTCTTCTTTCTTCAGCCATCTACTGCGATGGCATCTGAGTTCCGCGGCGGAAAGCTCCTCTTTATATGGTTGCGAAAATCCTAATCCGTTTCTGATTGGTCAATTTTTAATACTTGCTTTACATTAACCAATCAGATTTCTGGAAAGTTCTGAAATCTGATTGGTTAATGTAAAGCAAGTATTATCGGCTGACTTCGCCACCTTCAAGGTGGCGAAGTAAAACAGCCGATACTAGCCGAGCGAAACCAGTACCGCCGCTTTATAAATAGAAACGGCGGTAACAAGTATTGCCGTGAAAGGTTAACGCTTCGTTAACTTTTCGCGGCCGTTTTCGGACTTTTATAAATCGCGGTAAACGTGATTTTGCGTTAATGTCCGCAAAACGGCCGCGGAAAGTTAACGCCCTTTATAAATATGCCCCAAATCTCTTAAAAAGGGGTATTCATCATTATACACGAGGAATCAAGCCCAGGACTATGCACAGAGAGACAATATCGCTCTCTATTGCCTCCTATAGGCATTAGCTATGTATTAAAGGGTATGTACACTGTAAAAAAAACTTTAGATTACTGGATAGCTGTGGCTTTAAAACTAAAGTTGTCTATATTTTTTTTGGTTTTTTGTTCTACCCCCCCCCCCCCCATAGTCTACCTCTTACTTGTGATGTCATTGCACCGTGTAGTGACATCACACATGCATGTAACAATGGACTTTCAGGGCCCAGGAAGATGGAGATCTCGTGGGGGTGGAGCAGAAGATGACATTTCAGATAAGGAAGAAGTCAGCAACAATCAAGTAGTAAAATGCCCAAGTCAGTGTAAAACCCAAGCCAGGTTATAAGGTTAGCGTGGGTTTTACACGAGTCAGCGTTGCCTGCCCCATTTCCAAAAAAGTCAGAAATAGCGAGAGGTAATGCAAAACCTCCTTTTGTAGCAAGAAGCTTTACGCCATTGAATAGTAGGTGTAAGCCAGTGTGCTTACCTGTCATAGATCACACAATGTACTAAATCTCGCATCGCCCCCCCCCCCTTTTGTTTCTAAAGCAACAGTGTACATACCCTTTAAAGGGTAAATTGGTTAAGGTGACTTTAAGATGGAAAAAGATGATAACAGCTCTCCGTACATAGCCCTATTAGTTTATATTATGCATACCTAGTTATTCTAAATATTCTCATATTAAATTTATACCCCTTGCTATTTCCTGCTGTTGACATTAGTGAGCTGACATTTCAGGTTATGTAAAGGTCCTTCTTCACAGAATACACACTACCTTGGAATATTCCTAACTGTAATTTCTACTGATTGGCTGTTGGATGGGTCAAACATGCCCAGATCTCTACTGAGCAACTGAATCAACCCAGACACTGGGTCAAGGGCAAGACCATAATGGTACCTATTAGGGGTCCTGCAAACAGGAAGTCAGTATTTCGGGAAGCATTTATTTATACACAGACAAAATGCTGAATAGGCAGGTTAAGGACATTAAGATGAAAAAATACTGCTCTTTCTTCTTGAAAATATATGTATTTGAACTGAACCTTTAATCTTTATTATTGTAAATTGCATCATATAGGGGAAAGTTAGCATAAAGGTAATGCTAGTAAGGGGTATAATACTGAATTTTTAAAATGGATGAAAATATTTAGAATAATTAGCTATGCATAATTTAAACTAAAAATTTTAAAAATGATATTTTCCACCGAACTTTCCCTTTAAAGACTTTTTTTTACCCCTTTTTTTTCTTTTTTTGAGGAATGCAACAAGGAATTGTTACAACTGCATGCTGGGCATGAATCCTTATGTATATAATGAACACCCCTTTTTTAGCTATTCAGAGACAGATTCAGAGTCACATTCTAGAAATATCAAATTTTTGAATGCAGAAGCTGGAAAATAGCACGTGTGTGAAGGAAGTGACTTTATTTCAAGTCCTAGATGTTTGCACGTATTTCCCAGACCAATTTTCAGGTCCCAGAGCCATGTACAGTAAGTTACCATTGCTATTTTAACTGTAAAATATATTTATTTTAACCTATCAAACTATTTGTCCCAATTGACTTAAATGGGTTTGTTTTCGAACTTTCGATTCTTTAAACTTTTCCTGAACCGAACTTTAGGAAGTTCTGCCATCTCTAATCATAATCAATTCTTGGCACGTATTCCCTGATTTTGTATGTCAGAGCTTGGAAAAGGAGACAGGTATTCAATGCATCTAGACTTTTTCTCCTAGCGCTTAATTTTCTGTTAATGTCTGTAAACCTGGCTACCTAAAAAACCCAATATACAGTAGGCTATTGAAGTTGTTAACATTCAAGATCTTAAAAAATTAAAACATTACCTAAAAATTCCTCTAAAAAACGCATATCATAAATGAAGTGTCAACATGATGTAAAAGCTAATATTTTCTGAATATGACCTGGATACTGTAGGTCTTTCAAATAGAATCCAAGTTAGCAAGCCTCTTGATTAATGTCAGTCATATCAATCCATGACAATCTGGTTTTATAGGCACACTAAACCACCATATACATGTACTTTGCAAATGAATTGATTATTCACAGGGAGGTGAGATTGCTTTTTCTCACCTCCCTTTGAATAATAGAATGACCGAGTTACACTGATTAATTTACCTACCAGTGTTCCACTTGCAGCTTCTCTCCAAATGATCAGTGCAGGGTCCTGATCGCGCTGCTATCTTTAATATTGGCGTGCAAAGGATAGGAGAAGCCGCAAGTGCGATAGGTAAGCTTATCTGTGTAACCCAAGCATATATATTATGAGGTCTATGCATATGGTGGTTTAGTGTCACCTTTAAGATTTCATTGATCGTCATACTGTAGATCTTTAGGTCATGGTAATAGAGTGAGACACACATCATAGATAACCCATTCTACCACTTGAAATTTTAGAATTTGTTGATCCAGTAAAAAATATTTTTTTGTAATCTACACCAGACGTTTCTTATTTATATTTAACATGACTGAAGCAAAGTCATAAGCTAGCAATGTAAATATAAAATATAAAAAGCTACTTTCATTTTATCTTAGCCCCACTTTTTCCAAGAGGTGAAATCTTGCAAGCTTGTATTACAGCAAAGGGTGCTTTGTAGCCCTCAATTAATTTTTACAAGTTATCAGGGAAAACATGATGGCTTTTTGCTGCAACAGCTGGAAAACTTCCTGCTATCTTTAAAACATCCAATAGAAATATTATACATTTTAAGTATTAGAGGTTTCAATTTATTTTAAAAAATTTAATTCAAGGTCAAGGACTGAGGAAATAAAAATGACTTTGACTAATGAAGTCATGTTTAGCTGCACTAATTTGTGCCTAAAATACATGTTGTAACATACCAGTATAGAAAGTGGATTCAGAGATAATACAGTGAGCATTACATTTTCTGTTGATCTCCTACAAATAAAGTAACAGGGGTATCGCATGCAATGGTCCTTATTATGTAAAAATGCCAAAAGTGCCAAAATGAAATGTGTCATTTCTGGCACTAACCTAATTTCCCCTAATTTAATCATTGTTATTATTATTAGTTTAGTACATGTAAGGCCAATATTTTAAACAAAGAGGCAACCATATAAGACAACTTGTCACGTATTGCAATGAATTTAATTATCAGTATTATGTTTACTTCTCTGCCTTATTCTGTCAAAATAAGCAAAAGGTACATTTTTAACAATCCATTTGATTTTCTTTTATACAAGATAAAAATTGTCCTTTCATTTTCTATTCCTTAGCAGCAGTATCTTGAAATACTAGTTTCATAAAATAATAGACTAACCTGTTTTAATGCCATCTAATTCCATTAAAAATTATAAAGACAGCACATTTTTCCAGGTTTACAAAGGGATGATCAATAACTAATTCTGCAGGCTCCCTAAATTGTGTGATGACCCTTTGATTGTGCACAGCAAAACTAGTTAACCTTTTCTAAAGTATGTGTTCTGAATAATCCTTTAATTCTAAGCAGATGATTCAGTATTTAATATATTATTTATTTTTCCAATGTTATATGTTTACTTATGGTTTTTTAATTATCTAGCTCAGACTTCCAACTTTATTCTATATATTCTGCCTTCACATACAAGTATTTATACTTATATATCTGTCATAGGAAAGATTTGAAAACATTACACAATTGGCAATTTATTTTTAAGAAAAGCAATAAATGAATATAGTTTCATTTAAAGGAGAACTAAACTTCCTTTTTTACTCTTAATGTAAAAGGTTCACTTCCCAGAACACCATCAGCCCCGAAATGTACTCACCTCGTTCCCTCGGTTTCCTCTGCTGACCAAAAGCTACATCAGTGATTAGCTGAGTCTCAGCCTATCACAGATATGATTGCTGATCCAACCCCTACTGCTCTTCTGCTTCCATGCACACAAGTAGTGTCCGAGGGAACGAGGTCAGATAAGTACATTTAGGGGATGATCTACAAGTTTTAAAGCTAGCGTTTAGGTTGGGGGAGGGGAGATTCTCATACATTATTACATGATTTTTAATATTTGGGGGTGGTTACATCTTTTAAGTTTTATGCTACATGACAGCACTACTTAGCTTATGATGACATAACTGGCATAAATTGCTTATGGCATTGAAGGTGTGTGTCAGGTTAGAAGCACCGTGTAGCAATATTACATTACTCCATTTAATTTTTTTTAAGTAAATATCTCACAGGTAGAGATCTATATAAAGTTCGGTCTGTTTTCGAACTTCAGGGAAAGTTTGAAAGTTTGAATTCGGACCCATTCAAGTCAATAGGAGAGTGATAGTTTGAAAAGTCTGGGTGTTTTACAGCTAAACCAACAATGGTAACTAGCTCTAAATGGCTGTGGCACCTGGGAAATGGTCTGGGGAACATGTCACTATCACCAAAACTTTGGTGAATTGTTGGGTTTTGCGCAAGCTACATTTGAG
Source organism: Hymenochirus boettgeri (assembly GCA_019447015.1). Taxonomy (NCBI): domain Eukaryota; kingdom Metazoa; phylum Chordata; class Amphibia; order Anura; family Pipidae; genus Hymenochirus; species Hymenochirus boettgeri. The sequence goes on from CM033472.1 coordinate 167,568,927, forward strand.
GGTTACGGCCAATTCAAGGGTTAGTGAACAATACTTTCAAGGGTTACTGAAATTGGCAGTTACTTTCGAAGGTTACCAAAAATGAACAATACTTTCAAGGGTTAGTGAACCATACATTTGAGGGTTAGCGAAAACGATCCGTACATTCAAGGGTTACAAAAAACAAACAATACTTTTGAGGGTTAGCAAACAATACATTCTAGGATTAGCGAATGGACCGTAAATTCAATAATTGTCAAATTTACGATAATTATTCAAAATACAGCCGCAAGTCTGAAAAAACTAACTAGTTCGAATAATTCGAGGGAAGAGGCAGATGTTGCCAGAAAGGAATATAACTTATTTAATATCTGTTGACAAATGCATGTAAACAAACTAGTAAAAATAACAGTGGGGTTGCAGGTTGCAGGCAGATAACTGACATGTCACCATTGTTTTGTTTTAAGGATGGACAAATATTGTATATGGTACATTATCTGTAATCTGCTTTATTGTTCTTGCTCTGTTTTTAGATTCAGATACTTTAAAAAAAAAAAAAATTATTGATATAACAGATCAATAATATTTGATAACAATACAATGCATGTTGTAAGTTCATAATGAATGACACATTCCCAACAGTCAATGGGTACATTCCAATGTAATGATACCGGTGGCCATTGTCCTATCATCTGTGGTATGTGTATCCAGCCTCATCTTGTGTTTTCCCCTTCAGGGGCTAAGTCCATATTGTTTAGTTGCATAATATTTAAACAGTCCATAGCAGCTAAATATATAATTTATAAAACATTGGGCTTGTTTTGGTAGTACCTAAGATTTTATTTGGGAATGCATGTGAAGGTCAAGCTCTGAATCTGTTTACAACACAACTATTTCTATGGTCTATATATCAAAGTGATCTTAACAAGTACAACAGATCACATGAAAATGCTCAAAATATCAAATTATCAAAGAAACAAAACCAGCTTGCTTCAGTGAACTTTTGATATGCTACAACCTCTCATTTGCATTTTTCAAGGTTTAAAGAAATCTGAAGACTTCTTATTAAGAAAATAATGAAAGAGGAATTTTGCTAAGCAAGAAATTAGTGTTTAAAATACATGAATAATTAATACTGATAACATACTGTTTTAAAAGGTATGCTCCCCCCAAAACAAACATTTTGCAGGGTCAATAGAAAACCTCAGAAAAGCTAGACCTTGCAAGGCTTAAAGGGAAACTATAATGCGTATAAAGTTTTTTTTAAAAAAAACATTGAAAAAAAAGTACTGAGGCAGAGTGGTGGATTGGTGCTTTTACTCCCAATGTATTTCCCTGAGGGCAGCAGGACAAAGAATACTGCTTCTGCCAGTCTTCCTGTATGCTTCAGCACTATGTTTGATATAGAATGTCCCAGGGCCATAACTTGGCAGATGGAAACTGTATGTGCTGTAGTTCCTCAACAAAACAATATTGGGAGGTGAAAATAATGAATCTTATCTCCTTGCCCCAGGTGCTTTTCATTTTTAAAAAGTTAATTTTTATAGTATAGTTGTCCTTTAAAACATTCAACTCTGCCCCTAAATGTACTTACCAGCCAAGATCTGCTATCTGCTGCCAAGATCAGCAGCAGTATCAGTGATTGGCTGAGACACAATCCTGGAATTTTTGTTTGGGGGTGGACATACATTCTTACATTCATTTGTAACCAGATATTTAATAAGTTCTATTCCTTTTTGGCAAAGGTATCCCTCAGAGGGCTTTTTATAAGTCTGAGCATGTGAAGAGGAAGCAGCAGATGAAACAGCAGTCAAACACTGGTTGACATGTCAGCAGTTACAGTTTTGATTGATTGCATAGAGGGAGGGGCCAGCTTCCTCTGCCAGAATGGGGACAATAATAATCATTAAATATCTTGTTATTAATGCAGGTAATAAAGTGCAAAATATATCAGTTGGGTTTGGAGGCTGTAACTGGCAATTGACCCTTTTTTTGTTTTAAGGGTGAACATGCCCTTTAAACATGTTATGGACCTGCTGTACAGATGGACTATATGAGTTCAGATGAACTCAAACTATTCGAACTAGTTCCTACTCGATAGTAGGAACTACTCACGGACTCACGGGATTATTTTCGAAAGTACGAGGATTTTAGAACGTTTAGCACGCCTCGAACGGCTGCTTCCGCTAACCCCTGAACGGCCGGATATTCCCAAAAACGTCCGCTCACGGATTGCTGAATGGCCGACAATCCTGCTCAGATATCCTGCAGCTCGAAACCATGACCCCCTCCCAGGTCCTTACAAGGACCATTGAGTCCGGCAGCTGGAACCGGAACCTCCCTCCCCTGCACTTCGGGGGTTGTCAGAAGCGGCCGTTCGAGGTGTGCTGAACATTCGGAAATCCTTGAATATTCGATCAAATGTTCGAGGGTTACCAAAAGCAGCGCACGGAAAGTAGCATGTGCGTGCGCTACGTCCATTTTTTTGCTGTTACCCGTGCATGGGCGTGTTTCCCAGACCATCTCCCAGGTGCCAGAGGCTTGTAAGGTAAATTTACACTGCAATATTTCGGAAAGTTTATTTGAAACTTACAAACTATTTACCCCCGCATTGACTTTAATGGGTCAGTTTTCGAACTTTCAAACTTTTTTTAGAAGTTTGGAAGTTCGAAAACGGACTGAACTTTATGAAGTTCGGCCATCTCTAACCTGTTGGACAAACTAAACATAAAGATAAATACCCTCACTAGAGAACTGCAGAAATATACCTCTAAGCAAGAATATTTAGACTAGCGCATTTTTTTTTTTTGCGTTTGCGCTTGCACATGCGATTTTTGCTAACATTGCAATCACGGCAATCGCATGTGATCACCATTTTTATGCACAATCACAGTTTCATATCTTGAAAGGAGAAATTGCATGCGCAAATGCACCGGAATCGCACAACTTGCCACTAAGTAGTGCTTAAAATCTTATTAAACTAGAATGTTAGATTATTATTATTATTATTATTATTATTATGGATTTATATAGTGCCAACATCTTCTGTAGCGCTTTACAATTATATGTATACATTCACATCATGTCCTGCCCACAAAAGCTCACAATCTAAGCACATTTATTTGACACATACAACCTATCAGTATGTCTTTATGATTGTGGGGGGAAACGGAGTTCCCGGGGAAACCCACGCAAGCACAGGGAGAACATACAAACTCCTTGCAGACGTGTCCAAGGGTGGAATCGAACTCAGGACTTTAGTGCTGCAAGGCTAGATTATAACTCAAAAAAAGATTATATTAGCAAATGGCGTGTGCTTGCACCAACAGTCCACAGACGCATCAAACGGGAACCGCTCTTATCATGCAGATAAAAAGTTTATTTGAAGTCAAACTGCATGATGCCTTAAGCAGTTTTTTCTGCATGATGACAACGGTTACCGTTTGATGTGTCAGCGGACTGTTTGTGTACCCACCTGCCATTTGCCTAGATTGATACCAGCAACGGTCCCGGGGCGGTCTGCACCCAGGTCATTTTCATTCAGTGGTGAGTCTCTGCTACTGATTATATGCTGTTCATATTCATATGTACTGTGATTATCTAGTAAGATGTATTGTTGTTCTAGTGAAGGGTTCAGGGCACCTGAATTTTAGTGAATAAGTTTCTACCTAGTAGCGGGAATTTTTTTAAATGGGGATACTAAAGAGTTAAATTGTAAAAGGGGTGTAAGCTCCCTTCTACTATCTTTTAGTTTGTTTAGAGAGAGATCAAGCGAGAGATGGACTCACAGAAAGAACAATAACAAAAAGGACTTGGAGATATGAACATAGAAATACAACTTCCAATTTAGAATTTGAATTAAAATTGGTGCCCAACCTGTGGTGAAAATGACATGTTGGACATGGCCATGGGCGGAGTGAAGTGTTTGGGTAGTCCAAAAGGACTAAAGTAAAAGGGTGGAGTAAGACTGGAGGTAAATGAGTAACAAAGTTCATATGCACACTTCCCCTGTGGGTGCAGGCGTCTGGATTCCCTACTTCAAAGGGAACATAGATACTAAGCAGTAATACAATGTAGACTCGCACTTCAGTGCGAGTCTACATTGTAAGACTGGAGGTAAACGGAAAGGGCATTATTAAGTTAAAAGGTTTTATTGGATTCAAATAGGTACAGCATGTTTTTGGTTTGGAAAAATATAGAAAGACAAGTAATCATTTTTATAATACAAAAAGATGTACAAGGGGACAAAAACATATAAATAAATACAAACATATTTAAAAAAGTATGAGCATTAAAAATTATGCTTGAACTATGTAACATGAGGAAAGAGGTCCCTGCCCCATAAAGCTTGCAATCTTATTAGATGGGTAAAATACAGATACCTAGGGAAGGGTTGAAGTTCCATAGTAAAAACTTGTGCAGTGCCAATTTAACAACCCTATGATGTGCTGTGCTCTGAGAGGTTGGGTGGGAGATTAGATTTTAATCTGTTTATTAAAGTTTATTGATTAAGAGAGAGAGGAATATCATTCCAGAGAATGTGAGCCACAAGAGAGAAATATTTAAGGCTAGAGGAGTGGGGGGGGGGGTCTGTGTAAGAGATAGTTCTGTGATGAGTAGAGGTTAGGGGCAGGGACAGGAAACTGATAATATTGGGACACGAGAGAAGAAATTTAAGGAGCAGCAGAGCGAAGGGATTTAAATGTTAAGAGGAGGATTTTGTTAACAATACTTTGATTAATGGGGAGCCAAGTAGTTGTGCGGCACAGGGGAAATTTAAATTCCTGTTTATTAGAAATCAAGACAATGCGTACAGCAGAGTTTAGTATCGGGGAGAAAGATGGGAAGCATAAAGACCAAAAAGGAGAAGGTTACAATAGTCCAGGTGTGATAGGATAAGAGCATGTATAAGCATGACAGTAAGTGGAAGAAAGAGGAAGCCAAGGATATTTGCAATATTGCTAAGGAAAAACCATCAGGTTTTAGTAGCATTGTTAATGTGGTTAGAAAAAGAGATAGAGGAATCAATAATTACCCCTAAGGGGTATTGTCAACAGAAATAGAAAAGGGTGGGATAGGACCAGGTTTAGGTGGGGAAAATTATTAGTTCTGTTTAATATGCTTGTGAAGGGTCTCATTCATCCAGGTCATGGTATATCTGTTGTATTCAATTAGATCAACTGGACTTGAAGTTTAGTTCTTGAAGACGTTTCGCTAGTCATCTGACTGACTTTCTCAATTCAGAATGACTTGTACAAGAATCTGTGGCAATTATGTACCCTGGAAAATCCCAATTAGCATATCATAGCCAAGTGTTAAGGGCGTGATTGGATAGTGGCTAATAGGTGTTATAGGAACGCCCAGAGTAAGGTGTCAAAACAGCATTTATTTATGTGAAAATAAATAAACCAAGCCTACATAGAAGTGGGGGGGTTCGACAACAACTGTCTGCCATGTACAATGCTGTTTTGTGAAAGGAGATGGGGATGTCAGTGTAGGGAGTTCTGGGGCAGAGATGTAAATTTGGGTATCATCCGCATACAGGTGATACTGGAATCCAACTGAACTAATGAGTTGTCCAAGGCCATAGGTGTAGATGGAGAAAAGAAGAGGGCAGAGTACTGAGCCTTGCAGGACCCCCACAGGGAGGAGATGAGGGGTGGAGCTAATTCCAGAGTGGAAAACGCTAAAGGTCCTACCAGAGAGATAGGAGGATAGCCAAGAAAGTGCAATGTCTTGGATACCCAAGGAGGCCAGGATCTGAAGAAGTAGAGGGTGATCAACAGTATCAAAGCAGAGGACAGATAGTCCTCAGACAGTTAGCAGACAGGTGACTGACCAGTTCAGCATAGACATGTCTTTCCAGTAGTTTGGAAGCAAATGGGAGAAGGGAGACAGGCCAGTAGCTGGAAAGAGCAGACGAGTCGAGGGAGTGTTTTTTTAAGTATAGGGGAGACCACAGCATGTTTAAATGAAGAGGGAAAAATACCAGTGGAGAGGGACAAGTTAAAGAGAGAGGTTAGGGCTGGTATGAATGAAGAGGAGAGAGGGGGAATAAGATGAGAGGGAATGGGGTCAAGGGGGCTGGTGGTGAGACGTGTCCTGGGTAGGAGGGATAAAAGTCCCTGTTCTGTAATAGTGGTGAAGCTTGTTATGGGACAATTAAAGGGATTAACCAATGAAGGGAGGTAAGCTGGTTCAGTGGTAGGGTGTACAGGAAAACTATTTCGGATGTTTTTCGATTTTTTTCTTTGAAATAGGAGGCTATTTCATCAGCCAATAAACGGGGTAGGCGGAGGAGGTGGCGAACAGAGCAGGGAGTTGAATACTTTAAAGAGCTGTTTGGGGTTATGGGATTGTGTGGATAGGAGTGAAGAGAAATAGTTTTGTTTGGCTAAGGATAAAGCACCTCTGATTCGATAAAGGGCACTTTTAAATTCAAGAAAGTCTCTATTATTGTTACTCTTGCGCCAGCGTCGTTTGGCTATACTGATTGCCTTTTCAACTTTTTAATCTGATCCGTAAACCACGGTTGTGGGTTCTTGCAACTAAGGCGACGGGTGGATAACAGAGTCAAGGGCATTGGAAACCGTGGTATGGTAGTGGACGGAGTAAGACTGGTGATTAATTGGCAAAGTAACACCAACTACTGAATAACAGAAAAAGTGACACTAGTGAATAACTGTCAAAGTCACTCAGATAACTACCAGGAGATAGGCTGCTTATTTTGTTGCCCCCCTCTATATATCAGGACATCATGACAGGGAGCATGCGCAAGGGGGTTCAAAGCTGCTGCTGCTCCCTTTGACAGGAGGGGTGTTGAACAGGGAAGTTAAGGCATGTTTGGGACCTGGGGCACCAAGCAGGGAATAAGGGTCTTTTCCCTCTAGCTGCCCAGCATTGAAATAATTTAACCAAAAAAAAGGAATTTGCTATATCTCAGAAATAAGAGACATGTGTATGCTTTAGAGGGTGTTTTTCTAGAAAAATATTTACTAGACACAAACAGGACTATTAACCAGATACCCACAGATAATCCACTGATAGGTTTGTAGCAAATTGAGTTGCCCCCAATCTATGCATCCATTCGAAAAGAAAAATTCAATATTAAGTATAATAAATGATGAAGGAAACAGAGTAACTGATAGTGGTGACTTAATACCACGCAGCTCATACACGCCCATTTCTCAAGGACTATTTACCAAGAGCTGTTTTTGTCAGTCTGAGGAAACCTGTAGTGGTAAGTCCCGTTCGGGAGATTTGCTCAGAGCATTTGCGGCTCTGGGAGAATCTCCCTTGTGGTGTTTGGAGTTTTGGCAGTGATGAAAACAATGTTTGGCCTATTTTGAACCACTATAATCATATGTCCAAGTGTAACCCCCCAGAAGTGGGAAAAGTATTACTTGAAATATCCTAAAATATGAAGAAATAAACAACTCAGCAGATATGAAAGCCTACCCGTAACCACATATTTCACTGTATTTTTAGACATGTATGTATAATAAAGCTGTTTAATTATAACTGAAGTGCCGAGGAACTGTTTGTTGGGAATCAAGAGTCCTTTACTATATTACGAATTCACATATTTCACTCCCTGACAAAAAGATAGAAATGATACAGGAAATACAAAATATACAGGGTTATTCAACAAAAGTTCTTATCGTTTAAAATGGTTCTATTTTTGCCCCAACCAATCAGATGTTAGCTTTCAAATGTTAACATTCTATTAATGACTTTTAGTTTATGATCACTACATGTCTTGTAAACCAGGCTAGTTTCCAAGGATACTGATGTTTTTTTAATAGTCTGTTATTCCATTGAGTAATTATTAAAAATAGATTGTTGCTTTAAACAATGCTATATACATTGTAGAGCTGCAACATATGCAAACATCTTGTTGTGGAACACAAACAGTATGAAAGCTTTAAGAACCAGAGGGGAAATACCATAATAACTTCCAATATTCTTTATATATGTCATACTTTACTGACAAGTCTACATAAGCGGGATAACATGCTTTTTTATACAAAAGCATAATGCATTAAACGTTCAACTGAGTAATGTTGTGACTAATGGAATCATTACAAAAAAAGTGGCAAAATGAGATTATATTCATTGTATCAAGGTAATTGCAAATAAAGTGTTTAGTTTATTGAAATGACAATTAATTTTGCTTGCATCATGTCCCATGTACACATCTGCATTACATCCCATGCATTTCAATAAAAAAAAAAAGTAAAAGAAACACACATTATTAAAGCAAAGCTTCAGGGAGGAAACAGTCCTTTAGAATTAGGAAGCTAAGACTGTCAGTCACTTAAAGGGTATGTCCACCCCTTTTGATAATTTTTAATATGTTGTAGGGCTAGTTCTCCTAGCCCCAACCGCTATATTGTATTATCAAGAAAGTGCCCCAATTGTTACTTACCTTCCCTCTCTTCTCCGCCGCAATGCCCGGCCTTCTGCTTGCAAGGAACTGCAAGCAGGGGGCCGGACAGGCAGCCGCACCTGTGATTGGCTGAGAGGCAGCCAATCACAGATGCGGCTGCTGGCAGTTCAGAACGCCGGAGGAGAGAGGGAAGGAAAGATCGGGGGACTTTCTTAGGAATATTTTACAGCAGTTGGGGCTGGGGGAACAATCCCTACTATCTGGGAGGGAGAACAAAACGGGAGGGAGGGAGAGGGGGGGGGGTGAGGGACTGCTCTGAGCAAGCCAAAAACCTCTGAGAGGATAGCTCAGAGGCAGAAACAAATTCGCTGGTGGCCAGGTTCCTGGTGGGCAGTTTTTTTAACTTTGGGGGGACCTTTAAGGAGAACCATTTGGAGCTGGGATGTAAGGTAAGAATTTTTATACACTACACAGTGGGGCCAGTAGTGGGTTAAATAGTTTTGGGGGTGGACATACCCTTTAATGTTTCAGCTTGTAGTTATGTTTCTATTGGGAAACATAGGAACATAATAGCCAGGTATTTAATATTTATTTCCCATACCTTTAATCTTAAGGAAAATATGAAGACTCACCTGTAAAATTCAACATAATAGTTTAACCCTTTCACTGCCAGGAGAATTTCATTTTTTTTGCGTTAACTGCCAGAAGAATTTTCAGGATTTTGCCCTTAATCGCTTTAGACTAATTTTACAGTAGGAAACCTTGCACTAAATCAGAAATATTATACATTGTTTTTTTCAGCACAAAGTCTACTTTAACATGGTAACAGAATTTGTAACTTTTCTGGAAATTTTACTGGAATTATGGGTAAAATATGTAAAGAAAATGAAAAATTTGCAAATTTTCATGGATTTTTCCCATTTTACTTATAGTTATCTTAAGGTTACACACAAAAATCTACTGTTCTAAAAGCTCTGATTCTCCGAGTACAACGATACCAGATATATGTAGGTACCCAACTTTTCTGTACAGGGACACCCCCAAACTAAAACTGCACTTCTAGAATATTACACCAAATTAAAATGTATAACACTGCTGACAGCTAACATAATATCTACCAAATTAACTAAAATGTCCCCACAGTGAGATATTTTTAGAAACTACCGCAGGATTTACGAATGAGGTTAGTTTTGATCAAAATGCAGATCCCGGGCGCAGCTTTCGTCCAATTGTAAGTTATTTTTCACATTTTCTTTTTTTCCTCAACTGTAAAATCAGAGCAAAATCAATGTGAATTTCAGCTAAAACTGTGGAGGAAAGTTCAAACGCATCTCAAATATGAAAGCCTAATCCCTCCCGAATAAATCGGTATGCCACATTCATGGGTGTACCCAGAGACATGGCTACCAACTAACCCAGAGCGTGACCAGTGCCAAATGTCAGTAAAAAAAAAAAGCCAGTTTTGTATTTGAACAGTCTACAGTTTTTCCACAAAACACCCCCCCCAACTCAAAAATACCCCCCACAAACTACATATTCCTGAAATCTGCACACCTTTAGCTATGTAACGCTGTAGTTCGTTCATTCATACCATCAATGGTGTGGGCGCAGTTCTTCGTAGAAATTTGCACATTTACCAGATTTTCAAAAAAAATGAACATCAAACAGCGTTCAAAAAGGTAGAAATCATGCCAAAACCCCATGGAATGTAAAAAAAAGTTACTAAATATCAATCTTCCAAATGTCCTGAATCAAACGGTATGCCATATGTGTGGTTACACACGCGGACGTGGAAACGAAAAGCCACAAAGTGAGACAATGCACGATGGCTCAGAAACGGCGAAAATATTTAGCCAACTCCGAATTTGGACAGTCTGCAGTTTTTTCCACAAAATACCCCCGTAACTTAGAAATAACCCCCACAAACTATATATTCCTGAAATCTACACACCTTCAGCTATGTAATGCAGTAGACTATTCATTCATACCATCAATGGTGTGGGCGCAGTTCTTCGTAGAAGTTCACATTTGTCTGAAAAAATGAACAAAAAACAACTTCAAAAGGTAGAAATCATGCCAAAACCTCATGGAATCTAAAAAAAAGTTACTAAATATCAATCTCCCAAATGTCCTGAATCAAACGGCATGCCCTATGTATGGTTACAAATGCAAACGTGGAATCAACTAGCCACAAAGTGAGCCAATGAACAATGGCCCAATTACAGCAAATTTTCAGATTTGTCAGACTAAACACCCCTCTATATTAGAAATGCCCCCCAAAACTATATATTCTTGGAATCTACACACCTTCAGCTACGTTACGGTGCCATGCTTTCATATATACATGAAGAGTTCCAGACCCAGTAATCCAAAGAACTCCGTGTTTTTAGGAGGTTTTGTGAAAAATAAAGTAAGATGATTCAAGGGTTGAAATCCTACCTAAACCCACTTGACAGGCAAAAAACCCACTTAATGTCAATCTCCCACATGTTCTGAATCAAACGGTATGCTATATGCGTGGATGCACACAGGGACGTGGCCACCAACTAGCTCAAATGGGACGCATGCACAAGTGAAAAGAAAGAAAAAAATCAAAGTGCTCTGTAATTTCAAACAGCCCAAAAACTTGGAAATGCCCCCCACAAATAACCCCCCCACTAAATATCAATCTCCCACATGTTCTGAATCAAACGTTATGCCATATGCTTGGATGCACACAGAGACGTGGCCACCAACTAGCTCAAATGGGACGCATGCACAAATGCAATTACAAGAAAAAAATCAGTGTTCTGTAATCTGAACAGCCTAATCAACTTGGAAATACCCCCCACAAACTATATATTTTTGGAAGCTACACACCTTCAGCTACCTGACGGTATCATGCTTTCGTATATACATGAAGAATTCCAGACGCTGTTATTCATAGAACTCCGTGCTTTTAGGAGATTTTGTGAAAAAATAAAATAAGAGGACTCAATGGTTGAAATCCTACCTAAACCCACTTGGCAAGTAAAAAAACCCACTAAATGGCAATCTCCCACATGTCCTGAATCAAACAGTATGCCATATGGGTGGGTGCAAACAGAGACGGGGCCACCAACTAGCTCAAATGGGATCCATGCGCAATTGTAATTACAAGAAAAAATTGCAATTCCTCCACGTGGCACCGGCTGCCGGGCTGCAGGTAGGGATATCTTCCGATCCCCCCCTCGGATTTGGACACAACCGAGGGGGGATCAAGGGGGCTAGGATCTGTGGCAGTGAAAGGGTTAACCCTATTCTGGCATCTGAAAATTCAGGGGAAAAAATACATACTGTAGATACATGCTTGTGAAGGTTCTCGTTCATCCAGGTCATGGTTAGGGATGGCCGGTTTGCGGATCCGCCGCGGATTTATCCCGTTCGCAAACTGCGGATTTTCCGCCTTCCGAACTTCCGATTTGCGGATTTTCATATTTTAGAAAATTTTAGAAATTACGGGTTTTCGCTGATTTTCGAAAATTTCCGAAAATACGAGAAAAACACGTAATTTCGAAAATTTTCAAAAATGCAAGGATTTCTCTTATTTTCATAAAAACGTATTTTCGAAAATTTTCGAAATTACTAGGATTACTCGCATTTTCGAAAATACATATTTTCGAAAATGCTAGTTTTCTCGTATTTTCAAACATTTTCGAAAATACGCGAAAAATCTAGAAAATTCGCAGATCCTCGAGCAGACCGGATTTTGCGAAGTTCGGACATCTCTAGTCATGGTTAGAGATGTCTGAACTTAGCAAAATTCGGAAGGCGGAAAATCCGGAAAAATCCGCCGTACGCGAACGGGATAAATCTGCGGCGGATCCGGGTTCGGATCCACGAACCGGCCATCCCTAGTCATGGTATAACTGTTGTATTCAGTTAGATCAATTGGACTTGAAGTTTAGTTCTTGAAGACGTTTCGCTAAAAATACCAATTAGAAATCACAGCCAGGTGTTAGGGACCTTCTGAATGTAAGTCGTGATTGCATGTGGCTGAAGGTGCGGGGGACTTTCTTAGGAATATTTTACAGCAGTTGGGGCTGGGGCAATCCCTACTATCTGGGAGGAGAACAAAACGGGAGGGAGGGAGAGGGGGGGGGGTGAGGACTGCTCTCTGAGCAAGCCAAAACCTCTGAGAGGATAGCTCAGAGGCAGAAACAAATTCGCTGGTGGCCAGGTTCCTGGTGGCAGTTTTTTTAACTTTGGGGGGACCTTTAAGAGAACCATTTGGAGCTGGGATGTAGGTAAGAATTTTTATACACTACACAGTGGGGCCAGTAGTGGGTAAATAGTTTTGGGGGTGGACATACCCTTTATGTTTCAGCTTGTAGTTATGTTTCTATTGGGAAACATAAAACATAATAGCAGGTATTTAATATTTATTTCCCATACCTTTAATCTTAAGGAAAATATGAAGACTCACCTGTAAAATTCAACATAATAGTTTAACCCTTTCACTGCCAGGAGAATTCATTTTTTTTGCGTTAACTGCCAGAGAATTTCAGGATTTTGCCCTTAATCGCTTTAGACTAATTTTACAGTAGGAAACCTTGCACTAAATCAGAAATATTATACATTGTTTTTTTCAGCACAAAGTCTACTTTAACATGGTAACAAATTTTGTAACTTTTCTGGAAATTTTACTGGAATTATGGGTAAAATATGTAAAGAAAATGAAAAATTTGCAAATTTTCATGGATTTTTCCCTTTTTTCTTATAGTTATTTAAGGTTACACAAAAATCTACTGTTCTAAAAGCTCTGATTCTCCCGAGTACAACGATACCAGATATATGTAGGTACCCAACTTTTCCTGTACAGGAGACACCCCCAAACTAAAAACTGCACCTTCTAGAATATTACAACCAAATTAAAATGTATAACCACTGCTGACAGCTACATAATATCTCCCAAATTAACTAAAATGTCCCCACAAGTGAGATATTTTTAGAAACTACCGCAGGATTTTCAGAATGAGGTTAGTTTTGATCAAAATGCATAATCCCGGGCGCAGCTCTTCGTCCATTGTAAGTTATTTTCCACATTTCTTTTTTTCCTCAACTGTAAAATCAGAGCAAAATCAAATGTGAATTTCAGCTAAAACTGTGGAGAAAGTTCAAACGCATCTCAAATATGAAAGCCTAATCCCTCCCGAATAATCGGTATGCCACATTCATGGGTGTACCCAGAGACATGGCTACCAACTAACCAGAGCGTGACCAGTGCCAATGTCAGTAAAAAAAAAAAGCCAGTTTTTGATTTGAACAGTCTACAGTTTTTCCAACAAAACACCCCCCCAACTCAAAAATCCCCCCACAACTACATATTCCTGAATCTGCACACCTTTAGCTATGTAACGCTGTAGTTCGTTCATTCATACCATCAATGGTGTGGGCCGCAGTTCTTCGTAGAAATTTGCACATTTACCAGATTTTCAAAAAAAAATGAACATCAAACAGCGTTCAAAAAGGTAGAAATCATGCCAACCCCCATGATGTAAAAAAAGTTACTAAATATAAATCTTCCAAATGTCCTGAATCAAACGGTATGCCATATGTGTGGTTACACACGCGGACGTGGAAACAAAAGCCACAAGTGAGACAATGCACGATGGCTCAAAAACGGCGAAAATATTTAGCCAACTCCGAATTTGGACAGTCTGCAGTTTTTTCCCAAAATACCCCCGTAACTTAGAAATAACCCCACAAACTATATATTCCTGAAATCTACACACCTCAGCTATGTAATGCAGTAGACTATTCATTCATACCATCATGGTGTGGGCGCAGTTCTTCGTAGAAGTTCACATTTGTCTGAAAAAATGAACAAAAACAAACACTTCAAAAGTAGAAATCATGCCAAAACCCATGGAATCTAAAAAAAAGTTACTAAATATCAATCTCCCAAATGTCCTGAATCAACGGCATGCCCTATGTATGGTTACAAATGCAAACGTGAATCACTAGCCACAAAGTGAGCCAATGAACATGGCCCAATTACAGCAAATTTTCAGATTTGTCAGACTAAACACCCCTCATATTAGAAATGCCCCCCCAACTATATATTCTTGGAATCTACACACCTTCAGCTACGTTACGGTGCCATGCTTTCATATATACATGAGAGTTCCAGACCCAGTAATCCAAGAACTCCGTGTTTTTAGGAGGTTTTGTGAAAAATAAAGTAAGATGATTCAAGGGTTGAAATCCTACCTAAACCCACTTGACAGGCAAAAAACCCACTTAATGTAATCTCCCACATTTCTGAATCAAACGGTATGCTATATGCGTGGATGCACACAGGACGTGGCCACCAACTAGCTCAAAGGGACGCATGCACAAGTGAAAAGAAAGAAAAAATCAAAGTGCTCTGTAATTTCAAACAGCCCAAAAACTTGGAAATGCCCCCCACAAATAACCCCCCCACTAAATATCAATCTCCCACATGTTCTGAATCAAACGTTATGCCATATGCTTGGATGCACACAGAGACGTGGCCACCAACTAGCTCAAATGGGACTCATCACAATGCAATTACAAGAAAAAAAATCAGTGTTTCTGTAATCTGAACAGCCTAATCAACTTGGAAATACCCCCCACAAACTATATATTTTTGGAAGCTACACACCTTCAGCTACCTGACGGTATCATGCTTTCGTATATACATGAAGAATTCCAGACGCTGTTATTCATAGAACTCCGTGCTTTTAGGAGATTTTGTGAAAAAATAAAATAAGAGGACTCAATGGTTGAAATCCTACCAAACCCACTTGGCAAGTAAAAAAACCCACTAAATGGCAATCTCCCACATGTCCTGAATCAAACAGTATGCCATATGGGTGGGTGCAAACACAGAGACGGGGCCACCAACTAGCTCAAATGGGATCCATGCGCAATTGTAATTACAAAGAAAAATTGCAATTCCTCCACGTGGCACCGGCTGCCGGGCTGCAGGTAGGGATATCTTCCGATCCCCCCCTCGGATTTGGACACAACCGAGGGGGGATCGAGGGGGCCAAATTTTTTTATGCAGTGGGAAAGCCACAGATCGTGTATTCACGATCTGTGGCAGTTTGGTCAATCACTGCACAGATCGTGAATATACGATCTGTGGCAGTGAAAGGGTTAACCCTATTCTGGCATCTGAAAATTCAGGGGAAAAAATACATACTGTAGATACATGCTTGTGAAGGTTCTCGTTCATCCAGGTCATGGTTAGGGATGGCCGGTTCGCAGATCTGAACCTGGATCCGCCGTGGATTTATCCTGTTCGCGAACGGCGGATTTTTCCGGATTTTCCGCCTTCCGAACTTCCGATTCGTGGATTTTTCATATTTTCGAAAATTTTCGAAATTACGGGTTTTCGCGTATTTTCAAAAATTTTCGAACATACGAGAAAAACACGTAATTTCGAAATTTTTCGAAAATGCAAGGATTTCTCTTATTTTCATAAATACGATTTTCGAAAATTTTCAAAATTACGAGGATTACTCGCATTTTCGAAATGCTAGTTTTCTCGTATTTTCGAAACATTTTCGAAAATACGCGAAAATCTAGAAAATTCGCGGATCCTCGAGCAGACCGGATTTTGCGAAGTTCGGACATCTCTATTCATGGTTAGAGATGTCTGAACTTAGCAAAATCCTGTCCGCTCGAGGATCCGCGAGTTTTTTCGAAAAAATTCGAAAATCGAAATCCACGAGCGGATCCATTAAAATAAGAAAAATCCGCAAATCGGAAGTTTGGAAGGCGGAAAATCCGGAAAAATCCGCCGTTCGTGAACGGGATAAATCTGCGGCGGATCCGGGTTCGGATCCGCGAACCGGCCATCCCTAGTCATGGTATATCTGTTGTATTCAGTTAGATGAATTGGACTTGAAGTTTAGTTCTTGAAGACGTTTCGCCAGTCATCCAACTGGCTTTCTCAATTCAGAATGACTTGTACAAGAATGTACCCTGGAAAATACCAATTAGCAAATCACAGCCAGGTGTTAGGGACCTTCTGAATGTAAGTTGTGATTGCATTGTGGCTGAAGGTGGCAATATATATGTGCGATATTACTTCTCTGACCAAGCTCTCACACGATGTTCGTGCAATCCTGCCGGAACCGCCTCTCCCAATCTTATATTCGACCGACATGTGATCACAAAATGAATGGGATTTTGCAATGGCATGTCAGTCAAATATAAGATTGGGAGAGGCGGTTCCGGAAGGATCGATGAACGTCGCGTGAGTCAGGTAAGTAATATCGCACATATGTATAGCCACCTTAAAAGGGGTTATAGGAACTGCCCAGTGTAAAGTGTCAAAACAGAATTGTAAATGGCAGACACTTGGTGTCGAACCCCCCCACCTCTATTCAGGCTTGGTTTCTTTATTTTCACATAAATGGCCTCCTTGACATCTCTCTTAAACCACTCATGTTCCTTTGCCAATATGTTAACATTGCAATCTTCAAAGGTATGTCCTTTTTCCTTAAAGGGCATCTATAGTGAAAAAAACATTGCCCCATTGCAAAGTTAAATTCATGTACTCTGTGCTGCCTTTCTCCTACCTCTGTCAGTGACTCTGTTTTTCCATGGTGTAAGATCTCTCTGCAGCACTCCCCCATTCCCCCTCCCCTCTGTTACCTCCTCCATGTCTCAACTCTGGCTACCCGACAAGCTTCTCATGTGCAGCAGGAGTTAAAAGTTCAACATCCTGAAAAACACACCCACGCACAGTAGCCAATAGAAAGCAAGCTGTCCTGGAGACACAGATCTCTCCGTGTCCTGCTAAAATACGATCTCTCTCTTTGTGACCCATCATTAATCAGTGAAAGCTATCAAGAAAGGGGGTCAAGTGCAGCCTTATCTCTGCCATCAAAGCTACCACTCTTCCTATTCTAATGCTCTTATCTCTATGTTTGTAACAGAGCAGGGAGGAGGTAGGGACTTGATTGACAGTACAAGTAGGAGTAGAGGAATGCAATCATGTATTATTTTAAAATGTGTATCTAGGACAGAGAGGGAATCTGAAAAATGTAAAGACACTCTGGGGGTTGGGGGGAATTATAGAACACATGGAAAGAAAGAAAAAAAAGTTAATTTTCCCACTATAGATTAGAGATGTTCGAAACTGTTGAGTTTTCGAAAATACGAAAAACAAACCCATACGAGTGTATGAGAGAATTTTTTTTGAAAGTTTATGTCCATTTTGAGGGACAAATAGTAATAGTAGGTTACTGTAAATGACACAGAGACCTGGGGAATGGTCTGGGGAACCTGTAAATATAACCAAAACTTATTTTAAAACTATCTTTCCTCACAATCGGGCTGTTTTTCAAAAATCTGCTAACCAATTCAAACCATAACAAAAATTACAAGATAATATAATAATTTATAACATCTAAAATGCAATAGTGTATAGTGATGTCAGTGCTATATATCGATCAATAATTATAAAAAAATAACAGGGAGATTCAATAAAAGTTCTTATCATTAAAAATGGTGCTAATTTTGCCCCAACCAATCAGATCTTATTTAACATTTGAAAGTTAACATCTGATTGGGGAAAAATTAGCAATATTTTTAACAATAAGAACATTTATTAAATCTCTTGTAAGTGATAAAAAAATAAGAGTCTAGTCCATATAGGTACAAAACGTATACGTTGTTAGTAATTGGTGATGGTGAAGCAGTCTCATTAAAAATGTAGATAAATACAAGCAAGGATGGCCAATCCTCTTTATATAATACGTGTAAACGTTGCATGGGTGCCAATAAGAATATATATTTTTGGAGACTCCAGGGTTTTTTAACGTATATATGTATAATATAAAAAGGATTGGCCATCCTTGTTTCTATTTATCTGCATTTTTATTGAGACTGCTTTAGAGATTTTGTACCCACATTTTTACTTATGTTAATATTGCCCTTAATACTATTTACTCCTGGACATTCTAGGAGCATTTTACCCTGGTTATTTGGGTGATTGGGATATACTTATTGATCTATTCATAAATCTATTTCTGATTCCTGCGTCATAACATTTTTACTGATTAATTTTAGGGACATACATTATTTTGTGATTGTTCACTATTTATGAATTAGAGCTTTTTTTTATTGATCTTAGGGGGCTCACATATCTATCAGGAGTTGTATACTGTATACATTGTTATTTATTAAACAGATATGATTATTATTTTTATAATACTCTGATTTACTCTGGACATATGGGTACCGTAGGTGTGCCCCAGTAAAAACAGTGGGTCAATTTATAGTACCCTCCAAATCACTATAATTTCATTTTTTAAGGTTCCCTGTAAGAGATAACCTATTATCTGGTGAAAGGGGGACACCAGAGGCAGCACTGAGACTTGTTCTGTTAATCACGTTGTGTCTATCTAAAATACACAGAATTGGAATTACTTAAAAAATAGGATAAAAAAATATATATGTATTCGTATAATAGGAGCAAAAAGGATGTCTAAAATAGAGGAGAAAGACTGATTAAACACGGCTTTATGAATATAAGCATTCCAACTCATTATTAATTTGTTTTTTATTGTATTCTAATAAGTATTTAATCTATATTTATTTTATATCTTATTTTCACCTTTCACTTCTTTTTATTTTCTATATCTTGGTTCTCCTTTAGGAGGCCAAGTGTTGTTTGTATGCCATGTTTGGGGGGGATATGTAAAGGTGATCAAGACCTCTCTATTCCTTTACACAACCTTTAGTGGACAAAATACTACCAACTGTAAATTATAAGGGTAAGAACACCAAGAACACATGGTCACAGGCTTTTATAAAGGTCATGAAATACCAAGATGACTTCTATTATCCATAAAAGTTATAGTAGTGTTACATAATTAATAATACAGATGTATTATGCAAATTTCTAAGTGGGAATATTGTGTTAAAAGTAGGTGTCTGTGTGCGAGTATGGCTCTCACCCACACTAATTTATGTCTCTTATATTTATGTCTATCTATGCTGTCTATCTAACTGTGAGAGAGCAAGTTAAAGTCAAGCATTATAAGAATATGGATAAGACTGGCCATGCGTAGGAGTCAAATAAAAGTCTAATAGTCTGATTAACAAGTTTAGAATCTGCACACTATAAAGTACTATGTAGTAGCTTGCCAATTATTACAATATCATTTTCAGTTCAGGACCCATAGAAATGCATAGATGTTTTAGATAATATTCATAGAATTAAAGGACAACAATATCAAAAAAACAACATCTTCTCCATTACATGTCCACACTTCCAGCAGCTGAAATCGCTTACTCACATTAACAACTGTGCTGCCCTCCCTTAGATATCACACAGCAAAGATGAGTGCTAAAAGCCCGCTTCCTAGACGGCAAAGGGCCATGATTAACATAACACATGTCATTGGCTGGTGGGAATGTCTGTTACAACCTCTCTCCTCCTTCTCTGCCAGTTAAACAAACTTAAAATGTCCTGTTGCTAGGATACAGCCTACATAATCAAGCTGATCAAGGATGGGTGGAGGAGTGTTTTCTCCCATGCTAGCTTTGAATTACAGATAGAGGCAGACAGAATTGTTACGCCCCCTTCACAGCATATCTAATTGGAGGCAGAGAGAGGCTCAAAATCAGGAAAAAATGTATGGGGAGGGATGCATAACTTTACTCTTTTTAATGCAATTATAAAAAAAAATGCATTGAGGCAATACAGTTATCCTTTAAAAAGATGCTTGAAAACAAATGTCTAAAAGTCTTCATTTTTTGAGTAAGCCATTAAGTTCCTGAGTCCATAGACCTCCCCCCTAATGAGAAATTACAAAAGGGTGTTGTGTGTATATAAAACAATATGGAAACCATGTGTCAAAGGCAGTATTCAGAAAGATTAGCAATTTCTTGATACTAGCAAATGATGCCTCTTTTAAACAAGGGCATATCAGTATCTGGAAAAATATGTTCCAGTCTGCTTGGCAAAGAGTGATAATGGAAATTTCTGAAGCATACAGTGTTTGACTACATTACAGAAGACTGGAAAAGTGACAATACATTCATATAGAGATATATAATTTATAACACAATTGAATATAATCAGCCTCTCTTCCGGTACTTCATCTTTAATAATGTATTAGAACAAAGAGAGTATTGCCAGGTTTATGCTTTTTAACAGTTAAAATGTTAACATATGGAGTAGTTAATATATTAGCGATTTGAGGTCAAAGAACAATTTAATGATGATGAGAAATAGGCCTTTCAACACTCTTGTGCACTCATCTGTCATCACCAACATCTAGTCCACTTACTAATGTTCATGCTTTACAGATTGGAGATTAATGAGCCTTCCATAACAACAAAAATTACGTTAGAACTATGATATAAAAAAACAGACTTCTCAAGTAAATAGGCTTTTTGAATTACTTAGTTGATGTAGGGCCTATAAACAATAAATGATGCTAAATGATACCTACTGCTTATCTAAACACTGTCTTTTACATGTGTTTAGTAAATTAAACAAGTTTTCTAGCTTACCAAATTACAAAAAATTAACATAAACTGCACATAATAAATATATCAGTTTAGGATGTTTACTGGGCCAATGTACGTACTTGTAGCCTGAATATATTTAGGTGATAGTCCAATGATACTAGGAAAAAGCCTTTACGTTGTTTGGCAGAAAAAAGAGAAAAGGATTGGCCTTTTATATGGGTTTTTCCCCTCACTATACGTTAGATAATAAAACAGCATTGAGTATTGATTTCCAAGGATCCAAACTTACTCTTTAAGGGGTCCTTCTCTTTGCAGAAAGACAGGGCAGGACCATATTCATAAAGACGCGGTATCACTTTTTGTTGATACTGCACCTTTATTAATCGGTTTAACAATCGTTGAAACCGATCGTAAATTTTTGTATGGGGATTGTAAATCTATGATCATGTTATTGCAGATTTACTGTAATTTACCATTGTTACTGTAAATTAATGACAACAATAACGTAAATTACCGATAAGGCGACCATAGGTTTACGATCCCCAAAGAGTACCATTGCGGTAGTTTACTACTGCATGGTATTCTACAACTGAACATTCATTAATTAACAAACGTTCGGCGTGAATGTATGAGCGCGGCTGTACATTTACGGCTGCTGACGTACATTAGCGATAACGCGTGGTATCACTAAATTGTAATACCGTGTGTTATTAAATAGGGCCCTTAATTCTCATCCTTTCTCAACTTATTCTCACCCTTTAACTAATGACTGATGTCTGTTGTGGTTAGAACGGTGAGAATAAGTCCTGGCTCCCTTATAACAAAAAGAACATAAGTGCCCTGGCTTCCAAACATGTAGGTATGCTATCTCAGGAAGTGAGTTCCCCCACATAGTGGACAAAATAATAAAATGTGGAAGATACTCATGTGAAAGCACATATATAGTGTATATCATGACCTGCCCATGTAGACTATACTATGTGGATAAAACTACTACAGCAGTGAGGGAAAGAGTGGACAACCACAGGTAGTCAATTAGACAGGCATGAGGAGCATCCATGTTGGTGAATGGCAAAAGGTCAATTTAGTCCAAAATATGAGGAACTTTTAGCAGCCTGCTATTTTAGAGAGGTGAATCACCCAATACCATGTGTTGGATGGCCATAGACAAGAAGCCCCAGGGGGAGGGAATCAACAGGGTTTGTGCTCTCCTGTAGAAGGAAGCATTTTGGGTTTATACATTTTTAAATACACTAATGTTCAAAGGCCTTAATAAGGAGGCTACCATAATCCTGTTTCCTATTGTCATTTTGGTTGCACATTGGGGATGTCACATAACCTTTCCCAGCTTGTACAGGTCCAACCTATGTGGAAAGCAAGTGATACAAGTCCTTGGTATAAAATGTTTCGGCACTTTTCATTTTGATACAAGCATAAATTTAGCGATTACATGTTCGTGTTAATAGATACAACATCCAGTTGATGTTTTTTTAATGTGGTAGAGTTTTTTTTTTTAAATGTATTTAATAATTGTTTTCAATTGGTTTAAACTTCTTTTATTATTCTTGACTTTAACAGGGAGCTGGTGGGTTTGCTAATATATGTAAACTTTTATTTCAAGGATTATGCACTCTGCTTTTCAAACAATATGTTGCCTGATGCTATAAATTCGATCCTCCTATACAACATTCAACACATCACTGTACTCAGGGACTTTTCTTCCAAACTTTATTGATTCATGTGCAAGCCCAGTTTCAGTGGACCCTATAAACTCATTCAATAAACATAAGACATATCAGTGACTATCTGGAAAAAAAAATGCCCAGTATGCTTTCTAATGTAGCTTTTGTTGTTTTCTACTGTACTGGTTCTTAGAAATGAGCAGCTTGCAATGAGCTTGGTTGTTATGTTTCTCTCGTTAAGGTAGATTATACATTTATTCTTAAATCACTGTCTCGGTGTTTAGCATAATAATAATAAACAAATGCATCTGGTTCATTTAATATGTCAGTAATAACCACATTTCCATACAGGTCATGCATTGAGAAGTAATAAGGTGGCTTGGGTCATTTTATGGATAAACACCAGTACTATAGCACTGCATGACTAATTTGCAAATTTCTCTAACAGTTTGCACTTTCTAGCATACATTCTACTCTGTCTCCTTGGTACCCTGCAGTGTCTATATGCCATCTGCTATCCTAAAATTCTACAGATTCATGTTTTAGTCACTTATTCCTGTGGGAAAAACAGCTTCCTGCTGCTGGAGAAAATGATCTACATATAGTAAATCCAACATGACCAAATCCTTTTCATATGGCATCTGTACTTTAAATTATTATCAACAAGCACACACGAATTTCCTGACAAATCAGCTGCATCTTGCTTCTCTTTTCTGTTTGTTCAAAGAATACATGTTCTGTGAAAGATTTAGGGGAACAATAGGTTTTATGATAAAATGCCAAGGAGGATAACATGTGATAATCTGGGCTAACATCAAAGACAAGTGCAATACTGGTGCAGGATTGTCCCCTGCCAAGAAAATATTCACAAATCAAAAGCAAAGAATCACACTTTTAGCAAGTTATACACACCAAAAATGTTAGTACATATTATTGATTACATTTAATCTTGCACTTCTTAAATGGTACAAGATGCAAAAGTGTTACACCACAAAAAGTGCACAACTAACTAAATAATGCAACAAACATATCATCCTTTCAAAAATCTAATGAAAACTAATATTACAACACAGTGCTTTCAACTGTTCAAAGGACAACTCCATTCTCATAAGAACATCTTTTAGAAAGAATGGCCTCTTTAAATATGTTGATATATCATAGTTTGTCCTATGAATTCATTACTGTATGCCTGCTATGCTTCTGGATGTTTCATTGAAACTGAGCAATTTAGATGTTGTTACAAGCTATTAATGATTGAAGTTGTAATATACTGTATATACTTATCAATGAAGACACACATAAAGGACACTATACCCACCCAAACCCACCCTCTCTTCCTTAAAAGTACTGAGGGTGAGGACTAGAGATGGACTACAACGCAAACCCACTATCAAATTGTATTTCACAAGTTCGAACAAACTCGGACTTCGGACTTTTCGAGCTTTCGAGGATTTTTGAAATTTTTAGAATTTGGGGAAACGATCCAAACACATGTTCCAAATTCATCAAAATAGTTTTAGCAACACTAATCCCCTAGGTATAAGGGACCTGCCTGGCTTCTCTCCACAATGCAGTGAGCCTACTCCAACTCAATGATTCTGCTGCTGTGAAGCCTCACCCTTTCACCTTCTTTCCCTTGAACAATGCATACTCTGAGGGAGGGAAGCCAGTGTGGTGTGGGGTATGTCCAGAAGGGCCTAGCCTGCCTGACTCCTCAACAATGCTGGCAAACTGCACTGAGCCTACTCTAACTCAATGGTGCTGATGCTATAAAGTGTTATCCTTTGCCCGCTTTCCCCTATATGATGCAAATTGCAAAAATAAGGATCAAAGGGGAAATGAAGGAAGTTACCTTTATTACAAGTTCTAGATATTTATACTTGTTTTTCAGACAATTTCCCAGGTCCCAGAGACACGTACAGTAAGTTACCGTTGCTATTTTAACCTTATATTTGAAGTTCAAACTAT
Organism: Hymenochirus boettgeri; assembly: GCA_019447015.1. Lineage (NCBI taxonomy): Eukaryota > Metazoa > Chordata > Amphibia > Anura > Pipidae > Hymenochirus > Hymenochirus boettgeri. Next base: position 167,593,425 of record CM033472.1, read on the forward strand.
TTGTCCCCGTTGACTTTAATGGATCTGATTTTGGATTTTTTAATTTTCTAAATTTTTCGTATGTTAGAAAATCCAAACAGATTTTCAGAAGTTCAGAAGTCAAGTCCAGCTCTGCACCCTTTCTTTGTTGGCAGAAAGACCTAGGAGAAGCATATCTTCTTATTGGCCTACTCCTGAACTGGCCAATTGTTTTATATATGTTTTTTTATTTTATTCACTATAAATGATTGGATTCGCCCTACTCACTGCCACTGAAAAGGAGCGGTGAGTGTCTATTCATATTTAGGTAATTTATTTGGATGGTATATGCATAAGATGCAAGTATAGATTGATGACAACACGCTCAAACTACGGATAAGCGAAGGGTTCAGGGCATATGCACCTGAACCAACCGGAACGCTGAGTGAGAGTTCCACTTTACTTACCATAATATTGAGCCTTTTAATGGACTAACATATAGCTACTATTTGTACAACATGATACATTGATTAATAATTTGTATACTTATAACAGTATGTTTTATTTATGACAACAATAATTCACACTTAGTAATGTATTAATGAAAGTGAAAAGGTATTAAATGGGCAAATAATGCTAGGTACTGTAGGAAGCAACATTTTTATGCTACTCTTTCCATATATGCGATATACTTTCCATAGTAATCTATTATTTCAAAAAGCGCTATGATTGTTATTTTAATCCAAAATCAGTGTGAACAGGTGTGTGTAGTATGCTTGCTGCCAGAGAGTTTATCATTAAAGTTAAGGGAGTAGCAAAATTACAGACTACTGTAGAAGATTCTGATCTTTGTTTTACTTTCCTTTAAAAGTCAAAATACAACTTTTTGTACTTGAACTTGTTTTTCCTGTCCACTTAATTTAGACTTTAGAAATGGAGAATAGCAGAAGATTTCGAGAATGAGAACCTTAATAAGAAAAAAGTGGAAAAGATATCATTAGTTCTTACTGATTGGCACACGTTTGGCATGCTAAATTAAAATATACGCTTGTTCTGATTACAGGTATTTACTGTGATGCAGGAAATTACATTGTGATTTGCTAAACTCGATTCTACTGAATGAATGGGCGGTGTAGGACAATCAGTAAAGAATATCCTTGAATATGCTATGGCCTCAATCTTCTTCTAGGTGATCCAGCTTTACAACATCAAACTTTTTATTTTATTTTAATTTGAATCTATTTTTTTTTACTTTTCTTAGCCATCAACTGTAAAATTCATCTACAAAATCTACATTTGCTTTATTTCAGTAATGTAGGTATGATAATTTTAATTTACATGCAGTCCAACATTGAACAAATGATGTTTAAGAGGAATGTTACTTTTCTGCTCAAATATTTTTTCAATTACTGCTTTTTACAGCCAGCTAATTCACAATTTACGCTGAGGCTGAACATTTTACCTTGCGATTTGTGAAACACTAAATGACTGCCTGTAAATACTGTTATTTGTTATGTGCTACAAAAATGAGCTAGTTGAGCAGCAGACAGAACCTATTTATAATTTGTAGAGAACTGGCATCCAGTTGTAGAAGGAAGAGTAATGGAAATGTCATTTCAAATGACAATACATTTAACCGTTTGAAGGATGTGTCTAGAAGCATGTATGCGACTATTGTTGTATCCAGATAAGAAAAGGCAGTCTGCGTACTGGAAAATAACACATTAAAGAAAATTTGCATGTACTGTAATTTTACATTATCTCTGTATAAATATAGTGAGCTTCTGTTGCATGAATATATGTTGAGATATTCTAAAGTTTATGATACCAAGTTAATATACATATAAATTGTAATGTATTTTAGGTGAAAAAATATTCCGAAATGTTGGGATCTTATTTTCATGTTGATTTACAAAGCACCAACAGATTCTGCAAATTCTGTTGTGAATATATACAGCACTGATTGGCATTCAGCATGATGTTTATCAGCAGGGAAATTAATTTACTCCATGTAGAGTCAGGGATGATTTTGTTGATCTTCTTAAGCCAAATATATTTTTCCTTTTTTTTTAACAACTAAAACTAACAGGTTTTGCAAAAAGCCGTCTTTGTCCTTTAGATTAAATTCTATATTACAGTTACTGCACAACTGTAATACACCCAGAGTGTTTATTTTTAATCTAATGTAGTATATAACATTATAACACACAGCTATGAATATCTATATTAAATTGGTGCTTTGCTATATCATTTATTTCACATAGCTAAAAAATACACTACCTACTTTAAGACATTAAAGGATGTTGGTTGCTCGTTCATCCGAATTGGACAAATGGATGATCTGAAATGCTGGAAAATCACGGCCAGACGAAGTATCAGCCGCGGCTACTTTCATCATGACCAACAGTGGAAATTTTGTCCGTGTGCACCTAGCCTTACCTCATGTTCTTCAATTAAACGAGCAGGAGCAGGCAGGGAAGTTAGGGTACTTACCCGAAATCGCACATACACATAAAGTACAAGCTCTGTCGGCACCTGTCAGAGGAACAGTGCGATCTTGGATAAGTTCTGTAACTTCACTCCAGTCTCCTGCTACTTGAAGAACAGGAGGATATAGCTCCTTAACCTCCTGTCCTTCAATTAAAATAAAAAAAATGTAAGGCACTTTTGTTAGTGGAGATACCCTTTAGTGATTTACTTGCTATTTCAATAATGTCATGTGACTAATAATACACCATCTACTTTAAGGAAAATTCAGTTGTTTTTTTTTACTAAATATCCTTATATGTTACAATAATGAGTGCATTATTCCCTATAAATACAAAAAGAGATGTAACAAATGTTGTTTGTTGTTGATTGTTTTTTTAAATAAATCACCATTTACTTTGGAGTGTGACTCTGTGTTCTGTTTCTAGAGGTAACTTCTCTTCCTTGGAAGTGGGAAGTTTGTAGATGTCTGCATCAATGTGGGTAGTGTGCACTAGGACTACTTACCTTTCTGTTATGCATTTGTTCCATTTCAGTGTTTTATGAGAAGATAATGCAGTTTCCCAGATCTAGGCTGGTGAAATGGTTAAGGTGGTGAAAAAAACAAGAAAACTTTGCATTCTGGGACTTCCTAAATGCAAGGTGCTGATTGCATTGTAGCTAAGAGGTGTTATAAAAACTGCCCAGAGTGTCAAAATAGCATTTTACATGGCAGACAATTATCTGTTGTATTTAGTTAGATCAACTGGGCTTAACGTTTAGTTCCTGAAGACATTTCACTAGTCATACAACTTGCTTTGTCAATTCAGAATGACTTGTACAAAAATCTGCTGGTAATTAAGTACCCTGGAAAGTCCCAATTAGCATATCACAGCCAGGTGTTAGGGACCTTCTGAATGCAAGGTGTGGATGCATTGAGGTTAAGAGTAGGGATGGCATAGAACTCGAACTCGAACCCGAGTTCGAGCCGAACTGTTCGAGTTCGAACGGACCCGGACTTCTCCAACTATCTCGGACGCGGACTTTCGATATTTCCCGGACTTTCGATGATTTATCGAATGTTCGAACGTTCGAGTATCGAATCCGCAAGTAAAATGTACATGGTATCTAGGCGCGAACATCGAAACTGCGAGTAAAGTCTCCATTAAAGCCTATAGGCGAGCATCGAATCAGCGAGTAAATGTCCATGTTACCTCGAACGTTCGAACGCGAAAGCTCGAAAGTAGCGCGTGTGAGAGTAAAATCGATTTTACGAAAGTCCTGGATATTGGAACATGCTCCCCAGACCATTTCCCAGGTCCCACAGCCATTTACATTAAGTTACCATTAATATTTTAGTTGTATTTGACTCGAACTTTTCAAACTATTTGCCTCCCATAGACTTTAATGGGTCCGTTTTCGAACTTTCGAACTTTTACAATAGTTCGAAAGTTCGAAAACGGACCGAACTTTCAATAGTTCGACCATCTCTAGTTAAGAGGTGTTATCGAAACTGCCCATGGTAAGGTGCCAAAACAGCATTGTAAATGGCAGATAGTTGGTGTCAAACCCTCCCACCTCTATTCAGACTTGGTTTCTTTATTTTCACATTAATGGCCTCCTTGACACCTCTCTTAAACCAGTCCTTTTCCTTTGCCAAGGTGTTGACATTACAATCTTCAAAGGATTGTCCTTTTCACTTAAGATGCAAGTACACGGCTGAGACCTGGCCCAAGGAATTGGCTTTTTTCTGCTGGGCCATACATTGGTGCAGTTGTTGTTTGGTCTCCCCCACATACAAATCAGAGCAATCTTCACTGCACTGCACTGCGTATATGATGTCGCTTTTCTTGTGTTTCAGTATTGGGTCTTTCGGATGTACCAATTGCTGCCTCTGTGTGTTTTTTTGGTTTATAGCAGACAGGGATACGGTGTTTTTTGAAAATTCTTCTTAATTGTCTTGCTTTCCCCCTTCACTGTTGGTGTTTATGTTCTTTTCTTTCCTTTAACTTCTTTTGCCAAAGGCCCAGTCTGGATATTATAAACTCTCCCAAAAAACCTCTGATCTGAGAAAACAAATTACAGTCCTTAAAACAATGTATCTCTATGCATCTCCCCTGTGCATATAAATTATAAACATTTTTACGTTGTCCTATTAGCATGTTCAGTTGTTAAATTTAGGGGCATATTTATAATTGATCACTATTTTTGCCATTTTGCTATCGCAGGGCATCGCAATGGCAAAGAACGTTTTTTACCATATTTATAAAACCGCTTGTTTTCTCGCAAAAGGTATCACCGCAGCGATGTGTGGCGGCTATATAAACGATGTGCACTTACAACTTCACCTTATTCATTGTGTTAAGTCTGTTATTTTGGGAAAAAGAGAAACTCCTCTCCTCAAATTATGTCAACAAGCAAATGTATTTTTTTAAAATATTTTTGAAATGATTTCACATCTATAATAAATATTTATACATGTAAACTTTATTTTCCTTTTAATACCAATATCTGTGATAAAGAGTGTAATTAATAAATAGTATATTATTAGTGAAATAAATTAAACAGATTCTTCCTTTACTCAAAATACTTAATTATTGTAACAATAGTCCATTAATTCTAATTGGAATGGTAGTGCCTGTTTACTGACACTGGAATTTTATACTTCAACAATAATAATTACAGATAATTAGAATTTCGTTGTTTGTGTTACCAAAATTTAATTGACAAAATTAAAGACAGAAATCACAACAACTGGTATTTAGCAGCATGTCAAAGGCACAGATGACCATGACAGATGTACTCTCTAACATGCAATACATGTTAATAGTTACTGAGTGCAAAACATTATTTCTTAATAAGATAATTAATAATACATTTCAAATGAACCTTGACATCAAGGAAGTTCATGAACACAACAATAAGATAATTATTTATGATTAACAAAGTGTGCCTAGCTTCTAGGGCAGATTCAACATGCATTTAATTAATAAAGCAGGCCCTATTTGTTGCCAGGTTCTGACCGACTGTATTTTCTTTAAAGGGTAACGGTGGTCCAAAAAATGACTTAAATAAATTGACAGGAATTGCTTTCCTGAGTATTTTTGCAATTTATTTTCATTATTTTTTTCCATAGTTTTGAAGATATTTACATTTAAAGTGTGATATGGTAACAGCATCACCAGATCCCCTGCACTTCCTGCTTTTGTGGCCCCTCATGAGCACCCATGGCCCCTCCTCCCCCTTGCACCTAATACCCATAACACCCTCCCATTCAGGCCCCCACTAGCCCCTCCCCCACTGGCACCTCAGACTCATCCCCCTCTACAGAAAACTGTAAAAACAGCATTTTCAGTTTTAAACTTTCTGATTCTGCCTCTGCCTGAAAACAGTTTTTACAGTTTTCTGTAGGGGGGATGAGTCTGAGGTGCCAGCGGGGGAGGGGCCCGTGGGGGCCTGAGTGGGAGGGGCCTATAAGTGGGAAAGACCACAGAGTGGGAGGGGCCATGGGGAAAAGGAAAGGGTCCAAGGGAGCCTACAAGGGGTGGGGCCACAGGGCTCCATGGGAAGAAGGAGCCCTAATGCCCACAAATGGGTTGCAAGGGTTGGGGTCAAGGGGGGCTGCATGGGAAAGGGCCAAGGGGGATGCAAGAGTAAGGTCCAGGGAGGCCTGCAATGGGAGGGGCCACAGGGCCAGAGAGTGAGAGGGGCCATGGGTCCCATGAGGGGGAAAGGCCAGAGGGACAGCGAGTGGGAGGCATTAAAAAGGACAAAAATGTACACACCTTACATTGTTGTGGGATGTGTGACAGATCACATTGGTATCTGATGGAACATTGTGAAGGGAATCGACCAATCCCCTTAGCAGTATGGTGATCGGTCGATCATGCAGCCATACACCGCACAATCGATATCAGCTCCCTCTATTAAAGTAAAGGGAGCCGACCGTGTTCCACAACAGGATTTACCTATTATTATTCGTATGTATGGCCACCTTAACTTAATTTATCTCTTCTTGGCTTATTCTGCTTTCTCCTGCATTGAGCATGTGCTAACCGCAAATTAGAAGGAAGAGCATGGCCTTTCATTTAAATCAACTTGTTTGAAGACCACAGTTCCCCTTTAATGAATTTAGAATATATTTTATTTAGTATTATACAAAAAAGGGTACTATCCCATATTCCAATGTATGTCTTCTCACCTGTCAATGTTATTCAAAGCTCATCTCCAGTGTATATTATTTTTTATATTGGCTCCTATATTGCTTGACAAGCTTCTAACTCAAAAATACTTTTTAAAAACATGTGCTTTGTATTACTTATTCTTATCATGCTTCGTCATTTCAGTTATTTTTCAGCATTTGAATAGAATGGGAGATTAAATTATCTAATCTAGCTAGTCTACCATTTTTAGGTAGCCACATGTATAATTTAATAGAAAACCCTTTAAAAAGATATCCACATGATGTACAATTCTAGGCCTATTGGCTACCTGGATCCTGGTATTTGTCTATAACATCTATAACAGATATTGCTAATTCAGTTAATTACTGTCCTAATGATAGTGAAATGCAAACAGAAAAAATGCCACAACCAACCCAATCCCTATATTCTAATTATAGTCATACAACAGACAAATGGTCAAAGCAAGAAGCAGCATAGCACATGAATAAAATAAATAAATATTCCTGTATGGAGCTTATAAAGAAATAATCACCTTTTTTTGGGGGGGGGGGGGTGGGGGGGTTGCTCTAATGATTTATTATCATTATATTAACAACCAATTTCTGCCTAATTTCCTGTTATGCTATTTCCATCAGTAATTCACATATAATGTAAAAATATTGCAGACATCCACATACATTATTAGCATAAAATGGCACATCCCAGTTTACCATATGAAGTTGCATATGCAAGTTAAATGGTTGTTTATGGGTTCTATCAGTATTGGAGCTAACAAGATTAACATAAATAACACAGATCTAATAGATTAATGCCTTACAATTTTTTTCCCACAGAATCAGTTTACTTAGGTTGTATTGTATGTAGCTATGGGCTTTTATACTCTGTATACATTTCCAAAGTTTTAAAAAGCAGAATAGAGAGATCCATAGTGCAAACAATATCAATTGGCTGGGCAATGGCTCCTAATTGAGCTGTATAATGTAAGCAGAGAGCAGAGTTTGTTAAATCTTCATGCTATTGATCCAACATTTATTGCGCTAATGAACTGAGGTGTGAATTAATGAGCCATTAGAAGACAGGCATACTTGCTTGAGTTAGGGTTACTGTAGAAAAAAATCATCTCCTGTTACAAAGTCCAGATGGTAGTTTGCCAATAAAAAACAAAGCAAAAATACAAAACCAGTTTTCAGTTCATTGGGTCTTTAAGTATGCTTATCCATGCTGGATTTTTTTCGTTAATGTGCAAGACACACAAACTAGATGCTCTTCATTTGCCTTTGCTTTATGTTCATTGGAATAATTCTATAAAAATGTAGCAGTTACCAAGATGTTGCCCAATAAAGTGATATCTTGAGACAAATTTGCACACCAGAGTATCTAGACGAAGCCCAATCAAGCACAGAGAAAACATACATACCCCATGCAGATTGTGCCAAAACCTATGACTTAATTTGTAAGCCACCGTGCTGTTTATATCATCCTCACCAATTCTATATTGGGCATAAGTAAGCAGAGTAGTCAGGGTCGGGTTATCACTAACACTGCTTTGCAGCTATAGAGAATGTGCATTTGTGAGTTAGATTAACTTGGCAGGTGGCAGGCCAGTATACCAAAGCTGAATATATCAGTTTAAACCAAGTGTGTGGAGCAGTAACAGGAAAATTATGAGGTGCACTCTCCTATCTCTGTGCCACAATCGGTAAGGGGTATAAACATAGTATCTGCAAGGTAGGCACACTCATCCCCTGAGGAAGGGGGTAAACCCCCAAAACATTGAGTGTATTTGGATTACTCAGCACTTAATAAATTATTTTTGCTGTAAAGCACTTTTTGAGTGTGCCTCCCTTGCAGATACTACAATATACCAAAGCAACTATAAGCAGATAATGTTAAGTTCCAAACACATAGACATGGAATCCAGCTTCTCCCATGGGCAGGTAACCAACTTATATGAGCCCCAGCTGTTGAGAAATTGTGGAAATACTAAGTTTAGAATACTATTCTAATTCTTGCTGTGAATTTAATGGTAACATTTTAGAAGAAAAGATATACAGGGTTATTTAATAAAAGTTCTTAGGGCTAATTTTGCCCTAACCAATCAGATCTTATTTAGCATTTGAAAGCTAACATCTGATTGGTTGGGGCAAACTTAGCACCATTTTAAACGATAAGAACTTTTATTGAATCTCCCTGATAATCTTTAATAAATCTTGGTTGAATTTGGCAGGTTTAACTAAATGTTTTTGTGACCATTAATAAGTTAGCAACATTGAATCCTCTAAGAAGAAATCCTGGTGAAAAGACTTCCGTGGACACTATTTTACAATGTGTCATAAAATAACATCAGGCTGTAAATTACCATTAACAATCTGTAATAAATAGTCGCACTGTTATATTTAACTGTTGTGTCATAAAATAACGAACGGTGGTTTTCCGATATTGAGTCTTTATAAATACTGTCGCTTATTTGAACATAACTGATTGGCATTTTCAGTTTTTTGAATATCATTTTAGATCATTTACTTGCTTTCAACTACTGTTTCTCACAGAACCTTAAGAATTTTTAGCTTGCCCTTTGCTTTAGTAACCAGCAGTGCAAACCAAAGCAACAACGTTTTTATATAAAACACTATTATATGTTTCTTGGCTGTTAAATATTTTATACCTCTGAGCCAGTCATACTTTTTAATTACAGCATGCTGAGGAATCCAATTCCTTCCTTTTTTGTCAACACTGTGCCATGCTAGTAGGTTCAGGATGCTCGTAGAAGAGGCATGGAGCAGGGAGGGCAAGCACAGCAGAGAAAGGTATAGATTATGGGTTTCAGTGACCGAGCGGAGGTAAGTAACTATATCGATCTTTGGCTTTGGTGGTGGGGAACGTAAATATAGATTTGTGTTCCGAGGTGGACAAGCCCTTTACAAAAAATCTGTGTTAAATTGAATTGTTTTGTGCACAAAAAAATTGTAAAACATAGTTCTACTCAGCTAATTATTATTGTTTCAAAACACGCAACAATGGGTGTTTGCTGTAGCAAAAAGTTTCACAATTTTTTATTTATGTACATAAGGTTTCCCGGGCAACACAATGGGCACTTTAACATATAGATGATACCTGTTTAACATCAAGTATCATCTTTATATTAAAGTGCCCATGTGGACTGGCATACGTAGGGAAAACCAAACACCCAGCTCAAGTTCAAATAGGGGAACGCAAGTGTTAAATCTCCAAAATGTGATTTGGTAGAAAAAGGTACATGTAACACCAGTTATAAGACACTTATACCATAATGCAGCACAAGTAAGATGATTGGTGTTGGAGATAGTAAAGAAATCCCCACGGCTGTCGCAATTTTTAGTTATTACAAAGAGAATAACATTAGATTCACCACCTGAACACCTTATGTCTTCTTCTACTTAAGGAGTTCTGCTTAAAATGCTTTCTGTAAATATGTAAGGCTTTCTGTAATATAGTACCATTACCAAACGAATGTGTATAATTAATGATCTATAATAATGATATGGTCCTGTTTAAAGTATTATGTTCGGTAATATTAAAAGTATACGTCTTCCATAAAAAACATAATATCTTTATTCCATCCCACATGGGTAAAAAGGCTTCAGGCCTCAGGCCTAACCAGCTCTCAATGGCTATACACATACAAACAGGATACGACATTTCGGGTCACGCTTTGTCAAGTACAACCATGATATATTTTGTCTACAATTTATATATTTTCTAAACAGTACCATCAGCCGTTCAGGCTTAAAAACACATTTAAAAACATATATACACCTATTCAATGGGAAATCAAAATAAATTCCTAACATCATATTCTAAATTCATCCCCTCAGGCGTCAAAGTATTTAACTTATGCATCCATGGTCATTCTTTTAATAATAGATTTTTAACTTTATTACCCCTTTTCGACTCAACTTTACCTCTTCCAATATATGGAATCATAAATGGGATACTATATGTCCAGCTATTGGACTTTCCATTTTCTTATTTCTTACATCTGATTTATGTTCCCCCAACCTCTCTTTAAATTTACGAGTGGTTTGGCCCATGTGAAACTTGCCACAAGGGCATTTTAGTGCCTAGATTACATTTGTTGACACACATTTTGTTTGATAGAACATTATCAGGGAGATTCAATAAAAGTTCTTATCGTTAAAAATGGTGCTAATTTTGCCCCAACCAATCAGATCTTATTTAACATTTGAAAGCTAACATCTGATTGGTTGGGGCAAAATTAGTAACATTTTTAACGATAAGAACTTTTATTGAATAACCCTGTATATTTTGATATCAACCTTTCCCTCTCTTTTTATTTTAGAGTCCATGTTTCTCCTTTCCCTCTTGTTTAAAACTTAAATTTGGTTTCAATTGTATTTAGTCTTAGTTCTAATTTATACGGGTCTAAGAGTATTTTTCACATGCATTGGATGAAAGGATGAATATGCCAACAAAGTATTTTTGTCTGTGGCTTTAACATAAAGGTCCATTATTAACCCGTTTCCCTATATTGACACTTCAGTATCTAAAAAGAGTATGGATGTCAAACTTAAATTGGGTAACAGATATTTGCATATGTCGGGGCCACATTCGACCCTCTGTTCCACACAGCTGTTCATAGTGGGTGTCCTGAAAAATTAAATAATTGTTTTTCAATAAAATTGATAAGTTTATTATCTATTCAATTAACCTATTTTGCGCCCCATCTGGGCTTTTATCTTTCATAATACAAGCACTTCTAAGCATCCTTCATGCAATATATTCATTTATAAGCTTTCTACAACAAGTGTCATGAGGTTGCATTCATTCTCAACTGTACCAATATTTAGAATTTTCTATAAAAAAATTATTTGTATCTTTTAGATATGAACTATATTTACTCACATGGTCACAGTACCTTATCAAGGAAAATAGCCAGGGGCTAAACTCTAGCTCTACTCCAGCCACAATTGGCCATCCAGGTGGATTCACTAGATCTTTGTGAATCTTTGGTAGGGCGTAAAGGACTGAGGTAACTGGATGATCCTCCAATTATTGTCAATGACCCCAAGGCTCTCGGCTTCTAAAACTATGTTTTTAATTATTTTCTGTATGTGCCATTACGTGTCTTTATTTAGCACGTGGTATGGTGGGCTTAATAATTATATCCTTGCTTTTTTTTTTTTTAGGTTCTCTAATGATTGCTGTTCTACAAATGTCAAATATCTCATGACTATTTAATTTTAGTCCTAATAGACAAAGATCTTCTTTTACTGCTTTCATGTACACTGAGATCTTATTAGGTGTAAAACTACTTTTTTTTAGGTGTAAAACTACTTTTTTTTCTTAAACCATAATCATTTAACAAAAACCTATTTTTAGATTATTTGCTATTAGGTTTATTTACACTTATATTTGATTTATCCTCCTCCCCCAAAAATGCTTTTAATTTGATGTTTTGGAAAAACTCAAAAAAGTCAGGTTTAGAGGTAGGCACATATGGTAATCCTCTTTGTAACACTTGTTGCTCCATCTTAGTCAATTGTGTTTTAGAGATGACCGAAACTACATAGTTTCGTTTCATTTTCGAAAATACCTGGATCTCCGAAAAATCCTGAAGATCCGAAAATGGAACGAATTTTCGAAAATGTACGGAGCTATTTTCGATAATCTTTGAAAATATCTTTGAACGCACGATTTTTGAAAATAGGATTGGAAACTCTAAAGGGGTCTCCGGTCGTATTTTTGAGGATTTACGTTCGAAGATATTTTGGGAAATTATCGAAAATAGCTCCATACATTCAAAAATCTTTGTTCCGAAGTCCCGAAATCCGGACGGATCTTTTGGATTTCTGAACCGAGGGTTCAGTGTCGGATCCTGACTATTAGATAAATTTACTACCAAGGATTGTTACGAGTCCCAGTTTGTTTTCTCAATCTCCCTCTCCATCTGTTTGTGCCAGTGTCACTTTCTGTCTCTCTCTCTTTTTCCCTTTCTGGTGCCGACCCCTGGGACAAATCTAAAAAACTGGCAGTATCGCTATCCGTATCAAATAACATTGTCATGATGTTGCATATTCTCTCAGTTAGTTTCTTTCCCCTTTTTCTGTGTCTCCATGTCCATTACTGAAAGAAATTTTAACATAGATATATTTTTCCATTAGTATAGTCTATCGTGTCCTTTTGGAATTTCTGTCTCTTTTGGTTCTCCACATTTTGTTTAAATATGTCTAACTGCTCCTTCAACTTAGTTAAATTTATATTTAACTTGTCTTAACTTTCTGTTCCATAACTGGGTCTCAGGATTTATAGGCTCATTTACCCAGACTCGTTGGGCAAATATATGGAGTTAAAGTAGTGCTAGCTGTTACTGTGACTAATCTGTGGGCACATTTAAAGGACAGGATAACAAGTAAATGATTTATTAATACACCTTGCATCCAGTAATTGTTAAATCAACACAATCCCCATTCACAGGTAACTCACAATTCAGTCCAGTTTATAATCCATAGCACAGTGTTAGGAATCCTTGGTATATAATCCATAGCACAGTGTTAGGAACCCATGGTATATAATCCATAGCACAGTGTTAGGAATCCATGGTATATACCAACATAGTGTTAAGGAATCCATGGTATATAATCCATAGCACAGTGTTAGGAATCCATGGTATATAATCCATAGCACAGTGTTAGGAACCCATGGTATATAATCCATAGCACAGTGTTAGGAACCCTGGTATATAATCCATAGCACAGTGTTAGGAACCCATGGTAATATAATCCATACCACAGTGTTAGGAACCCATGGTATATAATCCATAGCACAGTGTTAGGAACCCATGGTATATAAACCATAGCACAGTGTTAGGAACCCATAGTATATAATCCATAGCCACACTGTTAGGAACCCATGTATATAATCCATAGCACAGTGTTAGACCCCATGGTATATAATCCATAGCACACTGTTAGGAACCCATGGTATATAATCCATACCACAGTGTTAGGAACCCATGGTATAATATCCATAGCACAGTGTTAGGAACCCATGGTATATAATCCATACCACAGTGTTAGGAACCCATGGTATATAATCCATAGCACAGTGTTAAACCCTGTTATTAATCCATAGCACAGTGTTAGGAACCCATGGTATCTAATCCATAGCACACTGTTAGAAACCCATGGTATATAATCCATAGCACAGTGTTAGGAATTCATGGTACATAATCCATAGCACAGTGTTAGTAATCCATGGAATATAATCCATAGCACAGTGTTAGGAACCCATGGTATATAATCCATAGCACAGTGTTAGGAAATTCCTAACACGGTGCTATGGATTATATACCATGGGTTTCTAACACTGTGCTATGGATTATATTCCATGGATTCCTAACACTGTGCTATGGATTATATACCATGGATTCCTAACACTGTGCTATGGATTATATACCATGGGTTTCTAACACTGTGCTATGGATTGTATTCCATGGATTCCTACATGTGCTATGATTATATACCATGGATTCCTAACACTGTGCTATGGATTATATACCATGGTTTTCTAACACTGTGCTTAGGATTATATTCCATGGATTCCTAACACTGTGCTATGATTATATACCACTGGGTTTCCTAACACTGTGCTATGGTATTACCGGATTCCTAACACTGTGCTATGGATTATATACCATGGATTCCTAACACTGTCTATGGATTATACACCATGGATTCCTAACACTGTGCTATGGATTATATACCATGAATTCCTAACACTGTGCTATGGATTATATACCATGGATTCCTAACACTGTGCTATGGATTATATTCCATGGATTCCTAACACTGTGCTATGGATTATATACCATGGATTCCTAACACTGTGCTATGGATTATATTCCATGGATTCCTAACACTGTGCTATGGATTATATACCATGGTTTCCTAACACTGTGCTATGGATTATATACCATGGGTTTCTAACACTGTGCTATGGATTAAATTCCATGGATTCCTTACACTGTGCTATGGATTATATCCATGGATTCCTAACACTGTGCTATGGATTATATCCATGGTTCCTAACACTGTCTATGTTATACCATGGATTCCTAACACTGTGCTATGGATTATATACCATGGGTTTCTAACACTGTGCTATGGATTAAATTCCATGGATTCCTAACACTGTGCTATGGATTATATACCATGGATTCCTAACACTGTGTGCTATGGATTATATCCCTGGATTCCTAACAACTGTGCTATGGATTATATTCCATGGATTCCTAACACTGTGCTATGGATTTATATACCTGGATTCCTAACACTGTGCATGGATTATATACCATGGGTTTCCTACCACTGTGCTATGGATTATATTCCATGGATTCCTAACACTGTGCTATGGATTATATACCATGGATTCCTAACACTGTGCTATGGATTATATTCCATGGATTCCTAACACTGTGCTATGGATTATATACCATGGTTCCTAACACTGTGCTATGGATATACATGGATTCCTAACACTGTGCTATGGATTATATATCCAGGGATTCCTAACACTGTGCTATGGATTATACACCATGGATTCCTAACACTGTGCTATGGATTATATACCATGAATTCCTAACACTGTGCTATGGATATATACCATGGATTCCTAACACTGTGCTATGGATTATATTCCATGGTATTCCTACACTGTGCTATGGATTATATACCATGGATTCCTAACACTGTGCTATGGATTATATACCATGGGTTTCTAACACTGTGCTATGGATTAAATTCCATGGATTCCTTACACTGTGCTATGGATTATATACCATGGATTCCTAACACTGTGCTATGGATTATATTCCATGGATTCCAACACTGTGCTAGGGATTATATCCATGGGTTCCTAACACTGTGCTATGGATATATACATGGTTCCTAACACTGTGCTATGATTATACCATGGATTCCTAACACTGTGCTATGGATTATACACCATGGATTCCTAACACTGTGCTATGGATTATATACCATGGATTCCTAACACTGTGCTATGGATTATATACCATGGATTCCTAACACTGTGCTATGGATTATATACCATGTTCCTAACACTGTGCTATTGATTATTACCATGGATTCCTACACTGTGCTATGGATTATAACACCATGGATTCCTAACACTGTGCTATGGATTATATACCATGAATTCCTAACACTGTGCTATGGATTATATACCATGGATTCCTAACACTGTGCTATGGATTATATAACATGGGTTCCTAACACTGTGCTATGGATTATGTACCATAGATTCCTAACACTGTGCTATGGATTATATACCATGGATTCCTAACACTGTGCTATGGATTATATACCATGAATTCCTAACACTGTGCTATGGATTATATACCATGGATTCCTAACACTGTGCTATGGATATACATGGATTCCTAACACTGTGCTATGGATTATATACCATGGATCCTACACTGTGCTAGGATATACCATGGATTCCTAACACTGTGCTATGGATTATATACCATGGTTTCTAACACGTGCTATGGATTATACCATGGATTCCTAACACTGTGCTATGGATTATATACCATGGATTCCTAACACTGTGCTATGGATTATATACCATGGATTCCTAACACTGTGCTATGGATTAATCCATGGATTCCTAACACTGTGCTATGGATTATATACCATGGATTCCTAACACTGTGCTATGGATTATATACCATGGATTCCTAACACTGTGCTATGGATTATATTCCATGGATTCCTAACACTGTGCTATGGATATACATGGATTCCTAACACTGTGCTATGGATTATATACCATGGATTCCTAACACTGTGTGCTATGGATTATACCATGGATTCCTAACACTGTGCTATGATTATATACCATGGATTCCTAACACTGTGCTATGGATTATATTCCATGGATTCCTAACACTGTGCTATGGATTATATACCATGAATTCCTAACACTGTGCTATGGATTATATACCATGGATTCATAACACTGTGCTATGGATTATATTCCATGGATTCCTAACACTGTGCTATGGATTATGTACCATGGATTCCTAACACTGTGCTATGGATTATATACCATGGATTCCTAACACGGTGCTATGGATTATATAACATGGGTTCCTAACACTGTGCTATGGATTATATACCATGGATTCCTAACACTGTGCTATGGATTATATACCATGGGTTCCTAACACTGTGCTATGGATTATTACCAGATTCCTAACACTGTGCTATGGATTAATACCATGGATTCCTAACCTGTGCTATGGATTATAACCTGGATTCCTAACTGGTGATTTTACCAGGGGTTCCTAACACTGTGCTGTGAATTAATTAACCATGGATTCTCTAACACTGTGCTTGGATTATATACCATAATTCCTAACACTGTGCTATGGATTAATACCATGGGTTCCTAACTGTGCTATGGACTATATACCATGGGTTCCTAACACTGTGCTATGGATTATATACCATGGATTCCTAACACTGTGCTGTGGATTATATACCATGGGTTCCTAACACTGTGCTGTGAATTATATACCATGGATTCCTAACACTGTGCTGTGGATTATATACCATGGATTCCTAACACTGTGCTATGGATTATATACCATGGGTTCCTAACAATGTGCTATGGATTATATACCATAGGTTCCTAACACTGTGCTATGGATTATATACCATGGGTTCCTAACACTGTGCTATGGATTATATACCATGGTTCCTAACACTGTGCTATGGATTATATACCATGGGTTCCTAACACTGTGCTATGGATTATTATACCATGGTTCCTAACTGTGCTATGGACTATTACATGGGTTCCTAACACTGTGCTATGGATTATATTCCATGGATTCCTAACACTGTGCTATGGATTATGTACCATGGATTCCTAACACTGTGCTATGGATTATATACCATGGGTTCCTAACACTGTGCTATGGATTATATAGCATTGTTTCCTAACACTGTGCTATGGATTATATACATGGGTTCCTAACACTGTGGTATGGATTATATACCATGGGTTCCTAACACTGTGCTATGGATTATATACCATGGTTTCCTAACACTGTGGTATGGATTATATACCATGGGATTATATACCATGGGTTCCTAACACTGTGCTATGGATTATATACCATGGGTTCCTAACACTGTGGTATGGATTATATACCATGGGATTATATACCATGGGTTCCTAACACTGTGCTATGATTTATACCATGGTTTTCTAACACTGTGCTATGGATATATACCATGGATTCCTAACACTGGCTATGGATTATACACCTGGTTTCCTAACACTGTGCTATGGATATATACCTGGGTTCCTAACACTGCTTTGGATTTATGTACCATGGATTCCAACACTGTCTATGGATTAATACCATGGGTTCCTAACACTGTGCTATGGATATATCCATGGGTTCCTAACACTGTGCTATGGATTATATACCATGGTTCCTAACACTGTCTATGGATTATACCATGGGTCCTAACAGTGCTATGGATATCATGGATTCTAACACTGTGCTATGGATTATATACCATGGAATTCCTAACACTGTGCTATGGATTATACACCTGGATTCCTAACCGTGCTATGGATTATATACCATGGATTCCTAACACTGTGCTATGGATTATATACCATGGATTCCTAACACGGTGCTATGGATTATATAACATGGGTTCCTAACAATGTGCTATGGATTATATACCATGGATTCCTAACACTGTGCCATGGATTATATACCATGGGTTCCTAACACTGTGCTATGGATTATGTACCATAGATTCCTAACACTGTGCTATGGATTATATACCATGGGTTCCTAACACTGTGCTATGGATTACATACCATGGATTCCTAACACTGTGCTATGGATTATATACCATGGATTCCTAACACTGTGCTGTGGATTATTTACCTGGGTTCCTAACACTGTGCTGTGAATTATATACCATGGATTCCTAACACTGTGCTGTGGATTATATACCATGGATTCCTAACACTGTGCTATGGATTATATACCATGGGTTCCTAACACTGTGCTATGGATTATATACCATAAATTCCTAACACTGTGCTATGGATTATATACCATGGGTTCCTAACACTGTGCTATGGACTATATACCATGGGTTCCTATCACTGTGCTATGGATTATATTCCATGGATTCCTAACACTGTGCTATGGATTATATACCATGGGTTCCTAACACTGTGCTATAGATTATATACCATAGGTTCATAACACTGTGCTATGGATTATATACCATGGGTTCCAACACTGTGCTATGGATTATAATACATGGGGTTTCCTAACCCTGTCCATGGACTATATAACCCTGGGTCCATGTATCCCTTACGGCTTATCTAAACCACTTCTTTTACTGTGTTTAGTAAATTAAACAAGTTTTCTAGCTTACCCAAATACAAAAAATTACATAAACTGACACTAAAAATTATCTCAGTTAGGATTGTTGCTGGGCCAATGTACGTACTTGTAGCCTCTGAATATATTTAGGTGATAGTCCAATGATACTAGGAAAAATCCTGTACGTGGTTTGGCAGAAAAAAGGAGAAAAGGATTGGCCTGTTATATGGGTTTTTCCCCTCACTATACGTTAGATAATAAAACAGCATTGAGGATTGATTTCCCAAGGATCCAACTTACCTTTAAGGGGTCCTTCTCTTGCAGAAGACGGGCAGGAACCATATTCATAAAAGACGCGGTATACATTTTTATCGATTACTGTGCACCGTTAGTAATCGGTTGGAACAACGTTGAAACAGATCGTAAATTTTTGTATGGGGATTGTAAACTATGATCATGTTTATTGCAGATTTAGTTAATTTACCATGTTACTGTAAATAATGAACAAACGAAGAACGTAAAGTTACGATAGGCCGACCATAGTTTACGATCCCCAAAGGAGTCAGCCCCGTTTGGTTTGGGTAGTTTACTACTGCATGGTATCTACAACTGAACATCATAATGACCAACCGTCGGCTGTGAATGTATGAAGCGCGGCTGTACCATTTACGGTGCCTGACGAACATTAGCGATACGCGTGGTTATACTAAATGTAATACCGGCTGTGTATTAAAAGGCCTTAATTCTCATCCTTCTCAACATTCCTCACCCTTTAACAATGACTGATGTCTGTTGTGGTTAGAACGGTGAGAATGAAGTCCTGGCTCCCTTATAACAAAAAAGAAAATAATTGCCCTGGCTTCCAAATGTAGGTTGCTACTCAGGAGAGTGAGTTCCCCCACATAGTGGACCCCCCAAAATTTAATAAAATGTGAAGAGATACTCTGTGAAAGAACATATATAGTGATATCATGACCTGCCATGTAGGACTATTACTATGTGGATATCAAACAACTACACAGCAGCGAGGGAAAGAGTGTACAATCCCAAGGTAGTCAATTAGACAGGATTGAGGAGCATCCAGTGGTGATGGCAAAAGGTCTAATATAGTCCAAAATATGAGGAACTTTTAGCAGCCTGTATTTTAGAGAGGTGAAATCACCAAATACATGTTGGAGGCCATAGACAAGAAGCCCCAGGGGGGGGGAAATCAACAGGGGTTTGTGCTATCCTGTAGAAAGGAGCATTTGGGTTTTATACATTTTTAAATACACTAATGTTCAAAGCGCTTAATAGGAGGCACCATAATGCTGTCCTATTGTTCATTTTGGGTGCACATTGGGGATTGTCCACATAACCTTTCCCAGCTTGTACAGGTCAAACCTATGGTGGAAAGCAAGGGATACAAGTCCTGGTATAAAAGTTTCGGCACTTTTAATTTTGATTTAACAAGCCAAATAAATTTAGCGATTACATGTTGTCGTGTTAATAGATACACCATCCAGTGGATGTTTTTTTTTTAATGTGGTAGAGTTTTTTTTTTAAATGTATTTATAATTGTTTCAATGGTTATACTTCTTATTATTCTTGACGTAACAGGGAGCTGGTGGGTTTGTAATAGTATGTAAACTTATTAAGATTATTTCAATGCTCTGATTTGTATGTGGGAGACCAAACGGCAACGCATCAACGTATGGCCCAGCACAGAAAGAGCCAATTTCCTAGGCAGTGGGACTCAGCCGTGTACTGCATATCTTAAGGATAAGGACATAACCTTTGAAGTTGGTAATGTTAACATACGGCGAAGGAACGGACTGGTTCAAGAGAGGTGTTAAGGAGGCCATTATGTGAAAATAAAAGAGAACCAAGCCTAAATAGAGGTGGGGGGGTCGACACCAAAACTGTCTGACCATGTACAATGCTGTTTTAACACCTGTACTGGGCGTTCCTATAACACCTCTTAGCACTATCTAATCCACCCTTAACACCGGCTGTGATATGTTAATTGGGATTCTCCGGGGCTAACAAAAATTTGCCACAGATATCTTGTACTAGTCATTCTGCAATTTGAGAAAGCCAGTCGGATGCTAGCGAAACGTCTTCAAGAAACTACATTTCAAGTCCGTGATTCTAATTGAATACAAACAGTTATACCATGACCCGTGATGAATGAGAACCTCACAAGCATTTATTTCAAGGATTATGCACTCTGTTTTCAAACAATCTGTTGCATGATGCTGATAAATTCGATTCCTCCTATCAAACATGTCAAACACATCACTGTACCACTTGTGTACTGGGATCATGTGCAGGCCAGTTTCAGTGGCCCCTATAAACTCATCAAAAACATAAGAACATAATCAGTGACTATCCTGGAAAAAAAATGCCCAGTATGCTTTCTAATGTAGCTTTGTTTTTTCTACTGTACTGGTTCTTAGAAATGAGAGCTTGCAATGAGCTGGTGTTTATGTTTCTCTCGTTAAGGTAGATTAAACATTAATTCTTAATCACGTCTCGGTGTTTAGCATAATAATAATAAACAAATCATATGGTTATTTAAGATGTCAGTTAATAAACCACATTTCCATAACGGTCAGCATTGAGAAAGTAATAAGGTTGGCTTTGGGTCATTTTATGGATAAAACAGTACTATAGCACTCATGACTAATTTGCAAATTTCTCTACATTTTGCACTTTCTAGCATCCATTCTACTCTGTCTCTTGGTACCCTGGCAGTTGTCTATAGCCATACTGCTATCCTAAAATTTGCACAGATTATGTTTTAGTCAACTTAGTTCTGTGGGAAGGAAAAAAACAGCTTCCTGCTGCTGGAGAAGAAAATGGATCTACATTAGTAAAATCCAACATGACCAAATCCTTTTCATATGGCATCTGTACATTTAAAATTATTTCAACAAGCACACACGAATCTGACAAATCAGGCTGCATCTGTGGCTTCCTCCTTTTCTGTTTGTTCAAAGAATACATGTTCTGTGAAAGATTTAGGGGAAAACAATAGGTTTTATGATTAAAGTGCCAAGGGGATAACATGTGAATAATCTGGGCTAACATCAAGACAGGAAGTGCAATACTGGGGCAGGATTGTCCCCTGCCAAGAAAATATTCACAAATCAAAAGCAAAGAATTCACACTTTTAGCAAGTTATACACACAAAAAGTTAGTACATATTAGTTGAAATTTAATCTTGCCTTCTTAAATGGTACAAGAGCAAAAGTGTTCACCACAAAAAAGTGCACAAATACTAAATAATGCAACAAAATATCATCCTTCAAAAATCTATGAAAACTAATATTACAACACAGTGCTCAAATGTTCAAAGGACACAACTCATTCTCATAAGAACATCTTTTAGAAAGAATGGCCTCTTTAAATAGTGTTGATATATCCCTAGTTGGTCTATTGAATTCATTACTGTATGCCCTGCTATGCTTCTGGATGTTATCATGAAACTGCAATTTAGATGTTGTGACAAGCTAGTAATGATGAAGTTGTATATACTGTATTTACTTATATAAGGAAGACACAATAAAGGACCTAACCACCCAAAACCCACCTCTCCTCTTAAAAGTACTGAGGGTGAGGACAGAGATGGACTACAACGCAAACCCACTATCAAATTGTGATTTCACAAGTTCGAACAAATCGGAACTTCGGGACTTTTCGAGCTTCGAGGATTTTTGAAAATTTTTTTTAAGGGAAAATTTGGGAGGGAGGGAGGAAACCGATCCAAAACACATGTTCCAAAATTATCAAAATAGTTTAGGCAACACTACTCCCAGGTATAAGGGACCTGCCTAGGGACTCTCTCACAATTGCAGTGAGCCTACTCCAACTCAATGATCTGCTGCGTGGAAGCCTCACCCTTTCACCTTCTTTCCCTTTGAACAATGATACTCTGAGGGAGGGAAAGCCAGTGTGGTGTGGGGTATGTCCAGAAGGCCCTGAGCATGCCTTGACTCCTCAACATGCTGGCAACTGCACTTGAGACCTACTCTAACTCAATGGTTGCTGATGACTATAAAGTGTTATCTTTGCCGCTTTCCCCTATATGATGCAATTGCAAAAATAAGGGATCAAAGGGGAATGAAAGGAAGTTACCTTTATTACAAGTTCTAGATATTATACTTGTTTTTCAGGACCAAGTTCCCAGGTCCAGGACACGTACAGTAGTTTACCGTTGCTATTTTAACCTTATATTTGAAGTTCAAACATTTGTCCCCGTTGACGTTAAGGATTGATTTTGGATTTTAATTTGTCTAAATTTTGGTGATGTTAGAAAACCAAACAGATTTTCAGAAGTTCAGAACGTCAAGTCCAGCTCTGCCACCCTTTCTTGTGCAGAAAGACCTAGGAGAAGATATCTTCGTTATGGCCTACTCCTGAACTGTGCCAATTGTTTTATATATGGTTTTTTATTTTATTCACTATAAATGATTGGGATCGCCCCTACTCACTGCCACTGAAAAAGGAGCCGAGTGATGGTGTCTATCAGATTTAGGGTAATTGATTTGGATGTATATGATAAGATGCAAGTTATAGATTGATGGACAACACGCTCAAAATACGAGGATACGCGAAAGGGTTCGGGCATGATGACACCTGAACCAACCGGAACGCTGAGTGAAGTTCCCACTTTACTTACCATAATATTGAGCCTTTAATGACTAAACATATAGCTATCATTGGTACAACATGATACATTGATTAATAATTGTTACTTATAACAGTATGTTTTTTATAGACAAAATAATTCACACTAGTAATGTATTTAAGTGAAAGTGAAAAGTATAATGGGCAAATAATGCTAGGTGACTGTTAGGGAAGCAACATTTTTGCATACTCGTTCCATATATGCGATATACTTTCCATAGTAATCTATTATTCCCAAAAGCGCTATGATGTTATTTAATCCAGAAATCAGTGTGGGAAACAGGTGTGTGTAGTATGATTGCTGCCAGAGAGTTTATCATTAAATTAGGGAAGTAGCAAAAATTACAGACGTACTGTAGAAAAAGATTCTGATCTTTGTTTTACTTTCCTTAAAGTCAAATACACTTTTTGTACTTGAACTTGTTTTTCCTGTTCCACTTAATTTAGACTTTAGAAATGGAGAATAGCAGAAGATTCGAGAATGAGACCTTAATAAGAAAAAATTGGAAAAGATATATTAGTTCTTACGATTGGCACACGTTTGCATGATAAATTACAATATACGCTTGTTCTGATTAAGGTATTACTGTTATGCAGGAAATGACATGATGATTTGCTTTAAACTCGATTCTACTGAATGAATGGGCGGTGTGTAGGACAATCAGTAAAGGAATATCCTTGAATATGCTATGGCCTCAATCTCTCTAGGTGATCCAGCTTTACAACACAAACTTTTTATTTTATTTAATTTTGAATCTATTTTTTTTTCTTTTATCTAGCCATCAACTGTAAAATTCATCTACAAAATTATACATTTGCTTGATTCAGTAATGTTAGGTATGATAATTTTAAATTAGATGCAAGTCCAACATTGAAACAAATGATGGTTTAAGAGAATTGTTACTTTTCTGTCTCAATATTTTTTCAATTAATGCTTTTTACAGCCAGCAATTCCACAATTTACGCTGAGTGATGACATGTTTACCTTGCGATTTGTGAAACACTAAATTGATGCCTGTAATACTGTTATTTGTTTATGTGCTACAAAATGAGACTAGTT
The DNA here is from genome assembly GCA_019447015.1 of Hymenochirus boettgeri. Lineage (NCBI taxonomy): Eukaryota > Metazoa > Chordata > Amphibia > Anura > Pipidae > Hymenochirus > Hymenochirus boettgeri. Next base: position 167,618,215 of record CM033472.1, read on the forward strand.
GAGCAGCACGAAAGAACCTTTTATAATTGTAGCAGAACTGGCATTCCAGTTGTAGAAGGTAAGAGTAATGGAAATGTCATTTCAATAAGACCAATACATTTAACGTTTATTGAAGGATTTGGTCTGATAGACCAGTATGCGACTATTGTTGTATCCAGATAAGAAAGGCAGTCGCGTTACTGGAAAAGTGTAAACTATAAGAAAATTTGCATTGTAAGCTGTATTTTACTGTATCTCGTGTTAAAATAGGAGCTATGTTGCATGATAGATGTTGAGATAGTTCTAAAGTTTATGATACCAGTTTAAATATACATATAAATTGTAATGTATTTTAGTAAAAGAAAAATGATTGGCGAAAATGTTGGGATTTATTGTCATGTTGATTACAAAGCACCAAACAGATTCTGCAAATTTGGTCTGTGTTGATTACAGCACTGATTGGGCATTCAGCATGTGTTATCAGCGGAAATTAATTTACTCCATGTGAGATCAGGGATGATTTGTTGATCTCTAAGCCAAAATAATTTTTCCTTTTTTTAAAACTAAACATAACGGTTTAGCAAAAAAAGCCGTTTGTCCTTAGATATTAAATTCTATATTCAGTTACGCACACACTGTACATACACCCAGAGTGTTATTTTAATCTAATGTAGTATATAACTTCTAACACCACAGTATGAATATCTATATTAAATGGTGTTTGCTATATCATTTATTCACATAGCTAAAAATACACTACATTTAAGACATTAAGGTGTTGGTGCTCGTTCATCCGAATTGGACAATGGGGATGATCTGAAATGCTGGAAAATTCACGGCCAGACGAAGAGTAGTATCAGCGGCTACTGTCATCATGACCAAACAGTGGAAATTTTGTCCGTTGTGCACACGCCTTACCTCAGTTCTTCAATGAAACGAGCAGAGCAGGCAGGGAAGTTAGGGGGGTACTTACCGAAATCGCACATAACTAAAGTACAAGCTCTGTCGGCACCTGTTCAGAGGAAACAGTGCGATCTTGGGTAAGTTCTGTTGTAAATTTCACTCCAGTCTCCTGTAATTGAAGAACAGGAGGATATAGCTCCGTAACCTCCTGTCCTTCAATTAAAATAAAACAAAGAAGTAAGGCATTTTGTTAGTGGAGATACCTTTAGTGATTTACATTGCTATTTCAATAATGTCATGTGACTAATAATACACCATCTTACTTTTAACGAAATTCAAGTTGTTTTTTTTTACTATAATATCAGTTATATGTATAAATTAATGAGTGCCATATTCCTATAAATACAAAAAGAGATGTAACAAAATGTGTGTTGTTGATTGTTTTTTTAATTAAATCACCATTTACTTTGAAGTGTTGACATCTGCGTGGTCTGTTTTGAGGGAACTTCTCTTCCTTGGAAGTGCGGACGTTTGTAGATGTCTGCATAATGGGGTAGTGTGCACTAGGACTACTTACCTTTTATGTTATGCATTTGTTCCATTTCAGTGTTTTATGAGAAGGATAATGCAGTTTCCCAGAGCTCAGGCTGGTGAACTTGGTTAAGGTGGTGAAAAAACAAGAAAACATTTGCATTCTGGACTTCCTAAATGCAAGGTGCTGATTGCATCTGGAGCTAAGAGTGTTTTATAAAAAACTGCCCAGAGTGTCAAAAATAGCATTTTTACCATGGCGACAATTACTGTTGTATTTAGTTAGATCAATGGGCCTTAACGTTTTTAGTTCCTTGAAGACATTTCATAGTCATACAACTTGCTTGTCAATTCAGGAATGACTTGTAACAAATCTGTGTAATTAAGTACCCTGGGGAAAGTCCCAATAGCATATCACAGCAAGGTGTTAGGGACCTCTGAAGGCAGGTGTGAATGCATTGAGGTTAAGAGTAGGATGGACATAAACTCGAACACTCGAACCCGAAGTTCGAGCCGAAACTGTTCGAGTTCGAACGGACCCGGACTTCTCCAACTATCTCGGACGCGACTTTCGATATTTCCCGGACTTTCGTGATTATCGAATGTTCGAACGTCGAGTATCGAATCCGCAAGTAAAATGTACATGGTATCTCAGGACGCGAACATCGAAACGGCGAGTAAAGTCGTCCAGTAAAGGCTATGAGGCGAGCACGAATCAGCGAGTAAAGGTCCATGTAACTCGAACGTTCGAACGCGAAAGTCAGTGAAAGTAGCGCTCTGTGTGAGAGTAAAAAAAAATCCGATTTTTTTTACGAAAGTCCTGGTATTGGAACTGACCCCTCCCCAGCACCATTTCCCAGGTCCCACAGCCATTTAAATATAGTTACCATTAATATTTTAGTTGTATTTGACTCGAACTTTTCAAAATATTTGCCTCCACATAGAACTTTAATGGGTCCGTTTCGACTTTCGAACATTTACAATAGTTCGAAGTGAAACGGGGACCGAACTTCATAGTTCGACCAATCTCTAGTTAAGAGGTGTTATCGAAACGCCCCATGGTAAGTGGGCCAAAACCAGCATTGTAAATGGCAGATAGTTGGTGTCACAAACCCTTCCACCTCTATTCGACTTGGTGTCTTCTTTTTCACTTTTAATGGCCTCCTTGAACCTCTTTAAACCAGTCCTTTCCGTGTGCCAAGTGGTTGAATTACAATCTTCAAAGGTATGTCCTTTTCACTTAGATGAAGTACACGGCTGAGGACCTGCCCAGGAATTGCTTGTTTCTGCTGGGCAATTACATTGGTGCAGTTGTTTGTTTGGTCTCCCCCAACATACCAAATCAGAGCAATCATCCACTGCACTGCACTGCGTATATGATGTCCGCTTTTCTTGGTTCAGTATTGGGTCTTCGGATTGTACCATATGCCTCTGTGTGTTTTTTTGTGTTTATAGCAGACAGGGATACGGTGTTTTTTGAAATTCTTCTTAAATTGTCTTTGCTTTCCCCCTCACTGTGGTGTTTATGTTCTTTTCTTCCTTTAACTTCTTTTTGCCAAGGCCCAGTCTGATGATATATTAAACTCTCCCAAAAAACCTCTTGATACTGAGCAAACAAATTACAGCATCCTTAAAACAATGTATCTCTATGCATACTCCACCTGTGCATATAAAATTTAATAACATTTTTACGTTGTCCTATAGCATGTTCAGTGTTAAAATTTCAGGAGGCATATATTATAATTGATCACTATTTTGCCATTTTGGTTATTTGTCGCAGGGGCATCGCAATGGCAAGAACGTTTTTTACCATATTTACTAAAACCGCTTGTTTTATCGCAAAAGGTATCACCGCAGCGAGTGTGGCGGCTATATAAAACGATGTGTCACTTACAACTTCAACCTTATTGTTGTGTTAAGTATGGTATTTTGGAAAAAGAAGAAATCCTCTCCTCAAAATTATGTCAAACAGCAAAATGTATCTTTTTTAAAATATTTTTGAAATGATTCAATCTATAATAACTATTTACATGTTAACTTATTTTCCTTTTACTACCAAATATCTGTGATAAAGAGTTAATTAATCAATAGTTATTATTAGTGAAATAATTAAAAAGTTCTTCCTTACTCAAAATACTAAATTATTGTAACAATAGTCCATTAATTCTTTGGAATGTGTTGAGGCCTTGTTTACTGACACTGGAATTTTTTACTTTCAACAATACTAGATTACAGATAATTAGAATTTCGTTGTTGTGTTACAAAAAATTTAATGACAAAATTAAAGACAGAATCACACAACTGGTTATTGAGCAGCAGTCAAAGGCACAAGGATGACCATCGACAGATGTACTCTCAACATGCAAGACAGTTAATAGTTTAATTAGTGCAAAAACATATTTCTTAATAAGGATTATTAATAATACATTTCAATGAACCTTGACATCAAGGAAGTTCATGAAACAACAATAAGATAATTATTGATGAGTTAACAAAGTGTGCCAGAGCTTCTAGGCAGATCAACATGCATTTAATTAATAAAGCAGGCCCTGATTGTTGCCAGGATTTTACTGACGACTGTATTTCGTTTAAAGGGTAACGGTTGGTCCAAAACAATGACTTAAAAAATACAGGAATTGCTTTCCTGAGTATTTTGCAATTTATTTTTCATTATTTTTTTCCATAGTTTTGAAGATTTACATTAAGTGTGATATGTAACAGCATCACCAGATCCCTGCCTCCTGCTTTTTGGCCCTCAATGAGCACCATGGCCCCTCCTCCCCCTGCACCTAATACCATAACACCTCCCATTACAGGCCCCCACAGCCCCTCCCCACGTGGCACCTCAGACTCATCCCCCTCTACAGAAGCAAACTGTAAAAACAGGCATTTTCAGTTTTGAAACTCTTCTGATTATGCCTCTGCTGAAAAACAGTGTTACAGTTTTCTGTAGGGGGGATGAGGTTGATGTGTGCCAGCGGGGGAGGGGCCCGTGGGGCCTGAGTGGGAGGGGCCTATTAAGTGGGAAAGACCACAGAGTGGGAGGGGCGCCATGGGGAAAAGGAAAGGTCCAAAGGGAGCCTACAAGGGGTTGGGCCACAGGGGCTCCATGGGAAGAAGGAGCCCTAATGCCCACAATGGGTGCAGGGTATGGGGTACAAGGAGGGGATGCATGGGAAAGGGCCAAGGGGGATGCCGAGTAATGGTCCAGGGGGGCCTGCAATGGGAGGGGCAACAGGGGCCAGAGAGTGAAGAGGGCGCATGGTCCCATGAGGGGGAAAGGCCAGAGGGACAGCGCGTGGCGGCAATTAAAAAGGACAAAAATGTAGACACACCCTTACATTGTTGTGGGATGTGTGGACCAGATCAATTGGTATCTGAATGATGGAACTCTGTGAGGAATCGCCCATCCCCTTAGCAGATGTGATCGGTTCGATCATGAAGCCATTACACCGCCACAATCGATATCAGCTCCCTCTATAAGTAAGGGAGCCGACGTGTCCCAACAGGATTTACCTATATTATCGTATGTATGGCCACCTAACTTAATATGCTCTTCTCTTGGCTATCTCTGCTTTCTCTGGCATTGAGCATGGCTAACCGCAATATTAGAAGGGAGAGCATGGCCTTTCATTTAAATCAAACTTGTTGTGAGACCCACAGTTTCCCCTTTAATGAATTAGAATATATTTTATTTAGTCTTATACAAAAAAGGGTACTTATCAATATTCCAATGTATGTCTTTCTCACCATGTCCAATGTATTCAAAGATCAGCTCCAGTGTATATTATTTTTATATTGGCTCCTAATTGCTTTTGACAAGATTCTAGAACTCAAAAATACTTTTAAAAAATGTGCTTTGTATTACTATTCATTAATGCTCGCTCCATTTCAGTTATTTTCAGCATTTTGAATAGAATGGGAGATTATAATTATTAATCTAGCATGTCTACCATTTTTAGGTAGCCACATGTATAATGTTAATAGAAAACCCTTTAAAAAGATATCCACAGTGTACCAATTCTAGGCTATTGGCTACCTGGATCCCCTGGTATTTTGTCTATAACATCTATAAACAGGATATTGCTAATTCAGCTAATTACTGTACCTTAAGTGATAGTGAAATGCAAACAGAAAAAAATGCCCACAACCAACCCAATCCCTATATTATAATTTATTAGTCATACAACAGACAAAATGGTCAAAGCAAGAAGCAGCATGCAACATAATAAAAATAAAATAAATATTCCTGTATGGGCTATAAAGAAATAATCCCTCTTTTTGGGGGGGGGGGGTTGGGGGGTTGCCTCTATGATTTATATCATTATATACCCAATTTCTAGCTAATTCCTGTATGCCTATTCCATCAGTAATTCACAGTATAATGTAAAAAGTAATTGCAGACATCCACATCACATTAGTTAGCATTAAATGCACATCCCAGTTTAACATATGAAGTTGATTATCAAGTTAAATGGTTGTTTATGGGTTTCTATACCAGTATTGGAGCTAACAAGATTAACATCAATAACACAGATCTAATAGATTAATGCCTTACAATTTTTTTACCACAGAATCAGTGTACTAGGTTGTATTGTATGTAGCTATGGGCTTTTACTCTGTATACATTTCCAAAGTTTAAAAAGGCAGAATATCGAGGATCCATAGTGCAAAACAATATCAGTTGGCGTGGGCAATGGCTCCTAATTGAGCTGTATAATGTAAGCAGAGAGCCAGAGTTGTTAAACTTATGCTATTGATCCAACATTATTGCGCTAAATGAACTGAGGTGTGATTAATTAATGAGCCAATTAGAGACAAGGCAACTGCTTGAGTTAGGGTTACGTAGAAAAAAAATCATCTCTGTGTACAAAGTCAGATGGTTAGTTTGCCAATAAAAAACAAAGAACAAAAATTTGACACAAACACAGGTTACGATTCAGTGGGTCTTGAATATGCTTCTCCATGCTGGATTGTTTTGTTAATGTGCCAAGACACACAAACTAGATGCTCATTCATTTGCCTTTGCTTTATGTTATTGGAATAATTCATAAAATGTAAGCGAGTACCAAGATGTGCCCATAAAAGTATATTTGAGACCAAATTTGCCACACCAGAGTATCTAGACGAAGCCCAATCAAGCCACAGAGAAAACAGACATACCACCCATGCAGATTGTGCCAAAAACCTATGACTGAATTTGGTAAGCCACCGTGCTGTTTTATATCATCCTACACCAAATTCTATTAGAGGCATAAGTAAGCAGATAGTCAGGGGAGGGTTATCACTAACACTGCTTTGCAGCAGTAGAGAGAATGTGCATTTTGTGAGTTAGATTTAAACTGGACAGGTGGCAGGCCGAGTATACCAAGCTGAATATATCGTTTAAACCACAGGGTTGTGGAGCGTAACAGGAAAATTATGAGGTTGCACTCTCCTATCATCTGGCTGACACATCGGGACCAGCGGGTATAAAATAGTATCTGCAAGGTCAGGCACACTCATCCCCTTGAGGAAGGGGTAAACCCCCAAAACATGAGTGTATGTGGATTACTCAGCACTTAATAAATTTTTTGCTGTTGTACAAGCATTTTTGAGTGTGCCTCCCTTGCAGATTACTACAATATAACAAGCAACTATAAGCGATAAGTTAAGTTCCCAAAACACATAGACATGGAATCCAGCTTCTCCCATGGGCAGGTAACCAACTTATATGAGCCCAAGCTGTAGAAATTGTGGAACTAAGTTAGAAACTATTCTAATTTTGCTGTGAATTTAATGATAACATTTTAGAAGAAAGATATACAGGGTTATTTAATAAAAGTTCTTAGGGCAATTTTGCCCTAACCAATCAGATCTTATTTAGCCATTGAAAGCTAACATCTGATTGGTTGGGGCAAACTTAGCACCATTTTAAACGATAAGAACTTTTATTGAATCTCCTGATAATCTTTAATAAATCTTGGTTGAATTTGGCAGGTTTAAAACTAAATGGTTTTTGACCATTAATAAGTAGCAAATTGAATCTCTAAGAAGAAATCTCTGGTGAAGATTCCGGGGACACTATTTTACAAGTGTGTCATAAAAATAACATCAGGCTGTAAAGTACCATTAACAATCGTAATAAATAGTCGCCCTGTTATATTTTTTAACTGTTGTGTCAGTAAAAAACGAACGGTGGTTTCCGAATTGAGTTTATAAATAATGTCGCTTATTTGACATACTGATTGGCATTTTCAGTTTTTGAATATCATTTTAGATCATTACTTGCTTTAAACTACTTGTTTCTCAAGAAACCTTAAGAATTTGGAGCTTGCCCTTGTCTTAGTAACAGCAGTTGCAAACCAAAGCAACAACGTTTTTATATTACAACACTATTATATGTTTCTTGGCTGTTAAATATTTAACCTTGACCAGTCATACTTTTAATTACAGCATTGAGGCAATCCCAATTCTTCCTTTTTTTGCTCAACACTGTGCCCCATGCTAGTAGGTTCAGGATGCTCGTTCTAGAAGGGCATGAGCAGGGAGGGCAAAGCCCACAGAGGAAAGGTATTAGATTATGGGTTTCATGATCCGAGCGGAGGTAAGTAAACTATATCGAATCTTTGGGCTTGCGGTGGTGGGGACGTAAACCTATAGTTGTGTTCAGGTGGGACAAGCCCTTTACCAAAAAAATCTGTGTTAAATTGAATTGTTTGTGTGCACAAAAAAATTGTAAAACATAGTTCTACTCAGCTAATTATTATGGTTCAAAAAACGCAACAATGGGTGTTTGCTGTAGCAAAAAAGTTTCACAATTTTTTATTTTGTAACATAAGGTTTCCCGGGCAACACAATGGCCTTAACATATAGATGATGACCTGTTTAAATCAGTATCATTCTTTATATTAAAGTTGCCTGTGGACTGGCATACGTAGGAAAACCAACACACCCAGCTCAAGTTCAAATAGGGGGAACGCATGTAAAATCTCCAAATGTATTTGGTAGAAAAAGGTACATGAACACCAGTTATTAGAACTTATTACCATATGCAGCACAAGCTAAGAGATTGCGGTTGGAGTAGTAAGGAAATGTCCCCACGGCTGTCGCAATTTTAGTATACAAAGAGAAGAACATTGATTCACCACCTGAACACATTATGCTTCTTTATTCTACTAAGATGTCTCTTGCTAAAATGCTTTCTGTAAATAGGTAAGGCTTTCTGGGTAATATCAGTACCATTACCAAACGAATGTGTATAATTAATGATCTATAACTAAGATATTGTCCTGTTTAAAGAGTATGTTCGGTAATATTAAAAGTATACGTCTTCCATAAAAAACATAATATCTTTATTCCATCACATGGGTTAAAAAAGGCTTCAGGCCTCAGGCCTAACAGCTCTCAATGGCTATACACATACAAAACAGGATACGACATTTCGGGTTCACGCTTTGTCAAGTACAACCATGATATATTTTGTCTACAATTTATATATTTTATAAACAGTACCATCAGCGTCAGGGCTTAAAAACACATTTAAAAACATATATACACCTATTCAATGGGAAATCAAAATAAATTCCTAACATCATATTCTAAATTCATCCCTCAGGCGTCAAAGTATTTAACTTATGCATCCATGGTCATTCTTTTAATAATGATTTAACTTTATTACCCCTTTTCGACTCAACTTTACCTCTTCCAATATGGAATCATAAATGGGATACTATATGTCCAGCTATTTGGACTTTCCATTTTCTATTTTTACATCGATTATGTTCCCCCAACCTCTCTTTAAATTTACGAGTGGTTTGGCCCCATGTGAACTTGCCACAAGGGCATTTTAGTGCCCTAGATTACATTTGTTGACACACATTTTGTTGATAGAACATTACAGGGAGATTCAATAAAGTTCTTATCGTTAAAAATGGTGCTAACTTTTGCCAACCAATCAGATTTATTTAACATTTGAAAGCTAACATTGATTGGTTGGGGCAAAAATTAGTAACATTTTAACGATAAGAACTTTTTGACTAACCCTGTATATTGGATATCAACTTTCCCTCTTTTTATTTTAGAGTCCATGTTCTCTTTCCCTCTTGTTTAAAAATTAAATTTGGTTTCAATTGTATTTAGTCTTAGTTCTAATTTAAGGGTCTAAGAGTATTTTTCACATGCATTGGATGAAAGGATGAATATGCCAACAAAGTATTTTGTCTGTGGCTTTAACATAAAGGTCCATTAACCCGTTTCCCTATATGACACGTCAGTATCTAAAAGAGTAGGATGTCAAACTAAATTGGGTAAAGATATTTGCATATGTCGGGGCCACATTCGACCCTCTGTTCCAACAGCTGTTCATAGTGGGTGTCCTGAAAAATTAAAATTGTTTTTCAAAAAATGATAAGTTATTATCTATCAATTAACCTATTTTGCGCCCCATCTGGGCTTTTATCTTTCATAATACAGCACTCTAAGCATCCTTCATGCAAATATTCATTATAAGCTTTCTACAACAAGTGTCATGAGGTTGCATTCATTCTCAACTGTACCAATATTAGAATTTCTATAAAAAAAATTATTTGTATCTTTTAGATATGAACTATATTTACCACATGGTCAACAGTACCTATCAAGGAAAATAGCCAGGGGCTAAACTCTAGCTCTACTCCAGCCACAATTGGCCATCAGGTGGAGCACTAGATCTTTGTGAATCTTTGGTAGGGCGGTAAAGGACTGAGGTAACTGGATGATCCTCCAATTATTGTCAATGACCCCAAGGCTCTCGGCTCTAAAACTATGTTTTTAAGTATTTCTGTATGTGCCATTACGTGTCTTTATTAGCACGTGGTATGGTGGGCTTAATAATTATATTCTTGCTTTTTTTTTTTTAGGTTCTCTAATCTGATGCGTTCTACAAATGTCCAAATATCTCAGGACTATTTAATTTTAGTCCTAATAGACAAAGCTCTCTTTTACTGCTTTATGTACACTGAGATCTTATTAGGTGAAAACTACTTTTTTTTAGGTGTTGTTAAAATACTTTTTTTCTTAAACCGTAATCATTTAACCAAAAACCTATTTTAGATTATTTGCTATTAGGATTATTTACACTTATATTTGATTATCCTCCTCCCCAAAAAATGCTTTTAATTTGATGTTTGGAAAAACTCAAAAAAGTCAGGTTTAGAGGTAGGCACATAGGTAATCCTCTTTGTAACACTTGTTGCTCCATCTAGTCAATTGTGTTTTAGATGACCGAAACTACATAGTTTCGTTTCATTTTCGAAAATACCTGGGATCTCCGAAAAATCCTGAAGATCCGAAAATGGACGAATTCGAAATGTACGGAGCTATTTTCGATAATCTTTGAAATATCTTTGAACGCACGATTTTGAAAATAGGATTGGAAACTCAAAGGGTCTCCGGTCGTATTTTTGAGGATTTACGTTCGAAGATATTTTTGGGAAATTATCAAAATAGGCTCCATACATTCAAAAATCTTTGTTCGAAGTCCCGAAATCCGGACGGATCTTTTGGATTTCTGAACCGAGGGTTCAGTGTCGGATCCTGATATTAGATAAATTTACTACCAAGGATTGTTACGAGTCCCAGTTTGTTTCTCAATCTCCCTCTCCATCTGTTTGTGCCAGTGTCACTTCTGTCTCTCTCTCTTTTTCCCTTTCTGGTGCCGACCCCTGGGACAAATCTAAAAACTGGCAGTATCGCTATCCGTATCAAATAACATTGTCATGATGTTGCATATTCTCTCAGTAGGTTCTTTCCCCTTTTTCTGTGTCTCCATGTCCATACTGAAAGAAATTTTTAACATGATATTATTTTCCATTAGTATAGTATCGTGTCCTTTTGGAATTTCTGTCTCTTGTTCTCCAATTTTGGTTTTAAATATGTCTAACTGCTCCTGCAACTTAGTTAAATTTATTTAACTGGTCTAACTTTCGTGTTCCATAACTGGGTTAGGATTTATAGGCTCATTACCCAGACTCGTGGGCAAATATATGGAGTTAAAGTAGGGCTAGCTGTTACTGTGACAAATGTGCTTAAGACAGGACGAAATGATATTATAACTGATCCAATAATTACACACCCATGCAGGTACAAATCAGTCAGTTATATATTAGCAATGTAGAATGATATATATAGCACAGTGGTAGTGTAATAACTAGCACATCCTGGAACATACCATGTGGAACATGAGTTTAACCATACAAACGCAGAACATGGTACATGCAGGACATGGAAATATAGCCAGTTAGACAGGTTAACTAGCGTGTAGGAAATCCATGGAATATAGCCAGTGTTGAACCCCCAGGTTATAATCATAACAGTAGACCCATGTATAAACCAAGACAGTGTTAGGAATCCGGTATATAATCCATAGCACAGTGTTAGGAAACCATGGTATATAATCCATACACAGTGTTAGGAAGGATATATAGTGTAGACCATGGTATATAACTACCATGTAGAACCCAGTAATATAGAATGTTAGGAATCCATGCTTATATAAGTCCATAGCACAGATGTTAGGAAACCCATGGTATTAATCCATGAGCACATGTTAGGAACCCATGGTATATACGCCATAGCACAGTGTAGGAACCATGGTTATATAATCCCCATAGCATAGTGTTAGGAATCCATTGGTGTTATATTAAATCCATAGCACAGTGTTAGAAAAACCATGGTTTTTTTTATTATTATATAATCCTAAGCAAGAGGTGTAGGAACCCATGGTATATTATAACCATAGCACAGTTGTTAGGAAACCCAATGGTAATAATCCAATAGCACAGTTAGGAACCCATGGTATATAATCATACCACAGTTTAGGACCCAAGGTATTATAATCCATAGCACAGTTGTTAGGAAACCCTGGTATATAAACCATGCACAGTTTTAGGAAACCCATAGTCTATAATCCATAGCACACTGTTAGGGACCAATGCTATATAATCCATAGCCCACGTGTTAGGAACCCATGGTATATAACCATAGCACACTGTGAGGAACCCATGGGTATATAATCATACCACAGTGTTTAGGAACCCCCAATGGTTTAAATATCCATAGGCACAGTGTTAGGAACCCATGGTATATAATCCATTACCACAGTGTAGGAACCCATGGTATATAATCCATAGACAGTGATGTTAGAAACCCATTGCTATATAATCCATAGCACAGTTTAGGAAACCCATGATCTAATCCAAGAGAACACTGGTAGAAACCCATGGTATATAATCCATAGCACAGTGTTAGGAATTCATGGTACATAATCCATAGCACAGTGTTAGTAATCCATGGAATATAATCCATAGCACAGTGTTAGGAACCCATGGTATATAGTCCATAGCACAGTGTTAGGAACATATGGTATATAATCCAAAGCACAGTGTTAGGAACCCATGATATATAATCCATAGCACAGTGTTAGGAACCTATGGTATATAATCCATAGCACAATGATAGGAACCCATGGAATATAATCCATAGCACAGTGTTAGGAATCTATGGTATTTAATTCACATCACAGTGTTAGGAACCCATGGTAAATAATCCACAGCACAGTGTTAGGAATCCATGGTATATTATCCATCACAGTGTTAGGAACCATTGGTATAAAAAGCCAAGCACACGTGTTAGGGAATCATGGTACATAATCCAAAGCCACCAGTGTTAGGAACCCATGGTATATGAATTCAGTAGACACAGTGTGAGGAAATCCATTGGTTCTATAATCAATAGCACAGTGTTAGGATACCCATGTTATTAATCCATAGCAACCGTGTTGGAATCCATGGTATATATTCCTTAGCACAGTGTTAGGAACCCCATGGTATTATAATCCTTACACCGTGTTAGGAAACCCATGGTTATATAATCAATAACAGTGTTACGAACCCATGGTATATATCCATGCACAGTGTTAGAACCCCTGGTATATAATCCATAGCACAGGTAGGAACCCATGGTATATAACTCCATAGCACAGTAGTTAGGAAAACCCTGGTATCTAATCCCATAGCACAGTGTTAGGAACCCATGGATATTATAAATCCATAGACAATGTTAGGAACAGGTATATAATCCATAGCACACTGTTAGGAAACCATGGTATATAATCCAAGACAGGTTAGGAATCCATGGTATCTTAATCCATACCACAGGGTTAGGAACCCTATGTTATAATCCATAGACATGTTAGGAAAACCCATGGCCCTATACCCTACATCCATAGCACAGGTTAGGAACCCATGCTATATTAATCCATAGCACAGTGTTAGGAATCATGAGTATATTAATCATGACACACTGTTAGGACACCCATGGTATATAATCCATAGCACAGGTTAGGAATCCATGGTACATAATCAATAGCACAGTGTTAGCGAACCCATGGATATAATCCATAGCACAGTGTTAGGAACCCACATTGGTATATAGTCCATAGCACAGTGTTCAGGAACCATGGTCTATACTCCATAGCACAGTGCTTAGGACCCATGCTATATAATTCCATAGCACAGTGTTAGGAACCCATGGTATATATCCATAGCACAGTGTTAGCGGAACCCATGATATAAAATCCATTAGAACAGTGTTAGGAACCCATGGTATATAATCCAAGCACACTGTTAGGAACCCAGGTTATATTAACTCAATAGCACAGTGGTTAGGAATCCATGGTACATAATCCATAGCACAGTGTTAGGATCCATTTGATATAATCCCTAGCACAGTGTTAGGAACCCATGGATATAGTCCATAGCACAGTGTTAGGAAACCCATGGTATATGAATCCATAGCACAGGGAGTGTTAGGAACCCATGGTAATAATCCATTAGCACAGTGTTATGAACCTATGGTATATAATCTATAGCACCAGTGTGAGGACCCAGAGGATATAATCCATAGCCACGTGTTAGGGAACCAATGGAATATAATCCATAGACAGTGATTAGGAACCATGGTATATGTCCATTAGCACGTGTAGGGAAACCATGGTCTATAATCCATAGCCACAGTGTTAGGAAATTTATGGTATATAATCCATTAGCCAGTGTTAGGAACCCATGGTATATAATCCATAGCACAGTGTTAGGAATCCATGGTATATAATCCACAGCACAGTGTTAGGAATCCATGGTATATAATTCACAGCACAGTGTTAGGAACCCATGGTATATAATCCACAGCACAGTGTTAGGAATCCATGGTATATAATCCATAGCACAGTATTGTTAGGAATCCAATGGTTGTAATCCATAGACACAGAAGTGTTAGGAACCCATGGTTATATAATCCATAGCAACGTGGTAGGGAATTAGGTACATAATCCATTCGCACAGTTGTTGGAACCATGGTATATAATCCATGGCACAGTGTTAGGAATCATGGGTAATAATCCATAGCACATGTTAGGAAAACCATGTTAGATAATCCATAGCACCGTGTAGGAATCCATGGTATATAATCCATAGCACATGTTAGAATTCCAGGGTATATAATTTGTTTTTCAATAGCACAGTGTAGGAATCCATGGTGTATTACATCCATAGCACAGTTGTTCGGAAATCCCATGGTATAAACCATAGCACAGTGTTAGAATCCATGTATATCCATAGCCACATGTTAGGAGCCCATGGTAATAATCCATGCACAGTGTTAGGAAACCCAATGGTATATAATCCATCGCACAGTGTAGGAAAACCCTGGTTAGTATAGTTCCCATGCACAGTGTTAGGAACCCTGGAAATCCATAGCACAGTGTTGGGAACCATGGTACATAATCCAAAGCAGTTGTTAGGGAACCCATTCGGTTAGAATCCATAGCACAGTGTTAGGAAACCATGGTTATATAATCCATAGCCCCGTGTGAGAATCCATGTATATAAATCCAGAGCACAGGGTTAGAAACCATTGTATATAATCCATTAGCACATGTTAGGAACCCATGGTATAAATCCAGGGTTATATAATCCATACACAGTGTTAGGAAACCCATGGTATAAATACATGCACAGTTCTAGGGAACACATGGTATATAATCTTAGCACAGTGTTAGGAAACCATGGTTATATAATCCATACCCAGTGTTAGGAACCAATGCTATATAATCCATAGCAACAGTGTTAGGAACCCATTGGGTGATATAATCCATTTACCACAGTGTTAGGAACCCAGTTTATAATCCAAGCACGTGTTAGGAAAACAATGCTAATAAGCATTTAGCACAGTGGTAGGAACCCATGGTATTAATCCATAGCCACAGTGTTAGGAATACATGGTACATAATCCATCGCCACAGTGTAGGAATCCATGGATATATAATCCATAGCACAGTGTTAGGTAACCCATGAGTATATAGTCCATAGAAAGTGTTAGGAACCATGGTATATATCCCATAGCACAGTGTAGGAACCCTGGTATATTCTCCATAGCACAGTGTTAGGAACCCATGGTATTATATCCATAGCACATGTTTAGGAACCCATGGTATATAATTCCAGAGACAGTGTTAGTGAACCATGGTATTAATCCATAGACATGGTTAGGAACCCAGTATCTAATCCATGCAAGTGTTAGGAAGCCATGGTATATAATACACAGCACATGTTAGGAATCCCTGGTATATAATTCACAAGCACAAGTGTTAGGAACCCATGGTATATAATCCACAGCACAGTTTAGGAAATCCACGTATAATATCCATGAGCACAGTGTTAGGAACCCATGGTTATCTAGTCCATAGCACATTGTTAGGAACCCATGGTATATAATCCATGAGCACAGTGTTAGGGAATTATGGTATAGAATCCCAGCACAGTGAGGAATCCTGGTATAAATTCACAGCACAGTGTTGGAACCCCTGGTTAAATAATCCACAGCACAGTTAGGAATCACGTATCTAATCCATCGCACGTGTTAGGAATCCATGGGATATACTCCATAGCACAAGTGTTAGAATCTATGGTACATAAGCCATAGCACAGTGTTAGAAACCCATGTTATATAATCCAAGCCACAGTGTTAGGAAGCCATGGTATGAAATCCATAGCCACAGTGTTAGGAAACCCATGTTTATAATTCCATAGCACCAGTGTAGGAAAAATCCATGTATATAATCCATAGCACAGTGTTTAGGAATCCATGGTACATAATCCATAGGCAACGTGTTAGGAATCCATGGTATATAACCATCAGCACAGGTTAGTGAATCCTGGTAATAATCCATAGCACAGGTGTTAGGAATCAGGTAATTAATCCATAGCACAGTGTTAGGAATCCATGGAAATAATCCATAGCACAGTGTAGGATCCATGGTACTATAATCCATGCACAGTGTTAGGGAAATCCATGTATATCCAAGCAACAGTGTTGGAATCCATGGAATATAATCCATGACAGTGGTAGGAATCATGGTATAGAACCATAGCACAGGTAGGATCAGGGAATATAATCCATAGCCACAGGTTAGGAATTCCAGGGGATATAATCCATTAAGCACAGTGGTTAGGGAATTCCCGGTATCTATCCCATAGCCCCCCCACAAGTGTTAGGAATCCATGGTATAGTAATCCATCGCACAGTGTTAGGAATCCATCTGGATATAATCATAGCACAGTGTTAGGAAGAATTTCATGTATATAATAATAGCACAGTGTTAGGAATCCATGGTGTAGAAAATCCATAGGCACAGTGTTAGAAACCCATGGTAGATAAGCCCTCGCACAGGTTAGGAATCCATGGAATATATCCATAGCACAGTGTTAGGAATCCATGGTTATATAAGCCATAGAACAGTGTTAGAATCCATGGTTTATAATCCATGAACAGTGTTAGGGAATCCATGGTATATAATCCCTGAGCACAGTGTTAGGAATCATGGTATATAATCCATAGCACAGTGGTAGGAATCCATGGTTAATAATCCATGAGCCAAGTGTAGGAATCCTATGGTACATAATGCCATAGCCAACAGTGGTTAGAACCCATGTTAGATAATCCATACACCGTGTAGGATACATGGTTAATATAATCCATGGCACCGTGTTAGGAATTCATGGTATATTAATCAATAGCACCAGGTTAGGAATACCATGGTGTATTAATCCATAGCACGTTAGGAATCCATGGTAATAATTCCATAGCACAGTGTTAGGAAAATCATGTGGTATATAATCCATAGAACAGTGTAGGAATCCATGTTATATAACCATAGCACAGGTTAGGAATTCATGGGATTAAATCCATAGCACAGTGTTAGGAATCCAGGTGTATATCCATAGCACAGGTTAGGAATACATGGTATATTAATCCAGAGCACAGTGTTAGGAATCCATGTATTCCATAGCACCGTGTTAGGAACCCATGCTATGATAATCCATAGCAACAGATGTTAGGAATCCAGGTGAATATAATCATAAGCACGAGTGTTAGGAATTCCATGGGATCATAATCATAGCACAGGTAAGGATCCATGGAATTTAACCATAGCACGTGTTAAAAACCATGGGAATAATCCATAGAACAGGTTAGGAATCCATGGGATATAATCCATAGCACAGTGGTTAGGATCCATGGAATATAATCCATAGACAGTGTTAGGAAATCCATGGTAGATAATTCCATAGCACAAGTGGTCAGCAGTGTTAGGAAATAATGGTATAATCCTAGAGCAGTCGTTAGGAATCCATGGTGTATAATCCATAGCACAGTGTTAGGATTACCATGGTATATAATCCATAGAACAGTGTTAGGAATCCATGTATATCCATAGCATCAGTGTTGGAACCCATGATATAATCCATAGCACAGTGTAGGAATTCCAGGGAAATAATCCATAGCACAGTGTAGGAATCCATGGTATATAAATTCCATAGCACAGTGGTTAGGAATCCATGGAATATAATCAATAGACAGTGTTAGAAAACCCATGGTATTATAATCCATAGCACAGTGTTCGGAATCCATGGTATATAATCCATAGCACAGTGTAGGAATCATGGAATAAATCCATAGAACAGTGTTAAAACCCAGGGTTATAATCCATAGGTACAGTGATTGGAATCCATGCGTATCTAATCCATACACAGTGTAGGAGACTCCATGGAATATAATCCATAGACAGGTTAGAACACATGGTAGTATCATCCATAGCACAGTGTTAGGAATCCATGGTATATAATCATAGCCACAGTGTAGGAATCCTGGAATATATCCATAGCACAGGTTAGGAATCCATGGTATATAATCCATAGCACAGTGTAAGGAATCATGGAATTTAATCCAATAGCCCCAGTGTTAGAAAACCCATGGGATTATAATCCATAGCACAGGTTAGGATCATGGTATATATCCATAGCACAGTGTTAGGAATCCATGGAACTATAATCCATAGCACAGTGTTAGGAATCCATTGCGTATAGAACTCCATAGCACAGTGTTAGGATTCAGGGCATAAATCCATAGAACAGGGTAGGAATCCATGGTATATAATCCATAGCACGTGTAGGAATTAATGGGGATATAATCCATAGCAACAGTGTTAGGAATCCATGGGTATAATCCATAGCCAGTGTTAGGATCATGGTATATAATCCATAGCACAGTCAGTGTTAGGAATCCAGTATATCCATAGCAACAGTGTTAGGAACCCATGGTATAGAATCCATAGCACCGTGTGAGGAATCCATGGAATATAATCCATAGCCAGTGTGAGAAACCCATGGTTGGTATATATCCATAGCACAGTGTTAGGAATACATGGTTATTTTTTTTTATATCCACAGCACAGTGTTAGGAATCCAGGAATCAATCCATAGACCAGTGTTAGAACCCATGGTATATAATCAAGCAACCCAGGTTAGGAATCCATTTGCTTGTGGGTATTATAATCCATAGCACATGTTAGGAATCCATGGAATATAATCCATAGCACAGTGTTAGAAACCCATCGGTATATAATCCAAGCACAGTGTTAGAATCCATGGTATATAATCCATAGCACAGTGTTAGGGAATCCATGGACTATATCCATAGCACCAGTGTGAGAAACCCATGTAATCCATACGCCAGCAAGTAGCTGTTGGTTAAAATCCCTCAGTGGGTAAATCCCACATTCGGCAAACACATGATTGAATCGCAAAAGAAAAGAAAAGCATTTACCCAGAGCGATAGGGTATTCACCCCTTAATCATGTTCTATGATAAGAGGGTGGACCCAAAACGCTTCGATACGTCTGACCCTGATTGCGTGTTTTTTATGCTGTGTTAACAAAGATGGATTGGATTTTCCAAAAGTGTGGCCTGTAAACTTGTCTCTTTTTGTGGATTAGCAGTGCTGGACCATGGGATACGCACCCGCACCATCTGGGCTACACTGCCTTATTTGCAGGCTACCCTGGCCTCCCCGGAACTTTGGCAGACAACCTAATTTGTCTATTGTTTCTAACTGTTTAATATTAAAGGTTATAGTCTGATGTATCTCTCATTAAAAATGCACCTATATAAAAAGTATCTACCTAAGCTGTCTCATAAAACATAGAATGAGGGACCAACATGTGTAACAATTATGGGAGATCCAATAAAAGTAATCAGGTTCTTTCGTTAAAAATGGTGCTAATGTTGCTCCGAACAATCAGATGTTAGCTTTTCAAATGATAAATAAGGATCTGATTGGTTGGGGCAACCTAAGCACCATTGTAAATGATCAGAAATTTATTGAAGTTCCCGCTTGTTTTTTTCTTAAATATGCCTGTTATGGGGTTTAAGATGTATAAGTAAAATAGCATGTAATGGATGCTACATAAGAAGTGGTGAGTGCGGGGACGATATGACTTGCTGGGAGGATTTATGCACTGAAAATGGTTTTGATCAAAACATTGTGCATCACAAGTCACAATAAATAGGTATATTAATACAAGTGTAAAACATACCTCTTTGTGGACCTTGTTGATGTGCATGCTCTGGTGGTTGCACCACATATAAAACACAGGATTGTGCGAGATTTGTGTGGGAAGCTACACAAATTTTATGACTTTTTAGAAAAGAAAATATTTTCATGCAGGAAGGCTTTTTTTTATGTGTAAAGATCTCATAAACATGATTACAAGTGTCCATACAATTTTTTGATTACTTCTGGCATTTTCTGCAAAGTTCCTTGAAGTGGATTTCCCAATCAACACTTTACGACCAACAATACAGGAAACAGGATAATTGTCGGGGAAAAAAATTTGCTTTCAAATCCTAATTGGGTATGGCCAGCTTAAAGGGAAACTAAAGTCTCCAGGACAAACTTAGCCAAATAGGACACGAGCACGAACACAATAATACATTCACCTCTACTTTCGGTGTGGTGATGTTGATTGATGAAATTAACTTGTGGATACAAGGGGCAGCTCCCATTAATTAATATAGCTGGGTGACATCAGCAAGTGTACACAGTAAACTTCACAAGCAGCGGCAGCCTTGCTTCCTAGAAGTTGGCAGTTTAGAGATCATACCATCCCTATCAACCTGTGACCTCATGGACTGTGGTGTTTATAAACATAGATGTTTGCACCACCAGGATTAAAAAATTGCAGTAAATCAAACTTTTTTGTATGTTCCAGGATGACGTAAGAAGTTGGCGGAAAAATAACTGCAGTTAACAAGAAGAACTTTAAAGGAACTTCCAATATTGGGTGGAGCTTCCATATAGAAAAATACACTGTGACATACAGACTGAGAATACTGGGTCAAGAGACATGGCAAAAGTGCACATGCTCACAAAGGCTCTTAAAGGCTACATAGGTTGGGAGTTATACTGGCAACAACATGGAAGTTACAAGAATTTACTCTAACATTGTACATAAATGATCTTACTAGAGAGAATTTAACCGTGTATGGGGGTCTAGGTTTGAAAACGCTTTTCTGTTGAATTAAATTAGTTTAGTTCTTGTTTAAAAACTTACAGGGAGATTCAATATTCTAAAAACTAAGGGAAAACCCAGGTTTACCCCACGTAATATTTGGGTTAACCGTGGAGTTAAGCCTTTATTTTAAGGCACTCCACCATTTCCAAATGTTTTTGGAAATAAGTGAGATGCACCCGATACAATTCCTATATGTCAATTTTGCCAAATACTTGTCTAATTTTGCACTACTAAGTTGTGTGGCTTAAAATTGTGCAACTCTTACCTTTACACAATCACGCAATGCAATTAAAGCTAAAGATGTAATAGCATTTACTTCCGTGGTATTGAATTCACAGGATGTGTAAAGGTTAAAGCAGGGAGTTGCGACTAGTGCATCAAGTGTGTCTTCCCATTGGCTGGATCAGTAAGTAGTGAAAAGCGGGCGAGATTGCATCGAAATGGCACATGTATCACGTAAATTATCCAGATAAAAACTTCGTCTTATTACGTTGTTAAAAGCAAAAATAGATAACAATGATGACATATCACAGAACAGGGAAAACAGCCAGAGGGGGAGGGAGCGTGGCCACGCCCCTCCCCTTTGGTGGGGTGGGTGTCTTGCTGTTTTCCTGTTCTGTGATAGTCATGCAGTGTTAGCGATTTTTGCTGTTAACCAACAGGAATAAAGACGGAAGTTTTATCTGGATATAATTACGTGATACATGTGCCATTTCGGAGCATCTCGCGCTGTCACTACTTACGGACTTGCTATTTATCGTCTGAGGAGTCGGACGGGACTATTGGAGTTATGGAGATCCGGCCAATGGTACAGATACATGCGGGGTAGCGCCACACAGTGAGTTAGATCATATTACTTTATCCATTGTGCTGGATCACAGACAGCTACAAGGCAGAGAAATAGACCCGTGATTGAGAATCTTTTAATGGGATAGACGTGTACCCAGTGATGGACATTAGGGGTTCAGGTCCTCGCTCTGGATAAATTAACATAGAAGAAAAGAGGATTTAAGGTGGTGAGTATACATTGCAATTTAAGCTTTTACTTAAGGATAAATGTGGTCTCATCTTAGATTAAAGGGAATAATACTTTTGGCAGGAAAGCGTGTAGGGCCTTGGCAAGAATGGGTTAATTATTGGTATTATATTTAAAAGGACCAATAAAATACCAATTCGCCCTGGAAATCCATTGTTTAATTACGATTAGTGAAGATGGAACCAGATCTTCTTTTCAAGACAACAATTGTGGGGCCAAACCATGTATCTGGAATAATTCTCTTCAGCTAGGGTATGGTGGGTAACTAGGGATGGCTGGTCGCGGATCCGAACCGGATACGCCGCGGATTTTATTCACGTTCGCGAACGGCGGATTTTTCCGGATTTTTCCGCCTTCCGAACTTCCGAGTCCGGATTTTTCGTTTATTTTCGAAAATTTTCGAAATTACGAGTTTTCAGTATTTTCGAAAAGACAGTAAAACATTTATTTTGCAAATTTCGAAATACAAGGATTTCCTTAATTCCATACATATGTTTTTCGAAAAATTTTCAAAATTCCGAGGATTGCTTGTGCGAAATACGGAAAATTTCGTTTTATTTCAAGGGTATTTTTTATTTTTGACTGGCGTCGCTCGCGGGATTTTCGAATTTTTCGAAAATTCGCGGATCCGAGAGGACCGGATTTGTTTAAGTTCGACCATTCTAGTGGTTACACTAAGAGCGTCCATTTTAAGGAAAAAACCATACATGTAAAATAAACTGTATTTCGGTATTGGAATATGTACTACGAAAACAAATTATATTTGTGAATGGGAAAGGAAGGCCCTAAAAATGATACCCAACATGGAGCCCTTATTCCCGTGCCACGGAGAGTTATTAATCTCTTGGGAATATGGAGTACACACAGGTCATGCTGAGTATTGGAGGAATCGATTAAATTATAAGGAGAGGAATATGTGGTAAATTATCAATACCTGTAATATCTACATTTACAGGAATCTGCCTAATGAGGGGGAATGATGATTTTGGCTTGTCCGTAAATCTGGACATACCTATACACTCCACCTGAATGACATACAAGGAGGGGGTGGTTTATACAAAAAGGTTTTTACAAATCCTTGAAGGGAAACATGCTAAAACGTGGTATGGACCCGAGTTTCTTCCCGGCCCTGGTACAGGACTTCTTCTAGTGAGTAGGGTCTGTGAAATTTTATCTTTGTTATTTATATAAACTGTTTGTACTATGTATGTCATTTCTTATAACACATTTTATTTGATTTTGGTATTATATGCACTGTCCACCTTTTGTTTTCGATATAAATCTAAAAATGTAATAAGTGTCTTGATGACTAACAGACTCAGTTAGCCTCTGAATAAGTTATATGTGGTGAATGGAATGTGCAGTGGAAATGCTAATAACTCTGTTGTGACTGTTGTGAAAGGAACTGATGCTTAATTAACACTGTTTTTTTTTGTTTTTTAAAGGTGGATGGACAGGGGTGTGCATAGGTCAGTGAGAGTCAAGAGTGTTTGTGGGGCATCTTTAAAGGCCATAACCTAAAGTGTGGCATTCTTGTACCGATTGATTGGTCAGATCAGTGCCCAAGCGAAAATGGTGTCGTGACAACTTTTTTTCTGAATTAATTGAAAGCTTCTGGATCATTATCACCCAACCCCCTCACTTCCTTCATAATTTACCCTACTAAACTTTTTTTTTAATCTAATGAAAAGTTTTTCTCCCTAAACCCCTATACATAAAATAATCTTGTGCTCCTAAGTTGCATTATTTACATGTAGAAGTTGATTCTAAACTAAGAAGGCTTCAATGTTGTTGCAGTACAACTCACAGCCCATTTAGTCTTCATGGAGCCTTGTGAGCATGTACACCAGTCACCCCCTTGACCATTCACTGACTATTACGGACTGTGCACATAGTTTCTATACAGATGTCTCCACACCGTATGAAAGACCGATAAGATTGTTACAATCTGTGTGTTACCCTGAAGAACAATCCAAAATTAAGTTCATTTATACCTCGTTTTTTTATTTTTTGATTTTGGTCTCTTCCTAGCAAACATAACTTTCTTAATGTACCCAGGCGGTGTTTGCATTACGCTCTGGTACCTACGTTATACTTACGATTTAGAATTAATATTTAGAAACTTATTGCCCATGAAGCCAAGGTTTAACCCCCTACTAATTTTCATTTCCCCTCAGTCTTTGATAACTGCGTTTCCCAATGTTAAAATCTCTGTTTTACGTCTGAGGGTTAATCTGTTTTGTAACATGTTCTGTGACTAAAAGAGGTGGGTCTCTTTGCTGTTAATGTGATTTGTTGTCAGCTGACAGGAAGGCGAAGAAAAGTCTACAAATTTCTTTTTTTTTTTTTTTTGGTCTGCTGTGCATAGCGAGAGGTGAAGCTGCTACATGCATGTAAAAGCATACACTTATATATTCTTCATCAACCCAGAGAAATAAATAAATCATAGGAGATAGTACAACATCCACAGCAATGGAGGGGAGACCGGCTTGTTGATTTGTGGAAGTCCTCTGCCGTTTGGGCGGTCGGTAGTGGTGTCTGGTGACTTAAGCCCCTTATCCTCCTCATGCAGTATTTATGATGCCAACTTGTAAAATTTAATTGAAAAAAAAACAAATCATTTCATAAAAAAAAGTTCTTTGTTAGTAAAACACATTTTTTTTTTGACAGAAAACAAATGTAGGATGACAAAATTATAAAAAATTAACGAGGACTTTTCTCTAATTTGCACTTAAGAAACCAATTTATCACATAGTATATGAAACAGTGACACTTATTACAATCATATCGTAGCAAAAAATATTCTATTTATTTACATAAAAAACAGATGAATAGTAGAAAGTGTTTTAAATTTTACGGCATTCAACTGATTTTCAAGTCTATCAATTCAACTCAGCCTTTGCAGTTTCACATAGAGATTAGATTTAAAAACTGAGAAAATCTCCGTTTTTTGTTCACTGCTTTTGGACTAACAGATCTTAATTGACCTTAGCTGGATGAAGGATATTGTTAGGAAAAGAGACACTAGATTTATTATATTTTTTTCTTATTGAAACTTAACATTTTTTCCAATGTTCAGCCTTATTTTCACCCAAATCAAATGTCATCTATGTCCCTTATCAAAAAAGATGCATTGTGGTTTAATAAAATCCCTAGTGATAATGTAAAACATAGGAGAAAACATGTGATCGTTTTCTATTTTGAAGTTAAAATGTTTTTCATATACAAAGAACCCAGAGTATTTTATTTAGGATGGAATTGTAACAATTATAAAATTAGAATATTCGCTGCCACAATATTGAGCCTTTGATTCTTAACATATTTTGAAGTTTGAGTATTTTTTTATTAGATTACATCACCTTTACATAGCTTAAATTCTTGCAAGCCAGATGAGAAGCCATTTGAAAAAGAAACTAAAAAAAGCAGATAGTCATTTACATTCAGTTCACCAGTCTTACCTTTATTGAGTCCTGGATCACTAGTTCAAGCTTGTAACTAGTTGTTTTCCGGACTCACGGCTGTTTGTATTGCAATAATTCGATAAATCGATAATTATCACATTTTCGAGACTGTTTACTTACCCTTAGAATATAGTGTTACATTTTCGGTTAAAACTTGATGTATCGTTCAGTAACCCTCAAATGTAGCGGCCGATTTTGGTAACTCACCAAAGTTAGGTTCGTTTTCGGTAACTCTCGGACTGTTGTAGCATTTGGTAACCCTTAGAAGTAGCGTTCGTTTTCGGGTAACACCGAATGTAGTGATGATTTCATACCCGAATGTTAGCTGCCAAATTCGGTAACCCTCGAAGGTAGCTGCCGATGCGGTAACCTCGAATGTACACGTTCGGTAACCCTCATGGGCCGTTAGCCTACGAATGTAAGTTGTGGAAAACCTGACAATTTGCCCAATTGTGGGGGGATGGGGAAGAAATGTTTAAATAAGTTTTAGTGATGGGTTGGGTGGCTTTTCCCCAGACTATTTCCCAGGTGCCACCATTCAGTTACATAAAAGTTAACGTTGTATTTTAACTGTATTTAATATGACTTTCTGTGAAACTATTTCCTTCCATAGACTAGAATGGTTTTTGTTTCGAAAACTTATTGAAACTTTTATATTAACTTATAATGGTAGTTCGGAAAACAAACCGAATTTAATACGTTGCCATATCCAACTCATCCGGCCATCTGACCGCAGCTTTGTTTAGAAGTTATCGTGACTAAAACATGAGACTCTTTACTCCTAACTGTGATAGCAACAATTTTTTAGAGGCAGTTGAGTTGTGAAAAAAGGCATAAAACCTGGGAATCCTCTTGAGATGACTTTGTAAAAAAAAAAAAATGAGACCATGCCAGATGCCCCTTTGGAAGGTTTCTAAACGTTTAATTTAAACTAAAAACTGTCCCTCCAAAGACTGTTTTTTTTTTTTTAATATCCTCAGAGGAATATTATTGATGCAATGAAGAGAACAAGCAAACTGTACATTTCATATTGAAAATTAAATCAAATATTGAGTGGGGGCGGGCCCCGATGTGTGAGCAGATATCACATTGTAGGTTAAACTAAAATTAACCAACAGTAGAACAAAGGCCTCATGTTGCATTTTCCATAACATAGATTACTGTCCATTGGTTAGCAAGAAGAGTAGAGATTTTTACAATACATTACAAAAGGTATCAAAGGAGTAATTTGAAGTTAGGGTTGGTCATTTCTAAAGGATCCTCCCATCTTCCCCATATGTTCTTATATATTTAGCCAGGCAACCTATGTGATACACATTGCTTTTATTATGGGGAGAGCTGGGTGGTGCATTAAAAGGTGGTTTCAAGCAAAAATATTTATAAAATAGTTATTGATAGATATTTGCTCCAGATTACCCCTAGTATTCAATTCGAACTGCTAGTTTTTGTATTCAGTCCAGACTGGTAACAAAAGTGCCTCAGGGGTTGACTGGACAATTTGAGCATATACGGGGTGAGATGTTCAGGTGTTAGAAGTCCCAAGTTTTGAGTGGTGGCTTGGTGTTAAGAGTGTGTAAATATCCAAGGCAGAGTAAATCCAGTTTTTCATTAAGAGATGTGGTTTGATGTGGGGAATATTCAGCATTGTTAAAAATATGCCAGAGATTCAGAGTTGCACCAGTGATGCAAGTGGGATATTTAAGTATTTAAGGGGAATGTATATTGGGAAGAGCAGATGATATATAGGAACTTTGAGGCAGTTACGTAAAATAATTTAATAAGATTTTTTCTCTTACCAGAAGTACCAACAGGAGTTTGCCTCACAGATTGTATTTTGTCTTAATTACCCGTATTAATGGGTATGGGGGGAAATGGTGTGGTTGGGGCGGGAGGTATCAATTGGTAAATCTGGACGTTAAAAAAAAAAAAAGATGAAATTCCCCAAACTTGTTGATAAAATATAGGGCTGTTGTAGTGAGATGTCTGATCGTTAAGTAAAGGCAGTGTCATCAGCATAGAGACGACAGTTTCTGTTTGTTTGTGTTCTCAAGGGATCTTGGTTGTAGTTAGAGTAGTGGTTTTCAGGCAATGGGTATTTATGGCCTTGCGGAGTGGGTTATGAAGGCTTCTGACATGGTAGTTGGTAGTGTTTGTTTGGTAAAAACATAGTATTGTTAGAGATTGAACAGGTATGGGATGAGGGAGCAAGAGCTAGAGGCGTAACGGTGGTAGAATCCATTGGCAATCCATTTGTGGGGCTTATAATGGTCAGGAGAGGGATGGCATTCTGGATTTCCCAATTGTATGGGAAAGTCTTGCTTTCCTTCTCACAGTATTTATGTTCAATGTTTTTGTTTGAAGAAAACATTCACTGTTTTATCTATGACAAAAATAGATAACAATTAAAAGGAATTTTCTATCACATAGTATATAACAAAACAACAAATTGCAATAATATATTGTAGCAAAACCATTATAAAAAAAATAGACGAATAGTAGAATTGTGTTTTCAGATTAACTACACTGAATTACTTACAATCATCTTACATTTACCAATCTCCATATTAACTGTCTTATATTAAGAAAATTATTTTCTTCTCTCTTATACAGACACATGAAGGTTGGTTGTTCATTGCAAAAATGTTGCTGAGGTCAATTACATTAAAATTGCAGTCTAAAAAAACGAAGGTAAAGTTCTATTCATTTGACCATCTTACATCACTACAGTAGTAAGAAGTAGGGTGCATCATACATCACTATCCAGATTTTTATTCAATGGTATATAATAACCTGTATTAATAGATTATTTCTCTCTTCACTAAAATAAGGTAAAATATTATTTAAAACATAAGCCATTTGCACAAAATTAATCTTCACACCATCTGACACCCCTTCCTTACTCTTAAAGAGAAAACTGTGCGTCCAAAAATGACTTAGGTAAAATTGATAGGAATTGCTCTCCTGAGAGTTTTTGCAATTTATTCATGTTTACTTTACATATGTTTGAAGATGATGTCATTTTTTGTGTGTTGACTATGGCAGCAGCCTCACCAGGTCCTGAACTTCCTGCTTACTGACTCTGAAGTCAATCTGCCTGTGTCTCCTCCCTTTGCAGCCCCCCTGTGGTCCCTACCACTCTGGACCCCATGGTCCGTACCAGTTGCGACCCATTCCCTGACAGCCCCCTGTGGCCCGCTACTAGTGGGTGCTCTAAGCCCCAACCCATCATAGATGCCTAAGGCCCTGCCCACTCATGGTGTGCTACGCCCTGCCCACTCATGGGTGCCTAAGCCCCAACCCACTCACAGGGATTTCGGGCCACGCTGACACCCCCCCTATACCCACCTCCAAAAACGTGTGGAAAACAGCCTTGGTCAAGCAGAGTGAAAACCTCTGCCTTGAAAAGGCTGGTTTCACATAGTGAGAGGAGAAGGGCTGTGTAGATTCCCTTACCTTCTCTGCAGCTGCAGGTCCCCTTACACAGCAGAGAGGAGGGGGACTTCCTGTCTCCCTCACTACCATGAGGAGTCTGAGGCTATGCTCACATATGCACTGTGCAGGAGAAGCCTTTAGGAATCACATGTCAGCCCTCCCACCATAACCTTTCTGGTCAGTAATTTCTTTATAAGTTGGGCTTGGGGAGACATTAGAGATTGGTGGTTGGGTGAGGGCTCATTTTAAGGGTAGGAAGTGGCCTTTTATTTTAACTCAAACTTCTTTGGAGACACAGTTTCCCTTTAATGAAACTCCCCGTGTTAAATGTTGTTCTATTTCATGTGTTCCACAATCTTCACTTTCATCCATTGTTAATGCCATTTTCATTAATCTTTGCTATGTGCACCATTTGTTTCCTCTTCTCTGTGTGTGTTATTCTATTCTTGTGGTATTTCCTCTTGCAATTATTGCCATTTATTTGTTGCTGCTATTTGTCATTGCTATTTTTATTTACAGTATTTTAATGAATGAAGGGTATAACATGGGGGGTGGGGAGGCAGGCAAACATGAAAAATCCATCTGTTGCTGAGGAAGACAAGAGGTATTTTAAAAGAGACAGGAAGAGAATAATGTAACACATTTTGAGCGAATAAGGGAACATATAATCATATTTTCTAAAAATTGACAGAGGTACAGTAGATGAACTGACAAGGAGAGGAGTTCCTAAAGGGATTAATGAGTAGGAATAATGAGGTTGTAATGATTTTGTCCTTGGGTTGTCTAATGCAATCCCAATCTATTTCTGTCCAAATTACCTAACTAATCTAACACAGCTGTCTTCTACTTTAGCCAAGCCCCCATTGTGGGATGAATATACTACGAAACAATGAAGATACAATCAAAGTGTCTGAATTTGTACTCTCAGTTTGGGACCGTTCATCTGGGGAGATGAAATCCAGAGGAGATTCCTGAAGAGATTCAAAACGGGAACAAAGTTTAAATCCAGGGATATGTCCAATTTGACTTGGAGTAGGAAGGAATTTTTAAATTATTCATAAATTTGGGGGTTTTTTATTTACCTTCCCTGGATCAACAGTAGGCAGGAAAAGAGGGTATGGTACAGTTGGGGCCCAAGACGTGTCAGAGTTGCGGCTTGATGGAGCAACGGCGGAACCCTGCCCAGTGGTTTAAATGTACTCATGGCGGAAAGCTACGGTTAGTCCTTTGAATTTCTTGCTTATACATTTTTAACTATGGGGGTATGTTCTGCTCTGTTTACTGGTTAGGTGGGTTATATTTGGTGGAATTGTTGGCAAACTCGGGTGGATCTGTCTAATGTGGATGTTATGGATTTATTCATGTGAGGGGATTTGATATGATGTGCATTGGTGAGGAGGAGTAAGGGTGGTTATTTAAGGTTGGGGGTTTTAGTGAGTGTTACACTGATGACGGCCTTGTATAGGCTGGGGAAACGACGATTGGTCTCAGTAAACTTATGAATTGAGGAGTCTGATGACAAGTCCCTTGAGTGCATGGTTATGCTCGATATTGTGTCCTTATGGATGTTGCACCGGGCAAGTGGATGTGGTTTAGTGGAGGAGTGCTATCTATGTCGATTGATTTATATATATAAAAGTGGATAGCGGCTTCTTAACGTGTCCCAACAGTCACATGTGGACCTGTGTTCCCAAGGTTATAATAGTGCACTCCACTGGGACTTTTTTACAAAGGCTTGATAACAAAATCTACCTTTTAAGGCCAACGCACATGGCTACGTCATGTTTGTTAATTTCTCTATGTATTTCCGTGATTTTCCAAAAAATGCACACAAATGAATGGACCGGAAACATGGACAAAGGCATAGAAAAATAGAAATAACGCAGAAGAAGGCATTTCTACGCGCACAAAAACGGACAAGCAATGACATAGTGGGACCTAGTCGTGAGGTGTGAATGATTGAGATTGTAAGATCTTGGGCAGGGATTCTCTTTCCTCATATGTCAAGGCCACACGAACGTAGTGTCGGCTTCTTAACATGTTTAAAGGGTATGTCCACCCTTAAAAAATTTTTTCAATATATGATTCCCCTGTCCCCCAGACCCAACGCTCCATTTTATTTTGAGAAAGTGCCCCAAACTCTACTTTGCTCCCCTATTTATCCGCGCCGCCTGCCGGCACTGCTTGCGAGAAAGGAGAAAAATGCACGCAGAGGGCGTGGGGGGACGGTAGTCAGTCTGTGATGGCTGAGCGGCAGGCCAATCACGTGACGCGGCTGCTGGTCATTCTTTGCGGGCGGAGGGAAAGAAGGAAAGAGGGAAGGTTAAGTTAAAGTTGGGGAGCTTTCTAAAAATACAAATTAGAGCCGGTTGGGTCTGGGGGGGACGGGGGAGGGAGGGGAAGGAATCCTATCTTAAAAGATTTTTTACACTGGGGGAGGGAATCGGAGAGAGGGAGGGATGAGGGGGGAAAGGGCGGGGCGAGGGGGGGGAGAAGGGCTGCAGTACGCATGCCCACACTTCTCCCAGAGCCAGGGGAGGAGGGCAGGTCCTATAGGGACTTGCTATCCTCTGGTGGGAAGTTTTTGGGACTTTGGGGGGGACTACAGGAGAACATTATGGAAGCGGGTGATGTGAGGGGAAGGATTAAACTTACACTACATGATGGGGCCCAGTAGGATGGGGGGGAGGAATTATAGGTTATGGGGGTGGACATCACTTTAAACGTTATTTATGTAAATTTAATTTATCTGTATAATAGCTGAAACTTATCCCGTTTGAATACTCTGTATTTTATAATGGACAGCAAGGTTGTACCCAGTGGTGGCGCTTTATAAATAAAAGTATACTAAATACAACCATACATATTGGGTGGTCTAACTGGTTATGTTAACTGAGTATGAGTATGTGGTTAATAATCCTGGTTTATAATGGCAAGTATTTTAAAAAATCATATTAAGGATATATTCACACTGAAAATGCAGTAAAAGTTAGTTGAGTAGTAAAGGCAGGTTGTTAAATTAAGACAGACAAAGGTATAAGCGTTTTGCCGTACGTTTTTTTTTTTAAACAGACAGATGACAATAGACAGAACACGTTAATGTGAAACATGACAATGGATGTCAATGGGGAAATAAATTAAAACAAAGCTTCTAAAACGCTACAATACACAGAAGGACATCAGAGTGAACAAACTCTCTAAGCAGTTAATAGAAAGAGATTTTCAACCCAGTGTGCGGTCCCTTTTTAAAGAACGGGATTGTACGGTTTTACCTGGTATTTTATGAGACCTCCATCGTAGATGTGTTCAGTTATATTTTGTTATTTACTCACCATGTTCAGGAACTTTTTCTTTAAAAACTGACAGCAACTCAGTTTGAACAAAACTTGTAAAAGGTCAAACACTTACATTATTTTTTTTTTGTTTTTTTTTTTTTTTTTTTTTTCCTAACACTGTGCTATGGATTATATTCCATGGGTTCCTAACACTGTGCTATTGATTATGTACCATGGATTCCTAACACTGTGCTATGGATTATATACCATGGGTTCCTAACAGTGTCTATGGATTATATACCATGGATTCCTAACACTGTGCTATGGATTATATACCATGGGTTCCTAACACTGTGCTATGGATTATATACCATGGGTTCCTAACACTGTGCTATGGATTATATACCATAGGTTCCTAACACTGTGGTATGGATTATATACATGGTTCTAACACTGTGCTATGGATATATATACATGGGTTCCTAACATGTGCTATGGATTATATACCATGGGTTCCAACATGTGCTATGGTTAATACCATGGGTTCCTAACAGTGTGCTATGGATTATATACTATGGGTTCCTAACACTGTGCTATGGATTATATACCATGGGTTCCTAACACTGTGCTATGGATTATATACCATGGGGTCCTAACACTGTGCTATGGATTTATATACCATGGGTTCCTAACACTGTGCTATGGATTATATACCATGGGTTCCTAACACTGTGCTATGGATTATATACCATGGGTTCCTACACACTGTGCTAAGGATTTTAATACCAGGATTCCTAACACGTGTGTATGGATTATATACATGGGTTCCTAACACTGTGTATGGATTTATACCATGGATTCCTAACACTGTGCTATGAATTATATACCATGGGTTCCTAACACTGTGCTTTGGATTATGTACCATGGATTCCTAACACTGTGCTATGGATTTTATACCATGGGTTCCTAACACTGTGCTATGGATAATATACCATGGATTCCTAACACTGTGCTGTGGATTATTTACCATGGGTTCCTAACACTGTGATGTGAATTAAATACCATAGATTCCTAACACTGTGCTATGGATTATATTCATGGGTTCCTACATGTGCTATGGATATATACCATGGATTCCTAAACATGTGCTATGGATTATATACATGGGTTCCTAACATGTGATGGATTATATACCATATGTTCCTAACACTGTGCTATGGATATATACCATGGGTTCCTAACACTGTGCGCTGGAATTAATTCCATGGATTCTAACACTGTGTAGGATTATTACCATGATTCCTAACACTGTGCTATGGATTATATACCATGGGTTTCCTAACATGTGCTATGGATTAATACCATGGAGTTCCTAACACTGTGCTATGGATTATATACATGGGTTTTAAACCTGTGCTATGATTATATACCATGGGTTCCTAACACTGTGCTATGGATTATACCATGGGTTCCTAACACTGTGCTATGGATATTATACCATGGGTTCCTAACACTGTGGTATGGATATATACCATGGGTTCCTAACAGTGTGCTATGGATTATATACCATGGTTCCTAACACTGTGCTTGGATTATATACATGGGTTCTAACTGTGCTAGGATTATATACCTATGGGTTCCTAACACTGTGCTATGGTTTATATCCATGGGTTTCCAACACTGTGCTATGGATTAATACCATGGGTTCCTAACAATGTGGTATGGATGATATCACCATGGGTTCCTAACACTGTTGCTATGGATTATATACCATGGGTTCCTAACACGTGTGCTATGGTTATATACCATGGGTTCCTAACACTGTGCTATGATATATACCATGGGTTTCCTAACACTGTGCTATGGTTATATACATGGACCATGGTATATAATCCATAGCACAGTGTTAGGAATCCATGGAATATAATCCATAGCACAGTGTTAGAAACCCATGTATATCCATAACGCCAGCAAGTAGCTGTTGTTAAAATCCCTCAGTGGGTAAATCCCACATTCGCAAACACATTATTGAATCGCAAAAGAAGCATTTACCCAGAGCGATAGGGTATCTCACCCCCTTAATCATGTTCTATGATTAAGAGGGTGGACCCCAAAACGCTTCAGATAAGTCTGACCCTGCTTGGTGTTTTTATGCTGTGTTAACAAAGATTGATTGGATTTTCCAAAAGTGTGGCCTGTAAACTTTGTCTCTTTTTGTGGATTAGCAGTGCCTGGACCATGTGGATACGCACCCGCACCAATCTGGCTACACTGCCTTATTTGCAGGCTACCCTGGCCTCCCCTGAACCTTTGGAGCAACCTAATTTGTCTATTGTTTCTATACTGTTTAATATTAAAGGTATAGTCATGATGTATCTATCATTAAATAATGCACCTTATATAAAAGTATCTACCTAAGCTGTCATAACTATAAGAATGATGGACAACCTGTTTAACCACTTATAGGGAGATCCAATAAAAGTTAATCAGGGTTCTTATCGTTAAAAATGGTGCTAATTTTGCCCTAACCAATCAGATGTTAGCTTTCAAATGATAAATAAGATCTGATTGGTTGGGGCAACCTAAGCACCATTGTAAATGATAAGAACTTTTATTGAATTTCCCTGCTTGTTTTTTTTTAAATATGCTAGTTATGGGGTTTTAATGATGTATAAGTAAATAGCATGTAATGGATGCTACATCTAGAGATGGGTGGAGTTTCGGGGAGATATGTACTTGCTGGTATGGATTTATGCACTAGAAAATGGTTTTGATCAAAAACATTGTGCATCACCAATGTCACAATAAATAGGTATATTAATACAAGTGTAAACATACCTCTTTGTGGATTGTTGTATGTGCATGCTGCTGGTGGTTGCCACCACATAAAAAACAGGTGTGCGAGATTTGTGTGTGAGTACACAAATTTTATGACTTTTTAGAAAATACTTTCATGCAGGAAGGCTTTTTTTTATGTGTAAATAATCTCATAACATGATTAAAAGTGTCCATACAATGATTACTTCTGGCATTTCTGCAAAGTTCCTTGAAGTGGATTTCCCAATCAACTTTACGACCAACAATACAGGCAACAGGATATTTTCTGGGAAAAAATTTGCTTTCAAATCTTAATTGTGTATGGCCAGCTTAAAGGGAAACTAAAGTCTCCAGACAACATTAGCCAAATAGACAGAGCACGAACACAAATATACATCTCACCTCTACCTTTGGTGTGGTTGCTGTTTGATTTATGAAATTAACTTGTGGATACAGGGGTCAGCTCCCATAATTCATATTAGCTGGGTGACATCCAGCTAAGTGTACACAGTACACTTCACAAGCAGCTGCAGCCTTGCTTCCTAGAAGTTGGCAGTTTAGAGATCCTCCCTTCCCCTCTCAACCTGTGACCTCATGGACTGTGTGTTTCTAAACATAGAATTGTTGCACCACCAGAGCTTAAAAAAATGGCAGTAAAATCAAATTGTTTTGTATTGTTCCAGGATGACAGTAAAGTAAGTTGGCTGGAAAATAAACTGCAGTTTAACAAGAAGCTTTCAAAGGAACTTCCAATATTGGGGTGGAGACTTCCATATAGAAAATACACTGTGCATACAGACAGAGAATACTGGGGTCAAGAGACATGGCCAATAAGTGCACATGCTCACAAGGCTCTTTAAAGGCTACATAGGTTGTGAGTTATACTGGCAACAACATGGAAGTTACAGAATTTATCTCTAACATGTACATAAATGCATCTTACTAGAGAAGAATCTTACAGTGTATGGGTGTTCTAGGTTTGAAAAGCTTTCTTGTTGGAATTAAATTAAGTTTAGTTCTTGTTTAAAACTTACAGGGAGATTCAATATTTCTAAAATAAGGGTAAAACCCAGGTTTACCCCACGTAATATTGGGTTAACGTGGAGTTAAGCCTTATTTTAAGGCACTGCACCATTTCCAAATGTTTTTGGAAATAAGTGTAGTGCACCCGATACAATTTCCTATATGTCTAATTTTGCACTACTTGTCTAATTTTGCACTACTAAGTTGTGTGGGCTTTAAAATTGTGCAACTCTTACCTTTACACAATCCCGCAATGCAATTAAAGATGTAATCGCATTTACTTCCGGTATTGCATCACAGGATTGTGTAAAGGTTAAAGCAGGGAGTTGCGATATTGCATCAAGTGTGTCTTCCCATTGGCTGGATCAGTAAGTAGTGAAAGCGGCGAGATGCATCCGAAATGGCACATGTATCACGTAAATTATCCAGATAAAACTTCGTCTTTATTACGGTTTGTTAAAAGCAAAAATCGATAACACTGCATGACATATCACAGAACAGGGAAAACAGCCAGAGGGGGAGGGAGCGTGGCCCGCTCCCTCCGCCCTCTCTTGGCTGTTTTTCCTACCTGTTCTGTGATTGTCATGCAGTGTTATCGATTTTTGCTTTTAACAAACCGTAATAAAGACGAAGTTTTATCTGGATAATTTACGTGATACATGTGCCATTTCGGATGCATCTCGCCGCTTTCACTACTTACTGCCTTGCTATTTATCGTCTGAGGAGGTCGGACGGACTATTTGGCGTCTGGAGATCCCGGCAATGGTACAGATACATGCGGGGTAGCTCCCCACAGTGAGTAGATCATATACTTTATCCATTGGCTGGATCACAGACAGCCTACAAAGGCAGAAATAGACCCGTGCATTGAGGGAATCTTTTAATGGGGATAGAACGTGTACCCAGTGATGAGGACTTAGGGGTTCAGGTCCTCTCTCTGGATAATTAACATAGAAGAAAAGAGGATTTAGAGTGGTGAGTATAATTGCAATTTAAGCTTACTTAAAGGATAAATGTGGTCTCCATCTTAGGATTAAAGGGACATAATACTTTTTGTCAGGAAAGCGTGTAGTGACTTGGCAAGAATGGGTTAATTATTGGTATTAGTTATTTCAAAGGACCAATAAAAATACCATTCCACCCTGGAACAGTCCTATTGTTTATATTACGATTAGTGAAGCATGGAACCAGATCTTCTTTTCCAGACAATGTGGGGCCAAACCATGTATCTGGAATTCTCTTCAGCTAGGGGTCTGGTGGGTACTAGGGATGGCTGGTTCGCGGATCCGAACCCGGATCCGCCGCGGATTTATCCCGTTCGCGAACGGCGGATTTTTCCGGATTTTCCGCCTTCCGAACTTCCGATTCGCGGATTTTTCGTATTTTCGAAAATTTTCGAAATTACGAGTTTTCACGTATTTTCGAAAATACAGTAAAACATGTATTTTCGCAAATTTTCGAAAATACAAGGATTTCTCTTAATTCCATACATATGTATTTTCGAAAATTTTCAAAATTACGAGGATTGCTTGTTCGAAAATACGGAAAATCTCGTTATTTCAAGGGTATTTTTAATTTTGACGGGTCCGCTCGCGGATTTTCGAATTTTTTCGAAAATTCGCGGATCCTCGAGCGGACCGGATTTTGTGAAGTTCGGACATCTCTAGTGGGTACCCTAAGAGGTCATTTTAAGGAAAACCATACATGTAAAATAAATGTATTTCGGTATTGGAATATGTAATACAGAAAACAATATTATATTTGTGAATGGGAAGGAAGGCCCCTAAAAATGATACCCAACATGGAGCCCTTATTCCCTTGCCAAGGCGAGTTATTAATATCTTGGGAAATATGGATTACACACAGGTCATGCTTGGTATTGGAGGAATCGATAAATTATACAGGAGAGGAATATGTGGTCAATTATCCAATACAATGTACATATCTACATTTACATGGAATCTGCCTAACTGAGGGGGAATGAATGCTTTTGGCTTGTCGTAAATCTGGACATACCTAGACACTCCCACCTCATGCATACCAGGAGGGGGTGGTTTATCAAATGGTTTAAAAATCCTTGAAGGGACATGCTAAAACCGTGTGTATGGACCCGATGTTTCTTCCCGCCCTGGGATACAGGACTTCTTCTAGTGAGTAGGGTCTGTGAATATTTTTATCTTTTTTATTTTATATAACTGTTGTACCTATTGTATGTCATTTTATTATAACACCATTTTATTTTATTTTTGTATTATATGCACTGTCCACCTTTTGGAATATTAAATCTAAAATGTAATAAGTTTGTCTTTGATGCTCTAAAAGAACTCAGTTAGCCTCTGATAAGTTTATATGTGGTTGAATGGAATGTGCAGTGTAAATGCTAATTAACTCTGTGACTGCTTGTGAAGGACTGATGCTAATTAACCTGTTAGTTGCTGGACAGGGGTGTGCATAGTCAGTGAGAGTCAAGAGTGTTTTTGGGGCATCTTTAAGGCCATAACCTAAAGTGGTGGCATCTTGTACCGATTGATTGGTCAGATCATGTGCCCAGCGAACTGGTGTTCGTGACACTTCTGAATTAATTGAAAGCTTTCTGGCTCATCTCTCACCCACCCCCCTCACTTCCTTAATAATTACCCTACTAAACTTTTTTTTTAATCCTAATGGAAAAGTTTTTCTCCCTAGAACCCCTATACACTAAAATACTTGTCTACTAAGTTGCATTTATTTACATGTAAGAAGTTGATTCTATAACTAAGAAGGCTTCCATGTTGTTGCCAGTACAACTCACAGCCCATTTAGTCTTCATGGAGCCTTGTGAGCATGTACACCAGTCACCCCCCTTGACCATTCACTGACTATTCACTGGATCTGTGCACATATTTTCTATACAGATGTCTCCACACCAGTATGAAAGACCTGGATAAGACTTGTTACAATCTGTGTGTTACCCTGCAAGAACAATCCAAAAGTAAGTTAATTTTACTACCTCTTTTTTTTATTTTTTGCTTCTGGTCTCTTCCTAGCAAACAATAAACTTTCTTAATGTACCCAGGGTGTTTGCATTAGCTCTGGTACTATTTACTACTACTATTTAGAATACTTATTTTAGAAACTTATTGCCCATGAAGCCACAGGTTTAATCCCCCTAACTAATTTCATTTTCCCCCTCAGTCTTTGATAACTGCAGTTTCCCAATGTTAAATCTCTGTTTTACGTCTGAGAGGTGTAATCTGTTGTAACATGTTCTGTGACTAAAAGAGGTGGGTCTCTTTGCTGTAATGTGATTTGTTGTCAGCTTGCAGGAAGCAGAAAAGTCTACAATTTCCTTTTTTTTGGTCTGCTGTGCACTAGAGAGCATGTGAAGTGTACATGCATGTAAAGCATACACTTATATATTCTCATCAAACCCAGAGAAATAAATAAATCATAGGAGCTAGTACAACATCCACAGCAATGGAGGGGAGACACGGCTTGTTGTATTTTGTGAATGTCCTCTGCCTTTTGGGACGGTGGTAGTGGTGTCTGGTGACTTTAAGCCCCTACTGCCTCCTCCTGCAGTATTTATGATGCCAACTTGTTAAAGATTTTAATTTGAAAAAAAAAACAATCAATTTCATAAAAAAAAGTTCTTTGTTAGTAAAACACATTTTTTTTGACAGAAACAAATGTAGGATGACAAAATACTAAAACATAAAGAGGACTTTTCTCATAATTGCCACTTAAGAAACCAATTTATCACATAGTATATGAACAGTGACTTATTACAATCATATCGTAGCAAAAATATTCTATTTATTTACATAAAAAAACAGATGAATAGTAGAAAGTGTTTTAAATTTTACTGCATTCAACTGATTTTCCAAGTTCTATCAATTCAACTCAGCATTTGCAGTTCACACTAGAGATTTAGATTTAATAACTTGAGAAATCTCCGTTTTTTTGTTCACTCTTTTCTGGGACTAACATATCTTTAATTGACCTTAGCTGGATGAAGGATATTTTTAGAAACAGAGACACTAGATTTATTATATTTTTTTCTTATTGAACTAACATTTATTCCAATTGTTCAGCCTTATTTTCACCCCAAATCAAATGTCATCTATGTCCCTTATCAAAAAGATGCATTGTGGTAATAAATCCCTAGGGATAAATGTAAAACATAAGGAGAAGAACATGTAGATCGTTTTCTCTTTTTGAGTTTAAAATGTTTTTCATCTACAAAGTAACCCATGATGTATTTTATTTAGGATGGAATTGTAACAATTATAAAATTATAATATTCTCTGCACAATATTGAGCCTTTGAATTCTTAACATATTTTTGAAGCTTTGGTATTATTTTTATAGCTTACCATCACCTTTACATAGCTTTAAATTCTTGCAAGCCAGATGAGAAAGCCATTTGAAAAAGAAACTAAAAGCAGATAGTTCATTTACATTCAGGTTCACAGTCTTACCTTTTAATTGAGTCCTGGATCACTAGTTCAAGCTTGAACTAGTTGGTTTTCCGAACTCACGGCTGTATTTTCAATAATTTTCGATAAATCGATAATTATCACATTTTCGAGCTGTTTACTTACCCTAGAATATAGTGTTACATTTTCGGTAAACCTTGAATGTATCGTTCAGTAACCCTCAAATGTAGCGGCCGATTTTGGTAACTCACAAATTTAGCGTTCGTTTTCGGTAACTCTCGAATGTAGCATTTGGTAACCCTCGAATGTAGCGTTCGTTTTCGGTAACACTCGAATGTAGCTGATGATTTCAGTAACCCTCGAATGTAGCTGCCAATTTCGGTAACCCTCGAATGTAGCTGCCGATTTCGGTAACCCTCGAATGTAACGTTCGGTAACCCTCATTGGCCGTAGCCCTCGAATGTAGCTTGTGGAAAACCTGACAATTGCCCAATTGTGGGGAAGGAAATGTTTAAATAAGTTTTAGTGATGGGTGCATTTTCCCCAGACTATTTCCCAGGTGCCACATCCAGTTACAGTAAGTTAACAGTTTTATTTTAACTGTATTTAATCTGAACTTTCTGAACTATTTCCTTCCATAGACTAGAATGGTTTTGTTTCCGAACTATTGAACTTTTACTATTAACTTCTACTGGTAGTTCGGAAACAAACCGAACTTTAATAAGTTTGGCCATCTCCACTCATCCGGCCATCGACCGCAGCTTGTTAGAAGTTATAGTGCTAAAACATGAAGACTTCTTTACTCATAACTGTTGATAGCAACAATTTTTTAGAGCAGTGAGTTGTGGAAAAAAGGCATAAAAACTGGAATCCTCTTGAGTAGGACTTTGTAAAAAAAAAAAATGAGACATGCCAGATGCCCCTTTGGAAGGTTCTAAACTAATTAAAATAAAAATGTCCCTCCCAAAGTGTTTTTTTTTTAATATCCTTTCAGAGGAATATTATTGATGCAATGAAGGAAGAACAGAGCAACTGTACATTTCATATTGAAAATTAATATAAAATATTGAGTGGGCTGCTGGCCCTATGTTGCTTGAGCAGATATTCAAATTGTAGGTTAACTAAAATTAAACAAACAGTAGAACAAATGGCCTCATGTTGCATTTCACTAACATAGATCTACTGTCCATGGTTAGCAAGAAAGAGTAGAGATTTTTACAATACATTACAAAATGTATCCAAAGGAAGATAATTTGAAGTTAGGGTTGGTCATTTCTAAGGATTCCTCCCATCTGCCCCATATGTTCTTATATTTAGCCAGGCAACCTCTGTGATTACACATTGCTTTCTTATGGGGAAGAGCTGGGTAGCATTAAAAGTGGTTTCAATCAAAAATATTTATAAATATTTATTGATAGATACTTGCTCCATGATACCTAGTTATTCAATTCTAACTGCTAGTTTTTCTGTATTCAGTAGACGGTAACAAAAGGTGCCTGGGGTTGACTGACAATTTGAGCATATAAGGTGTGAGATGTTCAGGTGTTAGAAGTCCCAAGTTTTGAGTGCTTGGTGTAAGAGTGTGTAAATATACTCAAGGCAGTACATCCAGTTTCATTAGAGATGTGGTGCTGTGGGGAATATTCAGCATTGTTAAAAATCTGCCAGATTCAGAGTTGCACCAGTGATGCAAGTGGGATATTTAAGTATTTAAGGGGAATGTATATTGGGAAGAGCCAGATGATA
The DNA here is from genome assembly GCA_019447015.1 of Hymenochirus boettgeri. Taxonomy (NCBI): domain Eukaryota; kingdom Metazoa; phylum Chordata; class Amphibia; order Anura; family Pipidae; genus Hymenochirus; species Hymenochirus boettgeri. The sequence continues at coordinate 167,660,759 of CM033472.1, forward strand.
TATAGGACTTTGGGCAGTAAAATAATTTTAATAAGATTTTTCTCTTCCCATAAGTACCAACAGGAGTTTGCTCCAGATTTGTATTTTGTCTTAAATTACCCGTATTAATGGTTATGGAGGGGAACTGGTGTTGGTTGGGGGGGAGGTATCCAATTGGGAAATCTGGGACGTAAAAAAAAAAAGACCTGAAAATTCCCCAAACTTGTTGATAACATATAGGGCTTGTTGTAGTGAGATGTCTGGATCTGTTAAGTAAAGGCACGTGTCATCAGCATAGAGACTGACAGTTTCTGTTTGTTTGTGTTCTCAAGGGATCTTGGTCTGTAGGAGTAGGATTTCAGGCACTGGGGGTATTTTACTGGCTTGCGGATTAGGGTTATGAAGGCTTCTGACATGGTAGTTGGTAGTGTTTGTTTGGTAAACATAGTATTGTAGAGATTGAACAGGTATGGGATGAGGGAGCTAGAGTAACGGTGGTAGAATCCCATTGGCAATCCATCTGTGCTGGGGGCTTTATATCTGGTCAGGAGAGGGATGGCATTCTGGATTTCCAATTTGTATGGGAAGTCTTGGATTTCCTCTCACAGTATTTTAATGTCAATGTTTTGTTTGAAGAAAACATTCACTGTTTTATCTATGACAAAATAGTAACAATTAAAAGGAATTTTCTATCACATAGTATATAAACAAACAACAACTTGCAATAATTATATTGTAGCAAAACATTATAAAAAAAATAGACGAATAGTAGAATGTGTTTTCAGATTCACTACACTGAATTACTTACAATCTATCTTCCATTTACAATCTCCATATTACCTGTCTTATTATTTAAGGAAATTATTTTCTTCTTCTTTATACAGACACATGAGGTTTGGTGTTCATTGCAAAAATGTCTGTTGAGGTCAATTCATTAAAATCAGTCTATAAAAAACGAGTAAAGTTCTATTCATTTGGACCATCTACATCACTACAGTAGTAAGAATGTAGGGTGCATCATACATCACTATTCCAGATTTTTTATTCAATGGTATATAATAACCTTGTATTAAATAGCATTATTTCTCTCTTCACTAAACTAAGTAACATATTATTTAAAACATAGCCATTTGACACAAAATTAATCTTTCACCACCATCTGACACCCCTTTCCTTACTCTTAAAGAGAAACTGTGGTCCAAAAATGACTTTAGGTAAATTGATAGGAATTGCTCTCCTGAGAGTTTTTGCAATTTATTTCCATTGTTTACTTTACATAGTTTTGAAGATATTTACATTTTTGTGTGTGATATGGCAGCAGCATCACCAGGTCCCCTGAACTTCCTGCTTCCTGCTCTGAAGTCAATCTGCCCTGTGTCTCCTCCCCTTTGCAGCCCCCCTGGTCCCTCCCACTCATGGACCCCATGGTCCCTCCAGTTGCAGACCCATTCCCTTACAGCCCCATGTGGCCCTGCCTACTCGTGGGTGCCTAAGCCCCACCCACTCATAGATGCCTAAGCCCTGCCCACTCATGGGTGCCTAAGCCCTGCCCACTCATGGGTGCCTAAGCCCCACCCACTCACAGGTGCTGTGGGCCACTCTGACACCCCCCCTACCCACCCTCCAAAAACTCTGTGGAAACAGCCTTTTCAGGCAGAGTGAAAACTCTGCCTGAAAAGGCTGTTTTCACATAGTGAGAGAGAAGGGCTGTAGATTCCCTTACCTTCTCTGCAGCTGCAGGTCCTTCACACAGCAGAGAGGAGGAGGGACTTCCTGTCTCCCTCACACACTGAGGGAGTCTGAGGCTATGCTCACAGATGGCACTGTGCAGGAGAAGCCTTAGGAATGTCACATGTCAGCCTCCCACCCATTAACTTTCTGGTCAGTAATTTCTTTATATCTTGGGCTGTGGAGCACATAGAGAGGTGGTTGATGGCTCATTTTAAGGGTAGGAAAGTGGCCTTTTATTTAAACTCAACTTCTTTGGAGACCACAGTTTCCCTTTAATGAAACTCCCTTGTTAAATGTTGTTCTCTTTCATGTGTTTCCACAATCTTCCTTTCATCCATTGTTACTGCCATTTTCATTAATATTTGCTCTGTGCACCATTTGTATTCCTATTCTCTGTGTTATTCTATTCTTGTTGGTATTTCCTCTTGCAATTTATTGCCATTTATTTAGTGTGCTATTTTGTCATTGCTATTTTTATTTACAGTATTTAAATGAAGGTATACATTGGGGGTAGGCAGGCAAACATGGAAAAAATCCATCTGTTGCTGAGGAAGACAAGAGGTAGTAAATAGAGACAGGAAGAAGAACTAATGTAAGCACATTTTGAGAGATAAGGGAACATATATATCATATTGTTCTAAAATTGACAGAGGTACAGTAGATGAACTGACAAGGAGAGTTCCTAAAGGGATTAATGAGTAGGAATACTGATGTTGTAATGATTTTTTCTTGGGTTGTGTAATGCAATCCCAAGTCTATTTCTGTCCAAATACCCTAATCTAACACAGCTGTCTTCTCCTTTAGCCAAGCCCCCATTTGCTGGGATGAATATACTACGAAACAATGAAGATACATATCAAGTGTCTGATTTGTCCTCTCAGTTTGACAGTTCCTCTGGGGATGAAATCCAGAGGAGAATCATGAAGAGATTCCCAAACGGGAACAAAAGTTTAATCCAGGGATATTTCCAATTGCCACTTGGAGTCAGGAAGGAATTTTTAACTTATTCATAAATTTGGTGGGTTTTTTATTTACCTTCCTCTGGATCAACAGTTAGGCAGGAAATGAGGGTATGGCTACAGTTGGTGGGCCAAATGTGACGTGTCAGAGTTTCGGCTTGATGGAGCAAGGCGGAACCCTGCCCAGTGGTTTAAATGTAACTCATGGGAGGAAAAGGCTACGGTTAGTCCTTTGAATTTCTTGCTTATACATTTTTTAACTATGGGGGTATGTCCTGCTCTGTCTTACTGGTTAGGTGGGTTATATTTGGTGGAATTGTTGGCAACTCGGGTGCTGTCTATGTTGGATGTTATTGATTTATTCATGTGAGGGGATGTGATTATGATGCATTTGGTGGGAGGAGTAAGGGTGGGTATTTAAGGTTGGGGTTTTAGTGAGTGTTACCCTGATGACGGCCTTGCTATAGGCGGAAACGCGTTGGTCTCAGTAAAATTATGAATTGAATCTGATGACAAGTCCCTTGAGTGCATGTTTATGCTCGATATTGTGTACCTTATGGATGTTGCACCGGGGCAAGTGGATTTGGTTTAGTGGAGTGCTATCTATGGATTGCTATATATATATAAAATGTGGATAGCGGCTCTCTTACTTGTCCCAACAGTCCCTGTGGACCTGGTGTATCCAAGGTAATAATAGTGCACTCCACTGGACTTTTTTACAAAAGGCTTTATAACAAAATCTACACTTTTCAGCCAACGCATGGCTATCGTCATGTTTGTAATTTCTCTAGTATTTCCTGTGATTTTCCAAAAAATGCACACAAATGTAAATGGACCGGAAACATGGACAAAGGCATAGAAAATAGAATACGCAGACAGAAGCATTGTCCTACGCGCACACAAAACGGACAACGCAATGCACATAGTGGGACCTAGTCGTAGGGTGAATATTTAGATTGTAAGCTCTTCGGGCAGGGATCTCTTTCCTAATATGTCAAGGCACACTTAACTTATTTTATGTATTCTTAACCTTTTAAAGGGTATGTCCACCCTTAAAAAATTTTTTCATATATGATTCCCCCTGTCCCCCCAGCCCCAACCGCTCCATTTTTATTTTTAGAAAGTGCCCCAAACTCTACTTGCCTCCCCTCTTTCCTCCGCCGCGCTGCCGGCCCACTGCTTGCGAGAAAATGCAAGCAGAGGGGCGGGACCGGTAGTCACGTCTGTGATTGGCTGAGCGGCAGCCAATCACGGACGCGGCTGCTGGTCATTCTTTGCGGCGGAGGAAAGAGGGAAGGTAAGTAAAGTTTGGGGGAGCTTTCTAAAATAAAATAGAGCGGTTGGGGGGGGGACAGGGGGAATCCAATTTAAAAGATTTTACACTAGGGGGAGGGAATCCGGAGAGGAGGGAGAGGGAGGGAAAAGGGAGGGGGAGGGAGGGGGAGAAGGGCTGCAGTACGCATGCCAAACTTCTCCCAGAGGCCAGGTAGGAGGCAGAGTCCTATATGGACTCTGCTATCCTCCTGGTGGGCAGTTTTTGGGACTTTGGGGGGGACTACAGGAGAACCTTATGGAGCTGGTATGTGAGGTAAGGATTAAACTACACTACATGATGGGGCCAGTAGATGGGGGGATTATAGTTTTGGGGGTGGACATGCCCTTTAAACTTTATTTATGTAAATTTAATTTATCTGTATAATAGCTGCACTTATCCTCGTTTGCATACTCTGTATTTTATAATGTACAGCACTGTGTACCCAGGTGGCGCTTTATAAATAAAATTATACATACATACATACATACATATTTGGGTGGAGTCTAATCTGTTATGTTAACTGATATGTATTATTGTGTTAATAATCCTTGTTTCTTAATGCAGTATTTTAAAACATCATATTAAGGATATATTCACACTGCAAAATGGCAGTAAAAGCAGTTAAAGACATACAAAGGTATACAGGTTTTGCCGTACGTTTTTTTTTTTTAAATCAGCAGATGACAGACAATAGATCAGAACACGTTAATGTGAACATTAAAATGGATGTCAATGGGGAAAATAAATTAATACAAATGCTTTCCTAAAACTGCATACAAATACACAGAAAGGCATCTAGAGTGAACAAACTCTAAGCAGTTAATAGAAAGAGATTTTTCAACCAATGTGCTGCTTGTCCCTTTAAAGCAAGGGATGTAAGGTTTTACCTTGTATTTTTATAGATGACCTTCCATCGTAGATGTGTTCAGTTATATTTTGTATTTACTCACCATGTTACAGTAACTTTTTCTTTAAAACTGACAGCAACTCAGTTTGAACAAAACTTGTAAAAGGTCAACACTTACAGTTAAATTTCCACATTTTGATAACAGCCAAAGGATTTAAAGCCCAAATATGTTATGTTACAGTTCATTACACAGATGTGTCAAGTACTGGGTAGTTCAAACCATGAACAGGTGATAAAGGTCAGAATCATTTGTCATTTCCTTTATTGAAAGTTCCATGGTATAGGTTTGTCCAATGCATGGAATAGTGTTAGGAAAAGCCACCAAGTTAGGATATAATATCAGCCATATAAAATAGCATTAGCTACTGCCTCTTTGTTTGGAACCATTTCTACTATTCATAGATCAAAGCTGCACTGTGATTTTTCTAATAGCTTTCCATCTCTATGGATGTCTAACAGCTTTACTGGCTACTAGTTCTTGTTAACCCGTATAATGAAAAAAATCTATCTTATAGAAATATAATAAAACCATAATAAATATAATAATAGGAAGGAGCACTAAATAGGGGCTGATACAATAAATGGTATAAAAGGTAAATAAAAGTTTACCTGTGCTATTAATCTACAGTATACAAATTGTACATGCTCACAAGGCAGAAAGACTACATGGAGAGAGACATGTTCTGGCAACAACATGGAAGCCTTAAAGGGCATCTATACTGAAAAAAAAGTGTTTTTAAATTGGCCATTACTAGAAACTATAATTCTTCCCTATTAGCACTGTATAATTTTTGATCTGTCCCATTTCTTTAGATATCTAGTCTAAAGAAACATGTATTTTAAGCTGTCAATTAATGCCTTGCTGTAATAAACTATTCTTCTGTGAGCAGTTTGCTGTAGCTGGAATGGTGACAGACAGTTGACAGTTGGAATGCAGTATGCTGTGTGCAGTTTTGACAGTTGGTTTGTGGGAAAAATGTCAGGTCAGATGGAAGTGGGAGTGGTTAAAGGAGGGAGGGGGGATACTGCTTCTGACCATAACATGTGCTGGATTGAAGGCATGCAGCAACACATACACATATTTAATCATAGCTCAAGATAAGGAAAAGTCATTTTTTCAATAAAGTGTCCCTTTAATAGTTACAGAACCTCATTGTTACACATGCATACTGGAATGGTATCTTACAGTGCATGGGTGATCTGGGGAGGAAAGCATTCACATTATAGGTAAAAGAGAATAGACCAAGGTTATTCAAGTAGAATTTTGATTGTCTAAACTGAAATTTTGTGTCAAAACTACTATATTTGAAACCCAGTACTATATTTGAAACCCCAGGCAGATTTTCGGCAGTTCTGCATCAAAATTTAGTCGGTAGTTTTGACTGGAGAAATGATGATGGCAAAAATTGCAGTTTCGACCCTCAAACTATGGTAATCTCTAATTACTTTATTCACTTATAGGGATGTTCTGTTGTTTTGACTCAAGGCTGACCCAGGTCAGAACTTCTGGTTCCACTTTATAAATTCTGCTTGTCAAAACTACAGACAGATCTTTAAAACTTAACTACCAAACTTCTCACCTTCGAAACCTGTTTTTGGCATCAATAATTTGTAGTAGTTGACTTCCGAACTGGTATTCACAATCCATTAACCCCCTGGTGGAATGTACCCTGGCAGGTGTGTTCATCCTCACTCTGCTACTTAATAGGTTATATAATTGAATTGTTTCGGGAAACAAAGACTTTAATTGCAAATGGGTTAAAACAATCTTTAGTGTATAGATTTTTTTACATTTGATTCCTGCTTATTGCTGTTTCCCCTTTAGAACAAATTGCATTCTAATACAGTAATGCATCTCAAAGGCATAACCTGGGATATTACAACATCTGATCTGGGCTCCACTGAGAGCAAAGTGATTGCAATTAAACAACATTAATTCTTAAGCTAGGTACACACAGTACCGATAAAGCACCGATACCATCGGATCCGACGGTATCGGGGCTTTATCTGTACTGTGTGTACCTAGCTTTCCCAAACGAGCACACGGCCGCCGAACGTTAAGCCGAGCGGTTGTTCAGGAAAGAGTGAAAATTTTCCTTGGCCGCAGTGGACTCCCTATAGGGGAGTCTGCCATGACCGAGTTATACAGTCGTAACTGTGTATAACAACTTTCTCCCTATGCTTTGCATATGCTGTGCATAGGGAGAATGCTCGAGACTGTGTGTATCAGGAATTTTGAAAAATGATAGACAGAATCTTGCAGATCCTGTCCGTCATCTTTCAAAAATCTGGCATGTGTGTACCCAGCTTTAGGATGAGGCCACACTGACAGAGCACAGCAACATGCATTTAATATACACAATCGAATCATATCATGTTCCATGCATGTTACCGTGCATTTGCGCGGCAATTCCGTCAATAATCCATTATTGGAGCACATGCAATTTGCAAAAAAACGTAATAGCATGTGCTCTGAAAACGTATTGCATAGTATCCACATTGTAATGCACTGGTATGCAATTCTTACATGTTAATGTATCACGAAATGATTCCTGTGTAATCGCATACTATATGTGTTAAAAGTTCTGCAAAAGCAAATCACAATGTACTGATAGTGGTACCTGAAATCTGTGTGTCTTTGTTAAGACGCTGTAGATGGTTGCTATAACAAGGGCACATTTTTAACAATTTAAAGGGTATGTCGACCCCTTCGAAATGTACAAGGTAATATATTATGCAGGACCCCCCAAAACCTCAGTTTTGCTTAAACTTGTTAAATATGCTCCCAGAATGAGAAATTATATAATTAAATTGTAATCATCAAGTGCGAGCAAAGAATTTCTATTGGTCGACTAAATATATTTTTCTCACCAAATTGTTGTTTTTTGTTTACAAAATGATCTGATCCTATACACATATGATTCAGTTTCCCCAAAGATTCTAAGCACACATGAAGTGCACTGTTGTAGCTTTACAACAATAGGCAGACCCTGGGAGGAGCTTACTTAATTCACAGGTACAGGTATAGGTGGGAGTGTCACAAAAGGAAACCTGTGTACTGATACAAAAGGATAAATACAATGTCTACATTGCACAGCTTCTGATTACACTTCACCAGTTTAATTGCCATCAGCACCAAAAGCCTTCAGTGACACAGTAAGTCGTAATGATAGTTTATTGTGATGATATCAGCACAGCTGACATACGTTCAATTTGGACTTCTTGTATTTGTTGACAGGAAAATTATCCATCAGTTGTTTTCATGGAATGCAAAAGTAACACATGTTTGCTGCTTATGATTATGACTAACGCTTTCCATGTGGGAAAATGTCAGTGTTTGATACAGTTTTTCTATTTTTTTCTTTCTTTCTTTGCTTTTTTGGAAAACCTTTCTTTCCATGAATGTTACTGAGACAATAGTCAAACATTTGCAGCATCTGAGGTTTAAATCTCTAGTGCATTCATTATAGATCAAATTACTCTTTATAAATTACCCACTGGTGCCTCTGGCTACAAACCCTGGATAATTTTAAACCAGAGATTTTGGCAGGGAGCTTTTCAATTGGCCAGCTGCATTACAGTACTTAGGTACCCACACAGGTGCTTCAATTACAATGAATCTGAAAGTGTTCTGGGCACTATGGAATTATTATTTGCATAAATTATTACTATTTTTGACATCTATTTTCAGACTAAAGCAGTGGTGGCAACTGTGTTTGCTTCTTTTATACAGTCTTGTTAAATAAAAACAGCAATAAAGGAGGAATTAGAATAATAATAACTGAAATCACCATTTACTATGAGGTTTAGCCTTTCAGTGTTAAGAATTTAAATCAAAATGAAAACCCCTTGCAGAATTGGAGGTCTTATTTCTCTGTATGTTATATTATTTTGTAATTGATCTTAATGGTAGCATTTTTATTATATTCAAATGTCAGTTTGATACGAAGATAATTATTAGACTTTAACAAGAAAATGCAAGATATTTTTATTTTCCCAAGTGACATTACAGTCTAGAGGAAATTGGGATGACACACAAGTAAACTGTCATTAGAATTTGATAAGTGGGTAGGATCAGGTTGGGTCAATGGAAGTTAGTGTCTTAGGACAGGTTATATGTCTGTCTGAATATTTCAGTTTTGCGGATGTGTTTGAAGATATTAAAGGATGTTAAGTGTCGGATGGAGAGAGGAGTTCCAGGGCAGAAGGGCAGAGAAACAATGTCCTTAATGTGGGTGTGGGAAGAGATTGCAAGGTTGGATGAGAGGAGAATCTAATTTGCAGTTTGGAAGTTGCGTCTGGGATGGTATCTGTGGATCAGCCCTGATTTGTAGGATAGGGTAGGCAGCTTGAACTGGATCCTTTTTGTGATTAACAACCAGTGGAGAGACTGAAAAAGAGGAGTGGCATTTGGGAAGCAAGAAGAGAAATTAATGAAACCAGACTTTAAGATGAATTGAAGTGGCACCAGGCAGTTTTGCTTGGTATGCCACATAGGAGGGTGTTATAGTAGTCATCAATCCATAGAAAAACAGAAGAGTCGCATGACCGGAACATAAGTATCAATTTACGTGTTTTAGACCATTAAGGTCTTTAGTCATAAGCTTATGAATAAGGACCTTAATGGTCTGAAAAGCATAACACAGATGTTGGACAAATAAAGTTTGTTTGAAGAGCATATGGACTCCAAAATTATGTTTTGGTCGTGCTCATCTAATGTTTTTCTATCGGTTGAAGTCTTACCTGTTGCCCAGGTCTGGGGCGGTCTACACCCAGGCCAATAAAAGCTGGTGATGAGTTATTGATCTGTATCTTCCACATGTATATGTGTATTGCTGCAGTGTCTCTCGGTTCCTTGGAAGTGTTTGTGCAGTAGTGAAGGGTCTGGGGCTTAGTAGCATGTATTAGTTATTGGCTTATATTTCATAAGTGAGTTATATTTGATAAGCTACTCCCTGGCTGTACTACGGTCAAGAGTTGTATAGGGGTGGTAAATTTGGTGGTGAATTTTGCATTATGTTACAGTAGTCAAGCCAGAATATGATTAATGCGAGAACTAGAATTTTTGGAGCGTTGTGTGAAAGGAATATATGTAGAGAAAGAGAGAGAAACAAGATATTTATGTAGGAAGAGAGGCCTGAGAGATATACTGTATATTAAGAGAAAGTGAAATATATGTATTGAGAGAGAAAGGAGTGCTACATGTAGGAAGAGATAAAGGAGAGATATATGTACAGTACGAAAAGAGGTAGTAGAGATATATGTAGCAAAAGAAAGTTGAGATATATGTAGAAAAAGAAAGTAGAGATATATGCAGGAAAAGAAAGTAGAGATATATGTAGGAAAAGAAAGTAGAGATATATGTAGGAAAAGAAAGTAGAGATATATGTAGGAAAAGAAAGTAGAGATATATGTAGGATAATTACTCGAGTATAGGTATAATAAACATTTTACTTGCGGATTCGAGAATTCGATATTTACTCGCGTATTGGTATAATAGACATTTTACTTGCGGATTCAATATTCGATATTTACTTGCATATAGGTATAATAGACATTTTACTCGCGGATTACTGGGTGGGGCTTAGGCACCTGCTAGTGGGCGGGGCTTAGGCACCCACGAGTGGGTGGGGCTTAGGCACCAGCGGGTGGGCGTGACTTAGACACCTGTGAGTGGGCGGGGCTTATGCACCCATGGGTGAGCGGGACTTAGGCACCTGCAGGTGGGTGGGGCTTAGGCATCTACGAGTGGGCGGGGCCACACGGGGCTGTAAGATAATGGGTCATGGGTTGCCTGCAACTGGAGGGACCATGGGGTCCATGAGTGAGAGGGACCAGGGGGGCTGCAAAGGGGAAGAGGAGACAGAGGACAGATTGACTGACAGTTTCAGAGCAGGAAGCAGGAAGTGCAGGGGACCTGGTGATGCTGCTGCTTTATCACACACAAAAATTTAAATATCTTCAAAACTATGCAAAATAAACAATGGGAATAAATTGCAAAAATTCTCAGGGGAGCAATTCCTATCAATTTACCTCAATTTACCTAAAGTTATTTTTGGACCACAGTTCCCCTTTAATAAATAGCAATATGGCAGTTTTTTTCTAATGTGATGCGCAGCACTAATTACCGCAATAATAGACCGCAATATGTGAAATTTATTCAGAATACCTCTTCAATGAGATATTAAAGATGGTAGTACCACAAGGGTGTGTCCCTATTTGGGCGGGATTGTCCCAACCGCAGAGACAAAACCCTGAGTCCCACAGTCAGGGCTAAAATCCCATCCGAACATTGGATCTGGCAGCCCCCTCCCCCGTCCCCTGTTACACCCATAACCCCTCCATTGATCATGGTCCCACCCCTGACCTTCTGCCCAGCCTACCATAGCACTCTCCCGCCCTGGGCAGCCAAAATCTGCCCAACTCTGCTTTTTTACATCAAACATCATTATTAAATATGCTGGCAAAGCTACGTTGGTGGGCATGATTTCACATAACAACAAGTGGGAAATATTCTGTGGATATCAGAATGTTAGTGAAGTGTTACAGCAATAACAATTTGCTTTTAAACACTTATAAAACAAAGGAAATGATTTTAAAATTTAGGGATAGGAATGGCAAGAATGTTCAACACATTTTTATAGAGAATAAGAAAGCTGAACGGGTGGAGAATTTTAAATTCCTTGGAGTTAAATTATGCCATATAAATTATGGAATCTACAGGTTAAGACCATGATTAAAAAGTGCAGTTAAAAAAGGAACAGATAGCTTCTAGAATTGTATTTAGTTTCTATTCTAGCACTGTATAGGGTTATATAGTTATATGTTGGCATGGTATGTAAGTTGTACCAGGACTGAAAATGCCTGGGAATTATACATCGTATAATTCAGTATGCACTAGTATGCATTGACTTGCCAACCATTGATGACATTTACTACAGATGCTGTGTTAATAGAATAAAAAAATATTCTGGATAATATGCTGCACCCAACTCTGAGGTATTCTCTGCTCTCCCTTCAGGAATATAATTACAACAAAAATGGATTTAGAATACCCCTAGTGTCCCTACAAATCCCTCTCTTAATTTATACAAATATGTCCAATAATTCGGACACAAATAGTTAACATGATCCGTGTTAGTTTTTATTGCACAGTGCCCAGGTCTTCACTACACCAAATATACAATACACACCAAGTGACACCCTTACGCCCTCCCCAGCTGACACTGGGAGCACTGCGGCACTGAGCACAGTGAGCGGGCCGCCCCCAGCCCGCCCAGTTACGCGCCAGAAACGTCCTCACCACGCCCTTTCCATGCCCACTCGTAGCTCCGTGCGGGCCACGAAAAAATGCGTCCGGCCCGCGGGTTGAAATCAACATCAGAGAAGGTTAAAAACAATATTAAATACATGTGGGAAACTTCATTTTTCTTATGTCTTAATGCACATGTCCATAGAACAATACAGACGGGTCTGCTTCCAAATAGGTTTTAGTTATACAGAGCTCTCTTTTTGTGGTACTTTCGACAGAGTAAACCTTGCTCCTTTAGTAAGTTGTTGCTGGGACTTACTTGGAATCACGCCTGTCTCCCCACTGCTTCTTTGTGACCTCCTCCCCGGTGTCATCCCATTTGTGTTATAAATGTTTAGTTTAGTCGCCAGCACCACCTTATTCTGGGTAGATTGGAACATCTGGTAAATCTTGATTACCTAAAGCTGGGTACACACAGTAACGATAAAGCCCCGATACCGTCGGATCCGACTGTGTGTACGTTTGTTTCCCGAACGAGCGCGCGGCCGCCGAACGATCGGGTCGGCCGTACGCTCGTTCGGGAAAGGCCGGAAATTTGTTGTTGTTGATATGAACTATTATTGAATAATGCACCAGAGAGTTTATTATATGGAGAATTAATATATTTATATAAAGTGATCATATTCCCATGCACTTGTTGCATCTCCAATGTAAACAGCCCTAACTTGTCTAATCTGCCTGTGGTTAGTAAACCAATCAGATTCTTTCTGAAATAATCAGATTTTACCAATCAGAATTGGTTACAATGAGATTCTTTCAGAAATAATCTGATTGTCTGTTTTCCAGAATATTTCCCAGGTCCCAGAGCCATTTTCAGTAAGTTACTGTATCATGTTTCCAAAATTTCGAACGCGGCTCAAAAATAGAAAGCGAACGCTTAAAAAACAGTGAGATTGTGAGGATTTATGTACGTGTTTCCCAGACCATTTTTTAATGGTCCCAGAGCCATTCATAAAAAGTTACCATTACTATTTTATGTAATATTTAGGCAGATCTGTGTGGATTTTTTTCACCCATTGACTTTAATGGGTTTTCCTGCGGATTTTCTAATTTTCTAATTTTTCCGAAAATTTGCGAATCCACAGGCAGGATTTTAGCAGTTTCGCCCATCTCTATTCTCTACTAGAATCCCCAATTATTTTTCCAATAGTGATTCACTTAGTAAAAAGCTATTTATGGGGGCATATTTATAAAAGGGCGCTAATTTATAAAACCCGGTGGTGGAAAGTGCCCTTATAAGTGCCCTTGCAGCTTTTGGGGCTTAAGGGGTGCTGCAGCTAGTACCAGGCCCCCCTCCCCGGCACTTACAAGTGCCCTTGCGGCCCTGATAAGGGCCTTTTGGGGCTTAAGGGGTCCCACTGCTCGTACAGGGACCCCCTCCCCGACACTGACAAGTGCCTTTGTTGGGGGTCCTGCAGCTCGAAACAGGGCGTGTCTTCTTTCTTTGCAGCCGGCGACACCAACTCTTCTGATGTCGCTAACACTGGGCGGTGTCACTATGGCAGCCAGTGACACCTCCGGCGCTGATGACATCAACATAGCTGATGTTGCCAGGTGTCTTGATCCAAAGTCTTCTTTCTTCTCAGCTGGCGACACCAACCGCTGGCACTGGCGACATCAACGTAGCCGATGTTGCCGACCTCTTCTTTCTTCTTTGTTCTGCCATCACTCTGATGATTTCTGAAATATGATAGGTTACTGCATTATCATATGATTGCGAGCATTGAAATATTAAACAATCACAATTGGATTAGGTCCTTCAGTAAAACTATATAAAGAGGTGGAAACCCCACGGAGCTCATAAGTTATCACTAGAGATGGGATCCGGGTCCGACACAAACCCAGATCCGAGATGGAACCCCTTGGTTCACTTTCGCGGTTCCCAACGTATTTTCCAAAATCGACCGTTCGAGGCTATTTTCGCAATTTTTTAAAAATATATTCAAACATTTGAAAATCTGCGAAAATACAATCGGAAACTCAAAAGTGGTCTCCGATCATATTTTCGAGGATTTTCGAACGTTCGAAGATATTTTCGAAAATTATCGAAAATAGCTCCGTACATTCAAAAATCTTCGAAAATTCATTCCGTTTTCAGATCTTCAGGATTTTCTTGAGATCCGGGAATCCAAAAATTGACCAAAACTATGTTTCGGCCATCTCTAGTCAACATCGGCTACGTTGATGTCGCCAGTGCCAGTGGTGTCACTGACGGCCACAGTGACATCGACTGGTATTGGTGACATCAGCGGAGTTGGTGTCGCCAGCTGAGAAGAAATAAGACTTTAAATCAAGACATCGGTGACATCAGCTGCGTTAATACACCAGCACCATGGGTGTCACTGGCGGTCACAGTGACAACGTCCAGTGTTAGCGACATCAGCAGAGTTGGTGTCGCCAACTGGTAAGAAAGAAGACACACCCAAGGGCTCTTCTAAGAGCTAATGGGGTCCTGTTTCGAGCTGCAAGGACCCCCAACAAAGTGCCGGGGGGGTTCCCGGAAGAGCTGCGGAACTCCTTAAGCCCCAAAAGGCCCTTCTGAGGGCTGCAAGGGCACTTGAGGGGGGTCCGGGTATGACCCCTTAAGCCCCTAAAGGCCCTTGTCAGGGCTGCAAGGGTCGTTCCAAGGGCCACAAGGGCACTTATAAGTGCCGGAGAGTCGGGGTCCTGGTACAAACCCTTATGCCCCAAAAGACACTTGTCAGTGACCCTGCTGGAGGGTCCCTCCCCCCAACAGGCCCCTCCTTCTCCCCCCATGAGCATACTGGGGAGGGGGTGAGATGGGCTGCTGGGAAGGGGTTGTGCTGCGGGTGGTCGCATCTGCCGCCAGCAGCAGGGGGTGGATGGGCTTACACCCCGCTTCCTTTGCTGGCGGATGAGACCACCCATGGTACCTCCCCTTCCCAGCAGCTCCTCTCAGCCCCCTTCCCTGTATGTTTGGATTTGAACTCTTTGCCGTGATACCATACTTTGCATTGCACTATGTGCAGTATTGCAGCGAAGAGAGTTCAAATTACCGCCACACATTACTGTGGTGTAACTTTCTGCAACAATAATGATCGGCTTTTTAAATATGGCATATTAACGATTTTTCTGCATCGATGTGCAGCTGTAATTGAAGTCCGAAAATAATGGACTTTTATAAGTATGCCCCCATAGTGTAGGTGGCACATGGATAATCTGTCAAAGTTTGCTTGCAGCAATTGCACATCATTTGAAATTTCCAAAGCTCTGCATAGTTTAGTGTCATCAGCAACCATGGAGACCTTGCTCTCAATTCCCAACATGACTGGTTCAAGAGAGGTGTTAAGGAGGCTATTTATGTGAAAATAAAGAAACCAAGCCTAAATAGAAGTGGGGGGGTTCGACACCAACTGCCATGTACAATGCTGTTTTGACACCTTACTCTGGGCGTTCCTATAACACCTCTTAGCCACTATCCAATCACGCTCCCTTAACACTTGGCTGTGATATGCTAATTGGGATTTCCCAGGGTACATAATTGCCACAGATTCTTGTACAAGTCATTCTGAATTGAGAAAGCCAGTCAGATGACGTCTTCAAGAACTAAACTTCAAGTCCAGTTGATCTAATTGAATACAACAGATAATTCCCAAGTCATTTATAAATAGATTAAAAGAAGTGGCCCCAGTAGAGAACTTCTTAGAACTTTAGCCCACATAGATGTACAGTAGCTCTATTGACCACAACTCTCTGTTTGGGATCCAACAACCAATTCTCTTTCCATGTACAAATATTTTTTACTAGGCAAACAGTTGATTATTTAGCACAGTATCAAAAGCTTTAGCAAAATCCAAGTATACTATATCCACTGCTATGCCTGAATCTAAATTTTTACTCACCTCACTGTCATAAGAACCAAGCAAATTTGTCTATTTATCATAAATCCATGCTGTCTATTTCTTAAAAGATTAGTTCTGAAGTCCAGGATATGATCCCATAACAAAGTTTCCAGTACCTTTCCTACCACTGATGTTAGACTTACAGGTCTACAGTTATAAGGCTGTGAACGACTACATTTTTGTAAAACTGGTATTACATTAGCTTTTTTCCAATCCAGTGGAATCATCACCAGAAAAGGGAATATGAAAAGATACTGTAGGAAACAGTGGTCTAGATAAAACTGGACTAAGTTCTCTTAAGATCCGAGGATGTGTTTTATCTGGTCCTGGGGCTTTATTTATATAAACTTTATCTAATTATTTCTGTACCATACCCTCTTTCAACCAGAGGGAATATTCCTCAATTATACTCTTCCTATTATTACAGTCCCTACTATAAGGACTAGGATTCTCTATAGCATATAAAAATTGTTTAGCACATAAGCCCTTTCATCCTCCTCTATAACCATCTTAACCCCATTATTTAATGGTCCCACATCCTCATCTTTTAACTATTGATAGAATTAAAAAATATTTTGGGGTTAGACTTGCTTTGTTCAACTATCCATATTTCATTTACTATTTTGCAAGTTTAATTGCTTTCTTTCACTCCTTATTGCAGCCTTTATACTTCCTGTAGGTCTGTTCTGTTATCTCTGATTTAAAAATTTTTTCCATTTAATTTTTTACGTGAGCATTAAGCCAGACAGGAGTGGACCTAATTTACACTTGTTCCCTTAAGGTATAAAATTAGCAATTTAATAGTTTAATACCCATTTAAAAGCAGTGCACTTCTGTTCAGTATCCTTACCTAAAAACAGATCCCCCCAGTCTATGAGCAGCACACATGTGAGTACTGTAGTTGCGTAGAATATAAGTGTAACATATTTCAGGCTACAAGGCCCTTACTCATAGATTATAAAATTCCATTACAATGTTCATTAAATTTTTATTTAAAAGATTTTTCTCTATAAACAAACTTTTAACAATAATAAACAATTTGTCATGTAGTGAAATGGATTCTCATAGTTTGTGCTTTGTTTTTCATTATGTAATTGGTTCTTATGTGGTTCAGGTGCAGTCTATAATTCTGTCTGGGTAAGGATGGATGTTCTAATAGGGTGCGAAATACTGTTGGTACATTATAGGATACAGTAATTATCAAGACAGTTGGCAGCATTCCCGAGCCCCCCCCCACTCCCCACAGTTATATGGGTATTATAATGCTGTATGTCTAGGTGTTTGTAGTTTTAAGATCCAGAACTCCCATGTTTTAGTCCAGCCTCCAGGTTATTTGATATTGTATCTGCCATGTACTCGACGTTGTGCCCCCACCATATTCTAATAATCATTTTGGCTTTAGATACAGTTTTCCCTTTGTAAGAATCTGCTATCAGGCTCCTTGAGACTCTGTAGATAATTGCTATTAGTTTGCAGGCTTGTGCGTTATAGCATGCAGGGGGGTGGTTGAACAATGCTATAGTTGGGGTTAATTGAAAAAAAATGGTCAAAAACATCCTTTGTTCGCAGATGAGCCAAATTGATTGAACTTCTGTGCATTGCCACCAACAATGCAGTTGATCCACTAATTCTTGTGGAGGGGGCTACTCTAAGTAGGGAGGCTGGGGTGGTGTACCATTCATCCACAATTTTTTATGTTTTTTCTTTGATGGGTACATTTGAAGTGCATCTTGTTGATTGGGAAAATATTTTAGACCGTTGTGATTCTTCGAGGGATATCTGGAGTCTGGTGTCTCATTTTATGATTGGTTGTGCCTTAATTGGCTGTGTGTCTTGCCAGCTTAGTTTATATAGAAAGGAGACCGGGATTCCCTGTGGTTCTGGCCTAGTGCTGAAAAGTTCATATGTGGTTGGTTTGTGTGAGGAGCTTTTCAATAATATGTGTCTAGTGTATGAATTAAAACCAGAAATTTAATATAGAAGTAGGGTAAATATTTACACATTGGGCAAGCGTTTCTCAACCAGGATTCCGGGGACCCCTTGGCTTCCCTGCTATAGGACCATTAATAAAAAACTGTATGTATTGTTTTTTAATTTTTTTAAAAATATATTTATTGGTCCACACCTCGCACACTCTGACAAATAGAGCAGTCAGGAACAGGTAAGTAAAATCATATGCCTATGATTACGGTTTCTGCCTAAAACGTGTTCCAGTATGGCTTAATAAACATCTGTATTTTACTTACCTGCTCCTAAATGCTGTATTTGTCAGAGTGTGTGAGGTCCCTTCACGATTTGACATTGGATTTAAAAGAATTAAGCTAAGGGTTTGGGGCAAGCAGCACCTCAGCCACCAAAATGATGACTGGGAAAGAAAATGCTAAATAAAAATATTTAATAATTATTTTATGTAGGGATTCCCTAAGACAATAATTTCAGGGATTCCATCAGGATAAAAATGTTAGACTGAATAGATTTACCTGAACCCAGAGTAATCTATAATTCTATATTATTAGTAATCATAGCCTAATAAAATGGGGTATAGTGTTTAGTCTACCATTACTAAAAAAAGTGAAAATTGTATGTGACCAGACTATTATATATTAGGGATTATGTGCTATAAGCAGATTTTTGTTTTTCTCTGGAAGTTTTCAAACCACTTGTTCATATTAAAGCATTGGTTAATTTACACAGCTAAATCTTACAGTAAGGTGACATATGGTCTCATTACAGCTAACCCCCAAAGGGACAAGAATCACAACAAACATGATATAAAAATAATAGATACTGAAGACAATTATAATATCAACTTTCCAAGTTCAGAAGAGAGAATATGCCACTGAACAGGAAAACACTCCATCTATCTTCAGCCTATCCCAGTAGGTTGACTTTCTCCCAAGACAGAACAAATGGAGATGGCACTGATATGCCATAGTTAAGAAAAGGGAAAAATCCTTAACCCAGGTTTAAGACATAAAACAGAATGATATTTATTTTTTATTTGTCTTTGAAGGAGAACTAAATGGTTAAATCCATCCCTGTCAACTGTACCCAGGCAAGCCACCTAAAGTGCATTCATTTTACACCTGGATTAATATTTTGCAGGTTTTCAGCTTTAGAAAGTCCCTTTTCCTGCAGAGTGATTGCTCTCAAACTTGAATTCTCACATACTTTCTCGCATGCAGACATTTATACACACTGTTACAGACAGTCACTCATGTACACTCTCTTAGAGACAGGCACTCATGTACATTTTCTTACAGGACAGGCATCGTGTAACACATCTCTTACAGACAGGCACTCATGTGCACTCTCTTACAGACAGGCACTCATGTACACTCTCTTAGAGACAGGCACTCATGCTCTTACGACAGACAGTCATGTACACTCTCTTAGAGACAGGCACTCATGTACACTCTCTTAGAGACAGGCACTCATGTACACTCTCTTAGAGACAGGCACTCATGTACATTTTCTTACAGACAGGCACTCGTGTACACTCTCTTACAGACAGCCACTCATGTGCACTCTCTTACAGACAGACAGTCATGTACCTCTCTTACAGACAGGCACTCATGTGCACTCTCTTACAGACAGTCACTCATGTACACTCTCTTACAGACAGGCACTCATGTACACTCTCTTACAGACAGGCACTCATGTACATTCTTTTACAGACAGGCACTTATGTACACTCTCTTACAGACAGACAATCATGTGCAATCTCTTACAGACAGGCATTCGTGTACACTTTCTTACAGACAGGCACTCGTATACACTCTCTTACAGACAGGCACTCATGTACACTCTGACAGACAGGCACTCATGTGCACTCTCTTACAGACAGGCACTCAAGCACATGCACTTACACAGTCACACTCTCTTTCTCACAGGCTGGTACTCATGTACAGGCACTCAAGCTCCATCACAGACAGGCATGTAACTCTCTGACAGGTCCCAATGGACTCTGCATTTTATGAGCATGCGCATTGCACTTGTGTGTGCGCATAGAGCACAAAGTCTGTCAGGGCCTGTCACAGTACATGGAGGAGCGAGCGAGCGAACGAGTAATTACCTTACCTATGTTCCTGGCTTCTGAACATTTTATTGAAGAATGGGAGGTAAGACACAGGTAAACTAGCTATGTCTTACCTCCTGTATTTCACTTAATGTATCAGGAGAGAAGACAAAAATTACTGCATCATGATCCGCTGGATCCTTTGACAGGTAATAACTTCTTCCAGCTGCAAATAAACTATATCGTGTGATTGCACTTGTGCGCTATAGCTTACTTACAGCTGGAAGCGGTCGGGACCTGTCAGGAGTCAGCGGTGAATCGCACTGCTGCTAAGTTCTGTCTTGTCTCCTGGTACATTAAGTGAAATACAGGAGGTAAGGCATAGCTAGTTTACCTCCCGTACTTCACTTAATGCTATACACAGGTAAAACTACTGCAAACTATTGTACACATGGTGTAAAACACTTTTCTCTATTACTCACCCATCTCTGCTTGGCTGTGCACAGCTACTTTCAGCCCAGAGATCTATGCTCTGTGCTGTGGACACTGCAGGAGGCAGACAAGTGAGCGGCCTTTCCCCCGTTCATACACAAGCAGTTCCAGGTTTCCTCACTGCTGACTGTGCTCAGGTATATAACCAAGTGACCCTGCAACATATATCCTAAGTCCTTAGCTGCAGGAACACTGCCGTGTGTGTGTTAGAGGATAAAAATCGGAAAAACAGGTTTATAAGAAATTTCTCATTAAAAAAAGAGGAGAAATCCGGGATTTCCTTGACGTCTGGAAACCCACAGTGCAGATTTGTAACCTGTGTGCGCAGGTTTGAGGGAACACGGGAGGGGAATATGTAAGAGGAAAGTATATCCTTACATTTCTAGCTTCTAATTTGTCTTAAAATTCTTTTCCTACAAATGTTTGGTAACTCTGCAGTATCAGTATCAAATTGATGTGTTGGAATTGTGGAATTGGTGTTTTTTTGCTCGTGGAATTGGTGGTTTTTTTTGCTCGTGCTTTAAAATGAATCAAAAACGTGTTTACCCTGAAACAACACTAATCATAAAGAGAGCCGACTGTCCTCTATTATCTGCTTCAGTACATACATGCAAGGAACGTCTCAGTGTAAATAGGCTCTTGTCTGCCCTTCCCCCAATACTCTGTACTGGAACACACAAGGAATTTAGTTTCATTTTTCACCGATCAGCAGAATAGCAGATTGCTTTACATCTTTCTTATTCACTTTCAAAGGGCAATCTGCAAGGTGACAAGGGACACCATTCTCAATGCTATTCTAATTCTATCCTTTGGAAAGGAAAACATTCCTCTGTGGCTGTAGAGCAATCTGCTGTCTTTTATAGTTTGTATGTATTTTATATCTTCTGTTGCACATATGTTAGTAGGAACACAACAGTGCACAGAGGGTGGTTAATACATCTGTATGCATCCCACCTCTCCCTGAAGTTCAGGGAAGCTCCTTGATATTATTAGCGGATCCCTGACTCCCTGAAATTACAGTATATACATTATTTTTGCGATTCCGACCCTTTTCGCGGCACATGCGATCACCATTTCTGGTGTGTATTGCATGTGCTGCTATAGGGTTACATCAAATGTATCTCAGACATTGCAGTTTCGCTGCGTCATGCGATTCGTGTGCACTGCCTAGTGGGGTCTTGCCCATAAACTCTATTGCAACTTACAAACATTTTACAGTACAAATACTATTTCCTACCTATTATTGTAGCTTATTAACATTATCATGTTAATAATATAAGATTTACACTGTAAAGTATCATTACATAGCACTAGTATCTATTAATTACTAGCCTACTACAAGTACTTGTAATTCTGTGCCAATAATCATTTTACTCTGTTTAACTTATATTCCCATAAAACAAAAGAGAATTTACCCTTTTTAGTATGTATTAAGTGTAAATATGATTTATACCTTTATACCTACAACAATATAGAGGATTGGCTTATTACAGGAATGGCCGATCATTCGATCATACAATTTTTTTTCCATTGGGCCGGTAATAAAATTTTTCTTACGATGACCGTATGATCAGCCTTACATGAATCGCCTATTGTACGATATTGGGATATCTTGGTATCGTACGACCATGGTTTGGTCCGTATATGCGCCCCATTAGCCTCTGCTAAAACCCTGGTGCAACTAACAATTATTCCCCACTAGAAACTAGCACTTTACAATAGTTCCTTTCTTCTCTAGCAGCCCAGCAGGTGCTCCCACTTAATGCATCCTGCCATTAAACAGCATTTCTGTCTCCTATACAGACATACCACCCTGGCAATTTTCATTTCCAGGAAGATAATTAGCATATAAGTGGTATACTATTTAACGAATTTGTATATAAAAGGATTAATTCATATTTAACCTTTAGCAATCAATCAAAATAATCAGGTGTTCATTTCCCAGGTTTCTAATTGTGCTGTACTGGCTGGGTGTTAATAAATTACCATTTAGGGCAATCTTTTTCTCTCTTAAGCTGGGTACAGACTTGCCAGATTTTTGAAATTTCAAAAATCACGATACACATATATATACACAGCATAGGGAGAACACTCAGGATTGTGTATTCGATCGGGACTGTGTGTTTCCCTTGGTTGCGGCAGACTCCCCTATAGGGAGACTACTGCAACCGAGGGAAATTTTCCCTACCGATAAACCCCGATATCGTGGGATCTGACGGTATCAGGGCTTTTTTTTCGGTACTGTGTGTACCTAGCTTTACTATATGCAATTAACGTCCTTTATGTAATATACATATCTACAGGACAAAGCATACAATAGGTGCAGCACTCCCAAATGGAGTAAAAGTCACGCTAACTGATATAATATCAGTTAGTGCAACTTTAACTGCTTCCTTGCTACAACTGTGTAGGTAACACAGAAGTTATATGCAGAGAGCACCTCATCATTGCACACTGGTTAATGGCAGTTCGTGATGCGCTGAAAGACGCTCTCCTCATATAACATCACCATCATCATTACACTTGGGGATGGATTGCAGCTCTTGGTGCATAGCCCTTTTTCTTCTTACTTCCCTCCTTCTGTCAATATGACAATAAAAATGTACAAAGAATATCTGATCTGTACATGTAGGATGCATCAGGTTGTAAAACTGGAATACAAAGTATGTATTTTATTTCATATATAGTGATACATATTACACAGCTTTATAATATTTAATCCTTCCACATTAGCCCCTGCCCCAAAGAGCTTATCTTTATGTCTTTATGAGTGTGGATGCAAAAGTGAGAAAATTCATGCTGCAATCCTGCATCACCCCTCTCTGTCAGCAAAGCCATGATGCCAGTTGCCAACAGCCTACAAAGCAGTGCATCCACACTTCCTATACAAGGTTTATTATATTTATAGTATGGAACCTAATTCTGTAACCAACAACACCTATGGGGATTTGTGAGACATATGCATGTAACAATTAAAAAACATCAGCATTGTAGAAGAGGTCCTACGGTTTTATTTACATGGGCAATCGGAAAGTATCCCTGGATCAACCAGATCTATATGTATTAATACCAGTAATTCTCAATATTTTTTAGTTTTAGAAACTTATCCAGGCCTTTTTTAAAGCTATTTAATGAACTTGCCATTACCACATCTGCTGGAAGACAGTTCCACAGTTTAACCGTTCTCACTATAAAGAAACCTTTCCTAACCTGAAGATGAAACTTCTTTTCTTCCAAACTTAAAGGATGCCCACGAGTCCTCTGATATGACCTATTAGTGAACAATGCACCAGAGAGTTGTATGGCCCATTAATATATTTGTATAAGGTTATCATATCCCCACGCAAACGTTGCTTCTCCAATGTAAACAGCCCTAACTTGTCTAATCTGCCTGCATATTCAAGCCCCTCCATTACCCTTATTAATTTAGTTGCCCTTCTCTGAACTGCTTCCATTTCCAAGATGTCCCTTTTGTATATGGGACACAGAGATCTTGCTCTCAATGCCCCCTTCTAAGTCATTTATAAACAGATTAAACAGAAGCGGCCCCAGTACAGAACCCTGAGGCACTCCGCTTATAACTTTAGCCCACATAGATGTAGCTCCATTTACCACCACTCTCTGTGTGCGATCCAATAACCAATTCTCTATCCATGCACAAATGTTTTCTTCAAGGCCAACAGTCCTCAGTTTATACATTAGTCACCTAGGTGGCACAATATTAAAAGCTTTCGCAAAATTCAAGTATACCACGTCCACTGCTGTGCCTGAATCCAAATTCTTACTCACTTCTTCATAAAAACCAATTAAATTTGTCTGGCATGATCTATTTTTTCCAATCCAGCGGCACATCCCCAGACCAAAGTGAATCTGAAAAGACAGTGGTCTAGATAGAACTGAACTAAGCTCTTTTAAAATCCGAGGGTATATTCCATCCGTTCCTGGGGCTTTATTGATATTAACTTTGTCTAATTGTTTCCGTACCATATCCTCCTTCAGCCAATTTGAATACTCCTCATTTCTCCCCTGCATATTATTACAATCCCTGCTGTAAGGACTAGGATTCTCAACAGTGAAAACCGATGTGAAAAACGACTTAGCAGATTAGCCTTTTTGGCATCCTCTACAACCACCTCAGACCCATTATTTAATGGTCCCACATTCTCAGTCCTCATCTTTTTACCATTTATATACTTAAAAAACATTTTGGGGTTGGACTTTGTTCAGCAATCCGTATTTCACTTTCTATTTTAGCTAATTTAATTGCTTTCTTGCACTCTTTATTACAGCTTTATACTCCCTGTAAGACTGTTCTGTTCCCTCTGATTTCAAAATTTTAAAAGCCTTTTTCTTTTTTTCCATTTCCCTTTTTACCTGAGCATTAAGCCATGCAGGAGAGGACCTACTTTTTTTACACTTGTTCCCTAAAGGTACACATTTAGAAATGTAATAGTTTAATATCCCTTTAAAAGTGGTATCTGCTCAGTATCTTTACCTTGAAATAATTCCCCCAGTCTATGAGCAGGAGTGATTCCTTTAACAGCACAAAATTAACTTTCCTAAAGTTTAAAGGTTTTCTTAACCCAGTGCACTTTAGTTTTTTGCAACCTATATTAAATGACACTATATCATGGTCACTATTCCCTAAGCTTCCCATTACCTTCATCTCCAAAATGAGCTCAGGGTTATTTGATATCACTAGATCCAACAATGCATTCTGTCTAGTAGGAACTTCTACCATCTGTGAAAGAAAATGCTCATATAGGAAATTTAAGAACTTTATTCCTTTTGAGGTGCTAGCAGTTCCCTTACTCCAATCTATGTCAGGGTAGTTAAAATCCCCCATAACAAAAACATGCCCCATCCCAGCAGCCTTCAACATCTGCATATGGAGATTCATTTCCACCTCTTCCCCGACATTTGGTGGCTTATAATTTACCCACCTTCTTGCTTCCTGTACACAGCTCTATCCATATTGTTTCTGCCATATCGTTTATGTCCCCATCTATTCCATCTTTTAGGTTTGGCTTCAATTCCTGTTTAACATACATACATACATACTCCTCCTCCTTTCTTATTAACTCCATCATGTCTAAATAAGGAGTATCCTTCAATATTTACTGTTCAGTCGTGTGAATCATTTAGCCACGTTTCTGCTATACCAATTACATCATACCTTTCCTTTCAAGCTATAAGCTCTAGTTCCCCAGTTTTTCCAGCCAGACTTCTTGCATTTGTACATTTTAGATTATCAATTGATTTACTTCCATACTTGATCGTACATGCCTCCTTATCCCCCTCCCCCTTCTCCTCCCTCTGTTGTGTTATTAGCCCCCTGATCCATAACTTCTCTATCTACCCCTGCGTAGTTCAACGTACCCTCCCCCCCATACCTAGTTTAATCATGTTTAACCCCCTAGCCACCTTCTCCCCCAAAACAGATTGCATTGAGGTGCAATCCGTCTCTACTAAAGAGTCTGTAGCCAAAAGAAAAATCAGCCCAGTCCTTTAAAAACCCAAACCCCATCTTCTTACACCACCCTCTTAGCCACACATTTATACTCCTGAGCTCCCGTTGCCTCCCTAGCATAGCACGTGGCTGTGGTAGTATTTCTGAAATCACTACCCTTGAGGTCCTTGCTTTTAACTTGACCCCTAATTCTCAGAAATAATTTTTAAGGACCTCACCTCCACCTCTAACTTTGTCATTGGAACCAATGTGAACCAATACCACCGGGTCACTCCCAGCCCCACCCAATAATCTGTCTACGCGATCCACCACATGTCGAACCCTAGCACCAGGCAGACAACACACTGTTCGGCATGTAGGGTCTTGATGACAGATTACCCTATCTACCCTTCTAATAATGGAGTCCCCTACCACTACCACCTGCTTATCCTTCCTAGCCCCCAATTCTCGCTCCCTTGTACTGGAGATGGCCATTCCCTGGGTGCTCAAATGAATGGCCCGCTCCATACATGCTACTTCTGAGCCATCGTCCTCCACATTTTCAGCTAACATGGCAAATCTGTTGTGATCAACCAACTGGGAAGAAGCGACCTTACCCTTCCATCCCCTACTTCCCCTGGTGACCCTTACAAATCTATCTTCCTTTACCACCTTATCTGCCCCATTTCCACCCTCCAGTTTACTGGCCCCTGCCAGTACCTGCGATTCCCCCAGATTTGTCAAGCCCTGCAATGCTTCAAGTTTCCCCATTAGATTCTGGACCTCTGATTCCAAATGGGCAACCCACTCACATCTGACACATACATAGGTCCCTTGGGGCAGCTGCTCCAAGATCCCATACATGCAGCAGGATGCACATTGCATGGCCCGAACAAAACTGCCCATACTAAATAGCAATACACACAAGAGAAACAACAAAACACACAAGTCTTGACAACCTTTTCTTGTTCTAAACGCTTTTGTTACTTAACGCACCTTGACAAACCCCTTTAAAACAGAAAATCCCTTTGAATGACTTAAATTAGGTTCAAAACCTATTGATTGATAAGTATTGAGTATTTTTTCTTGTCCGTGTTGGAATTGATCATTTACTAATCATGTATTCAACTGACATAACAGATCGATGCACATAATTATGTTAGTATTTGGGAATTCAATTTTCCAATTACTTACTTATTATAAAAGCTGTAGACTTTTATTCATAATTTGCCTTTTCTATTTTCCTTTTTCATTTTGCAATTAACTTGCTGGTATATGAACATTTCAATTTTGGCATTTAAGATGCTTTGTAATATCTAGCAATCATTACAAACTGCAAGGAAGAGGTAGTTAAAAACTGAAAAACTGTTTTTTATTGTCCTACTCCTAACTACTTAAAATGTAAATTTTAATATATGCACATATGAAATAAATTATTTGTCCTCTGCTCAATACACAGCCACATTTGCAATTTTAGATATGTAATGCAAAAGAAGGCTGCATGTTTCGCCTTAATGTTAAAATCAGAGTAATGAAAGTGGCCCATTTAAAAAATTCTTTAATTTCATGGGAGATAGGAGCACTTGCTCCTATCTCTATTGCTAACTGGGAAGCCAAGATAAGCCTTGACTTATAAGCTGCAATCATGTTATGTTCTCATCCCTCCTAAAGATGCATACATGCTATAACAATAAAGGGACAATTCCATTGGATCTGACAAAATAGCCCCCTTATTCTTGTGAAGGTTCTCATTCATCCAGGTCATGGTATATCTGTTGTATTCAATTAGATCAACTGGACTTGAAGTTTAGTTCTTGAAGACGTTTCGCTAGTCATCCGACTGGCTTTCTCAATTCAGAATGACTTGTACAAGAATCTGTGGCAATTATGTACCCTGGAAAATCCCAATTAGCATATCACAGCCAAGTGTTAAGGGCCTGATTGGATAGTGGCTAAGAGGTGTTATAGGAACGCCCAGAGTAAGGTGTCAAAACAGCATTGTACATGGCAGACAGTTGGTGTCGAACCCCCCCACCTCTATTTAGGCTTGGTTTCTTTATTTTCACATAAATGGCCTCCTTAACACCTCTCTTGAACCAGTCACGTTCCTTTGCCAATATGTTAACATTACAATCTTCAAAGGTATGTCCTTTATCCTTAAGATGCAGGTACACGGCTGAGTCCTGACCCGAGGAATTGGCTCTTCTGTGTTGGGCCAGACGTTGATGCAGTTGCTGTTTGGTCTCCCCCACATACAAATCAGAGCATTCTTCACTGCACTTCACTGCGTATATGATGTCGCTTTTCTTGTGTTTCGGTAGTGGGTCTTTTGGATGTACCAATTGCTGCCTCAGTGTGTTGTTCGGTTTAAAGCAGACAGGGATACGGTGTTTTTTGAAAATTCTTCTTAATTTCTCGGAGACCCCTGCTACATATGGAATGACCATGTTCTTTCTCCTGTCTTGCTTTTCTCCTTCACTGTTGGTATTTGCGTTCTTTTCTTTCCTTCTACTTCTGTTTTGACACCTTACTCTGGGCCTTCCTATAACACCTCTTAGCCACTATCCAATCACGCCCTTAACACTTGGCTGTGATATGCTAATTGGGATTTCCCAGGGTACATAATTGCCACAGATTCTTGTACCAGTCATTCTGAGTTGATCTAATTGAATACAACAGAGAAGACCCCTTATTGTTAAAGGGTGCACTGCAGTTCCATTCCTGAGGCTGAAGAACATTCACCATTGGCCTCAGAATTACCTGGAACTACCCACAAATTTTCCTTTCCTGATGTCGGCCCCTTGAACTAAAGTATAGGGAGTCAGAAAATGACAGACAAAATATTAAATGTTCTGTCTTTCATATTTTGAAGATCTTTGCATCTTAGGTAAATGCTTATCAATGCTAAGGTAGCAGTAGAGATAGGAGGAAGTGATCCTATCTACTAGTGAATTACAGAAGAGATTATAAAAAAGTACATTTACCCAGACAGACATCAGCCAATTTCTCAGCCAATCACTGACACTGCTGCTGGTCCAGCCCACTCTGCTGCTTCCATGCACGGATAGGGCAGAAGCAGAAGGCAGCCAAGGGGAATGAGGGCTGGTCAGAACATTTAGGAGCAGAGTTTAACGGTTAAGACCTTGCGAGGTGATCCTGAAATTTTTGTATGGGGGATGGACATACCCTATAACCATTACAGATTTAACATATGTGGTTTGTATTTTATTTTTTTATTGAATTTATGTTTTCATGGTATTTTATTTTTTATGTTATTTCTTCATTGTGTAAAAGAATCATGTTTTAAAGAAATGAACACTATGAAAAGAGTTATTGTGTACCATTTTTACCATGGTTTGCTGGTTAATGTTGCTGGTTAATTATGTGTCAGTTTCTTGGAAGTAGGAAGACATCTGCTCAGAATCAAAAAGAATTATAAATTAGTATAAAATAGTAAGAATACAGGAGTTTCTAGTGTTGAGAACAGTAATTAGGTGATTTGTATGATAGAGGTAATTATTATTTTCAATTTCTAAGTATTCTGTTTCTAATTTAAGGCTTTCTGCAACCATTGCCCTTGTGCAAGGATTAAGACACCAAAGTCGAATACCTAACATTTGTGTTAGTTTTGTAAGACATTGGGAAACAGTAGTGAATCAAAAAGTAAAGTAAAAACAAAACTACAATTTCGGTAAGTCAATTAAAAATGTACAAATGACATGTAAAGCTGGTTAATAGTGGAAATAGTATTTGTTAATTGAATAACTGTGCCATTTATTTATTAATATTTAAAAATTACCATAGGGTATTCCTTTATTCATTTAATTTTTATGTATGAATATTTTTCAGGATTTTTCATAAATTATGTAAATAAATTATGCAAAGGCAGAAAATCCACTGCAATGTTACGAATACAGAAATCAAAAAGACTTCCATACACATGCTTAATATCACATGGTGTTAGGGTGGAAAATTACTGTCCAATATGCCAATAAATTACTGACATTGACATTAAAGTCATTCAGGGCAAACAAAAAATATCTGATAATAAGTATTGGCTTTTTTTACTTTTAATAGAGGGAACCGATGTGATTGATCTGTGTACAGGCATATGGCTAACCAATTTCCATAGAGAATATGGGAGGTCTGTTGGGGTCATTTATTCAGTTATCATCACATGTTGCCTACAGAGTAATCACATGTATATGGCCACCTTACGTTTCTATCACTTCTACAACTGTCAGCTCTCCATGACACACTTCCACACTCTAAGAAGTGTGTGGAAAGTTTTTAGTGTAGGAACCACTTCTTATTCAGAACATACTAACTAAAGACTACCTACTTGCCTTTAAAGTTCAGTGGAAAAAATGATTATTATTTAATGAGCATGTCCACCATCCACCCCCAAACTAAAATGTAACCTAATTATCCCCCCCCAAACCCCCCCCAAAAAAATCCAGACCTCACAAGGTTTAAATCTTTTCTGTGAGGCTTTGTAGTATACTTACCAGCATTTATTCCCTCTGCAGTCTTCTGCAGGGAAAAGGCACGGAGCAGCGGAACTATGTTTGATGGGTCAGCTCTCTACTGAGCAACTAAACCCAGACACTATAAGAGGTATAAACCTTCTTACATTTCAGTCTTATTATCTTATTATGAACTCTTGTGTGTGTAGTTTAGCTGTAATGGGGACATTTGGCATGTGTGAATGCATCATGTGGAACCTTTTCCATTTCTGCCTCATAAAATAAAGTCTGGCCAGATGGAAGGAGGTGTTCTTTAAGAGATGGAGGGGGGATAATTAGCAAATGAAGTACTGAATTGAAGACATGGAGCAACATACACACTTCAGAGTAAGGGCTACATACCTGTAGTAATTTAAAGATTAATATGAAGCAAAGTAGTTTTTTTCATTATAGTTGCCCTTTAAGCCATCCCCCCAACATATTTTTACTATACTTACCTTTTCTAAAAATTCTTCCAAACTAACTTACTAAGCCTGATCCCTCGTCGTGGCTCTCTGCTGCTGTGTGGCACATAAATTACACACATGGGAGGTTTCTACATTTTTGGTAAAGGTAAATGTGTTTATTGGGGCTTAAGCAGTATGCGAAATTAAGTAATGAGGGTGGCCCTTTAAATGAATTGCATATTCTATTGATGTAGCAATATCCCTGTCCAAGGTGCTGAATTCCATATTTTATACATGCAGTGGTAGTATAAAACTAAAAACTGTTTCGCTGCACATACAATTTGCATAGGATTTTCTGTAATCTTGGATCAATATATAAAGAATAACATGCAAATAAGTAATAAGTACAAATATCAACACAAAATAACCAGCAACACAAAAAGCATATGCATTAATTTGCATTTTAATGCCAGTTATTTTACTTGATTATTTATAAATAAAACATTCAGAAACATTTAACTGTAGCAATCTTACATATGTAATCGGAAGTTGTGTTTATTTTACTGTCAAGTACAAGTACAAGTCTACCTCCCACTCATTCATTTTCAGAGCCATTGAGGTGTGATAAATATGGGAAAAAAAACATGGTCAACTGGCTGGGAGAAATAAAAACTGTAAATTGGAGGATATCCTTATCCATTTTTGGGAGCGGAGAGAAATAAGGCTAGTGAGCTCAAGAGATAGGAATAAAGGTTCAGAGAGATTAGCATTTGTAACATAGAACACTAAAGGCAGTTATCATCTTTCTACAAAAGACCTTGAACATTAGTCAATGACCCCGATCCGCCGCGGATTTATCCCGTTCGCGAACTGGGTATTTTTCCGGATTTTTCCGCCTTCCGAACTTCTGAACCACGGACTTCTCGTATTTTCGAAAATTTTCGAAATTGCGAGGATTACTCGTATTTTCGAAAAATACGTATTTTCGTAAATTTTTGAAATTACAAGGATTTCTCGTATTTTTGAAAATTTTCGAAAATATGTATTTTCAAAATTACGAGAAATCTCGTAATTTCAAGGATATTTTTCATTTTAATGGGTCCATTTTAATTTTGAAAATTCACAGATCCTCGAGCGGACCGGATTTTGCGAAGTTTGGACATCTCTAGTAAAAAAACACCCTTTTAAGATAATAGACAAAAGATTATAATATACATGTATATTTGTAATTAATGATGTAGACTTGGAATTATGGAAAATGTGACATGGAATAATTTGCCTTTATGATGACAGGGGATAAGTGCTGGTAACACTAGATCTCTACATATGCTTGTAATAGACTTGTGATTTCTGGAATGAGCATGTGACTGAAGTCATGTGATGTATTGTAAATTTATTGTGATTATCTCTATATGATAAAATATATTTTTGAAAAGGCATGGCTTGATAAAGGGCATGGGAAACTCTGATACAACAGAAATTAGATTTTTGCAGATCTCTGACTTTTTCAGATTTTTCCAAACCGTGAAACAATCTTTGGAAATTTTTTTAATTTCTGGAAATTTAGTATATTTTCAATTTTGTAAATTCTAAATTTCTAGACATTTTGAGAATTTTAGAAAATACTACACTGAATGAAAAAATAGGAAGCGCATGAGGTTCCCAGTACTGGAAGGTGAATTTATTTTTTTATTTTGGGCATTGATACGTATTCCCCAGACCATTTCCCAGGTCCCTGAGCCATTTACAGTAAGTTACATTTGCCTTTTATACCTTAATTTTAGGTCGAATGTTCAGATTTTTTAAATTCCATTGACTTCAATGGATCTACTTGCGAAATTTCTACATTTTCTTTCCAAAAATCATTTAATCTGAAAATGGAACGGATTTCAGTGAGTTTGCCCAACTCTAGCCACCAATGATCCTCATAAATCCTATGGAGTTGTAATGTGAAAATTCTGAATCTGCTAGCAGCCAAGAAAGCTAAAACTCTTGTTTACTATGTTTAACTATCCTTTAAGTGTATTTTGCAAACAGCTATAATTAATTAACATAGGTAAGATAAAGTGGAAATAAGAAACAAATTTTATTAAGCTAATACTTTTTTGTAGTGGTACTCTCCTAGGTTTGCCGCCTGAGCAGTAAAAATACCTACTTTTGGAATAAAAATTGAAGGTAAAGTATGCCATTTATAAATTTCTTAAAAATATGTAAATTACCAAATTCTTTTAGTGCAAATATCAAAGGAAAGTGAAATTCACCAGTTTATTTTAGGGCAGAGAGGACACGTGTCATTTGCCAGTTTCTTTCAGGGTAGAGAGTAAAACAAACGGTTAGGGCAGAAATTACAGTGTTCCATTTACTATTTTGTAAAACAAATTAAAAGGAAAAGTTTCTTTCCATTCAGAGACTAGATATTAAAGGGAAACTCTTATTTATCAATTAACTGGTCATTTAGTATTTAACACAGAATGGAAAATTGTGTCATTTGCCAATTTCTTTCAATGTAGAGATAAAAAAGAAAGTGTGTCGTTTACCAAAGCATTTCAATGCAATGATTAAAAAGATAGTGGAATTTTCTTTTGATGTAGCATTTCAATAAAATGCTACATTTACTGGTTTACAATTTTTTATCAATGAAGAGATTTAAGGAAATGTAACCATTCCCCCCTACTATTGCTGAAGTCTAAAGGTTACATTCCTATTAAGCCCTTTAGGCTTTTTTATCTATCAAACTTTCTTCTTTTTTAATTTATGTTTTTTATCGCCTTTACGTTTTTAGAGCTGAATTCCAGTGTCATATGTCATACTACATTTCCCTTATCTATAAATCCTTAGTGACTGGTAATGTGGTTAGCCCCTTATTAATGGAGAATATATGCTAAGATATTCTTACTTTGCATTCTGCATTGTATCCTCTGCTTAAAGGAGACCACATAGATAAACCAGTACATTAATAGTAAAGAGGAAGTCATAGGTATAGGTATAGTATACCTATAGTCTATATAGACAGGTGTATAACTGACTTGTTCCATAGACTTGGTACTGCATGCAGTTACACTTACTGAATACTTAAGTCAGAAGAAGACCACTGGATGAAAGGCCCTCACTGCTTTCTTACCTGAAACACTTCCTAGAGATTTTTTTCCTGACGGTTGATTGCAGAAGGAATATACAAATCTCTTGCATTTCTAGCCAGAGG
The DNA here is from genome assembly GCA_019447015.1 of Hymenochirus boettgeri. Lineage (NCBI taxonomy): Eukaryota > Metazoa > Chordata > Amphibia > Anura > Pipidae > Hymenochirus > Hymenochirus boettgeri. Next base: position 167,694,898 of record CM033472.1, read on the forward strand.
TGGATTTAATTCCATGACTCAGCACTGCAAGACATTATTGCTAAAACAGAGCCAACAGGCTTTCAATAATCATTTAATAAAGTAAGCAAATAATAAGACTTGTATGTTTCTAATACACCCTAAAAAATCAAATTGTAATATTATAGTGTAGTTTAGTATGATCTTTTAAGATTTAGCCCTGTCTTCCTTAAGCCTGAAATATCTTTCTGTTTTGGTTAATTATCCCAAGAGAGGATGCAAAGCTTAGCACTGGTAAAGTGGATTAAGGTTTGTATTAGGGAGAGTTAGAGGGATAATTCCCTATCCAGTTAAATTCATACTGAAATCCAAAAATAGCTCAATAGGTTTCAAGCTGAAGTTAAGCTCATTATGGACCTCCAGTTTATGAAGAGATCTGCTTTATCTGTTCATAGCATTTTGTTTCAATGTATACAGCATACAGTGGCACATTAAAATCAGGCTCACCTAAAAGGCAGCGATAGAAGGTAGTGTTTATACCGGCAGACAGATATTGCTTTTACATAAGCATACTAAATGGAGTCAGACTAGTTATTTAAATGTGGGAATACTAGAAAGGAAATCCTTGGGGAGTTTCAAAATGATGGTTAAAAACTATTTCTCTTCTTGAGGCAAATCAGGTTAAAAGCTACAGATGAATTTTTAAACTCTTTCAAATTATTGTTTTGCAGGAGGTTCAATAGAATGAAACATGATTGAACATTATGGGGGAGATGCAGTAAATTTCACTATTAGAAACTACAGGCACTCATTCCCACAATGTATTAACCACTTAGCGACTGTTCATACATCATTGCAAAGCATTCAATAGAGTTGATTTTAATGCTAAAAATGCACAAAATAACACACAAGCATAGTTGTCTCCTTTTTCTAGTTGATAAGTACACTTTAAAATCAAACATGATTCTCTTTGTTGGGAATGGACCAGGAAGATGAATATAGAAAGATGTCCTTGGATATTTTTGCATTGATGGGTGGTTCCATTAACTCAAAATAACAGAGGGGCAGAGACAAAATATTTTTGCAAGGAAGAGAAAAATGCCGAAAGGATGGTCAAATTACACATGTAGAAATGGAACAGCATAAGTGGTCAGTAAAAAAATAGAATAACTGGGTTATTATACAACTTTTTACTATTGTAACAAGCACCTATGCTACTGTTCTGCATGAAGAACATTGTCCAATAGGCCAGGACACAAGCATTAAGCAGGGCAGGGCCAGACTGTGAAGTATGTTTTTTTGTAAGTATCTAAACGCATGTATCTCCTGTGGTTAGTAGGTCCTCTCCTTGGGTACATGAAAAAGGATGGGTTTGGGGGGCTTAATAGCCCTGTAATGCAGAATAAAGAAGATAGAAAACCTAACACATATTAAAATGTTGTATTAATGCAATCATAAGTTTGAAGAATAGCAAAGCTTTTTCAAAATTCACAGAGCAAGTATCAATTTTACTCTGGAGTAGTAACCCATAGCAATCAGTTAGAATTTTGTTTTCATTAGTGTTGCTGTAGTTGATGAATCAGAGCTAATTGACAAATGGTTGCTATGGGTTACCATTCTGAAAAAAAATTATAGCAGTTTTGTGAATTTACCCTGAATGCAGGACTAACAATGTACAAACAGTTAACAACTAAATATGCAGTGGATGATATTTGAAATCAATTAGGAGATCTGCAGCCATGTAAAAATATAGAAACAAGGATTAAATGCTTTTATCTAGGATACAGAGATACAGTTGATTTTTAATGTCCATATATAGTTTAGAACTAGTGATGGACCTGAACCAAAGTGGATTTCATGTATACGCCAGAACTCAGACTTTGCAGATTTCTGACTTTTTCAGATTTTTCCATGGAACAATATTCGAACAATATTCGAAATTTCTAGAAACTTTGACATTTTTCAAAAATACTATGCGGAATACCAAAACAGGAAGCGCATGACTTTTCCGGTACTGGGTGGTGTTTTTTAAAAGATTTTGAGCATTGATAGGTGTTCCCCAGGTCCTTGAGCCCTTAACAGTAAGTTACCATTGCTATTTATATCTTAATAATTAGATGGAACTTTTGATTTTTTAACTCCCATTGAGTTCAATGGGTCCACTTGCAGATTTTAGAATTTTCGATTTTTTCAAAAATCTGTGAATCTGCAAGCAGAACAGATTCAGTGAGTTCGACCAACTCACTTTACTTTTTGGTGAAAAAGTAAAGTACTTGTTTTAAATTTTCTTGTTGTATGAGCCTGCTACTGTTCTAATGCTTCTACCAGTATAATATAATACATGCTAATTCTAAAATAATTTACATCAAATTAAAATGTGTGAAAGAAGGACTACAAAATGGATTTTACATATTATTCAAATAAAGCCTTCGCTGTTAATAGACCTATGTCCAAAAACTGCTTAACCCCTGGCTGTGCCTTCTCTGCATAGATACCATTTTAACAAAGTAAATCCTTACAACAGTTGTAGAAGTAGAAGGTTCATTTTTAAAATGGTGCTGTTTCATCAGTCAATATTTTATATATTGTTGTGTATATCTTGTAAATTATATTCCTATAAATGCTGCTTAGCTGTGTCATTCAATGTAATCTGTGGTAAAACAAGTGGCACATGACATTAGAAATTATGTTTTGTGGTAAATAATGTACCACCTCATTTAAAATATAAGAATAATAAAAGTCAAGATGGAGATCCATGACCAGTATAAAAGCATTCATTATTGAGCCTTGTGATTTTATATGGTAATGAAAGTTGTTTGTGACTTCTAATATTGTTATACTTTACAACAAGTTGTGCAATATTCACTGTAAAATACACAACAGCCAACATATTCTGTAATTTCCATCCTTTCAAACAGTGCATACTTGTCATTGGCTATAAGTTTTGTTTCCAGTAGCTATATCACCACTAATACTTGTTTATAAATATATATATATATATATATATATATATATATATACAAAACAGAAAAGATAATCAATGCACATTCCTGGGCCCCATACAATATCATATTATCTGCACACTGGCATACTTTATAAACAAAGGGGTTTTAGTATACATTACTGTGATCACATGAATGAAAAGCCTTCCGACCACGTCAAGGTTGGACGTGGTTGGAATAATAATGTTTGTATAAATGTTTGACCAGATCAGTTGCACTTCTGCTAAATGTAGTTGTAAATTAGCCTAATTGGAGTGCTTCCACAATTCTTGTATTGTGTATATATATATTATATATATAATATATCTATATATATCTCTAGGTACTGTGTGCCGTCTCTCTCTATACTGAGCAAAAGTGTGCCCATAGGTGCACAATGGAAATTATGTGTGTGTATGTTTTGCTATGTGTGGATATAAAATCTTTACACAGGTATATTTTAAACTGTTACTCAGACAGTCACCAGCTTCCAAAGAACCAAATAGGATAATCCTGCAGGTCTGAGAGTAGACCCAGGCAACCCTGCCATACTGTGTGGTTGAAACTAAACATGCTAGGTTAATACTTATTAGTATTCACCACGGCAAGTGGTGATGTTACCTCATATATTATAACAGAAGGTACCTCACAGCGTCATGTTATTATAATAGCATTTCCCTAATAATCTAACGTATAAACAAATATTTCTCATTCCCAGTTTACCTAAAGAAATGGATTTATCCTTTATATACTCTTTTATACAGATCTAATGGAAAAAAAATTGCTTCAGAGCAATTTTTAATAACTGATAACTGCTTTTTATTTCAGTATTACAGTAAATCCTTGGTATACCTGCCTGGCTTTACCACTAAGCAAAAGGCTTGCAAGCGAGCACCTTCATCCCAACCATTAATAGTGGCTGCCAATTCAAATTGTTCTAGCCAATCAGCCCACTCCCTAGTTACCCCATCAAATGGATCAGGTTTAAAAATAGGTTTGGCAATTGGGTTTGGTAGAGCTATGGAGTCTAATTGGGGAATTTCATGTTCAGGTACAAGGACAGGAGGATTTAAATCAATATGTTAAGTAGCAGCCTCCATAGCATAATATAGAGAAAACAGGGAGAATAAATGGTATTACCAGCACCGCTGCCACCAATTTGTACCAGATCACTGCTTTATGGAAGGATTATGGGTAGCATGGCACACAGTGGGTTACTCTGGTGGTTTGGCACAAAGCAGACAGTGCACATAAACAGGTTCCCCACAAAACGTGCAGTAATCAGGGGTGTCCCTGTCTATGGTTCACCACTTTGAATATTGACCAGGCCTGTATATTGTGTGTCCTTGTAAGTTGGTGTACACTTATCTGTTACCTCAGAGTGTGTATCCAATAAGGTAAATTGTCTGTCCAATAATCTGTCCTCCCAACAGGTGGTAACAGGATCTTATACACAGGATCTTCTTTCACTTTCTCTCCTCCTAGCCATAGATAACAGGGATGTCTTGTCTTTTATTACTCACTGATACTACCTGCAGGCTGGAGCCTTGGTGTATATGCCCATTACAATACACATCACATCTAGAGATGTCCGAACTTCGCAAAATCCGGTCCGCTCAAGGATCTGGAACTTGTTGTTGTAATTACTAATAAGTATGAACCTTGCATGTTAATCAGGATACTGTATAGGATTTAAGGATTTACATACATCTGATTTTACCTACCCAACCAAGCGTTCCTGCAATATTAGATCGATCCTGTCGGAACCAACTTTACCATTCTTCTATGCCACCCACAGGCGGTTCTGGCAGGATCGGTATAATGTCGCGGGAACGCTCGGTCGATAAAGTAGAATCGGATATATGTATGGGCTGCTTTTGATTGCCCAAAGGTGATGTTTAGATTGCCTGGGTCTGTTCTCAGACCTGCAGGTTTATTCCACATAGACCCTCTATATTCTAGCTGGCAGGTAGTATAGGTAAGGGAGGATATAAGTGTGTGTTTGTTCATTTAATATGATGCCATTGCTTAGGTTTTTTTCAGGACCTTCAGGCTAATTTTATTAGGGCCCCTCTGGATGTTTCCTGGTGGTTCCTGTGAGCACTGCATCTACACATAGCAAAACATACACACGTAATATATATATATATATATAAAATAATCTGATGGACACAGCACTCATTTTGCTTTTTGCTTCTGTTTATTAAGTCACCATGAGCTGACGATGTTTCGAAGGACACGCAGCCATCTTTTTTAAGTTACCATGTTCACTTGAAAAAGATGGCTGCGTCCTTCGAAACGTCGTCAGCTCATGGTGACTTAATAAACAGAAGCAAAACGCGTGCTGTGTCCATCAGATTATTTGATATGATATATTTGATATATGATAGAGATCCTACAGCAGGACCTCATTGACACGTGCACCGTATAATAAGCCATTAAAGGAGTGCTGCCTATCTTTCAGATTGTGTGTGTATATATATATATATATATATATATATATATATATACAATACAAGGATTGTGGAAGCACTCCAATTAGGCTAATTTACAACAACTTTTAGCGGAAGTGCTACTGATCTGGTCAAACATTAATACAAACATAGAAAAGATAATCAATGCAACCCCAACGTAACCCCAGTCTGGAAGGTCCTAACTTCTAACCATTTTTACTTCAATTCCCATTAGCAAACTTTTGCATTTCTTATAGTTGTGCACTGGTTCCATATAGCAGGCTTTTTCTCTTCCCCCCAGCCCTTTGGCTTTTTAAAATGAGGGAAGAGGCCACCCATCCATTGCTTTATATTAAAGGCATAGGACCTCCCAAAAAAGGGGCATGTTGGGGGTGCTATTACTACATGGAGGCTTGACCAAGCCTCCCAATAAATACATACAATACAAGGATTGTGGAAGCACTCCAATTAGGCTATTTTACAACTATATTTAGCGGAAGTGCTACTGCTCTGGTCAAACATTTATTCAACATAGAAAAGATAATCAATGCACATTCCTAGGCCCCATACAATATCATATTATCTGTACACTGGCATACTTTATAAACACAGGGGTTTTAGTATACATAACTGTGATCGCATGAATGAAAAGCCTTCCAACCACATCAAGGTAACCCCAGTCTGGAAGGTCCTAACTTCTAACCTTTTTAAATTTCTTTTACTTCAAAACGATTAGCAAATTTTGCATTTCTCATTCCTACACAATGGATCCATACAACAGGCTCTCTCAAAGGTATCTAACTTGGTATCTAACTTCATTTTAAAGGTCATCTATAGTGGAAAAATGAACTTTTTTTTCTTTCTTTCCATGTGTTCTATAATTCCCCACAACCCCCAGAGTGTCATCACCTTGTTCAGATTCCCTCTCTGACCTGAGATACACCAGTTAGAAGAATACGTGATTGCATTCCTACTTGAACTGTCAATCAAATCCCTGTGACGTGATCCCCCCTCCCTGCTCTGTAATAAACATGGAGATAACAGCATTAGCAGGGGAAAGAGGTAGCTTTCATGGTAGATATAAGGCTGCACTTGACCCCCCTTCTTGATAGACTTCACTGATTGATGATGGGTCACAAAGTGAGAGATCGTAAACTGTACTGTTCTCCTTCTTCTTCTGTGTCTCCAGGACAGCTTGCTTTCTATTGGCCACTGTGCGTAGGTGTGTTTTTCAGGATGTTGAACTTTTAACTCCTACTGCACATGATAAGCTTGTCGGTTAGCCGGAGTTGAGACATGGAGGAGGTAACAGAGGGGAAGGGGAAGGGGGGGAGTGCTGCACACAGATCTGACACCATGGTTAAACAAAGTCACTGACATATATAGGATTAAGGCAGCACAGAGAACATGAATTTAACTTTGCAAAGGGGCAATGTGTTTTTTTCACTATAGATGCCCTTTAAGTACATCAAAATCCTCACTAGTTAGAGATTTAGCCAGATCAGCATCAGTCTTGATCAATAGATTGAATTTCTTTAGTGAGAATTTCTATATTAAGAGTCACGATGTCCCTGGAACATTTATTTAAAATTTGCACATACTTTTTGAAGTCATCATTGTCCGCAAACAGGGTAGGTCGCAGGCGGATCCGAAGACCTCTAGGGATCCTCTGCTGGGTTTAATACTCTGCCAGTGTCAGGGTGTGTAGTTCCAGGTCTGTGCGTCTCCACATCAATGTCTCCCGTTGTCTCTTCCCAGAGGACGCCGGCGATACAGACAGGAAGTTGCGTGATCCCGCGAGACTCCCCATGATGCGCCGGGACTCCTCCTCTAATTGTAGAGATTAATAAATGTTTACGTAAACATTGGAATATACTAAAGGAAGGTTATCCAAGTATTCCAGAATTTTTGGTTCCACCTATTATGTCGTATAGAAGGGGTAGAACGATATCTAAGTATATGGTCACCTCTGACCTTTGTACAGTTTCTAAACAAATGTTTGGGACACCAGGCATGTTCCCTTGTAGATCCTGCAAACAATGCAGTCATGTGATTAAAACTAATCAATTCATTCATCCAACCTCGCAAGTTTTCCCATTGAGGGGCTATTACACATATGATACTAAATTCGCAGTCTATGCTTTAGTTTGCCCCTGTAATAAGATTCATATTGGGGAAACTACCAAACCCATAAAAAGAAGGATTTCTCAGCACAAGTCCAGCATAAAATTGAAAAATAACAAATTACCAGTCCCTATACAATTTAATCAGGCCCAACATAGGGAGTCAGACTTACGGTATTTGGTACTGGAGTCTGTCCCACGGCCTAAACGGGGAGGTGACAAGGAGCTAATCCTCAAATAAAGGGAAGTTTGGTGGGTTTACCGTCTCAATACATTACACCCTTAGGGACTTAATCGAGATTATGATGTACATGTATTTTTATAAATGTGATATGATTGCCTTGATGTCTCTCGCTGTCTTTTTTCCTATATGTATGGTTTATATCCCTTATATTATATAAATAAATTTATAATTTTATGGGGAATACATTGGGTTTTTCGGAGGTACTATGTTGGTGGGGGTGGGTAAAAGTAATATACATAGGACAGTGTTTATGTGTTGTTTAAGCACTAAATAAATATATCAATATTAACAAATATATAGTAATGACATTAAAGTATATAGAAATGTAAATAAGGCAAAATATATAAATAAATAAAAGTACTTAGTAGTCCCCACTCCTGTTTTGTAATGGTATCTTCAAAATGGACTGTTAAGACACACCCCAGGATTTTTACAGGGAGGCAATGGAAGCTTACATAGGAACATATTTCTCACTTCCCTTTAAGTGTTGTATCCAATGGTGTGCTTTTTATTAGATTGACAGCAGGGTTAGCCAATCAAAACATTTTCTGAGTGTTAGTAGGAAAGTAGGATGTGTTAGTAGGAAGTTGCAAGACTTATATGTCACTTCCTTTGTAAAACATGTGACAGTCTTTGTAAAAACATTCTTCTCACTCTCACCAAACTCCACCCCACCCCTCCCCTCTCAATAGACAAAAAGGAGAGCTGCTGATTGCTGGACAGGGATGGATATCTATATGATACGGGGACTGAACGGAAAACATCTCTATTCCCATTTCTCTGAGACAATGAAGTGAGTTTGTTAATGGTTTATTACATTATTTAACCAATAGACCCCATAGAAGCCATGAACCTGTGTCCTGAACTGATAAATGTAATAAGACTGAAACATGACAGGATAGTCTGGGTTCTTTATAGGACCTCAGATTTACCAATAGTGATCCCTCTGTAACACATTTACCAATAGTGATCCCTCTGTAACATATTTACCAATAGTGATCCATCTGTAACACATTTACAAATATTGATCCCTCTCTAACACATTTACCAATATTGTTGTGTTTGACCCTTTTGAATGTACATTACAAGTCTACAAGAGAACAATATACAGATGTAAAATTTGGTGTCAAAGGTAGAAATTGTCTCAGCATTAAATATTTGAATAGGTCCTTAAAACTGACATTCCTCAACTTACATAATGGGTAAAATAAAAGTATAAAATCACTATGAGCTGCCTTTGAATGCATTTACATTTATGAGTACTGTAGTAACTGTGATCCACAATACTATAATGTTGATGATAATATCCCTTTCAACTCAAACTTTTAAAAAGATCTATCTAAAGGATTATAGCTTTTCTCTGTGAGAAATATTCCTGGCATTGTGATCAAATGACCAGGTGAGAAAATAAAGTTAAACAGCACAGTAAATGAACTGGTGGTGTTTTTCAGAATCTCTTGATCCATAGTTCTTTTTAATAAACGTCTCTGAGTAATCAGTGGAATTTAGTTAGATCAACTGGACTTGAAGTTTAACTAGTCATCCCTTGGCTTCTCATTCGTATTGCCCTTGAAGTTTGAGGTTTTTTTCCATAAGTATAATAGTGCTTGAGAAAGCCAGTCAAATGACCAGCAAAACATCTTCAGAACTTACCTCAAGTCCAGTTGATGTAACTGAATACCACAAATAAGCCTTCACAAGTCTATGAGTAGATTTTTTAATCTACTCTTTGGATAACCCTTTTCATAATGTAATAACTTTTATATACAATATTCTATATTTTTTTGCTTAGTGATCCTTTTTTATGTTCTTATAGGTTGTCTGATCACACTGTCAGTTCCACTGACCGCAGGGCTTCACTACAGTATTGCTGAGGACTGAAATAGGTGTGTGCCTGTTGGACTGACATAGCCTAGCATAGTCCAGTAAGGGTTCGAGAAAAAACAGAATCGAAACATTCTAGTAATTAACATTTAGATTATCTCATGTAAGCTACATTATTGCTTAAAATAAAGTATTGAGGGAATTGTGTGACCAGTATATACTAGTGTCATTCTCTAGGTAGGCATTTTGTACTTTAAGATAAATAAAGCTATAGAGTATCAATAATGGAAATTTCCTTCTCAGAAAAAAGGCTGCTTGAAGATTCCCCACTATGGAAACTTGTTTGTTGACTGTATTGCAAGGTCTGTTAGGTGGCTAAGTGGGAAAATCACAGTATCAATATTATGTTGGGGGGTTAGGCTTGAGTTGGAGGTAATACTATTTGTTCAAAGTTGCAAACAGAGTAAATGACCTACTTAATAAGTTTTACTACTTTTATTCCTGCAACTGTGTCATGCTCTGCAGTCAGTTTCTCAGTGAACACATCGAGTTACTGTGCACCCAGCAACTGGGATCATTCAGTACCCAATGGCTGCAGGCTATCTTCAATGCTTATTCACCTACTTAATACGGAAAATCGCTACTTTACTAGTACTGCACCTACATCAGATTTTTATGGTGCTCAACGGGCTTATTACCTTTTGACACAATCTGTATATTTAAGGGCATGTCTACCTGCAAAATAAACAATTACATATGTAGAGTTTGTTAAAAAGGGTGCAGAACTCTACTTACAATCCTTTGATCCCCCGGCACTTTGATCTTGGTCCTCTGCTTGCTGGAACTGCCATTCAGAGATGCAACTGCCGCAATACAGAACCCCGGGGAACGAAGATTGTAAGTAGGTTTCGCTTTTTTTTTTTAAAAAAACGCACTTACAATATGTAAGAGCTTTAGAGGTAGAGCACCTGACAGCAAGAGAACGTACAGAGGGATGGGAGAGGGGAGGGCTCCCTGCACATGCCACTGACCTCTAAGAGGACAAGGAAGGCGGAACCCTTTCATATAGGATGACAAGCTCCTATTCTTCAGTTTCAACAATCAATGCAGGGAAACTTTTTGCAGCAGAGATGTAGGCAATGATTTTTTAACACTGCAACAGTGGGGCCAGTATGGGGTTAAATTTTAGTTTTGGGGTGGACATGCCCTTTTAATGGTGGGGGAAAAAAAACCCAGGATAAAAGATTAATTGCAAAAAATCCTTGCAATTGTCTTAACATTAACAAAGAAATTATGCCTTTCATTAGTTTGATAAATAGGTAATTAAAAAAAAAAAGCCCAAGGTCTTACTATCTGGCGAATTCTTCTGACTAGAAAACGTGTGGGACTTGCGGCGGAGGATAGAAGGAAGTTAAGTAAGGGGGAGTTTCTGCAATAAGATTAATGCGGTTGGGCTGGACATGCCCTTTAAGATTTTTTTCTGATTATGTATATGAGCTCCTGGTGAATACTTACTACAAATTTTTTACAGGAACTTTTTTTTCCGTGACATGTATTGTTTGCCATTAGTGATGAGTCCTGGTTTTAAAACAAAGCTGGTTTAAATGCAGAACTGCTAGTTTTGGAAATTTGTGGATCCGACAGTATTTTTTACATTTTCAAACTAATAATCGAATATTTAGAATGACATTGAGAAAATGTGTTTGAAAATTGAAACATTCATACAGTAATTTGAAAATTGTGATTCACTGTTTTGGATCAGATTTCGTAAACCTACATATGTTCTGTGAACTCGCTGTCTGAACAGCAGTTTTATTAATTCTTATTGTCACCTGTTTCTTTTTCAGGGTTGTCATGCGTACTCCTGTCAATGGTGGCACACTTCTACCCAGAACACATGTCTATTAAGACGGCTTGCAAGAAGGTAGCACCAAAGCAGAACATTTGGGCATCAGTCACCCTCACAGCACCACTGACTTTTTAACATAGACAATTTTCACCCAGTGTCACACTCGTTAAAGACTGTGTGAGTATCGCAATAGACACTTGCACAGCCTCTGCAGCTTATTCACCAGAGGCTGGGTGAGGGTGCAATTCCCAAGAACTGCAGCCTGGGTGAATCTCCACAGTGTTTTTCACTGGATTTGATCACCGCTAAAGTGATAGCAACTAAATTATAACCCTATTTATACAGCTACTAAGCATTTATTTACACTCTCCAGTCCTAAAGGTTGGTACACACGTGCAATCGCGGGTCCCGACCTGAGTGTACGAACATTCATTATGGGCAATAATCGGCCCGTGTATGGGCCCTTTATTGGGCGAAACAGCCGGTCGTTTGGAGATCCCCCGGTCGGTCAGGCAACGATCCCCACCGAATGGCATGGACCCGCAGGTGTGTGCGAACCTTAACTGTTAATAGGATAATCAGCCCAAATCAACAGATTAAACCAATCATTCTACCATAGTTTATATTTTTCTTTGGATGGCCTTTTTTCATTACATCTGCACAAAACTCTATCCTGGTTTGATGGGTTAAATCAACAGTGGGACACAAATGTGAATCTATTCCAATTCCCCTCACTCGTCCACTCTCAGGATACTTTCACTGATCAATAATAACAATTCCCAACTGACATTACAACCATCTGCCTCACTGCACTGTTAAGTGCAACTCACCAGTTATAAAGAGACTCAGCCTCTTAAGCCCCAGCCCCACTCAGCAAATTATACTCAAGGTTCAGTTGACTGAAAGTGATGCAAGGGTCATGCACTTATTAAGTTCTAAAAAAAAAAGGAACTAAAAGACACCCTTCATCCTTTTCCTACCGAGGTTTTCACACTTGATAGCAATGTTTACCTACTGTACCGTGCACTTTTTTCCTGCTATAGGAGTAAAAGTCATAGAATACTTTCATTACTTTACGTTCCCCTGTAAACAATACAGTATTGTTTGCTTCCTAAGTGTAAAAAAACGCAACACATTAAACATTTTTTATATGTAACTTTTCCCTATATTTTAAATATAGCTGTAGCCAAAGATCCTCACTAAAGTGTAGTTTCCTACACAGCTTTTTCTAGACAGTTATTTTCATTGCATAGTAATTATCATTTTTAATAAAAACATACTGTTGGAAACAAAATCTTTCCATTTCCAAGAACAGCAGTTTTGTAATAGACATCCTATATAGTTGCAGGATATGCAATCGCATCTTAAGAAGAACAAAAAACTTGAAGGGATGTCCACCCTAAAACCATATTTCATACACAGGTTAAGTTAGTGCTTTGAATCCCAAGGAAAAAGCACAATATAATGTTTTGTGTCTTGTGTGTCTACCTGGCTCCCTGACTCCAAAATTCCTGAAGTTTCTGTAATAGCCACTCATGCTGATTGATGTCATGGGAATTCCTGCATGTCTATTCGTAATTGCTCATGCAGGCACCCAAGCTGCTAAATAGTCACTTCAGATCCGGCTTTACAGTCCACTGTGGAATCAGGAGCAAGGAGCCAGGAAGCAAGAAATTTCCTTCTCTGGTCTGATCCTGGGCTGAGGTTTGAGCAGAGCTAGACCGGGCAGGCTTTTGGGACTTTAAATAAATATATCTGTGATTTAGGTAGTTCCGGGTTAAGGCCCTACCAAATAGTCTTAATGGGATGGGTGAATTGAAGGGTTTGTTGTGAATTAAGCTAGTTGGGTCAGGTAAAAGCAGATTGGGTCCCTTTATCTTGGATGACCTACAGTAAATCAATATTACTTTAGCTTTAGCTTTAATATTATTATGAACAAAGAGATTCCATATATGCAAAGGACTTGATATTTCTATCAATAAAATAAAGAGGTTATTTAATTTTGCTTCACATGACTCCAGATGTTAATGTTCAAATGTATTCACATTTTTTTCTCAAACAAGCAAAACAGCCCAACTAAATTGTACTGAGCCAAAATAGTTTCTCTTTGATAAATATGCCCCAGCATGCCACTTCTTCATCTTTTCCCTATAACATGCATTTGTCAGAGAAGGAGTAAATGTTTTAATTAATACTAAATTTACCCCAGGGTTCAAATACAAGCCAGAAAGAAAGAATCATTTTATCTCCATGATTGCATCATTTTCTATTTACTTTGCTTTGTTTAGGCTTTTAGAACCGTTCTTCTTGTTAAAAGACATTGTCTCATTTTCTGCTTTCCATTCAATAGTCACTTTTATTTATTTATTTATTTTGGGGGGGGTGGTGGGGGGGGGGGGGGCAATATGTA